>OZ024855.1:14471300-14691300 GCA_964017155.1 Oasisia sp. SBJ-2009
ACAGCGCCGTGTCCCTACAAACGTTCCCGCGGTAATCCGGGCGTCTTCTACAGCGTGACAGACCCCAGAGAGACGCAGGGTTGTCCCTCGGGTCAAGAGTTCTCAGAACAAGACTGCACTTGTCTCGTCGCTGCCGGTCAGGGTGAGTAGAAAACATAATAATAATTGTAAAATTATGAAATCATTAATATACATGTATATAATGTATATATAATGTATATATATATATGTATATATATATATATATATATACACTGTATATATATATATATATATATATATATAATATATATATATATATATATATATATATACACAATGTATGTATGTATATATATATATGTATGTATGTATGTATGTATGTATGTATATATATATATATATATATATATATATATATAATGTTTGGTAGATCAAGTGGCGTAATATAGTCACGTGGTTTTTTTTAAACTGCAGTACCAATCGCTGAAGCCATATTTGTTAAGGAGAAACTTGTTTGTTAAGTAGTGTATCAAAATAATGTTTTCCATAAACAAGTTATTCGGTTAGTATTTAAATTTAATCGTTATTGTGCCTACGATAGAGACGGTGGTGACAGCGATATATGACATGTGTATCATAAAATTCAAGCATTTCACAAATATCTGACATATGCATCGTTAGTCACATTCGCGGTAGCTATAACATGGTCACCTCGGTCAAGCTGTCAAAACCGCCACGCCACCTGTCAAAGCGGTCACACCTGTGTGACATATATATTTACACATCGGACACAACTTCCACGGCCACCACACCTGTCTTACGTGTATCCGGTCGTTTCTCTTGTGTCACAGTCGTCCCCACCTGCAGCAACGACCTCCTGCTACACTTCGACTTCGACAACGACTTCAATGACATCACTTGTCATAACGCCGTGGCTAACGAGTACGGAGCCGGAACAGTGACGCTGGCAGCCAGCTCTGGCCGTACTGGCAAGGTGGCCCGATTCACCGGCGGCGGCTATCTCGAGGTAAGTAGGTTGTTAATGATACGGAGACGATGTTAGTTCACCTGTGTGTCTGAACAGAAAGATAGTCGTGCCTATAATTACGTCTTAGTCCTGTGTCTATATCCGTCGTGAGACTGCTGAGCGTTCGCTTTCATTTACCCGCTGACACCCTCAACTAAGGTGCACGCGATAGTGGAGCAGGACATAATGCGAAACGTAGGACAATTTGTTGTCAAGATTATGGTGAGAATTTTATTTATCGTTTGGACAAGACCGGGAGCTAACAAAGGTTCAACTAGAAAAATTATTATGTGGGAATGCATGCATCAGTACTAGCATTAAAACACAGTTCTTATATAAGCAAAATGGTTTGCCGTATTTAAACATTTGACTGTCGTACAAATGGAGATTGTTAAGTCACGGTCGGTCTAATGAAAATACACCATTCATATACATAAGTTAACGGGAACACGACGACGACCATATATTTCTTTGGTGCTCGCCGTGTTCCCATCACTTACGCTGTGGAACATGTTTATTAGGTTTGCCGTTTTAGCATGCGTTCACACTCAAACTGTGTTTCAATTATCTAGTGTACACTTTCTTGTTTTTCAAGGTGCCCTTCATAAGAACGTGGTTTGCCAACAATCACGTCGACGCGTTCACAGTATCGCTATGGTACAATCGACTGGGCCGATCTGACGCCATCAACGGCGCTCTGGTGAACAATGGAGATAGCGTGGAGAGCGCGGGGTTCTCTCTCCGTGCTACGGAGAACAACAAACTCGTCGGCAAGATGCGAACAAAGAACGGAAATAAGTCGCTGACAGTCGATGTCCCGGTAAGTTAATGTCCAAAGACGTTTCATATGATATCACCGTTATTTAAAATCTTAGGAAAGTTTCGAGAAAATGTGTCATACGTGTACAAAAATACTATTCAGCGATTGAAAATATGTTGTGTCTAGGTGGAGATATGTCCATTTCTAAATACTGTGTATCTATATGAACATAGAGGAATGAAGAAGTAGATTGTCACTGAAGAAATAAAGCAGAAAAATTTGGGAAAACATAGCTATTAGGTAGGGGCTGGCGCAAGATCTCGCTGGGTCGTGTAACAACAATAATAGCCGCTTTTTTTTACATAAAATGACATGTATTTCTTCTGAGCAGTTTAAACTTAAGGTACTATTGAATACCAATAAGCCTACGGATTGCATATTCAAATGTTTGTGTTTGTTTGTATCCAATATTTTTAGATATAGGCCGTATTCGTTCATGTTTTAATCTCGGTCTTTGACACGTGACAGGGAACGAACTCGGCCTGGCATCACGTGGCTCTCGTGTACGATGGACAACAGATGACCATCTTCGTGGACAGAACTGCGGTCAACACTGTAGCTATATCAGGTACAGTTTACGATATATTGTCTGCCATGAATGGTGGGTCAAACGTCGTGATGTTAACGATATCGCGTTATCTTAAGATTTTATGAATAACTCCTTGGACGTACCCATAAGAGAGTTTTCCCGTTGCCCGGAAACCTCCCAAAAGTATCCACGATATTAGTGAAACGTACATTGAGTTATAGGACTTGCAACGTTTAATTGTACTGGGAGACAATTGTTTGAAAACCCAACATTACAATCCTGGGCATGCCCTTGTAAGCTGCAATTGGCATTGAAAGTGTCGATTTGTGTTTCTCTTCTACGGCTTATCATGCCGATATTGCTGCAATTTTGGCTGCTGTTTCTACGCCAGGCACAACCTGCGAGTGATAGTGATTGATTGATCATTTAGACATAACAAAACGCACAGCCTGGTCTCCATATTAACACACTCTCCAAATTCTGTCTTGACAAGAAAAGGAGGAAAGGAAGACTAACTCAGTTGTACGATAGATAAAACTGTTTTCACAACAGGGCAAACAATCATATCATACTGATAATATATACATGGTTATGTATTTATGTGTAGATATATTCTTAATATAAATGCACCACAATGCAATATCCCCGTGCGCCTGGTGTCACTTGGGCTGATTATGTCAGTATCATCTCTTCTCTACGTAACGACCCCTGGCTTGTGATGATGCGATGCAATACCACCCGATGTGTGAGTCCGTTATAATATAATCTAGGCTATATTCTACCACAATATACTTTCTTGGTAGCTGTAAGGTGTTCCCCGTGCTGCTACTTCTCACATATGCACTACTTGTTAGGATGCAACAGTTGTATGATGTTTGTTAATTCTACTGTTCTATTTGTTCAGGCTACATGGTGAACAACGATGTCCCTATGAACGTTGGGTTCGACGATGACAAGTATTTCTTTGACGGGCAGATGGACGAGGTGGGTGAAGAATAACTTGTGACTATGACTATTATTTGTATCACTACTAAGTGTAAGACGAAAGGCATATCGAATGTAAAATATTAAAACTTGTAACTATTACTACTATCTGTATCACTACTAAACGTAACACAAAGGCATCGAATGTAAAATATTAAAACAAATTCAGGTCGTGTAGACAGCACAAATCATTAAATTAAATAAATATTTATTTAAACAATGTGTATATTTTGAAATGTAAAATATCGGAAAACTTCAGTTAACATATCACATCGTCGATATCACGATAAGAACCTCGAGAATAAATACAGTATGTTAATATATAAATTACACATAACGACGTATACAGTTGATATGGAAACAGTAATTAACATTTAAAAAAATTACGAAGAATGTATTGAAGAATGATAGCTATTAGTGCTGCATGACTTAATCAAATGGGCGTTACTATTTGCAACCGTTGTGTAGCTGTTATTAATGCACGTGGATATTCCTATATGTCGTCAAATGTTTATTATGACAGCATAAAACACTACAACTAATGAAATGCTGTTCTCTCTACCAGCTGCGAGTCTACACCAGAGCCTTGTCAGCCGTCGAGATAGCGACCCTGTAGACAACGGAAGAGATGGCGATGCGGCGCAATGAAGACGTCATTGTCAGTCGATGGCACCGAGTGAAGTAGATAAAGACAATGCGAGCTGCTAACGCGAGAAGAATTGGCGGCACGGACCAGGAGAAACACCAACAACACAGAAGTTCAGAACTGTCGCACATTCGGATTAACATGCGTCGTTTGCATCAGTGAACATTTACGTGTCACTTCTAAAAAGTACTTTAATTTGCACCATGAAGACACCATTCACCGCGAAGGCATATTGTATGAGGACTAACAACGTGTTGTATACGGACCAACAACGCGCTGTGTATGAACTCACAACGTGTTGTATACGGACTTACAATGTGTTGTATACGGACTAACAGCGTGTTGTATACGCACTAACAACGTGTTCTATACGGACTAGAAACGTATTGTATGAGGACACATAACCAGTTGTATGACGTTTGTCTTGTATGAGGGCAAACAACGTGTTGGGTTGTGTGTTTCATACTCCACGAACGGCTGTGTTTAAACAGGCCTTCACTTATTTATTAACATTATGCTGTACACTGCCATACTGTCGTAATGTCTGCTTGTTCATGTGCTGATATTAAGTAATGCACTGTGTTAGCTTTTCACATTCGTAACCTGTTTTTATTTTGGTTGACGTGTAAGCACCTCTAAATCTACACCATAGACATATATGTCGTTCAAATAAAATTGATTGATTATGTAATAATGATACAAGATTATTAATTAACTGTGTGTGGAAGTTGGTGTATGCGCACGTGTGTGCTTTTGTGTGTATAAGTTGCTTATGAACAAATGCACTGGCTGCTTTACTTATAATCAGCGTTAGATAATTAGCATTCGTTATCGTGAAGCGGGTATTCACGATAACGATTCTGCTGTGATCTGTGTTATTGTTTTGCGGTTTTTTATGTAACGTCACAAACTTTTATTTTGGTTACAATGCTCATCATGCACCATGAAATTAATGACATAGAAATAAATATATTAGTATCGCATGTATTTGGAACCTTCCTGATATTTTAGGAACTTCGATAGTATAATCAAATGTATACAAAAATATGTACCATGGAATGTATTACCATATTTTCATAATAAACCATCAACAGACAAAGCATGGCTGCAATTCTTTGTCTCCTCTCTCAGCCCCTATATACCCCAATCTTGCTAGCAGTCTGGGACACAGCTACTGTGAGTGCTAACTGACTTCGAAATACCAAAAGTATTGTTTGGCGAGAAACTGCAAGAAACTCTTGATACGGTTTGTGAGAGGTGCTGCCACCTTGCGATCAGGAGAGTGGGCAATATAATCCGCAGTTCTTGACAAAAGGTGTACTTAGAACTGTCCCCTTCTGAGAGCAAAGCTGGCTTATAAAACTGCTTAATTAAACACCACTGACGGGTAATATTGCAGAAGATAAATAAATTGAAATTGAATCAATTTAATGAAATGATCCTCGTTGTATGATGAATTTTAATTGATCCTCTGTAGATTCTCATGAATTGAAACTGAACACTGTTAACTTGGCATACAAATACCATAATACACTTATTTGTTTAATTGGATAGTGTGTGTGTGTGTGTGTGCGTGCGTGCGTGCGTGCGTGCGTGTGTGCATGCGTGTGTGTGCAGGTATATATGTGTGTTTGTGTAATATATATATATATATATATATATATATATATATATATATATATATATATATATATATATATATATAATGCTATTCAGTCTAACAAAAATGCAATAGGCATTTGGAATTATTAGGATAATTTTACATAAATACCCCAACCCATATAAGCCTATACAACCCTTTCCCGTTCAATAACTGAATATGTACTTACATTAGAGCTACACACACGCACGCACGCACGCACGCACGCACGCACGCACGCACGCACGCACGCACGCACGCACGCACGCACGCACGCACGCACGCACGCACACACACACACACACACACACACACACACACACACGCATCTGCTTAAAACTATCAAAGGCATAGACAGAACCCAAACACAAGCTGCCAGATTTTTTAAATTAGAACCAACTATTCTAGAGAGTCAGTCATGGTAATGCAACGCCTTAAAGACCTTCAATGGGACACCCTCGAAGCATGAAGAAAGACCATGCAAGACTTCATACATGCCACAATTTTGAAACGGCAATCCGTATTTTTGACCTAAAATTATGTAAAAATCCGTATTAATCCGTATCGTATACAAATTTGTCGCGCATGCCATAACAACACATGAATACAACTGCACAACTGTATTACTCTCATAATCGCAACAAACTAGCCTACAAGGCTACATTCACAGACGACAAGTATGCAAACATCACCTCGGCGCGGGTCACCTCGTTAGCAAAGTCGCCACCGTTCGGCCGTGGCTTGAAAAAGGTTTTTACGGTAGCCCCTTCCTCGTGGCGCTTCAGGTTCGCCGTGTGCAAATTCGACTTCATGAGCTCCGTGACGTCGTACAACCCGAAGCGGCAACTTTTACATCGCGTGAACATACGCTACATCTCGCGGACTGTTCGCCTGCTTTGCTCTGTACTATCGTGCCACCGAACATTGCTACACATTCTTTCTGAAATTTTCCTGTACACTTTCGTCTTTTCGCAGGAGGAGCCATCTTAAATTTTGAAGAATTTAGTCTGCGCCCTAGACCCCTAGTCTCGCTTAACCGACTGTCGGTCGGCTGCGGAACTACGCCGAGAAGACAGTCTGGTGACATTTGCCGGCTTTTGTTTGGTATCCGCGTGATCTATAAAATGCTGCCACCTCACGGAGACTGCCGTAATATTTTTTGTTATAAACAACTGCAAATTTGTATTTCTATTTATTTTGGGTTAATATAAGTTTAATTTTTAATAGTTTTTATAATATAGCATTATTTGATCAAAAGGTTTCCTTATTTAATTTGTATGCTATCCGTGTCGGGCTAGACAATGCTGCCACCTCACGGATACTGGTTAATCCTGCCGTAATTCTTATTTTATAAACAACGGTAAATTTGAATTTTTACTTACTGTTGTGTTAATATAAGTTCAATGGTGAATACTTTTCAAATGATATTATTATCTTGTAAAACTATATCGTTATTTAAATTTTTATTTCATAGTTGGCCTGAGAGCCAATCAGCGTTTCTACCCTATTCTGGGGTAAGGCTGCCCGGATGTAGAAACTTAAAGGGAAAACAAAGTCAATGTTTGGATCATATGGGATTAACAGAGTTAATAAAAAGTAACAACTTCCAACAACAATCGTATTTTTAACGTCAGTGGTTTACCAGGAAACAAATGTAAAACACATAGACATAGAAAGTCTACAGACTACGCCATTTTAGAAACAAAATGACGTCAGAGAGTCTTCTTGGTCGGCGTGAACTGTGCATGCATATTATTATCTGTTACTTTCTAACCTAACCACGAAAACGACCGCCAACAACCGCCAAACTTCTCCCCACATTTCTTACATACATATACATACACTACATTACAAAAAAATCACTTGTATTCGTCTAACGAAGAAAATTCACAACAGAAACGCAAATCTTGGCGAACGGCAACTCGACAACTTCGACTACCGTAAACTCGCTATTATAAGTTAGCTTTACACAAAATACCGCTAGATGGCGCGCGAATATTTATTAACCTTACTGCATTCGCACGCGCGAATTAGTTTAATTAATTATAAATAATATAATAATAATTAGCTGCATCACTATGATCTGCAGAAAATGTTAAACGGCAAACTAAGGCAACGCTTTGGTGATATGGGTCTAATAGAGTTGATAAAAAATAACAATTTAATATACAAATATATAATTTTATTAGTTTATTTTATATAGCGCCAAATCCACAATTCTCTTCTCTTCTATTCAACATACTGTTATTAAAGTATATGCAATAATAAGAATGCTACCCACAGGTAATATTTAAAAATAAATATTAAAAATACATGTGTCTGCATAATTATCCAAAATTGCCTATTAGTTATAAAAGAAAAAGGAAATTACGTGTTTTTCAATGAAGTCACATTGTTTATTTTATCAATATTTCTATAAACATCCCGCGTGTACTGCGAGCATGCAAGCTTATATTACATAAGCGATGTTTTAACAATAATAACTAAAACAATAACATGTTAATATTACTGTTTTTAAATCCTTCTTTTTCTACCACCATAATATTTCCCATATATTCATATTCCTTTTTACATTTTAGAGATTTATTGTTCCGATAATTAATAAAGTGTCTTGTTCAAAAATAATAATTATTACATATCTGATGGTGGAAATGTCATTCATGAGTAGAACAAATAGCTTCAGTAATATGTTCTTATGCATAATGGTTGTGTATGTGCTGAATGAAAATTATTATTACGTCGTACTTATTTTACTACTTTAATTATTTATTACTATTAACCATACTTTTATATTCATTTATTTCAATTGTTGTTATGTAATTTGTATGTTTATTTATGACTGATAGGTCAGATTAGTTAATGATATAGAAACATGTATTTTCATTATTTATTTTTAAATAATATTATCTGTGGGTAGTTTTCTCTTTATTGTATTTTTAATAGCATTATTTTGTGAAGCGCCACAAACAATTATGGATGTGGCGCTACATAAATAAAATATTATATTATAATAAAAACAATTGTTTGTTTATTTAATATAGCGCCACATCCAATTTAAACTTGTTCATGGCGTTTTACATACATTAAAATGCTAAACAACAAATACACACCAGAAGAAAAAAAACATAAATATACTAGAAACATATATGAACAATTATAAAAATAAAATATCAATATAAAAATAATAAAACTTATAATTTCCTGCAAATCATAGTGATGATAATAATTAATTATTATTATTATATTATTTATAAGTAATTAAACTATTTCGCGCGTGTGAAGTAAAACAATTAAATATTAGCAGTCAGAAACGTGGCGTCTAGCGGTATTTTGTGTAAAGCTTTTAAAAGCGATTTTACGGTACCGCTGAGCGGCCGAACAAGTTGTACTCGAGGTCTGCGCGTTTTTGTGTGTGAATTTTCTTCGTCAGAGGAATGCAAGAGATTTTATTACATAACGTAGTGTATGCATATGTATGTAAGATATGTGAGGAGAAGTTTGGCGGCTGTTGGTGGTCGTTTTGATGGTCAGGTCAATCAAATCGGGTCGTCTAGGATCCGCGCTGTGTCTGTGACTGTCCAAACGAATCCACCGAACCACTGTTTCAGTTCTGCTCGATTCATAGGTTAACAAGAAGACATCTTACTGATACTGTCTTTCACTGTACTATTACTATAAGCGTTTGAGGAACAGTGTGGCATATTGATGTCGCGATTTCGTTGTAAACCGACGTAAGGCAACTTTTAGCGTACCGCTTGGCTCTCTGTTATGACAGCTGAACCAGCAGACGACTCTCTGACGTATTACTTTTCCAAACTGCTGGGTTGTGATTGGTTGCAAGATCCAAGATGGGCCGGTTCATGGTGTCGGTGATTTAGCTAGATTTCCCCACTTTAAGACCACTTTCTGAGGTAACCACTAAGGTGAAAAATTGGATTGTAGATGCAAATGATTAGCTAGTGTAAACTCTTTTAGGTGCATAACACTAAACTGTAGCCTTCTTTTTCACTTTAAGCATATATACTGTCCCAGGCGTAGTTGAGGGGGCTTAAAAGTGCTGCCACCTCACGGAGTCTGGGTAACCGAGGCTATCTGCGCCCACGAATACGGCGCCCATAGCCACCTGCCGCAATGTTCAGAACTACAGTTTACGAGCGCGCGATCTGCTTGCACGCTACAATAAACGAACCGGTCGTTTTGTTCGTTCGTTTCGAGTCGATTTATTTAGTTACTAACAATAAACATTATTCAATTAGACTGTGTAGATTTGTTAGGTATAATGTGGTTAAAAATAATGAATCCATAAATTTAGCTAAAATCCGTATCAAAATAGAGTACGGCCGTATCACTTAAAAAACCGCCAAAATCCGTATCGGATACGGGTAATCCGTATCATGTGGCATGTCTGAGACTTAGCACATTATATGAAATAACACATAACCTTACAGACGTGCCACTAAATCATTGTATCAAATGCAACACATTAATAGATGCTCACGTAAACATGAAAACCACAATGTATACTCTTCTGTATTTGCCACTATTTGGAAACATGTTTTTACTGACTACAATTATAAAGTGGAATATTTTCTACCTCCAATTAAGCATTTAACTGCAACTGTTGAATTAAACTAAATTGCAAGTCACCCTTCACGACATCAGTAATCACCCACAGAGTCCCACAGTTTCTACACAAATACTTCAATTCGCCAAATAATGTTTCTATTAAGGCCAGTACATGTTAGGCTTCAAGCTCTATTGACCACCCTGGTGCCTGTGATAATATTTCAACTCACAGTAACTCTAAGCTGACATCAAGTACTGATTAAACTTGCTAAAATATCTGCATTTTGGCTCTCAACATTGGGGAGTATGTATCCTTCCATTCCCCTTATAAATCGGAAAATCACGTTAATGTCAGTCCTGTCTCAATTTGGGACATAAAAGAACCACTGAGGACGACCCTGGCAGTGACCACCCTCAGTGCCAGCATAGAAAGGTCAGCCTGGTGTAAATGTTGTGAAAAAGACCGACTAGTTTAATGATATCTCATAAAATAATAACATAACCATGATATGTACAAACTAGTCAACTAATATAGCTCTGCCACGTGCTGGAAACAACTAGAACTGTATAAATGTCTAACCTTCAAAATAGTTATTTTATGCATTGTATGTTTTTATAATTGAGGATTAGAATATTTTAGGTATACATACTGTTATTACAGTGATATCTTTTATAGTAACATCTTGACTGACAAAACATGCTCAAAATATAGAAAAGTTTGTCTGTTTATGAATATCTGCCCTGTCATTCAGTGCATTCATAAATATTAGGAGTCTTAACAGTGTGCAGCAGGCCTGGGCCAATTACAACAGTCGATTATTTTGTTTAACTGGTTTTTACACCAAATATACCATGCCTGCCATGACCTGGTATTTAACCTAGGCTGCCAGCGTGCCAGGCAGATGTGCTAACCATTACATTATCTATACCTCTCAATGCGTACTCTATGTGTTCAGAAAATGAAAATACAAGTGTTGTTCATTTTTAGGATGTCTCGCCCCCAAAACACTGTGTCCAAACACTTAGTCATCATGATAGTGTAGAATTATTTTTTATTTAAATTATCAGATTTTCTATATTTAAAATTATTTATGTATGCAAGTGTTTTCAGAACTGGATTAGCATTGCAGTAGATGTAATAAATGCTACAGACCCATCACTTTCAGGAACCCTGCAGATCGACTCATTATTTTTACGAGGGCACATTACAGTAATCAGACGACTGCAGTTAGAGGCTAGAAGGCTATTAATCATTGAAAAGGAAAGTGAAACTACCCGGTAGGCTGCTCCAATGGAATCCCTACTCTCACTCCTTGAGATGGGGATGGTTTAGTTTAATGGCATTTATACATAGCTTTATGCAGAGACCCGTCCACCCGTCATTTGGATGGGTAAAAACGAATATGGACAGGTAGAAATATGGGTGGAGGGGTAAAATAATGAAGGAGCAAAGTCTTCCAAAACCATAGATATTGTTAGTTATGCCTTGAAAGTGAGCGTAAACGGTGTCACATGTGTGTTTGTAGTCCTTTTCAGGTGAAAAAAAATACATTTAAAGTTTGTGAACTGGCTAAACAGTTGACATCCACATGTCCACCAAAACACGTGTGACTGGGAATAATTTAATCCTGCATAAAGCCCTGCATTTTTACAATATTTATTAGTATTTTGGCATGGTTACTGTTATGTAATTGAACTAAGTAATCGTAATATATTACCTTGCAATGTACCTGCCCCAGGGTTGCAGGGGGGCAGGTGAAATATGCTACCATGTTGCTATTCTCTGGGCCCTCAGTGGCTTTGATTCTGTAAACCCTCACAAATAGATAGTAAAGCTGTAATCAGAAACCTTGTATATAAATTCATGCGGAGACTTGATGCCTCTTATAATAAGTTGGTAATTGCAATTATCAACAATGATATAAAATGGCAATCCAGGATAAGACGACATTGGATCAAAATGTTGTATATACATAATACTTTTTGATTGAACGTACCATTGTGCAATGTTTTTTCTATTTACCATGTGCAATACTTTTATATTTTTCTAGTCACTTGTATATTTTAATGTTTATGTGGACATCTGTATGACAATCTGAAATAAAGATATTGAATTGAAATTGAATTGAAAAAAATGTGACAATGTGACAATTACTCTGATAAAAAGCATTGAATGGTTTTAAACGTCCGGTTTTAACCTGGTTAAACCGGACTCATCCTCCTAAAAAAACTTGGTCAAATCCTAATTAATTATAATTGCATGCAAGTGTCAAAATATATGTGCAATATGAATAAGAAACTAGATGATAATGTTGACGTATTATTGCTTATCATATTCAAATTAAGTTTCTTAAAAGTGTAAACCATAAATTTTAACAATATGTGTCTGAATGGTAATCAATAGTAAAGCCTAAAAACTAAAAAGTATTACATGATCTTATTTTATTATTTATGTTAACCATTTGAATTTGTGTTTTCATTCTCATGAATGATGATTACAGATACATTCTGATACATGGAGCATTTACACTTACTATTTATAATGTTTAATTAACTAGTTTTATTTACACTAAGTGATAATTAATATTCATAGCAAACCAGTTGTTTCATTAGTATAGTTTCTGTCAAGCAACTACACTAAATACATTTGTGTTTCCGATTGACAGCCCCACAATTCAGCATTGATGTTTCATAAACTCTAGTGATAGATGCTTGTTTTAAGCAAGTATACATTTACACTTCATCACAAGGTGAAATTGCCATATTAGTTAAATATAACTTAGGAGAGGTTTAGCATAAGTTAGGTAAGGTTTGGGTGAAAGTACTTGTTACATATACAGATACTTGTACCAGTCGAGACCCGATTTTTCACAATGTACTCATTACTCATACTTTTACTTGTATATATTAATGTCCCGAAAGTCATACTCATCACTCAATATATGAGTATTTATGAGTACTTTTGGAGTACTCTAGAAATACCTTGTATGTATTTTATCATTACATCACATATTACGATTGTCTCGTATTTTCTATTGATGAGATATTGTAAAAGAGCTCTGGGTTAGCCTACAGAATCACCTGGATCAGTTGAAGACTGGGAGACAGGACTGACCGTCACATCAGTGACAGGACTGACCGTCACATCAGTGACAGGACTGACCGTCACATCAGTGACAGGACTGACCGTCACATCAGTGACAGGACTGACCATGACATCAGTGACAGGACTGACCGTCACATCAGTGACAGGACTGACCGTCACATCAGTGACATGACTGACCGTCACATCAGTGACAGGACTGACCGTCACATCAGTGACAGGACTGACCGTCACATCAGTGACAGGACTGACCGTCACATCAGTGACAGGACTGACCGTCACATCAGTGACAGGACTGACCGTCACATCAGTGACAGGACTGACCGTCACATCAGTGACAGGACTGACCGTCACATCAGTGTCAGGACTGACCGTCACATCAGTGACAGGACTGACCGTCACATCAGTGTCAGGACTGACCGTCACATCAGTGACAGGACTGACCGTCACATCAGTGACAGGACTGACCGTCACATCAGTGACAGGACTGACCGTCACATCAGTGACAGGACTGACCGTCACATCAGTGACAGGACTGACCTACACATCAGTGACAGGACTGACCGTCACATCAGTGACAGGACTGACCGTCACATCAGTGACAGGACTGACCGTCACATCAGTGACAGGACTGACCGTCACATCAGTGACAGGACTGACCGTCACATCAGTGTCAGGACTGACCGTCACATCAGTGACAGGACTGACCGTCACATCAGTGACAGGACTGACCGTCACATCAGTGACAGGACTGACCGTCACATCAGCGACAGGACTGACCGTCACATCAGTGACAGGACTGACCGTCACATCAGCGACAGGACTGACCGTCACATCAGTGACAGGACTGACCGTCACATCAGTGACAGGACTGACCGTCACATCAGTGACAGGACTGACCGTCACATCAGTGACAGGACTGACCGTCACATCAGTGACAGGACTGACCGTCACATCAGTGACAGGACTGACCGTCACATCAGTGACAGGACTGACCGTCACATCAGTGACAGGACTGACCGTCACAGTGACAGGACTGACCGTCACATCAGTGACAGGACTGACCGTCACATCAGTGACAGGACTGACCGTCACATCAGTGACAGGACTGACCGTCACATCAGTGACAGGACTGACCGTCACATCAGTGACAGGACTGACCGTCACATCAGTGACAGGACTGACCGTCACATCAGTGACAGGACTGACCGTCACATCAGTGACAGGACTGACCGTCACATCAGTGACAGGACTGACCGTCACATCAGTGACAGGACTGACCGTCACAGTGACAGGACTGACCGTCACATCAGTGACAGGACTGACCGTCACATCAGTGACAGGACTGACCATCACATCAGTGACAGGACTGACCGTCACATCAGTGACAGGACTGACCGTCACATCAGTGACAGGACTGACCATCACATCAGTGATCTACACCGACGTTTGACTGACAAATAAACCCACAATGACTTCAGTGACCCTGCACATTATACGCCTGACCATAACTTTATATAGAAGCCTGTCCAACTGTCATTTGGATAGGCTGGTATCAGTTTGGGCTAGGAGACATGTTAGCTGAGACGGGCTGTCCAGTCCTCTGATGTGGTCATCATCAAAGATTTACCCACTTGCAGATAATCTTTTACCAAGTCTTAATTTGCATAGTTTAAATGTGTTGTCCTACTAAAACCAACCAGTGCCTATTAAGTAGTTACTGCTAATATCTTAGGTTAATTATGACTAAGCTTAGGCCTGCATGGATGCTTATAAATGCATGGCCATGCCTACAGTCCTACACGTATCTACCAGGATCTTTTGGATGGGCAAAAATTTGATCCTGCAGAAAGGGCTCGGCCTAAACAGTTTGTTTGTCTATTCCATTCATAAAACCAGAAACTGGCTTCATTTTGAAGATTTGTCACATCTCCTGAAAGGCTTAGCTGCTAAGCTGTTTACAATCATATTGTCAATAGGATCAAAGATTTTAGCTGCATGAGTGAATGAAATACTGGTTGGGTCGAAATCCGGGTCAAATGCTCAGGTAAGTGCAACGACTAGGTCAAGTTATCAGTGCATTATGCCATATTTCTGTGACTCATGAACATATGCTGCAATATAGCGTCAGATAACTAGCTGAAAGACACTGAAAGAACTACTGCTGCTAAATCAACCAGTTGGTTTTAATGAGATGGACATTTTGATATCTTGCAGAAACAAACCTTACAAAGCTTTTAGTTTGTGATGTTCTTTCACACTACTAATAATGTCAGTAAGGTTAATCAAGACACCAATTGAATGAAACAGATAGAACGCCAATATATAATTCTTATAGGATCTGAACATGTTACTCTGGCCGCATCCAAGATAAGATTTTGACCCAGATTTCAAAGTTTGATTTAGGGTTACAAAATGGGACAGAATGTGTACAGGATGAGTAGTTGGACACAGTCATTCAGCATAGTAAATACAATAAATTATGCACCATATCTGTAATGGTTTGTACAAAGACATGTCTACAGCATGCTGGTAATGAAATGTACATACTTAACATCAAAACAATACCACTTGTATCATACAAATTATATATTTGTTCTCAAGTATTTTCAAAATACTTCTACGAGTACTTTCAAAAGTACTCATATTCAAGTACTATCTGGAATGAAGTACTTGTTACTCATACTTGTACATATCACAGTACTCATACTAATTACTCAAGTATTTTAGTTGGGTACCCACCTCAAGTTGACTCCAAGCCTGATTTGTTGCATTAGTGTTAGACTTTTCATTTGCATTAACAGGTTTTGACTGGATTTAGTCATCAGCGGTTTTAAACTGGTTATAACCATTAAGCTATTAAAATAGGTCTTGACTGGCAATCCTGGATAAAAAGAACCATACAACTGATGTACAGAAACGAGCGCTATGATTTTATTAGTGATTGGCATGTCATGGGATGAGTGAATACTTAACAATGTACAGTAAATAAATTCGATCAGATCTACAGCTAACAACATATAACACTATGGCGCACCACTTTTCGCCATTTTCGCACACTTTGCACAAAATTCAAGCGACACGTCATTGTTTTCGACATGCAAACACACGCCTGCACCCATCCGGGCCAGGGTGTCTTTACACTTTTTGCAATCACTCGAGGAAAAATGGTTTTTACTGTGCTCCAGTTTCAAGTCTTCGCCACCCGGAGATTTCCGTTTCTTGTTGAATGCCTTCGACAGCCGCACTTCCGACACCTCCCCAATGTTTTGGAGGACCGAGCTAAGCATGCTCTCGTTTGCGAGCACATTTTTTAGGTACTGTATTTCCTCGGCCATGTCGTCACGTTCGTCACGCAGCGACGAGTTCTCCGTTTTCAGTGCCTTGTTCTCGTGTTGCAACTCACTAACCTGCTGTTCAAGCGTTTGCATCATTTCCTTCTTTCGCTGCCGGTTCATGCGAGCTTGGATTGCGTTCTTGCGATTGCGCTCGATGACACTATCAACGTCAACATTCTTGCGCTGTTTCGGCGGCGGGTTTGCAAACTTTTCAAACTCGCTCATGTCCGTCTTAGTTTGGTGCCCGCCATATTTGGAGTTATCTCCCTGGCTAATGGAGTCCTCGTCGGAGCTCCAGTCGGTGCGGCTTCGCTGCTTAAACGAATGCTTTGGCTTTGTGCCCGAACTACTCCCATCCTGCATAGGGCTCGGCGTACTAGTGTCACTGCTCGGAATAGCAGACTGGGTCATCAGTCGCTTAAGAAGGTCACTTGGTGGGGTCATTCCCACCATACTAGCCTGGGCATCCAAGGCAGGCAGTGGAGAGTCCACTGTGACTGTTTTCACTGAAGCGTCCTTCGTACTCGTAGCTTCGCCACTAGGCGTCGCGTCTGTGGTGGCGACGGTGACACCTGTCATCGTGTCGCCCGTGGCAGTGCTCTCCCGGGTTGTCGTCGACACGGTCATGGTACTGGCAACACTCGGTGGCGACCGCACGTAGTAGTCGTCGGGGTAGGGCGCCATGTCGTCTCCGTACGCCGCAGCGGCTCCGGTGAAGCCGCTCGCGTCAGGCCCGACGTACATCGGGTAGAGGCTGCCTCCGTTCGGCCCGCCCGTAGCGTACATCGGGTGAATCATGTCGAGGAAGTCCATCTCGGGGTCCATGTCGTCCGGGATGCCCAGGTCCATCGCGTCGGCCAGGTCATCATCCAGGTAGGACCCCGACGGCATCCCCATTCCGCCCTGGTCGTAGCTTCCGCCAACTGTCATCGCCCCCGACGGGCCCTGGGCCTGACCTTTCTTGTTTATCCGCATCGTCGATGGTCGATGTTAGATCGCCGACGACAACGTCACAACGGTCCAGCAACACTCATCGCAGACTTACGCGTGGTGTCAGGCGAGAAAACATGCTACGACACTTTGTAAACAACATGATATGACAAACTTCGTAATGGGGTGCAAGCTCGGGGATATTCGCGTGATGACGCCAAATCTCGCAAAACAGTCACGTGCTGCGCAGTAGAAAAACAGTCGAAAAGCACTTTGTTAATATTTTATTTACCCAGTATGAGGCGCCACTGTTTATGGTTAATATTGATCAAATCCCGCAACAAGGCGCCACCGTTTTGTGGGAACCCCACGCAGAGCGCTTAAATTTTCCTGGCGTTATAAACTATCCTAGTGACGTTTCTGCTCACGCGCGATAAGTGTAAACAGTACGTGTTCCAGCTAGGTCTTGAAAAGGACAGGGTGCAGTTGGCAGACGGAGGGCACTTTTATGCGTGAACGACATTTTTGAGGGCACAATTTTTAAAATACGTTTACTTTATTTATCTCTGGTAATACCAGAGTTAAGTAAAAAAAACGTATACCATTGGTATTTAGTTTATTTTCATGAAATACAGCTTGTGGCAGTATCATATATTGACCGATTACAGCTAGCTAAGTAACTCAGTGTTGCCCAGGGGAAATGCAGTCATATGTACCAGACGTCCCAAACATGCAGGATATATTATAGTAATATTACACAGTCAAATGAACATTAGTAGGGTACAAGGTGTTTTATTGGTAACGCAACTATTGTAGGGTGTGCATACCATTGGATAACAAACACTCCATTCCAACAATTCCTTAATCATTTATCTGTATATAAATCGCTAACTAACATTTTTATGCAGAGTGGTAGTCTCTTCTCTGAGACATTGATGTCCACATACTTCTTTCTGTCTTCATTCGCCAATTTGCAACGCATTAAACACAGATGCATGGTTAATTATAATTACTTATCTATATCCACTATACCCGGGGCCTTCTACTGACCATGCAGGGATGAATTTGATTAGCCACTCTCTAGGTGGGACCACTGTTGCATTACTTTTGTTTTATTGTGAAATATCAATTTAACATCCTATAACTGGCTATAGTAGAAACTTAGTTGTCAACTGCAGCACTTGTTTGTGGTTTCATGAAAAAGTATAAGCCTAGTGGACATTTATTATTAATGGCATTACTTGTCAATTAACATGCAATATATCAAATAAAACACTTGTCACTTTGTAATAATTATTATATTGTATAACACAGTATATCTATTTTTTGGTAAATGTTCTACAATATTTAACATGTATGTGTGAGTTTCCAATTATTGTGTTGATGAAAGTTTTCCATTAAACATATGGCATACTGACATTTACAGAATGCATAATAATAACATTAACTCATATAGTACTGTACATGTATTCAGAAATAAAGAATTCAGGGACAATTTCTGTTTGAATACAACATTGCTGTATATATAGCACAAATATCACTGTTTATTTTAATACTGATAGGCCTTCATATTGTATCCTTTTAGCACTTATTTTATTTAAACAGTTTACAATTTCCCAGGTCTAGATAAATTACATTTCGTAAATATTTAAACCAGTTATGAGTATCGTGTTGCTTGTTTTACAAATACACACGTGTATACCTACACGCGTAGTCAAATGAGGGCGTATAGATAATAGAAACGATCGAAGCTGGTGACGTCACTATAGCAACAACATATAAATTATTATGCGCATGTATAAGCACACATACGCAACACATGTAAACACGCGCGCGCACGCACAGGCACACACACAACACATACACACACTGACACACGTGTACACACGCGCGCGCGCGCTTACCTCACAATTATCGAAATGCTTCCCGTCCGAAAAATATGTAAATTTTTCTAATTGTATTGTCATACTAATATTTAGCTCCTTAAATGGTATGTGCAAGTTCTGTGCACTTTGATGATCCATATGTTGCACATCGACAAGCGTTGGGAAGAAGCCGATATTTGAGGGGATGAGCCGGAACTTCAACGCCCCTCTGCGTACAGTCATAGGCCCCCTATCACTGTCGTGCAGTCGTGCTGCCTTCAATCGTGACATCGGAAAACGGGGAGGGTTGCGTCGTTGACGATTTTTGGGAACGTCACGCTATAAAAAAAATACCTTAGCACCAATAACAAGCACCGCTTCTCTAAACAGTGAGGATAATCTTATCCCCAGCTGCCCACACCAAAAAGATTTATTCTAAGTTTTTCAAATCCCCGGCGCTTCCATAACTGTCGTGGTATTCAGTTCACTTTATTAGACTAAGCTGGGGGGGGGGATTCGATCAAGCGTCCGGTTCGACCACGGTGTCCGAGAAAGGGCCCGATCAGTGATGTTGACTGGGACCGCGGGGACTGTTGGGTCAATCAGGTTGGAACGAACAATCACTGCCTTTTTGTGCGCGATATACCAGTCTACGCCAAGCACAATTAAGGGATATTAATTATCACTTCGTTAATTACCACACAAGACCTGTGGTGAAAAAATAGTTAGCGTCAGTGGCAATGTGGTACACATACACATATCGGTCTTCTGTTGCTGTGCAATAAGGAAAGGAAAACTCGATAAGGATTTTCCTAGAGAAGTTCGGCGACGTCTACTATTTTGGCAAATTTCACGTTTTGTCCTTCGCTTATGAACATCTCTACACAATATAAGAAATCCTGAAATGTATGCATGTTGCCTTTATACCTTAAGATGCAGATTAACTATAGCATACTGTGTGTAGGTTCTAAATTATATTGAATTCACAGTTGTCAGTGTAGTACTACGCTTACGTACATGGATCGCGGCAATGCCTGGTCCGGCATTCGGTCTTGTTACACCACTGAGCACGGATTTCCCAGGGTTTCGGCATTATATAATATATAAGTAATTTTGTTTTTGTTGATACTATTTTTGTAATTATAGTTATAGTTATTATAATAATATCATTATTGCTTTTTATACGTTATTATGCATATTTCAATACTCACGCAAATACCAATTTATTTTATTATGTAACAATTATTGATAATGCATACGATATAGGCATAGTAACCACCATCTGTGTGTTCCAGCAATCTGCAAAACATTACAATAAACATATTATACATATACAATGCAATATGGCAATTGTTATATACATACATGCAGTAGCATATAGGATTCACTGTGTATTGTACCATGGCCTACAGTTTTGACTTTTGCTTGCATATATTTTTTGACAGAATATCATTACAATTGAACAACCATCTAATGGCATGCAGCAATAAGCACACGTACTATCACAAATCCCTTTAATTTATTTAAGAGCTGATCGAGTGGAATAAATATTTATCCATCTCACCATATCATCTTGCCCAACCCTACCCTAATTCTGCCGGCGTTCTGAACTGAAAATTTTAGAGGGGTTTAATATGTTTTTATACAGGATTATTGAGGCTGTATTTATTTGTTCTTAAAATGTGTATATGCGTGTGTAAATACTTCCTTATTCAAGTTATTGCTACTGGACCCATTAATTACTTAATTATTTTGTTGATTTAAAATGTAAAAAACTGTCCATTCACACAATGTATGTTTTGTAGGTGTATACGTCTTAAATTATCATTACCCATAACATCATACAACTTCAGTAAGTATAATATAATATGTTAATTAAAAAACGCAACCCAACGGACGCCGTTCGTTTGGAGCGTGAGAAACTTGACGCTTGGCTTGGCTATATTTAGAAACATTCTCTGACGTCATTGACGTCAACATCAAATATGGCGGCCGCAGCTACATCGAAACATGGGAAGGGAGATGCTGACAGCGAAGATTCAGCGACAAAGCTGACTAAAGACGGCTTGTTCGGGTTACTGAACGATAGCATGCAACCGGCGGGTGCTACGTTGTGGGATCCACATTTGAGCAAGGATTGGGATATGGAAAAACCGACCAAGGAATGCATTTCTCGAATAAAAAGGTGCGCCGCGCGAAACATTGTGAAACTAACCAGCCTTGCCCGAAGCCTACCTAAGCGTAGGTTTGCTGCCCTTAGAGTTATGTATGACGGCAGTGTCTGGATGACCGGGTCTAAATAACAACTAAGATTTCTATCTAAAACAAAACAACCAGGTGACAAGTAGGCAAACGATTTATGATTGTGTCCACGTGTAACATGAGATTGTTGTCAGTTTTTTTATTTACAAACAAAGTTACGTGGTTGCTAGTATTTTTATGTGACGATTTACAATAATTCTAAGCACACATAGTTTCTGAAATGACAGCGGTTAGTTGAATTATTCCTGGACTGACTAACAACCCTCTCAAGTTCCATCCCAAACTCATTTTGTAACCTGACATATGCTGCATATGACCAGAAGGTTCCAAGTTCAACTTCCTGAATTATCTTTTGCAATGGAGTGTGTCTTGCAGAACAACTGACACCTGATAGCTCGATATATTGCATACTGTGTATCATGATAACATTATTGGTGAATTGATTAATCGTAACAATGTTGTGTTGTACATCTGTTGCCAGAGACATCATGAGCATATACAACGACCCGCCCCCTGGGATGTGTATTGTTCCAGATAAAGAGAATTTAACAAAGGTAGGTAATAGATGGCATGACAAAAACGACAACATTGTGCCTTTTTGTGAAAACCAGTCCTTATTAAGGTTGTCACCCGTTACTTAAAGTACAGGATCATCCTGTAATAAATAAATAATTGCATCCTTTTGTAAAGAGGACATGTACGGTCCATTCTTTATTTTTCTGTGCTGAACTTATGTTTTTCACCATGTAATTCTGAACTTGTAAGCAATTTATTATTATTAAAAATGGTGCATTTGCAAGCTGTAAATACCTTTGTGTGCCAAATAACAGTAATGGGACGTTAACTTAATAATATACCATGTTGAGCAGAGAACTGAGGATACCGCCTGATTCACTTAATCTGACAATAGATATCAAACACTTTGGGATCAAAACCTATGATCGCTGGAAGCCTGACCGTTGCTATGAGTGAAGCAAACTTAACCACAAGAATGAGCCAAATGATGCTTACTAAGTGATAAATAATTAGGTGGGTTACTGCAAGAGAGAATGATTGTTTTCCTTAAAATAATCCTGTCGTTGAAAGTCTGTAACTCTAATAAATATTTAGTGCCAAGTTATTATTTATAAACCATCCTCGTATGCCAGAGTCCAGAGGTCGCTGCTGCTGATTACGTCAGTGTCAGCCAGCAGTACTCCTGGCTGATCCCTTGGCAAAACCCTGAATTTAAGCTCAGCCAGTGAAATCGCCCACAAGTTCAGTGGTTAACGCCAGGTCAGGTGACCATAATATAAAAAATATTTCGGTCAACTATGGCTCGTGTTACATGCAATGTTAAGGATAGGAATGGGTCATCATTATATTGGGATTCCACCAGTCATGTTTCTCTCTTCAAATTTGGGCAAGTTTTTGCACTGTTGTTACGGTTGACACAGTCGTGACTGGTGAAGTGAATAATTAGTTTGACTCCGTACTTCACATAAGAGATGAGCCAGGGCAAGTTTTACATGACAAACAAACTGACTTGTGAGGATGAAATCAACAAGCATACATAGACATTTCTAAGTTATTATTTTCAATATAGTTGTACGAACTAGTACTTTCATATATTTATTCAGAAACGATGTTACATAATTATTACAACATAATTTCTTATCTCATAGTCCTGTTTTAAGTGAACTGAAACAACCTTTTTTATATCATCAACATAGCTTTATGCAGAGACCCGTCCACCCGTAATTTGTATGGGTAAAAACCATTGTGGACGGGTAGAAATGTGGGTGGACGGGTCAACAAAATGAAGGAGCAGAAAAGGTCTTCCAAAACCACATATATTGTCAGTTATCCCTCAAAACTGAGTGTCACATGTGTGTTTGTAGTCCATTTTAGGTCATCAGACACATTTAAAGTTTGTAAGCTGGCTTAACAGTTAACATCCATGTGTCCATAAAAACTGGCAAAAATGTAATCCTGCATATAGCCCTTATCATCTGAATGGGATATGTCGTAAGGAGCCAATATTAGCTATTATATACGACGGGGGGGTGTGTGCCCATGCTATTGAGTGTTTGAGCCGCAGATCAGGCGGCTGAAATCAGTTATGGTTTCAGCCTGGACCTGCAACTTGTTAAGTTGGTTCCAGTCAGCTATTGTGTTTACCAAAAATTAATTCTTTACAAAAAAATTAATTCTTTACCAAACAATTAATTCTTTAAAATAAATTAATTCATCATCATTCTGCAATTTTTGCAGCGCTGTGAGTAGCCAATCTCCTACTGCGACTGTCAATGTCACACAATAAAAGCTAGAGCTCTGCCTTTTTTGCAGATTCACGCGTTGATCACGGGTCCGTTCGACACACCCTACGAGGGTGGATTCTTCCATTTCCTCATCCGCTGCCCCCCAGATTACCCCATCCGTACCCCGAGGGTGAAACTGATGACCACGGGAGGAGGGAAAGTTCGCTTCAACCCAAACTTGTACAAGAACGGAAAAGTTTGTCTGAGTATACTTGGGTGAGTTGTCTGCCTTGGATGAGGGTTGTGTTTAAATAAGGGTATTGGTTTCTGCACATTGTGTATTTATGTTTGTTAAGGCAAACTGTAATAATATGAACAGTTCTATTTTGCTGTTAACAATTCTCTGAAACCTGAGCACAGATTAAAAGTCTCAACTGACCTGTCCCTCACAAGGCCTGTTGCCATGGAAACCACTACCCGGGGGGGGGGGGGGGTGGGGTACTTCAAGTAATAAAAAATTGATAAATACCATCTGTCTTTTTACAAAAAGCGATATCCATTTCAGCGTATTGATGAACACTGCTGTGTCACCATTCCTGTCCTATGTATCGACGACACTCATTGTATGGATCTCATCTTACACAATGACGTGTCTGTATATGTCACAGTCTCATGACGACATAATATAATAAATTGCTGATTGGCTAACACATGTACAACAACATTATTTCAGCCATTGTTACCATTCTCTTGTGATTGTAGATTGTTTATTTATTCCGACTTACGTACAAGTCATTCTTTAACTTTGAAGACTAAAAAATCTAAGTGAGATTAGATAAAAATAATTGGATCGACATCGCATTTTCCCGAAGTCCATCATGTGTTACACTCCTAGTGCTGTTTACCTTGCAGCACGTGGTCGGGGCCGGCCTGGAGCCCTGCTCAGAGTCTCTCCAGCATACTCATCTCTATCCAGTCTCTGCTCAATGAGAGGCCCTACCACAATGAGCCAGGCTTCGAGCAGGTTTGTGGTGATTACAGATTAAATAAACACAAAATTTATTTGTTTGGTGGGTAGTTGAAACCCTCTGACTTTATCTTATTATTGTTATGATTAATCGCATTTTTGCATAGATGTGATGTTAATAATAAATAATATTTAGTGTAGTAATTTAATTACTATGTTGTATACTTCAACAGGTAGACTGTTGGACTCCCCACCGAGATATTGCGGAATCCTTTTTCTGTCATTTAAGACCTTTGGCAGGTTAATTATCTTTATGTTGCACCAGTTCACTCAACTATAGTAACAACTTCTATAGGCAGTGGTGGGTATTTGAGCATGCAGCAAATATTCTTCATGCAGGATTTTACGGTGCGCCTGACCATGTACCTGAGAAGTTGAGATGTTCAGTTGAAATTGCCAGGGAATGTGTATAAAGCACTTTTAGTTTTACTAATGGGTGAATGCCACACTGTATACAAACTTACCTGTTAACTTTGCTGTAGGAAAGAAATTCTGGCGACTATAAACGCTACAACGATATCATCCGTCACGAGACTCTACGGGTGGCCGTTTGTGACATGCTGGAGGGACGAAGTAACTGCCCCAGTGCCCTCAGGTACTGTAGGCTCCCAGTGCACCCAGGTACAGTAGGCTCCCAGTGCCTTCAGGTACAGTAGGCTCCCAGTGCCCTCAGGTACAGTAGGCTCCCAGTGCCCTCAGGTACAGTAGGCTCCCAGTGCCTTCAGGTACAGTAGGCTCCCAGTGCCCTCAGGTACAGTAGGCTCCCAGTGCCCTCAGGTACAGTAGGCTCCCAGTGCCCTCAGGTACAGTAGGCTCCCAGTGCCTTCAGGTACAGTAGGCTCCCAGTGCCCTCAGGTACAGTAGGCTCCCAGTGCCCTCAGGTACAGTAGGCTCCCAGTGCCTTCAGGTACAGTAGGCTCCCAGTGCCCTCAGGTACAGTAGGTTCCAAGTGCCCTCAGGTACAGTAGGCTCCAAGTGCTCTCAGGTACAGTAGGCTCCCAGTGCCCTCAGTTACAGTAGGGTCCCAGTGCCCTCAGGTACAGTAGGCTCCCAGTGCTCTCAGGTACAGTATGCTCCCAGTGCCCTCCGTTACAGTAGGGTCCCAGTGCCCTCAGGTACAGTAGGCTCCCAGTACTCTCAGGTACAGTAGGCTCCCAGTGCCCTGAGGTACAGTAGGCTCCAAGTGCCCTCAGGTACAGTAGGCTCCAAGTGCCCTCAGGTACAGTAGGCTCCCAGTGTCCTCAGGTACAGTAGGCTCCAAGTGCCCTCAGGTAGAGTAGGCTCCAAGTGCCCTCAGGTACAGTAGGCTCCAAGTGCTCTCAGGTACAGTAGGCTCCCAGTGCCCTCAGGTACGGTTGGCTGTCAGGGCCCTCAGCTATGGTAGGCTCCCAGGTACAGTAGGCTGTCAGGGCCCGCAGGTATAGTAGGCTCTCAGGGCCCCCAGTACAGTAGGCTCTCAGGGTACGGTAGGCTTACACAGTCCTCAGATACAGTATGCCTTCAGGTATAATAGGTTTTCCATCATGTATATTAGGCTTTCAGGGCCCCCAGGCTTGACCTGATTTGCACCACTGAAATCCAACCAACTCCCAAATCCTCTACATTGAAAACCAATAATTACTGTGATAAATTGTCACTGCTCACTTAGTAAACCAGTTCTACTTTTAAGTTTCCCCCTGTCACTACCGTATGCTATTCACTGCCACTCTTTGGCTGTTCACAGTTTCACTTTCACAGTCTCTACCATATCTCATTATAATGTTTATATCACCATACCCTTCCACTCGCAGTTTCTCTTTCCCAGCCTTCCCTCCATGTTCATTCTCTGAAAATGAGAAGATAATCCCATTGTGCCTAAATCCTTGGAAACTGATGTCCTCTTCACCTACTCACCTGTTATTTTCGGATCTTCTCTTAGTTCCCATGGGTTTTATCTTGCAGAGAGGTCATGGTGAGGTCATTCCCAGACTACCTTCACTACTACGAGACGACCTGTAAGAACTGTGCCCAGTGGACGGGTCAAGACATGCAGGTCAGTGCTCTACCCTAGTGCCGGTGCATTCTCTCACCACTGTGTTCGTCCTCTAAGACTTGCTCATACCTGTGAGTTTTGTTTGACAGGCATTTAGGGCAGCAACACCACGACTATGGAATGAATTACCTGTGAACATTCGTGCATCTGGAACATTATCTATGTTTATAAAGTGTTAATAAAGACATCTTTTTATTAGACATTGAAATGACGGACAATGCTTTACAATTTATTTTTAGAGTTATACATGTTTTAATCAGTGTTTATGTTTTAGATTAATGTATAGATAATTTACATACGCAGATTTAGTAAATGTTTTAATTTTATATTAATTTATATAATTTAAAGAGGTTTAGTACTATACATCTTTAAAACAGTGTTTTAATTTATTTTAAATTGATTTATATGATTTATATAATTTACAAAGGTTTCCTAGTGTGCATCTTAAAACCATTTTTTTTTTATTTATATTAATTTATATCATTTACAGTTTTTAATATATTTATGATATGTCTTGTACAGCACATCAATCCACCATGCGGGAATTAGCACTGTAGAAATACAGTATTATTATTATTATTGTTATATTCATTTTAGTTTCTGTTTATTCATTCATAGGTGTTGATTCGTTTGTCCGCCAGTAGTCCAGTTCTTGTGTAATGTGTTACCATTATAAATTAACAAGTACGCAGTCAGTTTAAAAAAGCATACGTCTTTTTATTGTAACCCCAGGTATAACTGGCGAAACACAATTGCACTGTAAAATTCCTGTGCTTTTTCGGTCACATGCTTTACATGCGATCTACATCCTACCCCAGCAAACAACGACCCATGATTTCACATATTCTGTGACTGTAAGTGAATTCATTAGTTCCACTGGCTCAATTCGTGTGTTTCCGTACGTGAATTCACCGGATTCTGTGAAAAATTTGGTGTGTCAACACGTCTTTACCGTGAAATCACGAGTTTTTCACACATACCAGTTCTGACCCAGTACGACTTGTGTCAAACTCATTCAAAACTCGTGACAACAGGTAGAACACGTGTATTCACATGAATACACGTGAAAACACATACTGGTGGAGCGGTACCAATTATGAACCAGTATGACACGTGCCAACTGGTTCAGAAATGGTTCCTTGTTTGCTGGGATAGCACAATAACAATACAACAGTTCATTTGTTTGTCCAACATCAGTCCAAGGCCCAGTTTCATAAAGCCGCGTAATTTTATGCGCAATTACGCGGTCTACTGGTCGCAGCTAACAGCAAATAGTCAATGCAGCTTACGGCTGGTTTCATGAGACCAATTTAGCATTCGCGCCACTAAATCGACTTAGAATTGACCTAGTTAGGTCGCGGTGGGGAATCCCTGTATTTGTGCTGTGTCTGAACAAGCTTTTTCTTTCTAGCTGCCACCTTTGTCGTTCGTATAGCAAATGGGAAGCTACGATGAATGTAAAGGATATCCAGTGTAAACATTAAAAAGAATTTTTTTTTAGAGTGGGCGTGTTGGGAGCATACCGGGCGTACATATTTCAACTTCGGGAGTAAATAAGTCAACTAGCATAAAGTTACGCCTACTAAATACATGGTGCAGCTAAGTGCAACTATGGAGCAGACTCATGAAACGCAACTAGCGCAACTTTACGACATTTTAGGTTTTCGACTGGTTATCGCCCGCTACGACGTCTTAAGTACGCTCCATGAAACTGGGCCTAGTTCTTGTGTAATGTGTTACCATTATAAATTAACACGCCACTGTCAAATTCCTGTGCTTTTTCGGTCACATGCTTTACATGCGATCTGCATCCTACAGCACAATAACAATACAACTCACACACATGGAAACTTAGCCTGACTTCGTGCGTTGTCATTTCAGGATCCGTTTGGTGAGAAGCGGGGTCGATTTGACTTCACGTCGATCAGTCGTCGCCTTGATGCCCTCAAGCTGCAGCTGGCTGCACAGAATGGGTGTGAGGACACAGACTCGGACGACAGCGACGATTCCGAAAGTGAAAGTAAAGAACCCACTCGCAGTGACACACCACAGCCAGGACCGTCAAATGCAGGGAGTTGATGGGGACAGTGACAGAAGGCGGAGACAGGCACTGTTGTCCAACAGAAGCAACATTCTGGAACATTCAGCAATTTTTTCTTGATGTTTCATACTCGATCTGCACTGGCTGCAATGGAGTACTTTCAGTTTCGTATTACGGCGTGATGTTCAGATATCATGCTGTATGGAAATTCATCAGTGATTTCATGGTATTATCTGCCTTTGTTCATTTGGATGCCAAAACATTAGTTTTTGGTGGAGCATTAATTTATACTGCAGCACATGGGTAGGAAGGGGCAGAAATGGGAGCTGGGTTCGTGACGAGAACGTTTGTAATGGTACAGACAAAAACTACAGGGAGTACATTGTGTAAACATGATCTCAAAGTAAGTTCATCAATGAAAGAGGAAACCAACACAAACTGGTGTTCTAGTCCTGAACAATTCTAAGACAAAGTAAATATCTAAGCTAAGCTCAGATAAAATAAATATTAGAATCGTGCTGCAATAACACATTTGTGATACATTGTTATTTTACTAGTAATGCCATTACTAGTAAAATGTGTTAAAATAATTCCCCAGCATTTCCATATGTTGACGTGGAATAAATTTATGCTTTTTGAGCCTGGTAATTGACCAGTTATTATAGATAAAACCTTGATTTTCCTCACAACGTGAAATTGTAGCATATATGGAGCGAGTTAAGCCAAGGTGAAATCATCGCCATGGTTACGTCATTGGCAAAGGTCGAGGCATCACATTGTTACATCAAATGACATGCTGTGATGCATCTGCTAATGATTTAGTGTTCTGCAACTGCCAAATCTTTTGGCTTGACTTGGAACTAAAAAAATATTTTCAGTAATATATAAAAATTCATATTACTAGTGCACATGCTGTACACATTTTAAGGTTAACTTCAAGATCGTCACCTTTTGAGTGGGACCACGAACTTGACACTTAAGAGTTCTATTGATCACCAAGGCAACATTGCAGCTGAAGTGTAGAAGGCAAACAATTTACACTGGACATTGTCACTGCAATCTGTTCTTAGTGTGTTTCAAGCTACAATCTTGCCTGATGTATTATCCTATTTAAACAGCAAACGCAGAGTGCATGGAAATGATTTGTAAAATGCTGATAATGTCTTGGATTGTCGTACATTGTATGCAGGTTAGGGCGATTCCTCTTCACTAATCCATTGGTGTGGAGACAAGACCTGGGATTTGCTTCTGCGAACTTGCTTTTTTGTTGTACAGTGTAGTGAAATGTTTCCTTGACAACTGATCAGGATCGTCGTTATTGTTATATGTAATTTGTGAGTAAAATACATTTTGTGATTCGTGAAATAATGTGTTGTTGCTCATATTGTTTGCACTGTGACCCAAAATTGTGGGTTGCCATTAATTTTAGTGGGTCGCCAAGTCTCCGGGGTTTTCAACATTCTTCCTACGGCCAAACATGACATCTGTTTTGCTTCTTTTCGTACAGCACATACTATTGCCTCGGTTACCTAGGCTCCGTGAGGTGGCAGCATTTTTAAGCCCCTCAACTCTGCCTGGGGAAAGAGGTACTCTGCATTTGTTACCCGCCAGGGCGGCCTTACCCCAGATTAGGGTAGAGACGCTGATTGGCTCTCAGACCAACTATGAAATAAAAATAACGATATACGTTTACAAGATAATTATATCCTATGAAAAGTATTCAACATTGAACTTATATTAACACAACCGTGAGATGGCAGTATTGTTTAGCCCCACATGGATAGCATAAAAATTAAATAAGGATACCTTTTTATCAAATTATGCAGTATTACAGGGCTGCCTACCATTACGGATTTTCCGTAATCTTTACGGAAATTGATCTCAGATTACCGTAGTACGGAATCTGCCCCTGTATTACGGAAATAAGCATATCAGACTTCAGACTAGTATGCACATCAAAGATGGTGGTGCTGTGGTGGTTGGGCAGGGGGAAAACCCAGACTAGAGGAAAGAAACAATTCATCAACATTTTAATGACTTGGGATTTAGTTACAGCCAAGGAATGGGCTGACTGTCACTGGGAAAGGCTTGATTAATTACTGTGGGGTGGAATGGATAAGAGGCACTGCCTGTAGTAGTAGTGGATGTGTTGACTTAAGGTCCTATATCAAAGCCGCTCTGTTTTTCAAATGTTTTCCTGAAAAGGCTACAACAAGGGCCAACATTATAAGGGCTGGGACCAATTCCATTCTTTTAATTTCAATTCCTTTTATTCAATTCCAGTTCAATGTTTTTTCAATTCTATCTATAAATACCATTGGCTGCGCTGCAATACTCCCCAACTTTCTGTGAAATATCAGATGCTCAATTCCTTTTTATTCAATTCCAATCCAATATCTTTAAATTCCAATTCAATAAGAAAATCATTTCTAATTTCAATTGTTCCAAATCTTTAAATTCCAATTCCCGCTTCAATTCTGGAATTGAATTGTAATTGATCTATTCTATTTGAATTGACCCATGTCCTGAACATTATAGAGATGGTAACTAGACATGGGTATCATTTCAAGGAACTCCCCCTTAAATATATTATGTCTAGGTTTTTTATCGCAGCGTGCATGGTTACATACCGAGTATATTTCTGTATAATCAGGACAATTTTTCATGGTAATTTAGCCACAAGAAGTCATTTCTTCCAACTGAAAAGGACCTCTCAATGACCTACCCTAGGTACTTCCGGTTTTGCCAGATTGACCAGGGATAGATAGGAGATAACTTCACAAATGTGTCTCTAGATCAAAGCTACCGGTTTTGCTCTTTAATGTAATGTACAGGTAGTGTCGCCAAAAAAAATATTCTAAAGCCGACAAGACTCACCAGACTGTCTTCTCGGCGTAGTTCCGCAGCCGACCGATAGTCTGTTAAGCGAGACTACACATACTACAGACTGTCTGAGGCAGTCAATGAAATAAACATTGCCAGTTGAGCATCTTTATTGAGCTTCGTCCACAAACAATAAATAGATCCTAATAACATTGTATAATAACAAACACAAACCAAAATGTTGCCACTAGGCGTGTGGCAAACAAACATGATCCACCTTCTGAGATCAGTGTAGTCTCGCACTCACACACACAACATAATTTATAGTAATATCAAGTAAAGGTGACATGTAAAGATGACTTCAAATCTCAGACTGATCACTCGTCAACTGACTAAATCGCTCACTGTGAAAATCCCCTGCACACAGGAACAGGGCACCTGGCATTTTGTAATCTACTCGGAGAAACAATTGCGTAACTTTGTAAATGACAACAAACAACTTTCCTCAAGAACACTAGTAGGAAGAATAAGCACCACGGCCTGACCTGGTCTACTTTCTTAGACTAGCCAGTTTTCTCTCTACATCATGACGGCTTCTTTAAGCATTGTTATTATGTGTAATACAATTGATCAACTATGAAATGTACTGCAATTTGTACATGGCAAACAACTCTGGAACAGGGTACAGATACAATGGCTCTGTACTCTTTTGGAAATGTTCAAACAACTCTCAATGCTTATCAAGAACAGGTGTAGCAATAACTGTACATTTCAGCAATGTGAATTGAGTATGCTATGTGTAGTTATCCCCGTATATTGCCCCCTTCCCCTACCCGGAACATCGATATCCCAATCAGGTTGTCATTGAAGTAATGTGCACTTTGTATCATTGATACTGTATTTGTGAAATAAATGCCAGCCTAAATGCACTCAAATGGTCACCGCTAAACCAGCAGTGGCCCAAACATGGACGAAATAGCTCACTGCTCTACGAAAACAATTATATGTACTAAACAAAAGTGGTGATATCAAAATGCCAACATACGTTACACGTAATCAAACCGCCAAATGCAAATCAAGACCACCGTTCTTCGGCTATAAATAATAATTAAATATTAAGTAACAACTACGGCCATTTCGGCTCAAGCACATTCCCATCACAGCAAATATTGCTCTCCACAAACGAAAGGAAACCAAACAGAAGTCTTCCGAAACCTGGAATGTCGACGGTTCCCCTTTCTGTCAGTTTCACGACTGGGAACAAGCCTTCCCATGATGCCGAAGAATTTGGCGACACGATGTATGTACACTTACAATTGTTGTAACCCTCTAGGCAAATAAACTTACTAGAAACAACGCTAAATGACAACATCACAATCTCGCGGTGTGCACTCGCATGAGATGTCTACATCACGACTGTGCGTTTTCCCGGCGTCGTACATGCGCCTGGTCAGCTGACGAGACACGTGACGATCACCGACTCCTAACAATTGCCTAGGCTAGTCACCGTGTGACAGACGCTAAACTGCAGGTGTACGAGATGTCCTCACATGTGGGCGGGGTGGTCCTTCAGGCAATCGATGAAAGACTGAGGCGGCATTTCTCCGATGCAGATCCGATGGATCGCGGTGAACAGAGGGTACCTGGCACCACAAAGAGGCATTTCATTACAAATTGATATACCTTTTTATTCTAAAACATCAGGCAGTTGTCCATCTATACTGCCTAAACACATCCTCATAGGAGCTTAGCTAGAGACACATCTTTACACCAGGCAGATAAATGACTCAGGTGGGTCATTACAACTGACTGGTTGAGTTTAAGGGGGTTTAGAGGGGGTGTCTGTTCCTCATCTTAACTAATGGCTCTAAGGGTCACGTCTAGCACTGACACAATTCAAGTGGATTAACACTATTTAAATAAATTGCTCAAATGGCACGTTTGTCACTGAAAAATAATTACTTGTAGCCAAGAAAGGCTATGATTAACATAAATGGATTCCACGCAAGTCATTCACGTGCTAAAAGGCACACTTTTAAGTAATTCAAGACTGGCGAAAAAATATTGCTTCTCCACCAATATTTGGAGTTACATCTTGATCAAAAATTGCGGCCTGCTAACCAGTGACCACCCTCTCTGGCTGACCACTAAGCGGTAACACCAAGTGACCAGTGACCACCGTCCACTCACTTGTTCTCCATCTTGTTCTGCTTCAGTATGGTGTACACTTCAGCGGCTGTCGGCGGCCCCTGCAACTTCTGCCCGTTCAACATCTCAGCCTCCAACTGCTTGATCGTCTACAACACAACACATGATGTAAGGGCCTGGAACACACTCCCCCCCAGCAGTCATCAACATACCAACACTACACCCATTCCAACAAGCCCTCAGTACCATCCACCTTGTTGCCCCGGCCCACCTCACCAGATTATAGCCAGAAATAGACACAGCAAACTGTTTTTAATCTGCACAAATTATTACACTTATCTACACAGTTAAATCGCACGTTTTCAGTTTTATTGTTCTTATTGTTCTTCTAACTTCACTTTCATCTTCATGCACCTTTAGAATTGCGCACCGCAAAAACTCCTATGTTAGCCCCAGAAGGGGCTGTATGGAGTATATGAACGAAGAACGAAGAAGACCACAATAAGGTGCTTGTCCGCCATTACCCAACCAGAGAGTACCCTATAAAAACAGCATTATGCAGGTTGTCTGAATGTCTGTGATCACACATGTAGTGTGGAGTGAGTAGAAATTACGTTTTTGTGCAGCGTGGCATCAGAGCTGTCAAATTATGACAGCTGTCAGTTGGTGCATTTCTGCGTATTAATACAGTTGTCATTTTGCTTGGTGATGTCATCAGGGGCAATCCGTGGATGGTTCAAACAGAAATGGAGGGGTGTAAGGTTTGAAAGAAGTTTGTGGGAGGCTGGGAGCCTGAGGTATGAAATTATTCACAGAACTTCTGTCTATGAAGGTATATGCTGTGAAATTGTCAATAACAGAATTCATCAAAATTAGTAGGAAATGAAGGAAACGGTATAATGGTCGCCTATGGAAAATGCAAATGTGGTCTGTCTCCACATGCTGTACTGACTATTTACACAAACTGACACAAGTTAGTCCCACACAACACAACACAACCGACACACTATTGATCAAAGGTCAATTCTAATGTACCAAAGTATTTAACTCTTACGGAACGTCATACTTTACAAGCCTGGCAAACCTCATCCCCTGTGGAAAGCAATGAGCCATGCAGCAATTAATGCACAAAACTATTCATACAGGTATATACACCACTGTTTATAGCCAGATACTCATTCCTATGGCTGAGTGACCTGGAGAGCAAGCGACCTTATCGAAAGTTCAAAGCAGACAGCACAGTACTCAAATGGTGATTGGGACTCCAATGCTCTAGCCAGTGCAGCCGTGCAATTACACTAATTGCAGCATAACATAGTCAAGTGCACACTGAATCAATGACTGAATGTCGCAGGCATTTTGCCTGTTGCATTTGGTACGAACAAATTATTTTACACAACTAATCTTTACACTGCTAACTGACTGACATTGACTCCTGCAGTTATGAAACTGCTATTAAATGGAGTTACTGGATCTTCCTAAATTTGCTGACAATCCGAAACGGTTGTACACGTTGTATTACATCGTCTTAGATTAATGTGACTATTAAAATCAATAGGAAATATAAATTGATGTACTGGGAAAACGTCTTCAAGCAGCAGGGCTTGATGCAGGATAAAATGATTGCCAGTCACACATGTTTTGGTGGACACATGGATGTTAACTGTTAAGCCAGCTTACAAACTTTCAAATGTACCTGATGACCTGAAAAGGGCTACAAACACACACATGACACCATTTACACTCGCTTTCAATGCATAACTAACAATATCTATTTCTACCCGTCCACATTTGTTTTTACCCGTCCAAATGACGGGTGGACGGGTCTCTACATAAAGCTATGTCGAGCAGTCAACAATGAAAAGGATGCTATAAATACATATGCACGTGACTGACTGAGATATGTTGTACCTTGCCGGAGTTGACGAATGCTTCTGCGATGCGTTTGTTGCGACCACAGTAACATGTTGTCACGAGGTCGGCCACACCACAACTCTCAAGAAACGTCTCTATGTGAGAATCTACAACCAACACAACAGTGTTATGAGTACAGCAACAGGGACATGACACAGTGACACTGATCTAGACACTGATCTACAGACCGGAGTCAAACTCATCGAACTGATTGTCAATAGAACAGTTATTTTCAGTTTAACATGTTTCGCTGCTTGATTACGCATAACTGACAGTTATTGGGCAATCTGACTTATCAAAAGATCGCAAAATAATACACTCCCCCAGAAATGGCAGTTATCAATAAACAGGAGTTTCTTATTGCTGCATTTTTGCCTTGTGATCCAGCTTATTTAAACAGTCCCATTTTATTGCACATATGTATATATATATATATATATATATATATACATATGCAATATATATGTGTGTATTACATATATATATATATATATATATACACACATATATATATATATATATATATATATATATAATGCATTGCCTGACCTATACATATATTGCTATATATATATATACATACATATACAATCAAACAATTCTAAGATATTTTAAGTTGATGAGAGCAATAGTGTACTAGACTACTAGTACTTGTGAAAGTGGTGACTGTTTATTTGGCTCAACAGAGTCGCCCCTAGTGGAAGCAGACCGTTGCAGACGTCTACTGCAGAAGTCTAAGAGCGGGTTGGAAGCAGTGCACATGTGTGACATGTATGACTGGAGCAGTGGTGCGCACCAGCACACATGTACACAGGCAAACACATACACGTTGGTGCAGTATGGCCTTTTTACATTGTCAAATACAGCTGTATGTGTCGTACACAACATTCATTGTTGGTTTGTAACAAGGGCCAGCTCTACAAGTTTCTTTCTGACACTTGAACCATTCCTAATTTCATTTATGCAGAAGTGGCATGTACTGATTACCACTGTAAATACTTTGACGTTTATTATATGATTAACAGAAGAGGTTTGTTTACTGCTTAATTCTTCATACGCTTAATTTTGTTTTCCCCGTGACTCAAACCAGTGTTTACATAACATAAACCTCTGACTGCCAAGTTGAAATTATGTTAACGTTACATTAATGTTAAGTCACAATAAATTTTATTACACACCCATACGCAGTGAATAGAACCACAATATCCACATTCACGTGAAATACAACTACTTACACACGCTAGAACTCAGAGACGACAACAACAACGTTAATTACACCGGGTTACTACAACATAAATGTGTCCGTACCTAGTTCCCTGCTGCTCCAAAATGTGCAAAATAAAGGCAGTATCCAACAATGTGCAGTTTGTGTTAATATCATAATTATTCCAACATGTTTCCTGATATTATAATCAGTTGTACATACTTTTTAAAATGTACTGAATGTAGAGAATATTTACTTTTGATCGATGACACTACACAAAAATCTATCCATATTCCGTTTACTTTGACACCTAGTGGCAACGCAGGAAACTAGTCAGACACAAGCCTACACAATCACAACAGCAACTGTGCGTAACTGACAGAAGCGATAGATGGTGCTCAGAACACACAGGTTTTCAATCACGTTTCTTACAAACTAATCAACATCTCCACGAAACGTCACAAAACAGCTCAAGAGATGAAGCTAACATCAGTGTTCTGAACATTGAACGGACGCGTAACTGAGGGAACGGCGTAAGGAAGAAAGTGCCAGCGGGCAGCAATAAGTACTTTTGAAGTTGTCGTCCGCAAATTTCACCATTTCCATTAGTCCGAGACGGATAACGGCAGCCTTTGTGTTGTCCCCGAACTGCAGGCCGTCAATAAACCCCGCACCCAGTGCAACAATGTTCTGAAAGCAACACAGACACACGGTCGCTCATCAGGTCCGCAGAAACGGCCGCAGGGGACAGTGATTGGATAAAAATGACCACCAACACAGCGATGTCTTGATGAACAACTGGCGTCAGTGTGAATATTGTTGGAACACCCGTCCCTGTTGAGATCAACGAAGTGTGACACTTGTTAACTCACGGAAGAACTTACAAAAACAATTTTGAATTTATGATCCTGAATGTTACAAACTCAAAGTGATACACATTTAATTACGCATACCAGCCCAAAACAATTTGATTACCTTTGACATTGTTTAGGAATCACTCTAGTAACTGACACAAAGATAACCAACTACCCAAATGTCATCAAATGTTCAGTCCTGGCTACTTCCCAAACACTACAGGGATCATAAACATGACGCCATTTGTTCACTTGACATACAAATTTGATTCAACATTTTCAGAGTTCACTTGCGAACAGAAAGGCTGCTTTTGACTCGGTGTCTTCCTTCAATGCTCAGAACGTTGTTGTGATTGACCAATGAACAGGCTACTTCAAAGAAAGGCTTCGGAGAGGAAATGATGGAAAGAGAAAACAAACAGGGTTACGTGAACTGATAAATAGCAGCAACAAACAGCAACAAAACGAATACAAACTAACACAGTGCCACTACTTGTAAACAAATCTCAACCTGCATATAACCTGGTAGCAGGACATACTTTGGTTTAGTGGGTCATAGTTAGCAACAACAAATAGTTAGTGTAAATTCAATAAAACCTAGATTATCTTGAGATGATTCTTTTTAGTAAACAGAATATACCCAAGTCAGCATCTATATGTATCACAATGTATAATTTGTGATTGAAAATTACCCTGGCCCCCTCCACCAAAATCAAGGTATATCAAAGTTTCCCAAATTGGTTAAAATGCTCAACATCGCAAAATTAATTATCGTCAGTGTGTCAAAATCAATCAGTTAAAATAGTAGAAATGTTATTTTACTGTTGTCATTGATGCAGACATACAATTCATTCTCTCTTTTTAAAGGTCACTATTAAAAGTTGATGCTTTAAACAATGAAACCTACTCAAAACCTAATATATAATCCACAAAATGATCTCAATGATATCCTAATGACATCGGTACCTCGTTATTCTGAGCCTTACAGTAATAGTGATGCTGCATATCTGATTTAGACTTTGATGTTTTATAAAGAAATCGTTGTGACTATTTCCTGAAGTTGCCATTCCATTTAAATTATGGTGTCTAATATACAAATTACGACTACATTTTGCAGTTTTATGCATAATTTGATATGTACTAGACATGTGGATAAGAGATTGCTCTCATATTGTACGTTTAGCCTATTTCAACAAATGGAAGCATTCTGATTGTTTACAACTGATGTCTGATGGCAGTAACTAAAAATAATTCCACCATCTGTTCCACAGATCTGCCTAAAAAGCACAGTTCCACTGACGTACCCCTGCCGTACGGGCAGCACAGTGTGGGCACAAGTTGCCTACTGTTCTTGTACTCAATGCCCCAAGGCTTCAGTTCACCTACGTCCAACACAGCATGACACCGTCAATAGGAAACAGATCGTTTCACTCACAGCCAAATACCACCTCAGAGTGAGAGACTACAGACAGAGCCAATGCAACACAAATGGCACTAACTCATATCTTGAAACTGCCTAACATTGCCAAAATAATGAAAATGATCCATAAGGAAATATTATAACTAAAAGAAGTCAGAAGACCGTCTCATTCTTATTCACAACCCTCATTAACTTCCTATTGAAATTTGTCTAAATGTGAAAAACAACAGCTGGAAATATGAGTAAATGAAGACGTCATAAGAATGACAATTGCGTACTTCAATGCACATTGCCTTGACAAAAACAACTCCTGAAAGTGATCCTAGAAAACGTACAAGTCTGGTACCAAAAGACGTCACAAACCACGCTGGAAGAGTCAGTGTTGTAAACAGCCACAGGCTGACTCCACAGTCGACAAATCACCCTAGTCACCACCAGGCTTGTTGACGAATGCGTACGATTGCATTCAAATGCGAAACTTCATTCGAATGCGAGTGGCTTTCTATGATCAGCTTCGATTGTCTGTTTGTGTTAGGGTTGGCCTATATAATAAAATGATGTACATTTCTAACGTTAAATATAAAAACCTATTTCTTCTTGCCAATGCTTAGTTAAACAATGTGCGGTTTAAGAGTGGCTACTGGAGGGGATTAGTAGCTAGATGAATTGCTTTCATGATCTGCTAGACACTGGGCAGACAATTGCCACTTGCCAATGAGGCCTGTCTTATGACCATGTGTAAACCGGAATGCTGGCTGCAAATATCAATAAGATTTGGCCCAGCTAATCCATATTGCGACATTTGCTATGTCAATGCAATTGTACATAACATAACAATCCTGCAATCCACAGTTTTGTAAGTGGAAGTTTGAAAGCATTATTTCCATGATTCAGTATTTACAGTATTGTGACAAAACTTTCGCTGCCATCGAAATGTTATGCCTAGGCGAAGCTGTTGCCATAGAAACTGATTAGAATGAACACAGGAGTAGGACACGTGTATTTTGTAACCAAGCATGTGAGAGCCACGCATTCAATAAGCTCGTCTCCATGTTGTTGTAATTCCATATGATGAATGATTACAACTGAAATGCAATACGGTAATTTTATCTGTTTCCACCAGCCCCACAAGCACAATAGAGTCTATAAACAAACTCACCGAATCCAAACTTTCATGCTCAACTATTTTGTTCATATATTTTACTACTCCAGACTGACCTGCAACTGTTTTGAATGTAATCAACACAAAATTGTGCCACTTATTGTGACTGCAGAGTTACAAAATATAGCCAAATTTAAATATACAATTTAATGTAAGTAGACCAATAGGAAACAATAGATAGCATGCAAGAACAGCTTCACTCAGTGAAGTCATCCAGGCACACAAAAACTACATCCTGCATACAGATTACAATACAGTGACATACTTAAAATCAGGTACTTAAAATTGGGCGTGGCAGAACACTGAATGGAACAGCCAGGTAACATTGATAAAAGGATAAGTGGTTCCACTGGTCCCCGGGGAGCTACTGGGACTGGGGGTTAGGGTTACTAAATCACAAATACAATTCTTTCAAACATCTCATTTGTTTCAAACACCGTTAGTTAAAAAAAAAATTATAATTAAATATTACTTTGTTAGTTACGCTAGCCAATTAATTAATAAGAGTGATGTAGGTCTCACTGATTATGTTACGTAAAACAGAACACGCATCATTATAAAGGGTACAGAAACAACACAAATTACACAATGTTTGTTTAGAACATAACACAAAAATGGTGTTGTTTAATTTAACCATACTGTAACTTAAAAATAAAAATTCATTTAAACAGTTCTATAAAATTATTTTCCACAATAAAACAATTTCCTGTGTTCTTCATACTTATCTACGAATATGTAACACTACCCTATTTTATGCCAAACAAATAGTGGTGCGACTTTAATAAATAAAGTGTGTTTCATGGAAAGTCCGCAAAACATATGCTATATAATTATAAACATAATTATTTGGTAGATGTTTAGGATGTCAAAAACATGCGTAGTCCACATGCGTAGGTCAGTCGCTCGAGTAAATGCGATTAACATGCTCTCATGTCCTACCGTTATGCCGTGCCAAATCCTGTACTGCTAATCTGATTAATAAACCCGTCTTAAGTCTTAAATATGTAAGTACGTTATGACAACATAAGCTGGATTAGAGCGAAGTGAGATTGCAACCAGCTGCATCTGGTTGCTGTTTAAGCACAGACAGACAGACAGACTAGAGAGAACAATTGCACCCTAAAGCAGAGATTCTACGAGAGTAGAAACAGCAGCAGAGACAAGACATGGTTAGAGAGAAAGGCGATTATTACGTGGAAAGAAGTGTTGCGTGAAATGGACAATTTCAATGAAGCCGAGCCGAACAATAGCAGCCTTTGTGTTCGCAATCATCTCCATTCCGTCGGCGATTAGCGACGCCACAAACAGAATCGTCTGAAACGGTCACCAGAAATGACATTTATCAAGTTCGCAGTGGACCATCCAATTAACCTGGCGATGGGAACTACGGTTGTCATGAATAGTGATCAAGTTTTAGAGCATTGCTATTTCTGCTTGCATGCCGAAAATATAATCAAGCACATTCATAGAAATACACAAAAACAAGCAGTTATTTCCTAACATCGCTGCTCATTTGACTGACTAAAACCGCAAACACACAAAGAAGCCTGTCAACACATAACATAGGCAAGACGAGCAAAAATGCAAAGAACTTAGACAAATGCAGACATAATACTTGTAGTATTCATAGAGGTAAAAATATATTTATTCCTACATATACAATTTTCAATATGTAACTTCGGCAGATTCAAATTAGTAAACTGATCAATGAATAAATCACTTGTACAATAGGTGCTAAATACAAGTTATTTGAGATGGTGACAAATAATGGCCACAGTTAACAGTTTGACTATCAAGACATTCCATTATATTTTGGATTGAATTTATGTAATTAAGCAATAGATATGAGAAACATTCATCTGTGTAAACATAGTTGCGAAGTCAAAGATGAATACACAAAGAAGACCATCCACACTCACACAAAAATTACAATTTTAACATAAGCATTCAGTCCGTCAATTTACATGTAGAGGTAAAAAATATGCGATCCAAAACTCTGCCTTCGATGTGACAGAATAAATATAGTGAATATGTAGGTTACCTTGAGGGCGCCACACATCTCCACTGTCTGTACGTCGTCGACCACGGTGATGCGGAAGTATGACGTCTGGAACATGTCCTTCAGGGTCTTGCCGTGTTCTAGATCACTGCAGCCTGGAACAGAGAGACGACAATGTGTGATCGACTGTTTCTAAAGCCGCATATATCATCAAACACTTCCTGTAGGTAACCCCACGCCTCTCCTGTAATGTACCTAAAACGTTTTCTATAATGATATCGCCCCTCTCACCCGTCTGTCTCAATTTCCTGTCACACCTCCCTCCATTTTTCCCCCCACGTTCCATCTTTCCCAAAACACACCCCTCTCTCAAAGTTTCCTCTAACTTTCTCTTCTCCTGTCCGTCCCTTAGACCTCTCTTCCCCCAATCAACTTCCCCCAAAACCAACCACTCCCATTGTCTCTCCTTTGCTTCCCTGTCTTTTCAGCTTTTCCCTTCTCCCTCTCCCACTTACCGATGGTGGCTTCACAGTAGTTCTCGCGTGCCACCTCCGGGGCGATATTTGCACCCATCAGTACAGCACAGTCAATGCCCAGCAACTTGCTTATGACGTTTGAAATGAGATTCAGACCCTGTTCACTGACGTCCAGCCCCTACAAACACAGGCTCACATCAATCATCTATATAATGCCTACCCATAGCTTTATGTAGAGACCCGTCCACCCGTCATTTGGACGCGTAAAAACGAACATGGACTGGTAGAAATATGGGTGGATGGGTAAAAAAAGGAGCACCATAGATATTGTTAGTCATGCCTTGAAAGTGAGCGACTGAGCGTAAATGGTGTCATGTGTTTATACTCCTTTTCAGGTAAAAAAAAATACATTTAAAGTTTGTGAACTGGCTGAACAGTTAACAACCACATGTCCACCAAAACATGTGTGACTGGCAATAATTTGATCCTGCATAAAGTCCTGAATGCCTACCACATATAATATGACAGCATATTCTTGTTTCCACACAGAAATGTTAAAATATTAATGAAGTAAATCGGAAAAAAAACTATAAAAAATTACATTGAGTAAATAGTAAAACCAGCTTAAGCATAATATGGTCAATGATATCAAAGTTTGGTGGAAAATTATTTAAAATATCCGTGGATCCGTGCTCATCAAATCATGGTCACATGTCTTTACATGGTATGTTTCAGCTCCCATTTAATTAACAGTAATGCTCCAGAAATCTGGTTTCAAGATACACATTGGGCCCTCACAAGTCACAATGGATAAAGGAAGTAGGCCAAGGACCAGCAGAACACACCTTGATGAGAGAGATGGCCATGGCATCGGGCTTGATTGCTCCCTTCAGCTGTCTACAGATGCTCTTCACAAACTGATGCGGGACGACAAAGATGAGAATGTCGGCTCCTCGCGCCGCCGCCACTACGTCCGACACTGCCACCTGGCGGGAAACAAAGACACAAAACATCAGCGATTCATTTCGAGTGGCTAGTGTTGTAAAAAACCTGTATTCACACACTTGGCTTGGGGTTAATGGTTTACTTTTTGTACATTTCATCCACTTTTAAAACACATCCAATAAAATTAATACTGCATAGTCAAACAAAAAAATTACAATTATAACACACAATGACAATTCCACTTACATTGTTAAGAGCTCTTTGACCTGATTTTGCACCTTATAATCAATTTTGATCCTTAGCAGTGATGTGGAATACCCAAAAACTGTCATCGCCATGTCGCACCTGGGAAACACTGTCACTGGTGTGTCACGGAAACAGTGTCCTCAGTAATATGGCGGTCGATTTTGTGTTTTTGAAAAAAATCCTTAAATTAAACAACAAATTGTCGTTAACCCCACTACTGGCCATGGTCGTGTAATCAGCCCATGACACTTCCTGCATAGTAACATTTTTAGTTTGCGTAATCAGTAACCGACTGCAATCAACAGTCTAGGCATGACCCATCCAACTGACTCACATGCTAACATATAACAGGGTTGCCACTCACGGAAGCTTTCAAAATTCCCTGAGTTTTCCCTGACTCAAAGTTTCATTTTCCCTGACCATGCTGGCTGAACAATCATGAAAATTGATGCGCGATGTACATATAATTAGCAATTAACTTACACACTCAAACCTATATATATATATATATATGTTAAAATTGCCATAAGAACAGTTATGGCATTATTACAATAGCCAACTGAAGAACATATGGTATCCATGTTTGTGGTATCAACATTGTTTCACGGGGTCATCATGCATTATGAATTCAAGTTCGCGGCATCGCGGCGTTATGACATGAGAAAGTCAAATTTCCCTGACTTTCAAGGGATTTTCCTGTATTTCCCTGACTTTTCTCAAAATCTCAAATTTCCCTGACCCAGCACAACATTCCCTGACTTTTCCCTGACCAGTGGCAACCATGTATAACACCTTACTAGCACATCTCTAGGAAAACTCATTGCTACACTTACAATATTTTCTGGGAGTCTTGTGCCTGGAAGGTACTTGATGTTCTCATGTTGAGTGTTGATGATTTCGGTCAGTTTCTTCCCGTCAACCATCTCTTCGTACACATACATTGGTATCCTCTGGACGTATGCTGTTTTCTCCAAGACATTATTGCCAACAATTTTGGCAATAACCGAACCCCTGTGAGAAATACATAACAATTCTTAGATTACAAGACCTACAAAACCTACAAACACATTTGAAGACATGTGACAGATGTACTGGTTGATCGGCTCAGTGCCATGGCATCATCATTGGCATGGGCAACTTTTTTTAGATATAATATACATATAATATTATATAGGTATTGTAATAGTGGAAGAATGTAATCTAATGTATGAGTATGGCTTTTGTGAACTGAGCATGACTTTCTAAGGCAGTTATGTCAACATCTCCATTCCAATAACTGGTTTTAATGGTTGGAATCGCGGACACAGAGTGGACAAATAAATGCTATTGAGTTACGATAGATATGGATATCTTTCACAAATCCTTCTTGACATGTGTATGAAAAATGGCATGTTTCTGTTAGAATAGGCATGTTTATATTTATATTACTATTAGTATAGTGAGTATAGCGAACTAAGCCCCTAAAACTTAAATATGCGTATAGATAACAAATTGGGACATGTCATGTGTCATATTTAACTGTCCCATATTGAGAATAGTGACAGATGTCTTTATCAGTGGCCATGTCGTCTTCCACATTTGTTAAAAATTCACACATAATAATAACGAATACCATAGATGTACGCTGTCAAACGTGTACCTGGAGCTGTCAGAGACAGAGGGCAACTAAACCAATGACCTTGACCTTCCCAGCAGCGGTAGATATTACGCCGGTGCTACGTAACGATACGGAAATAATATGAATTTTCAATAGATTTTCTTCATTTCTACAAACATTCGTATTACCAACATGTCTGTATTATAAACCGGATACCAACAATCTTTCCCGCGTATGTGCCAATCCTAGTTCCGGGATATTCGCGAACCAAAACCTAGCCGCATGTATTTTCCTGGCAAGTCAAATCCGGTTACATCTTACAACATTCGTTGACAACTTACCAGTTTCCCGAACCAACTATGCAAATCTTCTTCTTTTCACTCGACATCATTGCGACTCTCTTAAAGTGTTATAATACTATTAAAGTGTGGTTTTCGCGAATGTTCTGCTTGTATGGAGAACCCAGAACGTTTCTGACAGTGACACCTCTCACGCTGAACTCGTAGCAGTAACCAAATTTGCCTCTTGCCGGCTGTTATAAGTATATTGATCAATGCGGATGTCGCACTAATAAGTTGTATTTAAAGTAAAAATGATACTGAATGTACCCATGTAATTTGCAATATTTATTATAGAACGAAATAACAAGTTAATATTTCGTTTACTATGCACTACTGCAAACAATTCATTATACAAATATTTCTTATAATCCAATCAGAACAAGACGAATACCATGACTGCTGGCCGAAATGACGTCACGTGTCAAAATATAGGGAGAACGGTGATCGGGGTATTTCCCAGAACTATTTCGCAGTATTGACATATATAACGTCGTTGTTTCGCTTTGTTGTTCATATTTGATTCGAAAAAGCAGGGACTTATTATATCGTGAGCGACACTAATGCAAGGTAGGAATTTGACATGGTTACTGTCGTGCACCCTGCGCGTAATCCAGTGGTTTGGATGAGTTGTTTGTTTACAATTTACATCACAAAATGGAATACTGTGGAGTGCGGTTCTATACTCGTCAGTTCAAGTCAACACTTGAAATGACGGTTAGGATTTATTGGTAATTTGTTGAATAATTGTGTTTATATGTGCTTTAGATATTGTAAGGCATAGGCCATATTCAACATAACGATTTTCCATTAGGCGCAGCAAATATATGACTCATAATCATAGCGATATTAGACTATACTCTGTCTATATAGTCTACCGTGAGCGCGTCCAGATCCGCCAACAGACCAAGCCCAAGGACAGCCGAGCGGAAGCGCAGACATGACTACACTTAGTGACTAGTCACAGACGACAGCAACGTAGCATCGACGAACATAAATATATTAATCAGAACATTTAAAAACATGTCGAATGCACAGTGCCACATTTAATTAAAACAAGAGCATTTTCGAGACTAGTGTCAGTCTGTGAGAGTAAAAAACACCTGAAATAATAGAAATTATCATATCAGACCAGTCTCTACCAATAGGATTTGGCTTTGACAGTCAACAATACTGCCTAACTTTTCTATAAACATTTACAAAGACTGTGAACTGAAGAGAAGCCAAGGTATCAAGGTAAAATGTAATTGTATTTAACACTGTTTATGTTATGTACACTACCAGTGTGTGAAATAATTTGTTTGGGATGTACATGTCTGCTCTTAACAAGTAATCTTACATGGGAATAATTAATATTTTAATATAAAACTTTGGAGATACTGAACCTTAGTTCCATAAAGAATAATAATAATATATATATATTGTTGTTGTCATTTATATGATCACCAATAATATTACATAGTTATTTCTATCCATCAACTTTGATATTATCATACTCTTCATTCAATAATCAGTAATCAAACTAAGCTGTTTGACAATTGGACCTAGATAAAAGTTTCAAGAGTTAACATTTACTCCCAGTCTAAACATAAATAAAGTGTTATCGCAGACTTTTTGCAGTGTATTGTGTGTGTGTATGTATATGTATATATATATATATATATATATATATATATATATATATATATATATATATATATATATATATACATATACATATACATATACATATACATATACATATACATATACACACACACACACACACACACACACACACACACACACACACACACACACACACACACACACACACACACACACACACACACACATATATCAGTGGTAGAACTTTGGCATTTATTTTACTATACAGTGGGACTGGTAAAGACAACGGTCCAGTGAGTCCACTAGTCTAAACTAAAAAAAAAACGGCGTGCTTTTGCAACATCAATGAAATAACAATGCAATGTTCATAAAGGTAGCAATGTAGTAATAAAGAAATAACAAAAGTAATTCATGAAGAACTGAAGATATGATTTGTATAAAAAATGTAACTGAAAAAGATGCCAATTGTGCTCATTGACCAGTAGGGTAAACCAACCAGTAGTACGACCCTACCAGATATGGGGCAGCATGCCATTATGAACTTTCCATAATCATTCCGGCAATTGACTTCATATTACGGTCAAGATTATGATTATGAAAACTGCTCTGCTGAACTATATTAATAGAAATAAAAAATAACACATTATAGAACATTATAGACATATAGAACTTTTTAATTTTACAATTACACATGTAATGACCAGACAAGTTCGTAGCTAGTGGCTATGCCTAAGAGAATGTTATCATTTATCAATAAATGAAGCTGTCACTGCTGTAGCCAGTTGGTCACTGGCAGCAATTTATCAATGATTTAATGACATGGGATTCAGTTACACCCCCCCCCCCCTCTCCCTGGATGGGTTAGGGTTAAGGTTAGAGTCATTGTGACAACAACAAGGGTGGATGACATGTTGATCTTTACTATACAACCTGTTGACCTTTACTAGACAACCGGAATAGTTATTAGGCTGGTTTACTAGTCCACCCTTATCTTTACCAGTGGGTAGTTCTACCCTGTATATTATATATATATATAATATATATATATATATATATATATATATAGATGTCATGGACAGGCTAACGATTAATTATTATATAATTAATAGATTAGATTATATATATATATATACGTATGTATATATATATATACGTATATATATATATATATACCCCTACTACTTAGTTTATTTTATTATATTACTCTATTTATTATAACATAATAGCAGTATTTTATTAGATTTTACAGCTGTATTTATAAAAACAACAGTGTGTTCTTTTTATATTATAAAGGAGTTATTAAATGTTTAAAAACAACGTACATTGTAATGAGGGTGCCTAGTTAACAGGGCTTTATGCAGGACCAAATTATTGCCAGTCACACGTGTTTTGGTGGACACCTGGATGTTAACTGTTAAAGCAGTTTACAAACTGAAAATGTGTCTGGTTACCTAAAATGGACTACAAACACACATGTGACACCATTTACACTCACTTTTGAGCCATAACTGACACAATTTATGGCTTTGGAATCTTGACCCTTTTTTGCTCCTTCATTTTGTTTACCCATCCACCCACATTTCTACCCATCCACAATGGTTTTTACCCGTCCAAATGATGGGTGGACGGGTCTCTGCATAAACCTATGCTAGTTAATCACCTTTGTTCATATAAAAATGTATGATTTTATATATGTCTCTTTGTGATATAAAAACCCTCTAACACAAATGTAATATTATTATTGAATTAATTTTCATAACGTAAGTTACTCTGTCTTACAGTACATATGTACATTAAGTTGTATAATTAATACAATGAGTCATAATTATAGGAAACATGATTGTGGAAATTGTATATGTCTGATGATACAACACTTTTTGAGTCATACACATGATTTGGTTGATGATGTAACTTGTGTGCTGCACATGTGTGAAACTAATATTTACCATATGAATAATATAATAAAGTAAATAGACTAAGTAGTAGGGGAACAATGTGTATAATAATTTTTTAATAGCTCTGACTACTGTACATTCTGTAGAAAATCAATATGCCAGTGCCTTCAGCATATAAAATGTTGTCATAAACGAAATATTTTAAAATATGTAAAATTTATCATACCTGGGGATTCTTGGATACAATGTGATTATGCAAACATTTTGAGTACAAGTAACACAATGACATATATAATGTCTGTGTGTGTGTGTGTGTGATTGTTTTACTGTTTAACAGCATTGTGATAGTTGTATATATTATATAATATATATATTATATATATGAGTGTGTAGGTATGTATATATATATATGTGTGTATATATATATGTGTGTATATATATATATATGTATATATATATGTGTATATATATATGTGTGTGTATATATATATATATATATATATATATATATATATATATATATATATATATATATATATACAAGACATGGAGTAATGTAGTGCAGAATGTTGTGAACTACTGTAAGATATATTAAATAATAAATTAATAGTTCTACATTCAGTTGGATATCACAAACCTGTGCAGACTAGGAAGTAGGCATTTTGTTTGACCCTCCTGCATTGGGGGTTTAACATGTGTGTTTGTAGTAAACCCCATGAAAGTTAATAATAACATATTATTTTATATAACAACACATCCAAACTTCTTTGTACTGTTTCACAACATATAAAAGTGAAACATTATCAGCAATTTCTTAGTAAACAAGTAAATTGATTGGGGAAATCTTGAACTTTATAAGAGGCAGCTGTGTAAGTTTATAATGTCCCAAAGTGTTTTTAAGTTTTACTTGTAGTTTTGTTGTAATGACGTGTATGGTGTATTATGGGAAAGACGTTGTTGTAATGAGTATAACATGTCCATGCTAATTGACATTAATTTAGTAGCCATTTTGGATAATAAAACTTGTAAACCCTACATCACATCCTACATTACAGGTGGGGAATGGACCAATATTAAACATGTAACTTCTTAATTTTTTTTTAAATAAAATTGCATAATCATGAGACCAGGCTGACCAGTCTTAACATGGCCACACACACTCAATGTCTATTATATATATATAGATGACCTCCACAGCATGTGAAAGCTAGTTTCTATGACTCAGCAGACGTTAGTCATGGGTCAAGAGTCATGTAACCTAAGTAGTATGTGAGTCATGCCTGTAGTGACCAGGACCACAGTGACAATATCTTGGGAAAAACGATGAGTATAAAAACTATGTGTATTCTGTGACAAAATTCCTTCAGAAGATTTCTCTCGGGGAAACGATTCATGATTAAGTGGTTATAAGCTCTGTAAATGAGATTATAATATATTTTGTGTGCACTTTCAGTTCTCGTTTGAGTCGTTTCATACCCCCAGATTGATATTAAATTGTGGGGTTGTTGATGATGATATTGTTGTTTTTAGCGGTGAGATAAGATTGATTTAGACAGTAGTTCACATTTTTATTAAACCTAGATAAATAGGTAAATTTCTGTACAACCAGTAAACAAAATTATTTGTGACTCTGTAAAATGGATATTTGTTGTAATATTTCCAATTGTCAATATTTGTACAGTTTACAAAATATTTCACATATATGCAGTAATGGTAGACTTGGTGCTGTTTTGTTTTAAGCTTTCTATGGTAAATTGGTGTATCTAATTTATATTTTACAACCTGCTTACTTGGTTGAAATCAGCTACTTAATATATATTTGTATTAAAATTTTCCTCTTCAAGAAACGTTGTATTTTATGTTATGTAACTCATATTTGGTGTTGCCAAACATTTAATTTGAGAATGATTATGATTTATAAATATGGTCATTTTAGATTTAGAGTGTGATTGTGATTCACATAAACAAACTGGGATAGAAAAGTTCGGTTAATGGTTTATGTAGCGTGACTAGTGTCATATTGACAGTGTCATTTAGCTTTATGTAGAGACCCGTCCACCCGTCATTTGGATGGGTAAAAACGAATATGGATGGGTATAAATATGGGTGGACAGGTAAAAAAATTAAGGAGCAAAAAAGGTCTTCCAAAACCATAGATATTGTTAGTTATGCCTTGAAAGTTAGTGTCACATGTGTGTTTGTAGCCCATTTCAGGTCATCAAGCACATTTGAAAGTTTGTAAACTATCTTAACAGTTAACATTCATGTGTCCATCAAAACAGGTGTAACTGGCAATAATTTTATCCTGCATTAAGCCCTGCATATTGATGTTAGGTGTACGACTCCAACAGTATGTTTAACCTGTTTACTGTTTGTCCACCACAGTATCAATGGTACGTTCTATTGACCTGTTCTGTTCACTGACGTATTCATTCATAGAATGGCCTATTCATGTACATGTAATGATAAAGGTTTAAAACTAGGCCAGTCGACACAGCTGGCTGCTGTTCTAAGGTGGCACAATTGACTGTGTTTGCCTCAGGGATACCGTTTGTCCAGTTGTATGTACATGAAACTGTTAGCAGGCACCTTTTGGGATTAATGTTTTGTAAAAATTGTATATTTTTTCTGAAAGTCTGGTTTTCAGTTGTTTTACTTTGCAACAAAAACGTGTCCAGTTGTTTATGCAAGTGTGTTGGAAAGCCATGCTCCCCCTGTAGTTAAATGCATATGTAGACAGTAACATTTGAAGGAGGTCATGTGCAAATGTAGCATTCTGGAACCTTCAGGTAGGTACCTGAATGGTTCCTGACTAACCACAATAGTTGTGTTTGTGCCAACATGTTTTCAATGGCATACACAGTGATAGAAATGTAAGGTCAGCCCATTACAGTGTTGTTACACACATAGACAGTCACACCAAATTGTAGTTGGGGCTACCTCTATTGTTAACATATCAGAGGCGTTTAATGCATCTAATTTTAGCAAACAGTCCAGATTGCCACTTGATATCACTATGCACTATCACATGAACCATTGTATCAGAGTCCCCACTTGAATTTATGTACAGGATTTCTACAAGGAAGCTTGACTGATGGAAACACATGGATTATTATGAACATGGTGGAAGTACGATAGTATTATCACAGTCTTAGTAACATTTACATTTAAAGTACAGCATTATTTGTAAAAATGTTCATCAAGTTGGGAGTATATTATTCAAGTAACATTTTTGATTACACAACTAATAATTTCTACTCACTTCAACATTTCAACCACCACGGCTTTCTTCAGGAACAATTCAGTGCCTGAAGTCATTGATGGTGGCTGAAATGTTGAAGTGAGCAGAAGTTATTAGTTGTGTAATCAGAAATTGATAACAAATACAACGATTTCATATTCACAACTAACTTTTTCACTCTACATAGCTCCTGTTCACTCAACTGTATAAATACACAAATATCCACTACTGCCTATAGCCAGCCATAGACAGTGGTAGATATTTGTATATGAAGTCTTTGCACATTAATTGCAGCATTAATGATTCCTAGAGCAGCCGACATGGTGTTCATTGAATGTCAGTGACACAGGTGTACAGTGCTTTAAGCAAACTGAAGATTGAACAGTGTGCTACATAAAAACTTACCTTTACTTACCTTTATGTATATTTGTCATTGTGTAATTCCATAAGTGATCAGCAAACATGCGTCATGGGTGAGCAGAACGTTTTATGTGAAATCAGCTGCACTTCAACAGAACATGGTGTGTTGTTCTTGGCAGCAGAGTAGTTTTAATATTACTGGGTATTTGTTGACAGTGTTGCAAGATGTCCTGGTTATTTCACGGTTATTCCATGTAAAAGCAAGTGGTCCTAATTATATACCAACCTATACAAAAATATTGTGGCATTGTACAATGGTGTGCACATAACACAATTACATAAAACCACACTACGAAGATGCAAAAATATGCAGATATTATTCGTAAATAAAATCAATTAATTTATTGACAATAAACAATTAATAAATAATATTATGTGTACAAGCTATTAAGGGTAGTAAGAATCTTAATACCGGTACCAATAGTGATGTATTATTTTTTTAAGTATACATATAGGTAATCAAGATCGTGTTGTTAAAACATACAGAATGTTAAACTACTTTTGAAATAAAAGGCAAGTAAAGGCAAGTTCTTATATAGCGCAGTGTCTGGACCGTTCAAAGCGCTTTACACTTTACTTCCCTGACAGACCTGTTCACTCAGACACCATCTCGGCTTCTCTGGGAAGCATCCAGCCATAAGCTACTGTTAATGTGCGAAGGCTGGTCGTACACATATCCACCACTGTCTATAGCCAGGTACTCATGTATACAGCTGAGTAAACTGTCCAGAGCAATGTAGAGTGAAAAAACTTGCCCACGGTTTTAACACTGCAGCACAGGATTCGAACCCAGGTTCCCGTAGTCGAGAGTCCGAAGCTCTACCCCTGAGCCATTGCGTAGAAATTACTTAGATCTTGAGTGCGAGTTTGACTGCCCAAGTCTGGCACATTGGCCCAATGTGACTACCCAGGACTCCCTAATGTTTATAACTGATGTTTCACTCAGTGCACACATATAATATGTTTATTTGGTATAGCGCCACATCCATAATCGTTTGTGGCGCTTCACAACATATTACAAGTTAAAAGACATAAAAAGATATATGTATACAATAAGACAAATACTACTGTTTTTTAAAAAATGTAAAAAAAATGTATAGGTATTTTAAATAAATAAAATTAGTACGGTATTAAAATAGCATAGCACTTTTAAATAAATAAAGTACATATTAGTCATAAAAATACATAATAATCGGTCTACTCTATAACTGCATCGCAATGATACTGATAACTGATGGTATATGTACATGTATAAATGTATTTGGGTAATTCGTTTTAAGAACATGTTATCATGTACATGTAAAGCGCCCTGAATAGTTTTTAAGCTAGATTTGGCGCTATATAAGTTTATTTTATTTATTTATTTATTTATTTATTTATAATTATTATTAGTAATAAATAGCTTAGTATATATATATATATGTTAAAACTGATAATAACAATAATAATAATAATAATAATTAGATAACAATAATGTCAATAAATAAGTGTATAATTATGTATTGATAATATTACCAAATAGTCTAGTTAAAAAAGGTTCATTCGAAACAAATTTCATAATTATAATATACTGCCAACTTGATGAATATTTTCACAAATAATGTTCATGCCAATTTACACTAAAATACATTGGCTACTGTCTGTAGGATGGCAGACTCAACAGACATGAGAACAGAAGAAACCTCCCCGACCCCAGAACGTATGACCCAACAAGAGCGCATGAACCGGTCGGACTACGCCCAAGTGCTCTTCCACAACATAGCGGAGTCGTACGCCCCGGGCGCGGACATTGAATGTCGCTACACCATTACCGCGCTGCTGGAGCCGCAGTCCCGGGACTGGGTGGGCATCTACCGGGTGGGGTGGAGCTCCGTGAGGGACTACACCAGCTTCAACTGGTCACCGATGCTGTCCACCTACGAGCAGGGGAAGGACACCGAGAACTGTGTCACATTTCAAGGTATTTACAGTGTGGTATTTACAGTGTGGTATTTACAGTGTGGTATTTACATATTTCACAGATATTTGTCTCCTGTTTTCCTTCCCGCCATCCCAGTCATATTGACATTATAGTAGATTGTTTTAGTGTTAATCATGGACTGCCTGTTTTTTTATTTGATGTACTAATAATTTTATTGATCTATTTATTCTAATATTTTATCAACTTGTTATTTTAGCTCACAGTGTCGTATCCTTTATATAGCATGACCGCGAAATTCTATGTACAAATAATTTATTTATCTATTTATTTTATTAATCGTTTTAATGTGCATTTAATTTTATTTATCTATCTGTCATATTTATTTTATTAACTTATTACTTATCACACAGTCACGTTACAACTGCAGGATAGTGAAACATCACTTTTTAGCAGTAAAGACTTGAAGACTGCAGTGAAAAGGACATACATTTCATGACTTTGTTTAATAACAGCACACAGTGTGAGTTTGTACATATATTGTAATGGTGTATTGTAATACAGTAACAACTTGAAATTGTATGACAAAGTAATTGTATCATTTATTAGAAGTGTTATTACTTAGTGTTTGTTTCATGTCAGCTTCACAGCAAAATGAGTATGAACAATTTACATATGACAGCTGTAAGATAAAAAATTCAGATTTCGTGTGCACCAAAACTATGGACAACATCTGCTACAGCTCAAAACAAGCACCAGCTTGACGTGCGCTAGTCATTATTCTTTCAGTGCATATGTTGTTTGTTCCATAAAATGATAAAAATCATAAGAATTGTTTTTGTTGAGGACCATTTGAGATCAGCATCATCCAGGACATGAATAAATAAATATGTAAACAATAAATAAACACATACAGAGGAGAACAAATCAATCTTTTCATCGACTCATTCATTCCAATGTCTGTACGACTTCTCAACAATAAGCACCTCTGACGTTATGTGTGTATGTTGTATTTTGTTTCTTTTATTTTTTTATTTGTAAAAAGATGACCACAATTATAACTATAATTTTTAATTATATTATAGATTAAACTTGTACTTATTATGATTAATGTTTACATGCTGTTCTAATAATGAATTTATCTGTATTTTTATTTCTCCACTCCTGTATTTTATATTTTTATGACGAACGTTGCAAAATTATTGTATTGTATTGTTGTCAGTCTCTTTTAACGGGTGACCTTTGCCCCCCGCAGAACAAGCACCAGCATGATGTGCACTAGTCATTATTCTTTCAGTGCATATGTTGTTTTTCCCATTAAAAAAAACAACAATAAAATCAGAAAAGAATAAAATCAAATGTGAGTACCATTCAAGATTACCATCACCCAGGACATGAATAAATAAATAAATAAATAAATAAATAAATAAATAAATAAATAAATAAATAAATAAATAAATAAATAAATAAATAAATAAATAAATAAATAAATAAATAAATAAATAAATAAATAAATAAATAAATAAATAAATAAATAAATAAATAAATAAATAAATAAATAAATAAATAAATAAATAAATAAATAAATAAATAAATAAATAAATAAATAAATAAATAAATAAATAAATAAATAAATAAATAAATAAATAAATAAATAAATAAATAAATAAATAAATAAATAAATAAATAAATAAATAAATAAATAAATAAATAAATAAATATGTAAACAGTAACCAAACACAAACAGGAGAACAAACAAATATCTGCATTGTCAGCCTCGTTCTAACGGGTGACCTTTGACCCCTCCGCAGGCAGCCGGATGCCGCGGGAGGACGGTGAGTTCTACCAGTTCTGCTACGTGACGTCGAAGGGGCTGGTGCGGGGCGCCAGCACGCCCTTCCAGTTCCGCCAGCCGGGCCTGGACGACTACGTGGAGGTAGAGGACATGGAGGACGACATCATGGTGGTGAAGACACGCACCGCCGCCCTCGAGGACGACCTCAAAGTCGTGCTGAAGGCCAAGGAGAAACTCATCGAGGTAAGCCACATAACTTTATGCAGAGACCTGTCCACCCGTCATTTGGACGGGTAAAAACGTATATGGACGGGTAGAAAAAAAAATGGGTGGACGGGTGGTGGACAGGCGGGTAAAAAAATGGTCTTCCAAAACCATCTATAGATATTGTTAGATATGCCTTGAAAGTAAATTGTGTCATATGTGTGTTTGTAGCCTATTTCAGGTCATCAGGCACATTTTAAAGTTTGTAAACTTGCATAACAGTTAACATCTACCTGCCCACCAAAACATGTGTAACTGGCAATAATTTTATCCTGCATCAAGCCCTGGTCAGCCAGAGCTTCATGCAGGATCAAATTATTGCCAGTTTTATTTGGTTGACTCATTTTAAAACCTAGGGTATATTTATCTTTAAAATGAGCTGACTGTGGTGTCTACTGGTTAAACATATATTGTCACCTGTAAGTAACAAGCATAGCAAATTTATATTTTGTGAAAATTCATACACTTTATTCACACAAATTGGCTGTGTTTCTGGTCATCTCGCATGAATAACCAGAGAAAATGTCAATTGGGTGATTTTCATTTTGATCTTGTATCTTGTTTGCAAATTGACTCTGTACGTAGGTTAATGTGTAACATATTCCTAAGAAAACTGCAAGGGTTTATGACATGTATAGCTATTTAACTACTAAACACTTCGGCAGCATAACTGTTTATCAGGTAGACTATTCAAAGGTGAGACTAACTAAACATGAATCAATTTATCAATTCGAGAAAACACATTTGCTGTGCGTGGCCTAAGCACTGTTGTACATATGTAGTTAAATAACTTAAACTCTAAATATAACAATTAAATAACTTTAAATATAACGTACAATTCACAACAATACGCTTGGTATTACCTTAGATAATAAATAAACATAAGCATACTGTTTGTCAAAATGTGGTGTTTGTTTATCGTTTCAGCGCAGTCGAGCGTTGGAGGACGAGCGAGACCATCTGGCGGGGCGACTCGTGGAGTACGAACAGAAGATGGGCTGTGTGAAGAAGGAACGCGACATGCTCGCCAAGATTGTGGAGGTGGGGAGGGGCAGGGGCAGGGGCAGGGGCAGGGGCAGGGGCAGGGGGGTGATCATATTAGCAAAAACCTACAGAAAAAAATGAATACCTGATGTGACATGACCCCTGTGTAAACATGAGAAATTCATCTGTTACATGAAATTACAGATTGTTATCCAAATTGTCCTTTAGTTGTAGTTAGGTATAATTAATATATAAAAACCTTGTTTGAAGTTAGTTGTATTTTCAGCTTGACGGGAAACACTTTGTTTTGTGATTATTTACTTACAAACTATAGCATAGGAAACGCATTGTGAGTGACATTTGTAGGACCCATCTTCTAGTAAAAGATGACTGCTAACTGAATTATAAGAGTGCTGGGTCATACGTTGCTGTTTTGACACAACCTCTGTGTGTGTTTGTAGGACTGTAAGGGGAAACTGGACAGTGTCCGAGCGTCCAACAAGGACCTGGAGACCAAACAAACCACCATGTCGCAGCAGTTGGTACAGCTCACTTCGGTTTGTGAACATAATTAACAATCATTAACAGTGTTGATATGTGTTAAAACTTATTTATTCAAAAGAGCTTTTTACTCATGAACATTGACGGACATTTTAAGTTTTTAGGATTTACTTATTTATTTATTTATTTATTTATTATTCTGAGCTGCTTTTAGTACTTTTACATTCATAATATGTATTATTGTTATACTATTATTTTTAGAAGTATTTTATTTTATTATAAGTATGTGTATTTGTATGATAATTTATTTCGATATTTGATGTTTTTATAATTTGTTACTTTTAGTTTCTTTCTATGATTTGTTGTAACAGCGCCATTGAACAAGATAACTTGGATTTATGGCGCTATATAAATGCTTTTATTATTATTATTATAAATACCAAAAAATGTGTAGTTTTAAAAATATTTTTATAATAAATAAGATACTTATGTACCGTAAATAAGTTTAATGATTGAAAGATATCATTTTGTTTAGTAAACGTGTTAAACAAATAAGTTAAATATGTAAAGGACGTCTTTTTAAAAGACACGTAAAATGCAAGTTGAATAAGTTATATCATAAAATGTAAAAAGATTATTAGGTAAATAAGTATACATTATTTATTTATTATTTTATTTTATCTATTTATTGCCGATAAGTTTAGCTTATGGACTAGAATTTTTAGAAGCTTTATTTAGTTATCTATTTATTATCATTTATCATTTCGTCTTTACGTGAAGTTTAAACTGATTATGAATATTTTTAATATGTGTGTGTTACAATGTATTTTATGCGCCTCTGAGCGGAAATCTTTCCGGATATACGGAGCTTTACAAATAAAAATTATTATTATTATGTGAGTTATATAAACAAATATCTTTGTATTCAGCAAATATCACCAGGTGGCGCTTTCTTCTGTAGGAGCGGGACGCCGTGGCCGAGAAGCTGGCGGGCAAAGAGAGCGAAATGCGATTGTTGCAAGACCGCCTCGTGACCTTGATGAAGGACAACGACATGCTCGCTGGCGACAAGAAAACACTCAGCGAACAGAAAGAGCTCTTCGAGGTAGGAGGAAACATTATTATACATCAGGGTTCATACAGGGCCTTGAAAGTCTTGAAAAGCCTTGAATTTGATTGGATTAAATTCAAGGCCTTGAAAACCTTGAATTTTACAAAGTGGTCTTGAAAAGTCTTGAATTTAATTGTTGTCAATAAAATATTATTTTGACTCAGTTGTTGTGATGAATAACAGCCAGAAAAGGAAAAACCTATGCACAAAAATAACTCGTGCACATTGGTCAATCAGCATTTCATTGTGGTTGGCGCCGTTGTTTTCTTACTCGAGTAAATTTTTTAATGTTAACTTCATTTACTGCACTTAAAAGTACATATATCGTTAAAACAGTCTTGAATTCCTTTTCTAATAGCCTTGAAAAGTCTTGAATAGCCTTGAGTTTGAAATGTCCAGATGTGTACGGACCCTGATATATGCACCGTAAGGGTTGGGGTTTTTGTTCCGTCAGTCGTTATTGCTACTGTTCATCACTCCTAGGGCTCTACCAGTCTACTTCTGGGTTATTCGTTAATTCAGTCTGACTTTTGCATGTTGGTGCAAGCACTGTTGTTACTGTTTGTGTTCTCCTTTTGTCCCACAAGAGATTGACGTCAACAGAGTGCCTTGATTTTGTGCCTTTTCTGTCATTTTACTGTTGATTCGATTGCGTTATCCTGTCCACCACTTGTCACCCACCGCATCTTGTCTCTCACTCTCGGTGTCGACTCTGTCCTCCGACTCTAATCCCACTTATGAAAAAGTAAAAAAGCTGAGTTTTTATATAGCGCAGTATCCAGTCCTCAGGACTACTCAAAGCATGTTACACTTTACTTCCCTCACAGACCTGTTCACTCAGACACCATCTCGGCTTCTCTGGGAAGCATCCCGCCATATGGTACAACTAATGCATTAAGGCTGCTCGTACACATATCCACCACTGCCTATAGCCAAGTACTCATTTATACAGCTGAGTGAACTGCAGCAATGTAGAGTGAACAAACTTGCCAAATGTTTTAACATCGCAGATGTTTTAACATTGCAGCACAGGATTCGAACCCGTGTCCTCTCCCCCTTATCTGATTCTTATTTCTTTACATCTTCAGCTCACTTAATATATCATGTATTTATTTACTACTTTTTATTTGTTTACCATTATATCTTGTGAACTGTGTAGTGTGTATTTAATTTGTGTATTTAATTTAAAGCGTCTTGCGCCAACTAGTCACACAATTCTGTTGGTGTGTTATTTATAAATTAGTGAATATATTGTTCGTGGCTCCAAGAATGGTTTATTGTAGTATAATTTAACTTACTTTGGAGCTTAATATCAAAGACACCAGTACGTGAACAGGGTCCGTAGCTGACGGATTGGAACGTCATACTCATCTTCGACATTAAGCTCCGAAGTAAGTTAAATTATACGTGTACTACAAAAAGTTTTACTAGCGCAGTGGCTCGGGGGTAGAGCTTCAGACTCTTGACTACGAGAACCCGGGTTCGAATCCTGGCTGCGGTGTTAAAACCTTGGGCAAGTTTTTTCACTCTACATTGCTCCAGTTCACTCAGCTGTATAAATGAGTACCTGGCTATAGACAGTGGTGGATATGTGTACGACCAGCCTTCGCGCATTAATTGTAATATATGGCTGGATGCTTCCCAGAGAAGCCGAGATGGTGTCTGAGTGAACAGGTCTGTCAGGGAAGTAAAGTGTAAAGTGCTTTGAACGGTCCTGAGGACTGGATACTGCGCTATATAAAAACTTGCCTTTACAGCAGTACCTCCGTTCAACGGACCCTCTGATGAGTGGACACCTGCTATGTCGGGACACTATCTCAATGTACGGACTACTCTACCATGTTAATGTCCCTCTGATGAGTGGACACCTGCTGGACGCGGACAACGGACAAGATATTTTGGTTTTCATTCCCTGCTAAGGCGGACACCAAGCACTAATTAACAACAAATCGGTCGAAATATTTTATTTACAAAATGGCGGCGGACACCCGGCGGACAGAGCATCAAATCTTCCTATTTTCAATGAACCAACAACAAACAAATTCTGTCTAGTTTACCCAACTGGGAGTGGATAACTGGTTTTATTTATGGCTGGCTATTGTCTTGTGTGTTTTTCTGTGTCACCGGACAATGGGAAAGCCTGTTAACTAATTGCAATCGAGTCTGCAGGCTGAGCTAATGCTCACAGACACTGGCGCTGGCAGTGCGGACAACAAACTAAACAATGCCCTGAATTGGAGTTATTTAAATAACTTCTTACTTAGATGACTGAGCATTGAAAGCAGTCTAATAAATACCTACCCTAGGTGCAATGCATACCCCTTCCCTTGCCTGTCGTTAACATTGTTTATAAGCTTTATTGGAGCTCCGGCGAACAGCTTCGATACCCTATTATCGCCCATCGCATACGTTCCAATCTTGTAGAACGAAGTGCAATCCATTCACATCTATCCAAATAATGTCCATCCACGCATCTACACTACATCTGTATGTTTTAAAATGTATGTACTTTTTGGCTAAGCATTATTATTTGAGTATATTAGACATGTAAATGAAAAACATGTTCTTGTTATTATCAACAGATGAACGCATGCTGATTTAAATATCTCCCATCGTACCTCTGTCACCATGGCTTAGTTTGGCTCATAAAAAATAAATGCTGTGTTCAAGTTTTACATGTAAAGATTATGTTAGTTGTGTAATAAAATATCATATAGATGCTGCTGCTTTTCATGCAAGATATTCTTTGCAACGTATGATAGTTATCAGAAGTTGAAAAAAAATAATATGCTAATGTTATATCTAGAACTCAAGTAAATTACTGAACATTATTTAGTGATCTATAACCATGTCTTCTTTTTAAAACAACAAACGAACATACATTTTTATATGAGATTAACATGGATTTTGTTTGTTAATGTCTTTTTCCTTTTTTGTAACATTATTCACATTTATGGTTAAAAACTTCTCTGTCATAAGTCATAAATTGTGTGCACACACCGCAAAATTGGCGTCTAGAGCCAAAAACAGCGACTCAAGAATTCTGTCCCTCTGATGAGGGGACACCTGCAATGTAGGGACACTTTTGCTTGTATACAGGAGTGTCCGCTAAAGAGAGGGACTACTGTACAATATTTATAAATTATTTATATGTCATTTGAAGAGCCACTTCTCTACGTCTGAGACGCGGCTGGTGGCCTACCAGCGCGAGAGAGACGACATGAAGAAGCAGATCGGTGCACTGGAGGAGATGTGTGCGTCTCAGAGAGAAGACGTCATCCGCTTCAAGACAGAGTGCGAGAAACTGAAGACGTCGCTTGACCGTCAGACCAGCACCGGACAGTCACACCAGGTGAGTTGACCACTATATATACTACCAGGGGGTACTCAAAATTTGCTAGGGATTATATTTTTCGGCATGGGTATCACACAAAAACTAAAAATGGCATGTATTCTAGGACATGTTTATTTCCTGAATTTCATTGCTGTGTACCAACTTTGAACAATAGGTAACACACGTTCTGTCGTCAAAGAAGCAGACCCCCAAAAATGGAGGTTTTGGAATGTTACTGCAAGTCATGAAAATGTCCCAAACAGTTCAATTACCAGCAGCAACAACTGTCAGTAGCTTGTGTGTGACCCACGTGATGCAATCACAGCCTGGCAACGGCGTCTCATGCTTCCAATGAGTCTCTGGATGGCTGCCATCTCAAGATTGTTACATTTCAAACATTGTGTGATCCTTAGCAAATTTTGAGTAGTATGTGTGACTGGGTCGGACTGTAAAGTACACGTGACCAATCTGGGAACATGTGAAGAATACGTTCATTGGGGGAAGTAGACGTTTAGTTTTTGCATTTTCAAAAGAAAAGTTGCTACCAGATTTAATAAATTGAATTCATATTGATATTTTATGACAGGTAATATCCACACCACATTTCATTGAACTACCATCACTGTAATAACTTATACATCATGTTTTACTGATAAGTATTATGATATCAGTGTGCAGTGCTCTGTTCTACAATGTTACTGAGCTATGCCAAACAAACAGACTCTCTCATATAAGCATACGGACCACAGTATTATCTCTCATGGACATATATTTCAAGACAACTACAGTACAGATTTATTTTAGTATGATTTACTTACTTTGGAGCATTTTTGTCGAAGCGAGTACGACGTTTCGACCCGTCGTCTACGGGCCTTGATCACAGTACGTAATCAAGGCCCGTAGACGACAGGTCGAAACGTCGTACTCGCTTCGACAAAAATGCCCCAAAGTAAGTAAATCATACTAAAATAAACCATTCTTGGAGCCATGAACAATATATTTACTACAATACAGATGTTAAGGCTAGCACCTACTCAGAGTGCTTTTTATGCACACAAACAAACCAATTTCTGAGTAAAAACTGCCATTCAGTGATATAATTTTGCCAGAAGCAGCTTTGCGTTTACTTACCTGTAAAATGTTTGAATATCGTTTGTTTCCGTTGAGTTACGACATTTTTACCTCCTCCGTTGTGGCAGGCGAAGATCGACAGTTTGATGGAGCAGCTGCGTAACGCGGAGGACAAGCTGGCCGCCGCGGAGCACTGCAAGAGGCTGGTGAATGACGAGATGTCAACCCTTGACCAGGCCAGACAGAAGACGTCGTCTGACCTTGAGGTACAAACACTTCCAAACAGCTCACCTGCACACCCAGGGTCTGTACGGGGCCTTGAAAGTCTTGAAAAGCCTTCAATTTGATTGGACCAAATTTAAGGCATTGAAATCCTCGAATTTTACAAAGTACCTGGGTAGTTTTAAAACGTCTTGAATTTAATTGTGATAGTGCCTATATATACAATAAAATGAAATATGGCAAATAAATAAATAATATATAGTGTACATAACGTGTTCTTTTTAATGATAAAAATATATTATTTTGATCTAATAAATAAATAACATATCTCAGATATATTTAAAAATAATAGATTATCCATTTAAAAGTAATTGTGTTAAGCTAGTTAATAAATAAATATATATAATATGTGCTTTAAAATTGTAAAAATATTATTTTAAGTTAGCAAACAAATAAATAAATATTATAAGAGATCTAAATGTCATATAAAATTTTATTTACAATTGAATGATATGTAAAATTTAATTATATTGAATCTTCTCATTGACCCCTGTCTCTGTTGTCTCCAGGAGTCAAGGTCGCAGGTGTACCGGCTGACCCAGCGACTCAGTCAGATGGAGTCTCTGCAGTCACATGACAGCGAACGCATTTCAGATGAGGTCGCCAAGTGCCAAGTGATGCTTCAGAATGAGACCAAGGTACATACTCAGTTTTATAACAATACTAATAGTTTAAGTACATTTTAGTTGGAAGGATACTAGGAAATGTAATATAGTTAGAATGTATAGAATATAATGTTATTAAGACAGGATTCCTAAGAAAATTTATAAAGAGTTTATAAAGGAACCACTTGACATGTACAGTAGTCCCTCTCTTTAGCGGACACTCCTGTATACAAGCAAAAGTGTCCCTACATTGCAGGTGTCCCCTCATCAGAGGGACAGAATTCTTGAGTCGCTGTTTTTGGCTCTAGACGCCAATTTTGCGGTGTGTGCACACAATTTATGACTTATGACAGAGAAGTTTTTAACCATAAATGTGAATAATGTTACAAAAAAGGAAAAAGACATTAACAAACAAAATCCATGTTAATCTCATATAAAAATGTATGTTCGTTTGTTGTTTTAAAAAGAAGACATGGTTATAGATCACTAAATAATGTTCAGTAATTTACTTGAGTTCTAGATATAACATTAGCATATTATTTTTTTTCAACTTCTGATAACTATCATACGTTGCAAAGAATATCTTGCATGAAAAGCAGCAGCATCTATATGATATTTTATTACACAACTAACATAATCTTTACATGTAAAACTTGAACACAGCATTTATTTTTTATGAGCCAAACTAAGCCATGGTGACAGAGGTACGATGGGAGATATTTAAATCAGCATGCGTTCATCTGTTGATAATAACAAGAACATGTTTTTCATTTACATGTCTAATATACTCAAATAATAATGCTTAGCCAAAAAGTACATACATTTTAAAACATACAGATGTAGTGTAGATGCGTGGATGGACATTATTTGGATAGATGTGAATGGATTGCACTTCGTTCTACAAGATTGGAACGTATGCGATGGGCGATAATAGGGTATCGAAGCTGTTCGCCGGAGCTCCAATAAAGCTTATAAACAATGTTAACGACAGGCAAGGGAAGGGGTATGCATTGCACCTAGGGTAGGTATTTATTAGACTGCTTTCAATGCTCAGTCATCTAAGTAAGAAGTTATTTAAATAACTCCAATTCAGGGCATTGTTTAGTTTGTTGTCCGCACTGCCAGCGCCAGTGTCTGTGAGCATTAGCTCAGCCTGCAGACTCGATTGCAATTAGTTAACAGGCTTTCCCATTGTCCGGTGACACAGAAAAACACACAAGACAATAGCCAGCCATAAATAAAACCAGTTATCCACTCCCAGTTGGGTAAACTAGACAGAATTTGTTTGTTGTTGGTTCATTGAAAATAGGAAGATTTGATGCTCTGTCCGCCGGGTGTCCGCCGCCATTTTGTAAATAAAATATTTCGACCGATTTGTTGTTAATTAGTGCTTGGTGTCCGCCTTAGCAGGGAATGAAAACCAAAATATCTTGTCCGTTGTCCGCGTCCAGCAGGTGTCCACTCATCAGAGGGACATTAACATGGTAGAGTAGTCCGTACATTGAGATAGTGTCCCGACATAGCAGGTGTCCACTCATCAGAGGGTCCGTTGAACGGAGGTACTGCTGTATAGCTATTTAACTATTAAACAATTTGGCAGCACAACTGTTTATCAGGTAGACTATTCAATGGTGCAACTAACTAAACATGAATCAATCTACCAATTCGAGAAAAACCATTTGCTGTGCGTGGCCTAAGCTCTGTTGCACATACGTAGTTAAATAACTCTTAAGTATAACAGTTAAATAACTTTAAATATAACGTACAATTCACAACAATACACCTGGTATTACCTTAAATAATAAATAAACACATACATACAGACAGACAGACAGACAGACAGAGACGTTACAAACACAATTCTAAAACCGGAATACGTTTACCAAAACTAGAATGTAAGACATTTAAAAAATAGAATACACACAGCTGCGTGTACCACGGCCATTGCTCACTATGCACTGCTCCACACAGGAGAAGGAGCGACTCGCGGAGCTGCTCCAGCAGTCGAACAAGCAGATGCGTGAGTTTGTGATCGACCGACTGCCGGAGAAGGAGGCAGCCCTCCAGATCCTGCAGGACGCTCAGAAGGACCTGAAGAAACAGTTCAGTCGGCTCAAGAGGAAGGCCGCGGACATGCAGAAGAAACTGGAGAAACTCAACCAGGAGAAGGTGAGGGCAGCCGCTCAGGGGAGCTGTGGGTGGCGCTCAGGGGAGCTGTGGGTGGCGCACAGGGGAGCTGTGGGTGGCGCTCAGGGCAGCTGTGGGTGACACTCAGGGGAGCTATGTGTGGCACTCAGGGGAGCTGTGGGGGGTGCTCAGGGGAACTGTGGGTGGTGCTCAGGGGAACTGTGGGTGGTGCTCAGGGGAACTGTGGGTGGTGCTCAGGGGAACTGTGGGTGGCGCTCAGGGTGGTGGTCATGGTGGCGCTCAGGTGAGCCGTGGGTGTTGCTCAGTGTGGTGGTCATGGTGATGCTCAGGGTGAGCTGTGGGTGGCGCTCAGGGTGGTGCTCAGGGTGAGCTGTGTGTGGCACTCGTGGTGGTGGTCATAGTGGTGCTCAGGGTGAGCTGTGGGTGGCGCTCAGGGTGGTGGTCATGGTGGCGCTCAGGGGAACTGTGGGTGGTGCTCAAGAGTGGTGGCACAGGGTGAGCTGTGGGTGGTGCTCAGGGTCTGTGCTCAGGGTCTGTTCATCCTGGAAGGTTGCAGTCTTACCACCTGCAGTGCAATTTGTGTGACATTCAGTCAGCTGACCTTGAGGTGACCCTGACACTTGTTTTGTTGCATCAGAACTGTCACCAGCATACATTGATGTAGTATTAATCTAACAGATGCAAATAATCATATATACTTGTGTGTTACTGTATGTTATGTGACAGGAGAGGAAGTGTAGACAATGGAAGGAGAGGCTGACACTATAGCTTTCACTTTCAGCGAGAATGGCGCCAGAGGGAGTCGGAACTGATGCAGGAGGTCGGTGATCTCAAAGAGAGGCTGTTGATGGGGCAGGATGAGTACAAGACACAGTTTGTTGAGTGCGCCCGCATGAAGAGAGAGCTCAGCAGGATGCAGAAGTCTGGTGAGTGTTCTTGTGGTGTGTGTGCAGTCAAGTGTGTCCATGGGCACGCATGGATGACTTTGTGTGTTTATGGGTTTGTTTGTTTGTTTGTTTGTTTGTTTGTGTGTGTGTGTGTGTGTGTGTGTGTGTGTGTGTGTGTGTGTGTGTGTGTGTGTGTGCATGCATGTTGTGTGTGCATGCATGTGTGTGCATGAGTCTATGTGTTCATTTAATATGTATGATTGTATGTTAATTTGATATTTCACCAATTCCATCAATACTATAGTGAACTTGAACAGACCTACAAACAATCGCTATGTTTGTAATCTGCTGCATATTTATTGATTTTGCCCAATTAAAAATGGCAAATTTTTTAAAACATAAAAAGGAAAAAACTTATATTGATATTTACACTTCCATATTTATATTTATATGTATATAAGATAAAGTATGTGATTGCGTAGGCATGCGTGTGTACATACACAGACACACGGATTCATGGGGATATACACTTAACGTTATGACTACCACTAGTGCATGCACCATTTCTGCCAGTGCATGCACCGTGTACAACTCAGATTGTCCCCCCCCCCTAGGCACCACCCAAGTGACGAGTTCGCTGGAGGGACCCCGACCAGTGGCGCCACAGTGTGAGAAGGAGGTGCAAGTAACATCGAGTGGTGAGGCGACTGATGACAACGGCTCGCAAACAGACCCGGGTGAGTGGGTTGACTCACCGTAGGAACTAGCTCCAGTAGCCAATCACCAGACGGAATGTTTGTTAACAAATGAAGTGTTAAATTGTTTAAATAAATTTTTATATACTATAATGTTATCGTTATATTTTTATATAAATTTATTTTATTATGTTTTTAATAATGTCTTCTTAAGGTAATTTATTATAATTATTTTTATTATTGTATAATATATATTTCTTACGGTAATTTATTATAATTATTTTTATTATTGTATAATATATATATATATATATATATTGTGTATATATCAATTTGTTATGTATTTTATAGTAATTATGGTTTACTTACCCATTTCAATTTTTTTATTACTATTATGATTTTATTAGTATTATCGTAAACTATATATTTTATCTAAAGCGTTATTGTATATAATATAATGTATGTATGTAAGAGTGTTGGGTGATGATGGCCCATTGAAAATCACGACTTATCACGTGAAATTGCTAGATTGTAGGGGATCTAATAATAATAAAATGAATAATAATAAACTTTATTTAAGCACTGGTATCCAGAATATGACTGTTCAATAGATGATTGCTGTCACTTTGAACAATTCTAATATGATTATTTATAGAAAGAATCACAATACCAATAGTAATACAACAATAACTGAGTGACATTAGTGTCAAGAAACATTACAGGTATTGATCCATCCAAGGAAGACGTTTGTTACAGAGAGCAATATTTCTGTTGACAGAGGAAACTGCCAAGATGGCCGACTTGGCAACCCCAGAAATACAGGCCCAGCTGGATGACCTGGGCCTGGAGCTGGACGTACTCAGCGAGAAGAAGAACCGCTACAAGAATCTGCTGCAAGAGGAACGCGAGAAAAACACTGTTCTACAGAGTCGCCACTTCGACCAGCTACAGAAGCGAGACGAGGAGGCCAACCGTATGATCGATGAGGTGAAGGCCCAGGCGGATGACGACCGCAGCCATCTCACCAAAACCGTCGCCACGCTCACCGTAAGTGAAACTTCTTAACTATATTTTGTTCTGTGATCTTTTTCAGGCACTGTTTGTGGGATTCCTGTGAGTAAGACTGAAATCCCAGTTTAGTTCCTTAAGAACATGGTAGCTGATGTCTGTAAAAAGTCAAACTGAATAGTTGTACTAGTAGTAGTAATAGTAACAGTACTAGAAGTAGTAGCAGTAATAGTAGTAGTTGTACTAGTAGTCATAATAGTCATAGTAGTCATAGTAGTCATAGTAGTCATAGTAGTCATAGTAGTCATAGTAGTCATAGTAGTCATAGTAGTCATAGTAGTCATAGTAGTCATAGTAGTCATAGTAGTCATAGTAGTCATAGTAGTCATAGTAGTCATAGTAGTCATAGTAGTCATAGTAGTCATAGTAGTCATAGTAGTCATAGTAGTCATAGTAGTCATAGTAGTCATAGTAGTCATAGTAGTCATAGTAGTCATAGTAGTCATAGTAGTCATAGTAGTAGTAGCAGTAGCAGTAGCAGTAGCAGCAGCAGCAGCAGCAGCAGCAGCAGCAGCAGCAGCAGTAGCAGCAGCAAATAGAAGAACAGTAAATTCCAATTATAAAAAAATTAATGTATTCATGGGTCCTTTGCTCTATAAATCATCAACTTCAACAATTGCAGAACCTTGTTTGTTACTGCCCAGACGTAGCCCGTCTTCTTCATCTTTCTGTCGAGGTCTTGAGCTGTTTCTCTTCAATAAAAACATGTATGTCCTCTTTCAGGTGCAGTTGCAGGAACGCAACAGAATCATCGGGCAACTGAAGTCTGAACTGTCAACTGCTCAGGCTAAGGTAAGGCAGCAGTTTGGAGCCATATCTACAGGTTTATTTATACAGGTTTATATCTACAGGTTTATATCTACAGGTCTAATTCACATTTCTGCGATTGTGTCGAGGTCCCAGGGACTGCTAAGCAGTCGGGGATGTTTTAGTTTGACATAAATTGCGTAAAACCCTTTCCAACTTTACATCAACATAAAACCCTGAGACGAGGTTGGGCCTCTATTACTGGAGGCATGGTGGGACTGTCAGCACAGTCAGTTAGACAGTCAGTGAGTATCTGTCAGCACAGTCAGTCAGTCAATTGGTATCTGTCAGCACAGTCAATTAGTATCTGTCAGCACAGTCAGTTAGTATCTGTCAGCACAGTCAGTTAGTATCTGTCAGCACAGTCAGTGAGTACCTGTCAGCACAGTCAGTTAGTACCTGTCAGCACAGTCAGTTAGTACCTGTCAGCACAGTCAGTTAGTATCTGTCAGCACAGTCAGTGAGTATCTGTCAGCACAGTCAGTGAGTATCTGTCAGCACAGTCAGTGAGTATCTGTCAGCACAGTCAGTGAGTATCTGTCAGCACAGTCAGTGAGTATCTGTCAGCACAGTCAGTGAGTATCTGTCAACACAGTCAGTGAGTATCTGTCAGCACAGTCAGTGAGTATCTGTCAACACAGTCAGTGAGTATCTGTCAGCACAGTCAGTCATTAGTATCTGTTGCTGTCACAGGCCAGCGCGCCAAGACCTGACGGGACAAGACCCCCATTGCATCCTGGGAAGGCGGCCGCAGGAGCCGCTGCGTGTAGCTACCCTGAGGAGTTGGACCCCCTGAGGAATCCCCCACACGACCTGACTCCCCCGATGACCCCCCTGCCCCCTCCCATCTCCCCCGTTGTCTTGCCAACGGCGAAGCTGGCTTCAATCAAGGCTGTCATCCCAGACCGTAAGTTTTGTTTGTGTCCAACCAGTGTCTCTGCTGTCTGTGTTTACATGCACATATGTGTTCACGCATATGTTCATGTGTCACTAGGTGTGCCTGTGATCGTCGATGTGTATACGAATGCTCGTGATCAGTTTGAATTAATAAAATCACTTATTTTAGAAAATAATTTTTTTTAATACACCTGTACCAGAAAGTAATCTAAATATGTTCATAGGAGGTTTTATACAAAAGTGATGTATTTATTGATGCATGTTTATACCATTTGATATTTAATTTTAAAATGATATAATGAACACAGTTTAATTAAATTGAAGACCAATAAAAATATGTTATGAAATTTTATTTTAGTGGGGCACCAAATGGCCACTGTAGTCTTTTATCTTCTTCTCTTAGTGTGTTTAAGATTACGATGTGGAATTAATTGTTCAACAAATGATTCTGACATCGTAAAAGAACACCAAAACGAATGGGAAACTTATTGCATATATCAGATGTTATCAAATCAAAATATTCACCAAAATGTCTTGTCTTTTAATTGCTGAAGTGACAATATGTTAACTGACATTATTAATAGAGAACTTTACTTCTACCTTCTTAAATTACATTATAAATTTATATATTTTAGCCTTCCATATTTCTAGATTTTATTAGTTTATTTTTTTTAATGTTTTTATTAGTCTGTTAATATGACTCTGATAATGAAGAGTTAATTTTAGTCACATGTTTAAGTAATTATTTTTTATAAATATCTACTACATGTACATGTAAAACACCCTATATTGTTTTTAATATAATAATAAATAATAATAATAAAGCTTTATTGCCGTATTCAACATGCATTACATGATGAATTGGAATGTAGTCTGGCGTTGACTCATATAGTGCCTATATATATATATATATATATATATATATATATATATATATATATATATATATATATATATATATATATATATATATATATATATATATATATATACAATAAAATGAAATATGGCAAATAAATATAAGATATACATTGTACATAATTTGTTCTTTAAAATGAACAAAACAAATATTTTAATATAATAAATAAATAAAGACAAAATTAAAATAATAGATGATCTATTTAACAATAATTGTGATGTAAACTAGTTAATAAATAAATAAATATATATCAAATGTCCTTTAAAATTGTTATAAAAAAAAATATATATATATATACTGTATATATAAATTATCTTCTAAAAATAAAAAATAAATATATAAACATACATTATAAGAGGACTAAAATATCATTAAAAATTATATTTACAATTACAATTGAATTACCCCGTACTTCAGAAAGTATATTTCTTTCCTCTCAGAAGCTGCAGCGGCACTACTGGAGGAGTTCTTCGATGCTCCCGAGGCGAGGATCCCTGAGCCGAGAAGAGACAGTCCTGAGACAGACCAGCCAGAGGGGCCTCAGCCATCTGAGACTGAGAGGTGAGAGACGAGACTAGATCATTAGGAAGGATCCACATGGAATATGGAATCTACAAGTAGCATGTTTTTTTTTAATTAAAAATCAAACCCTTGACAGTGGGGAATTTTCTGAGCAGCATGGAAAAGAATGTAGTTTTGAGTTATCATAAATAAAATAGTTCGTTCATCTAGCTTTTATTTACTTTTTGCCTCTAGAGTAAATACTAACCTTGGGAGTACAAGTAATAGTTCTGTAGCTGCACTGAATGTGCTTCCTTCCAGTGCTGGATCTGTGGAAAGTATTGCTCAATTCTGCCATCATTTAAAAACTGTTATAACACTGCTTACCCACCCTGGGTCCAGTTTCATGAAGCCGTGTAATTTTACGCGCAATTATGCGGTCTACTGGTCGCAGCTAACAATGAATAGTCAATGCAGCTTGCGGCCGGTATCATGAGACCAATTTAGCATTCACGCAACTAAATCGTAGTAGAATTGACCTACTTAGGTCGCGTTGGGGAATCCCTGTATTTGTGCTGTGTCTGAACATCTTTTTTTTCTTTCTAGCTGTGCCTTTGTCGTTCGCATAGCAAATGGGAAGATATGATGAAAGAAAAGAATATCCAGTGTAAACATTAAAAATAATTATGTTGAGAGTGGGCGTGTCGGGAGCATACCGTACATATTTCAACTTTGGGAGCATACCGTAAATATTTCAACTAGTGTAAAGTTACGCCAACTAAATACATGGTGCAGCTAAGTGCAATTATGGAGCAGACTCGTGAAACGCAACTAGTGTAACTTTACAACGTTTTAGGCTTTCAACGGGTTATCGCTCGCTACGATGTCTTAAGTACGCTCAATGAAACTGGGCCCTGGCATATAAATCCATCTGTTGACAGCTGTACTAGTTATTGACTCTGACACTGATCAACCATTTTATCTTGACCTGAACTTGGTTTCCAAGGATTTAGACGCAATAGACGTTATCGTGTTATTACGTTGGTCACTACAGCGCCATCTGGTGTGTTTTCAGTTACGTTGTCTCGCTGTCGGAGAAGACCTGCCCGGTGTGCAACGGCATCATGGGAGACCTGTCAGAGGAGCAGATGACGGCCCACGTGAACAGTCACTACAGTCAGGAGTGTCCCATGTGTAACAAGGTCTTCCCACAGAACTACGACAAGGACGCCTTCCGGGAGCATGTCGAGAGTCACTTCTCCGAGGATGCTTAGATCAGAAGACACAGCTCATCTCAGCCTGCTGGAGACAGTTGTAAAAACCAGAGAGCAAACGGTAAACTGACGCCGTTCTTTAAACTTAAATTTGATGTAAAATAATCCCATGAGAGTCGTTTCGGGTTGCACAAGATGTTGGATTATTATATACGTGGTGTGTTATTTTATCCTTTCGCTAATGTTTTAAGGGGAATGCACGGATAATGTAATACCAGGTGTATTATATAAGTGAATGAAGAAGGAATTCACAGAAAAGGTGAGAAGCATAGGGGAGGGTAACATCTGGATATTTGAGCCCCAAAAGATGGTCATACAATGTAAGTTTTATCAGAGGTCAATCTTTGTGTAATTTATTGAAGGAGAATGATGATGCACCAGAAATGTACACTTAGTGGTGTTAGTTTTTGTTTTTAATGTGATAGTCATGAATGTTGTGTGTAAAAAATCTGCATACTTGAGCAACTGTAGCGAACAGACCAGTAAACATGAGCAGTTATGTCTCATTTGGGACCGGTCAGATCGTCTATAAATGCTGCTAGACTGGTGGTGTGGCCTATTAATTTGTACTATTCAGGATGAGTTTTGGTGAAAGTTCAATACAAGTTTTGGACTTGTCTATCGTGGCGGTGACTCAAGTACCATAGAATTGGAATTGAATGTTATTCTATCAGTCATAGCCATGAGATTGGCCTTGATAGTTAGTCTAGCAAGAGGGTTTATAGGGGTGATTTTGGTTTGATTATATCCTGACAAGACACCAAATGATATAATCAGATCAGGAACCAGATAAGGAATGGAACAGAATCAGGTGCGTAAGTATTGTTGTACCTCACGTCAAACAAACCAAGAAGAAAGTGTTAACACATGTGTGAAGTGTTAATGCATGTGTTAACATGTGTGAAGTGTTAGCGCATGTGTTAACACATACAGTGGCACAAGATGTGGGTTTTAATGACACACACCACTGATTGACTGAATGTGTGTACAATTATTACTTAGACATTCCTGTGCAACGACACCTGGGATTAAACCATGAGTCTGGCACCAACGTTGTCTGCTAGGACACTCCCAGCACCACTAACAAGTCACCTGACCGAGAAGTCAGGAAACAATTACAGCTTGGCTATGTTGCCAAAGCAGTGAGGTTCTGACTGATGTTATGTGTATGTATATATAGATATATATATGTGTGTGTGTATATATATATATACACACATATATATATATACTAGAGTATATATATATATACTCTTGACATACATTGTCAGTTTCTGTGTATGTTAAACTTAGCAGACTCAGCACCTAATGTAGCCTGTTTGTTTGTGTATCTTATTTACCGAGTATAATTATTATATACTATTTGAAATGTGTTTAAATGGATAAAGTGGATTTAACTCAACTGGACCGAGGTCATCCAAAGTGGACATGGGCCAACTGAAGTGGAGTGGACAGGGACTTAATTAGACTGGGGTCAACTGCAGTGTCAAGGGTCAAGGGGTGGATGTAAGTGGAGGGTCAAGTGACATATTTCAAAGCAACTTTCATTGACCCTATCCACCACGTCCCATAATACTATTTGTCACATAGTTATTCAGATATTTCACCAAATGTGCGATTATTGTCACACAGATTTACAACTAATCCCTAATCCAATGCTGCCAGCTTAATAGCAGTAATTGTATGGCTAATCTCAATATCTCTTAAGCTTTTCAACGAAATAGTATTTTACACTTAGCCTAAGTAGCTTCATTTTATTACAGGAAGAACTATCTTATCTTTGCACATGTATCTAAACAAAATCATGTAGTGGGAGGTTTATACCATTAAGGGATTTTGTTGAACATATGTCTTAACACTATATATATTATATATGAATGAATCTACCTAAATAATTAATTAAATCATTAAACACAAAAAAGACAATTTGACACGGGAAATGCAGTTGAGTGATTTGTTCCACGAAGACTGTGATATATGTAAATGGCACGCAACCAACCAAGTATCATTTTCATCTAATTGGTTGTAACTTGAAACGTATTTCAGTTAATATACATTTTAAAAAGTATTTGTTTAATGGACAGCAAGAATGATAACTTACTTTGGTGGAGGATTTAATTAAAATTTGCCATCTTTCAACCTGCCACGTGTGTATCGTGATTATGTTCTGAAATTATGTGACATCTAAGTTTGAGCCACACGGCAAGTTTCAATTAAATGCTCCAAAATAAGCAATAATTCTCGCTGCCCATTCATATCTTGTTTCCATATTGTTTTGTTTTCTGTTCTCGCCACGTGGTGGTGTAATTATCTGACACTGTCATGTGACAGTGTCATGTGACACTGTATACTGTGTCATGTGACACTGTATACTGTGTCATGTTGTACACACAATGTTGTGGTATATTTGTCTATCTGGAATGCACATACTCAAAGTTTCATCACTTTAGGTGTGGGTTATTGTTTTATTTGAATCTTGCACCATAAACATTCTTATATTCTTATCTTGTGCACACAAATTTAAGTAAATGATATTTGAATTGTTACTCAAGGAACGTTCCAATGAAGATAGAAAAATGTAAATATCAACCATTAAAACAGGTTTTATTTACAAATAAATAATTTATATGAATCCATTACCATAGGCACAGACCATCATTTTCCTCTCCACTCTGTCAAAATAAAGTGGAAAGTATTTGTGATATCTCTGTTATAATTTACATTTTTGAGTTTTGAGAAATATTAACAAGGTCATAAAAACGTTGCCTTGCACAATTTATTTTTCTCCAGACGCCTGATTGATGGCATGTTTATAAAAATGTGTTTGCTTTTTGGCCAACTTTGGCATGTGTACTTCTTTACTTGTAATGTATCTGGTGTGATTTATAACCTTACATAGAGTGTATCTACAGTGCTTTAGTAATGTTAGCAATGAGAAAGAAAGGACAGTTACGGTCCAAGATCTCTGCACTGTGTTTTTTGGCGCGCACATTATTTTATGTTTTAGTGATGTAGCTCATTTATAATTATGTATATATTCAAGTTGCTTTCCATTTGTAATTGGAGTTTGACCAGATTTTCTGTGCGATGACAAATGTGTCTGGATGAAGGGTGCAGATTGTTAAATTGTGACATCACGACAGTTGTCAAGATGGCTTCTGAAATATGATTGATCATTGAACAACATTTAAGTATGTTTATGGAAGTTTTGTCGTGAAGCCAAAATTTCACGGTAAGCAACATCGCAATCCTGGGTGACAATATCTGTAATTCTAGAGGTAATTATGTATGCGGACATTAAATATCTGACTGATCATACACCCTCTAGCTTGTACGATAGATCTATGTCAAAATGTCAGTCTGTGTAGGCATTATCATGTAATAGTTTATCGGATTATCTTGCATCTGCTTCATGGAAAATTGTAATCCGTAAACATTTTATTACACTTGTTGCCAATTAATATAATGCTTTAATTCTAAATTATCTCACCAATAATATTCTCTCGTAATTTTGTTATGATATCCAGCTGAACTTTCCGGAGTATAATTTCATTTTGCTGTGTTTTATCACTGTCTACGAACTTATTTTGACATAATTGGTCATTGGTATACATTTAATTGGTGTGATTGACATTGTAGTTTGTATTTATTTGCATAGATCAGGAAACTAATCTCTTCACACTGTATACATTGTATTCGTACTTACTCCTAATAAAATGGCTTGCGTGCAAACTATCAGGTTTTCTTTTATAAATGTTTTACCAGTATGTGTGTGTGTATGTGTGTAATTTTAGTAGACTGGGTTTATTGTATCGTAAAATACTATCGTTATATTACAAATGCCTGTCACATAGGGTGGTAGTGATTTGACAGAGATGGCAGAACTGTTAGCAAATACCACATGAATTTTTGATAGATAATTATATTCATTCAGTGACTTCTCTTACTAGTAACCCAAAAGACGGGCAAGGTGATGCTGATTGGCAAAACTAATAACTTTTGTGTTTATCGTATTTTGAAAACAAATTCTCTATGTAAATTGGGATATATTACATAATAAATTGCCTTGTAAATTTCAGAAATATCCTGTAACGTATTATCCTGAAAACTCATTTGTTAATCAACTGAAATAAATCAGTGAACAATTTTAACGATGAAGGCGTGTGCTTAAAAGTTGTGGAAAATACCTGATCATAATTAAGATGTTTCACACACAACATTTTTATTCTTCATATTTATTTCAAATATAGAAAATATTGTCATATAAAACATGTTCACCTTTAAACGGAGGCAGGCAGCAGAGACTTGCATGAACGACACAAAATCAGTATTAACCCTGCCACGTGACAGTCCATGTTGTTTTCAAACAAAACTATGGGAAACAGTATATAATTTATTATGGTTCACAAGTGATACTAATTTCTAAATGAAAATACACATGCATGTTAAATACCATGCAAAAGTTGCAAGGAAAATATCCTATTTCCAGTAAATATTTTTATATTGTAAAAGTGTCCCGGAGAAATTTGTCTGAATTTTGTTCATACTAGTATAATAATTTGCATCATCTATATTACTTTGTATGGAACAAACATGAAAATACTCCATCATATGTCATACACATAATTATCATCTCTTAACTTCATATAAGAATAATATGTCTCTTCTATAACAGCTACAATATATGAAATACTGCATGTACAAAAATATTTCTGAGTTTCCTACAAATGTTATGTCGGTACAAACATAATTGCATGATTATTATTTCAGAAAAACAGATCCTTTGACTAAGTAAAATATTAATCTTATTTGGTGGATTATACAAATAATTCTCCCTACAATGAATTAATGATTCCTTCTTTAATACTTTCTTATGCTACTAATCAACGTGTGAAAGGTAAACATTTCACATAATACTTTGTGATAACACATTTTGTGGTCTGTGTAACACAGTTCATTGTCGATATAACGCAATTTTTGGTCCATACAACACATCATAGATTGATTATATAACATAGATCATGTGACACAAAAACATGTCATTACAGTCCGTATAACAAATGTGGTCCACATAACATATTAGAATGTCCACAATTCATTTATTACTTTGCGTCTTTCTCCTGCAAGAAGAGGATTGCAGAAGAGAAGTCTTTCTTGTCGTAGCCGGAGTTACACATGAGTCGGTAGATCTGGTGGGCTGCAGACCCAAGGGGGGTGGGGCACTTGGTTGACGTGGCAGCGTTCTGGGCCAGTCCCAGGTCCTGAAGACAACACAACCATCATCACAGACGGGTGACATCACAACTCATGTAATCACATCACACTCACAGACAGGTGACATCACAACTCATGTAATCACATCACACCCACAGACGGGTGACATCACAACTCATGTAATCACATCACACTCACAGACGGGTGACATCACAACTCATGTAATCACATCACACCCACAGACGGGTGACATCACAACTCATGTAATCACATCACACTCACAGACGGGTGACATCACAACTCATGTAATCACATCACACTCACAGACGGGTGACATCACAACTCATGTAATCACATCACACCCACAGACGGGTGACATCACAACTCATGTAATCACATCACACCCACAGGCGGGTGACATCACAACTCATGTAATCACATCACACCCACAGATGGGTGACATCACAACTCATGTAATCACGTCACACCCACAGACGGGTGACATCACAACTCATGTAATCACATCACACTCACAGACGGGTGACATCACAACTGATGTAATCACATCACACCCACAGACGGGTGACATCACAACTGATGTAATCACATCACACTCACAGACGGGTGACATCACAACTCATGTAATCACGTCATCTGTAAAGGACAGCTATGGTCGATTATGTGCTATGTTCGTCAACGACTCACTCAATTCAGTCAACTGTGGCGTGAGCTTGGACCAGAGCACCAATTCACTAAGGCCAACTTCGACTGCGCTAAGCGAGTAACTCGCGTAACCCGAGGGCTACCCAAGTCCCATACGAACAGCCAAGATCACTCTAGCACGTGACCATATTTGACCTAGATTAGCTACTCGAGGCATCGCGCGTTTTACAGGATTCGCTCGAGTATCTAACATCATTAGCAATGACAGCCAACAGGGAACGTAGGCCCCCTACTGCATAAGAAATTAATTAAACATTACATGACAGAATCATTTAGATATGGATTAAAGTAACCACATTCTATGAATTATAATTTAAGACAAAGAAGATGAACGTCACAATTTACACACTAAACAACACTACTTTATTTTATTTATTTACATAAGGGGTTTATGTCCATGATCACGATCATCGGTGTTCAGTTGGATTACGCGCGTACTACTGCGCACGCAGTGTAAACGATCATAAACCGGATACCACGTTGGGGTTACGCGAGTAACTCAAGTAGCTCAATCGAAGTCAGCCTTCGAGATCTTATACCCGATTTTGTACCTTAAAATCAATTTTGATCCTTAAAAGTGAAATGAACATAAAAATTATAATTAAACCAAGTAAATAACATACTAATATGATGTTATTTATACAGGTTTAACCCCTGACAACTTTTGTAGTTTATATATACACGCAATTTACCGTCTACAAATCAGCCCATCTGATCGATTTCCGAGTGAAATACCGAAGTGAATAGTGTCAGTGGCTGCCGCTTGGAAAGTACTGATGACGTAATATGTACCATAGAAAATTTCGCCATATGAAGTTAGAGTCTGGCGAGTCAGATTTGGAAAGTGATGCGGCTACTGTAAGAACTTGTTGGTTGGTGAATGCATACAGTGGTGAACCACTGGCTTCAGTAGTCACAAAAAACAAGCAGGAAAGCGACATTGAGCACAAGAGAAACGGAGAGGGTGAGTTATCAGGGGCCGCTGCTGTCGGTGGACTACTGTACGAACACCCAAACATTCCTACTGTGGAACAAAACATCGAAGTGGATAGTGTCGATGAAACACCAGGATGGTTGGTGGTATATTTATGCGCATTTATGACTGTATTAATTGGTGTGAATATAGGAATATTACATTTTCAAAGACAGAAAAGTAATAGTAGTTTTATTAATACCAACGGTATCGTATTGCCACGGAATTTCGCTATTGTAATGCATAAACTTCAGACTTTATTTCTTCCATTCAGTAATAATAATCCTGTGGTTGATTATTCTATTACTGTTGAGTTTCACGTCTAGCCAAGCAAAAGTAACGACGCAAAAAACACTTTTAGGCTTGGAGTTTAGATGAAATGTGTCGATCACTAAAAATGTCAATGCAATTTGGATGATGTCTGTAAGCAACTGTGTTTGGACTGGTTATGCCTGGATGTCGTGGTCGCGTGGAATACCAGTATACAAGTGAACTTAATAATAAATAGAAATATTCAATTTGATTACCAAGTCCTATATTATAATAATATATAATGCGTTTGTAGATATCAAATATTAATGTTACAATAAATTCTTCAATGATGGTTGAATCGAACGACGACATGAACATGAAATGGTCCTTGACCTGGCTGAGGCTAATTATTGACAAACATGCGCTCCCTAAAAATTAAATAATAAACTGATTTTTTAGTTGGACATTATAGCAACCATTCGTAAATAGGGCACTTACGCAGAATTTGGACCAACCTCAATTGTGCAATTATAACCTTATATTTGCCAACATTTGATACATATTCTTGCCACCATTTGTGTTAGAATCGGAACGACTTATCTCCAAGACCAAGTTCCGTCGTTTCTGGAAAGGCAAGCTACGGCTTCGGCCTTCGCCTTTCCTTCGTAAGTTCGTTTCTATCCCCCGGATTCGCTTAAAAATTGTTGGGATTATTGGGCATGTTAGTGTTGATTTCTTCAAACGTTGTCGACCTGGCTTAAAACACACAGACTGGTAAACAGCTGGATCTGTGACGAAACACGAACTGTCAAAATAATCTTGGCATAACTAAGCGAGAATACCGACACCGAGTCGGTGTCCAGTTGACTCGACCGACTTGTTTGATCCACTGCCTTCGTCGCCTTGGCTCTTTCTCTATCAAAAATTAAAGAAGCTTTTTCCGGAATTATCCCCGTTGCTGCATCCAAAAGCCACGCAGAATACCATGTTTTATTCGATGAAGACGAACACCGCAAGACACCATACACCAAGAATACCATTGAAATCCTCAACCTGCTGCTAGCGTCTATGGTACATATGACGTCACACTCACGGAAACACCCGAAGGCAAAATTTCATAGGCGGTGTGTGAGGAAGTATTCTTATTTGCATGATTTTATAAAAATACATTTGTTTTCAAGTATTCATACTACACGGTTATATTATGTTATATATATTCTATTAACCACAGCCTTTAATCTAGCATGTTCATTTCACCTTTAACTGTGATCTTGAATAAAATCTGAAACTGTCAATGGCAGTGGGACATTGTCACTGGTGTGTCATGGAAATATCATTCATCAAACATACAATTTCCGGAAGATCATAGCAATGATAATAATTAATAATTATAGTACTTATAATTAATTAAACTATTTCGCACGTGTGAATGCAGTAAGTAAAGTTTATAAATCTTCACGCGCTCAAATGTACCGCCTAACAGTATTTTGTGTAAGGCTAACTTATATACTTTATTTTACAGTAACTACGAAATATGTTGAATTGCCGTCGAGATTGCATTTGTTTTATGAATGTTTTTCGTTAGAGTGAATTTTTTTTAGGTGGTTTCCTCCAAACAGCCCAAACTTGGGCTAACGCAGGAGTTGTCTTTTCTAGAATTAGTGAGTCCACAGATAGAAGGGACCACCGGCTTTTAGTGTCTCTTCCGAAAGACACAGGCAAATGTGGGGTGAACGAAGTTGCCTAAGTTTCGAAACGGCGGTAGGTGGGATTGAACCACCATCCCCTCGATTGACAGTCCGGCGCTCTACCGCGCGACCACCGCTCCCCACCATAGTATACGCATATATATGTAAGATGTGTGAGACTTTTGGCCAGTGTTTATGTTCGTATGCATGGTTAGGTCAGAAAGTGACAGACAGTATCCGCAGACTCCGCTACATCACTATGTTTCCACAGAATTTCGATGACTGTGTTCTACCTTTTTTCTGGTAAACTGCTGACATTGAAAACATGAATGTTGTTGGAAGTTGTTACTGTTGTTTATTAACTCTACTAGGCCCATATCACCAAAGCATTGACTTTTGTTTCCCTTTAAGAGCTCTTTATCTCGATGAAACGGTCAACATATCTTAAAATGACAGACTGAGAGCATAACGCAGGAATCAGTTAAATTGAATTACTTGATGCCTTCAAGGACCACATAACTAACCTTTTAATAACTGTTTTAGAAACACTTAAATAATGTGAACATTTCAACTGATTATAACACATATAAGCTAACGTACAAAAAGCTGACACCCATCTGTCTGTACCATGCTTATGGGACAATTAAAATATAACTATAATAATAATGATTACAATTACTTTAGCAATGTACATGTAACTATCTATTTCAAATATTTGACAAATATAGTTGCGTGCGACTACTCAAACATTGACAGTGCTTTCACTACAGCAGTGAAGCCGTACCTTGGCCATGAGTGCTGAACCAAACCCTCCCTCGTAGTTGCGGTTTGAGGGCGCAGTCTCCACAATGCCGGGGTAAGGGTGGTAGATCTCACTGGACCACGATCTCCCGGTGCTCATGTTCATTACCTTCGCCAACAGTTTCGGATCCATCCCCAACCTGGGGAAATTCCATGACACATGAACTACAGATCCAGTGTGACATCACACAGCTAATTATAAACATGACCTCTGTGAACTTACGCCATAGCAACATATATACATATACGTATTGGACTAGTAATGAGCAAACAACTGGCACGTCAATCGTTCCTGCATACCACTCTTGCCTAACACACTTTGTGGTTTTCCGAATAGAACATATTTGAGCGCGAAGTTCTTCAAAAGAAATAAAACAAAATTTCTGGCAGTTTCACACGTGTGGCGATCATTTTAGTAAGCTTCGGAAGCCTGGTTGCTATGGAACAAACAATTATGCAGATGATTAATAAATTAGGGAGTAATTAAATGTGTATTTTATGAGAAATGTGAACTACAGAGGTGACTCGACAGTCTACCTCAAGTGTAATGAGGTCACTTGCTTGATGCCGAGGTAAGTGGCCCCAGATAGACCTAATGAGGTCACTTACTTGATGCCGAGGTTAGTGGCCTCAGACAGACCTATCATATGGATGGCCAACATCATGTTGTTGCAGATCTTTGCCGTCTGTCAAAGTAAACAAAAAAGGTGGTAAGTTCTTGTATAGCACAGTATCCAGTCGTCAGGATTGCTCAAAGCTTTACACTTTACTGCCCTGACAAACCTGTTCAATCAGACACTATCTCAACTTCTCTGGGAAACATCTAGCCATATGATATAATTAATGCGCAAAGGCTGCTCGAATACATATCCATCACTTTCTATAGCCAGCTACTCATTAGTATAGCTGAGAATGAACTGGAGCCATGTAGAGCGGAAAAACTTGCCAAAGGTTTTAACACCACAGCACAGGATTCGAACCCAGGACCTCTTAGTAGAGAGTCCAAAGCTCTATCCCTGAGCCACTGCGCTCTACACAAACACAACATTCTAACAGTGCACAGACTGTGCCAGGGCTGTTGAACCACGTTTTTGTAATCCGATCATTTTGACAAGAACCATGTTACTTAGGGTGAATGAAAGCTCAATTCTACTGGCCACCATTTAAATGCTTGTGCATTTTGTTCATTCCATGCTCCCTGCATGTAAAGTGAAAAGTTAATGACATAATTGCAACAAAAATAACAATAACATTTGTGGTTGTCACTGAATTACAAATGCCATATTTTCACCCAGCATCATAATTTTTCTCTTGCTGTATCTAATATAGTAGATAATGTCTTTAGCAACTTTTCCAAGACTCTGGCAATATGTAAAATTGGTCTTAAGTCTTAAAACTGCAAACTGATGAACTTGACAGATGGCCTTAAATTTGTTTAGTCAGCTACTGCTAACCTATTCCTATATACAATGTCTCTGCTCTTCTAGTGATGTCAACAGTATGATAACATAATGAAATTAATTCAACATGTATCTTTGTATGCCATAGATGTTTGACAAACGAATGGAACAATTATGTATCTGAGCACGACATTCTAACAGTGGGTGAGCACCCACACAAAATATTCGTGCATTCGTGCATTCGTGCATTCGTTCATTCATTCATTCGTTCATTCGTTCATTCGTTCATTCGTTCATTCGTTCATGCATTCATGCATGCATTCATGCATGCATTCATGCATTCATGCATTCATTCATGCATTCATGCATTCATGCATTCATGCATTCATGCATTCATGCATGCATCCATCCATCCATCCATCCATCCATCCATCCATCCATCCATCCATCCATCCATCCATCCATCCATCCATCCAACCATCCATCCATCCATCCATCCATCCATCCATTCATTCATTCACACATGTTCAGATGATACTGGTATTTGTTCCCCCTCCCCTCAGCCCACTTACTTCTCCTGTTCCCACCTCCCCACAGTGGAGCACGTTCTTGCCCATGTTGCTCAGCAGTGTCACCGCCTGTTCGTAGGCTGCCTCCTTCCCTCCCACCATGAAGGTGAGGTTGCCGTCCTTGGCCGCCTGCACGCCTGCAAGTGAAGTAAAGGTAAAGGCAAGTTCTTATATAGCGCAGTATCCAGTCCTCAGGACCGTTCAAAGCGCTTTACACTTTACTTCCCTGACAGACCTGTTCACTCAGACACCATCTCGGCTTCTCTGGGAAGCATCCAGCCATATGCTGCAATTAATGCGCGAAGGCAGCTCGTACACATTTCCTCCACTGCCTATAGCCAGGTACTCATTTATACAGCTGAGTGAACTCGAGCAATGTAGAGTGAAAAAACTTGCCCAAGGTTTTAACACCACAGCACAGGATTCGAACTCGGTCCTCTTAGTCAAGAGTCCAAAGCTCTACCCCTGAGCCACTGCGCTCTACAAAGTGGACACTAGCTGCTCAGTAAGGATGGGACGAATCTGGAATTTCATTCAAATCGAATATCGAAAATCCTCGCAATTTCGAATATGAATCGAATCTCGAATCGAATACGAATATTCAGTGGCTTCAAATGATGCATGGATGTATTGCGTCATCCCGCCATTGGGCACAGGTCCATGCCAGAGTCACCAAGCATCGTCGCCATACGCATCAATCTTTTTATTAGCTTTCTGACCTAACCATGAAAACGTCTTCTTACAACCGCCAAACTTATCATCGCTATGATGTACTGGCAGGTGGGGACGAGGCACCAGAGACCTGGTCAGAAGAGTGGTTTCTGACAATGACATTAGACCACATTTATATTGTTACATTATCGTAGTAATAACATTAGCAGATACACCACTGCAACACAGCATGTCACCACAAGCTATCATCAGCACCACATACCACGAGACACTAAATACCACGAGACACTAAATACAACTAGATACCTCATACCACCAGACACTAAATACCACCAGACACTAAATACTACCAGACACCAAATACAACCAGACACTAAATACAACCAGGCACTAAATACAACCAGACACTAAATACCACCAGGCACTAAATACAACCAGGCACTAAATACAACCAGACACTAAATACAACCAGGCACTAAATACCACCAGACACTAAATACCACCAGACACTAAATACCACCAGACACTAAATACAACCAGACACTAAATACCACCAGACACTAAATACAACCAGACACTAAATACTACCAGACACCAAATACAACCAGACACCAAATACAACCAGGCACTAAATACAACCAGACACTAAATACCACCAGGCACTAAATACAACCAGGCACTAAATACAACCAGACACTAAATACAACCAGGCACTAAATACAACCAGACACTAAATACCACCAGGCACTAAATACCACCAGACACTAAATGCCACCAGACACTAAATACCACCAGACACTAAATACCACCAGACACTAAATACCACCAGACACTAAATACCACCAGACACTAAATACCACCAGACACTAAATACCACCAGACACTAAATACCACCAGACACTAAATACCACCAGACACTAAATACCACCAGACACTAAATACAACCAGACACTAAATACAACCAGACACTAAATACCACCAGACACTAAATACCACCAGACACGAAATACAACCAGACACCAAATACAACCAGACACCAAATACAACCAGACACCAAATACCACCTGACACTAAATACCACCAGACACTAAATACAACCAGACACTAAATACAACCAGGCACTAAATACAACCAGACACTAAATACAACCAGGCACTAAATACCACCAGACACTAAATACAACCAGACACTAAATATAACCAGACACTAAATACAACCAGGCACTAAATACAACCAGACACTAAATACAACCAGACACTAAATACAACCAGGCACTAAATACAACCAGACACTAAATACAACCAGACACTAAATACAACCAGGCACTAAATACAACCAGACACTAAATACCACCAGACACTAAATACAACCAGACACTAAATACCACCTGACACTAAATACCACCAGACACTAAATACAACCAGACACTAAATACCACCAGGCACTAAATACAACCAGGCACTAAATACAACCAGACACTAAATACCACCAGACACTAAATACAACCAGACACTAAATACAACCAGACACTAAATACAACCAGACACTAAATACCACCAGACACTAAATACAACCAGACACTGAATACCACCAGATACTAAATACAACCAGACACCAAATACAACAAGACACTAAATACCACCAGACACTGAATACCACCAGACACTAAATACCACCAGACACTAAATACAACCAGACACCAAATACAACAAGACACTAAATACCACCAGACACTGAATACCACCAGACACTAAATACAACCAGACACTAAATACAACCAGACACTAAATACAACCAGACACTAAATACCACTGGACACTACACACCACAGAACACTACACACAACCGGACACTACACACCACCAGACACTACAAACCACCGGACACTACACACAACTGGACACTACATACCACCAGTCACTACATACCACCCGACACTACACTCCACAGGACACTCCACTAGACTGGACACTAAATACCACCGGACACTAAATACCACCGGACACTACACAACAGTGGACACTACATACCAGCGGACACTACATGCCAGCAGACACTACATGCCAGCAGACACTACATGCCAGCGGACACTACATACCACATGATAATACATACCACAGGACACTACATACCACTGGACACTACATACAACCGGACACTACACACCACTAGACACTACATACCACTGGACACTACATACAACCGGACACTACACACCACCGGACACTACATTCCACTAGACACTACATACCACCAGACACTACATACCAGCAAACACTACATACCACCAGACACTACATACCAGCAAACACTACATACCACCGGATACTATATACCACTAGACACTACATACCACCAGTCACTACACACCACTCGACACCACACTTCACAGGACACTCCACTAGACTGGACACTACATACCACTGGACACTACATACCACCGGACACTGGGGCGTCCATGAAGTTGGCCCCGTGAGTCTCCGCCAGGGCAGCCATGTTCTTGGAGACAGCTGGGTCTATCGTACTGCTGTCAATCAACAGACTACCCGCCTGCACAGTTCTGGAACATGGCAACAGGTGTCACTGCAGGCAGAATGCATTAATGTCACCATAATAGTTACACAAAATCTAGTTATTTGAATATTTTACATTACAAAAGTACACAAACATGACATCAACATTCATAAATTTGCATTCAATATAATATAAAAATGTATGGACACAGTAGAAAACTACAATGAAACTATATGAATAAAATCATATTTCTTCTTGTTTCAAAGGGCACTCGCACAAACTACACAATATTAGTATGTACTGTTACTTTTACTTTTCACTGTTTCACAGTAACCTTATTATTAAAATATATATATATATAATTGACTGCCTACGAGAAGATGCCGTCAGTTCCTGTGTACACTTCCGTCACATGAGGACTTGATGGCAGCATGGTGACCAGCTGCTTTGTCTGGGAGGCAACTTCTGCCGGGGAACTCGCGCTCTGTCCACCTGAAGGAAAAAACCAAGAGGGCCTGTAAGTGGGTCACGATACATGGCGAGACTCTGCGCAACTGGAGCTGATTGGGGACAGGTCATAAACATCTTGTGTTATACCCACAGAGTTAGATCATTAATATTTCCCCTATAGACTTGTTTCTACTGATGTGTTCTATTTACATCTAGATGGATATACCTTTCTTATCTTAAATGTCCGATTTAATATTGAGTTTACTACACTATCATAGACATATAGCAATTTACGTAGTGCTGATAATAGACACAGTTTTAGACCGTATGTGTCTTTTACGGGATTTGCATTTTACATTGCTGTACGTTGTGGTTTCGATAAGCACTTATATCTGACACGTTGTCTAAATGCACATAATCATAACACATGTATATGTTTGCCCCAAACAGGTTGTACTGCGCGAAAAATGGCACTCTTCATTATTAGTCAAGATCGCCAAACACAGGTACTTCCCACTAATGCCATGGCAACCACCATAATAATCGATTAAAATTCATGATTTCCGTGATCACTGTCACCGGCAAAGTGTTCCATTGCTTCTGTTAGTAATAATCCTTCGGACAATATAACTGAAATACGCTATTTGGGAACAGTTCGATTATTACAACCAGAATCAAAACAAAGTCCTATATGTTAACATGGAGAATATGGAGTTTGGGCCCCCAACTGCCCCCAGCCTCGTTTTCGCATGCAAGACTTACACGCCCTAGTGCATATGAAGGAATTCTAATATAGCACACTATTAAAAGCTACTGAAAGCACCTTACCTGACAGACCTGTTCAATCAAACACAATTAATATTAATATTACTAGCATTTCTAAAGTGACATATCTGGAAGCTGCCTGGTCATGGGTGCATTTTTGAATCACAAGAAATAAAAAAAAATTATATCATGGTAAATATGTTAATATGATACTAACCGGGATTTTAAAATAAAAAAATAAAACATACTAAGAAATTATGATACATGACATAGTTTCTGAAATGTTAATAATAGTTATATAAATAGTTATAGTATAGTAAACATTAAATCATTATAATGACAAAACAATAAATCAACAAATAAATTAATGTTTTCATAAAGTGCCTTATATAAAGTGGGTCGCGGTGGTCGCATGGTAGAGCACCGGACTGTCAAGCGAGGGGACGTGGTTCAATCCCACCTGTCGCCGTTTCGAACCTTAGGCAATTTCGTTCACCCCACATTTGCTTGTGTCTTTCGGAAGAGGCTAAAAGCTGGTGGTCCCTTCTATCTGGTGTCTATGCCAGGGGAAGTAAAAGATCCCACACAGGGGGTAAATGTGTAACTTGTAGTGGACTCACAAATTTCCGTTGGACTTTAAATGCCCTGCAGAAGGCCCTGTCCAGTGTCTGAGAGAAGAGAACACAGTTCCTCTGTGAATTTACACCAGCTTAAATAAATTTGTTAAAGGAGTCTTGAGCCTAATCGGTGTCACAGAGTGTCTGTTTGACGAATGTCTTAACAAACCACACCAATGGTACATACAGAGCTTTAAGCAGGATAAAATTATTGCCAGTCACACATGTTTTGGTGGACACGTGGATGTTAACTGTTAACCTAGTCTATACAAACTTTCAAATGTATCTGGTAACCTGAAATGGGCTACAAACACACATGTATGTGACACCATTTATACTCACTTTCAAGGCATAACTAACAATATCTATGGTTTTGGAAGACCTTGTTTTTGTTCCTTCATTTTTTTACCCATCCACCCATATTTCTACCCGTTATAGCTTTATGTAGAGAGACCCATTCACCCGTCATTTGGATCGGTAAAAACGAATATGGACGGGTAGAAATATGGGTGGACGGGTTGTGGACGGGTAAAAAAGAAAAGGTCTTCCAAAACCATATATATTGTCAGTTATGCCTTGAACGTGAGCGTAGTAAATGGTGTCACGTGTGTGTTTGTAGCTTAAAAGTTAACATCCATGTGTCCACCAAAACATGTGTGACTGTCAATAATTTTGATCCTGCATAAAGCCCTGCTGCCCATCCATATTCGGGTGGAGGGGTCTCTACATAAAGCTATGGGTACATAAGAGTAATGTGCCATCAAACACAACTACTTTTTTTACCTGCTTCGGTGACAGTCTTCATGGCCTCCAGTGACAAGTCATATGCAATCACCTGGTATCCTTTCTTCAGTAAGTTCTGGGCCATATGGGAACCCATATTCCCGAGACCAATAAAGCCTACTGCATCCCCCTTTCCAAATAAAAAACCAGCCAGAACACATAAATATTGACATACATCGCCAGCCAGTGAGAAAAAACACTTGTATCTTAATCTCGACATCAGTGTATAATTATGGTTTACCTCAGTTATATACATTATTGTTACTGTAAACACATTTACTTTTCAGTTTAACATGTAATAAACATAGGTTTTTTTATATTTTAATTATGTACTAATCAATTGTTGTTACAACTTAAGGATAAAGACAATCATAGTATATAAATCTAGGAATTAGTATGAAAAACTACTTTTTTAAATGTGTTGTTAAATTTAATTTGCAATTTGGATTTCATCAAGTTGTTGTGAATATAAATTACACAACTGTTGATTTCTTCATTACTGCACTGAGGCAACCCTTGAAACTTCCTCTGGTTCTCATTAATTCGTGGTTTTTGAAATGTCCTTATAGTAAAAGGGTATTTTGTTGTCCTCACCTGACGTCCACTGGAAACTGAAAATAGATAAAAGAAATTATTAGCAGGTGTACTTAGTAGGTAGCTTTGCTTATTGTGTGCAGTGTGTCAAGTTACACTGAAGATTTCTGAGTATTACTTTCTTTTTAATTACAAACAAAAATTGATTTTAAATAGGACTTTTAAAACAACCTTTAGAAATGTGTAGTAGTATAATATGTATTTCTATACCTTTGTCCACTATTTACCCGAGGGTAATGATACTTCAGGGCATTTCATAATGGAGGCTTTGGACTACTTTGACCTTACATGTCCACTAGTAATCCCATAATACTCCCCTGACCTGTTATTACTTAGGGTACTACACACTTTTTATTCTTATTTATTTTATACTTGACATTAAAAAAAACCTGACACATATTCACTCATGTGAACAGATACAATAAGGTGACTTCTTGCACACAAATACTGGCAAAAACCAAGCTCACAGCCATATCATTACAAATGTGTTGATCAATCAATGAATATTACAGTTGTCAATAGATGATTGATACTCCAGGGAATAATGGTGGAATAGATTAAATTATTTAAAATATTATATAGATTATTAAACATTTTAAATTACAGCAGACTTGTACAATATTTTCAACTGATCTGATATAATAATTGTGTGAATATGCACATATACATGCACCTGTGTGTATGTGTGTGTGCATGCATGAAGGTGTTTTATGGAACTACTTGGGACAGCTTTGCATCACATTATACAAAAAAAGTTACAAAATCATAACTCTTTTGTGGATCTGTGCTTTATTTCCCACCATGTTGTCATATAAACTTTTATTACCAGGTAATTACTGACTAATTATACAGGGACTACCTGGCAGTTAGAATGAGTAATTAAATCACTTATTCTAATTTATCACATTATATCTTTACAACAAATCTGCAGTGATATATTTCTGAACACTCAACACTGATCACTCGATCAGTTTGGTGTAAAATCAATATAAGAAGGTATTTACTGAGGACTGACTTAATTTGGTGTTAGCTGTACATGATATATGGTAAACAAATTACATAATGGTGAGGGTCAAAAGTACTTTATGACAGCAGGTCACCACTGACATGTTGATAGCCAGTCTTGCTCATACTCAATCAATGCAGAAGAACATTTATATAAGCATATCCCTAACTGTCCCACCATGGTTTCACTACAGTGGATCAAGCCATACAAAATAGCCCCACTGGTGTCTGGTTATTATTGGGTTATATTACGACCTGTTTACAGGACAAGAATATCTGGCCTGGATTCACCTCCAATGGGCCGTTCTACCAATGCGCACTGTAGTTTTTTTTTTAGAGTTGGGTTCTCATTTTTAAACACACACGAATGCACGTATAACACACAACCTCGTCACAGGCTCGTGCACACGTGTACGCATGTACGTGTGCACATACTGACATACACACATTATACTGCATTTACATGCAAACTACATGCAAACATGACATTTGACTTGTGACACTACTCCACATCAACATCTTGATCAAGCAAGCATTCGCGCGCACACTAACACACGCGCACGCACGCACGCATGCATGTCACACTCCCGTGCACACACTGCTGACACGCACAGTGTGTCACACAAGTGTCATGCGGTAATTAAAGCCAACGACATTGACAGAGGACTAATTTTAAGAGGGTCACCAGCCAGAGCGTAAACAACCCGATCACAGCAGACAGCGATAGGACTGGGTTACTCGATACGTCGTCGGGGGCAGTCCGACTTGCGGGTCATCGCGGTCGGAAAGAGAGAGCGGCTGGTGATTTAAAAGAAGTTTGACAACAGCTACTAATTGCATATTCCGATAAACATACCTGAGAACGCCCGGCTGCTGACGCTGCATCGCGCCCCATTTCGGCACAGATGCGCTACTTTGAAGCAAACGTTCGTGACGCGAGACATCTTGCGACCCAAAAATGCGTTCGTCGACGAAATACTACCGAATAGTGCGCCGCCTGGCGAATTGTGGAGAGCGATATGGAAGGTGGCGCCGCGTGGCGAACAATCTACCGAACGCCACAGTGGTGCTAATTAGTTCGTTTCCTAAATGTTGCGATCGTTTTTTATTGTTCTGGAAAAGGTGCTTCTACTACTTTACTATAACAAGCTAGGCCTATGTTCATGTAGACCCGGACTATATGACCATAATAGAAAATCTACGTTCTACGACGCGCCTGGGATGTTCTGTATGTGTGTGGCGCGAGCGTGCGGCGTGCTTGCGTTCTTGCGTGCATTTTCGTCGCTGTTCGTGAACTTGCAGTAAGAAGATGGCGCATGCGTTTACTGGCGCGCCGTAGGCCTACGTGCACAGCTGGACATTTACCCAAAGCCTGTCAGTAACGTTTGTGGTGTATGTATGTCACATATCAAGTTAATGCACAGATCTAAAGGTGACAAAATGTACTTCAATGATTGCAGTACATATAAGGATGAGTTGTATTGTTGAACACAAATGAAACGAGCACACTTTCACATCAAGAATGCATGCAGTGCTGTAAAAAGCACACCAGAAAAGCAACTAGGTAAAAGTAACCCCCAAAACATTATTAAGTAAAAGTACTCGCGAAAAAATACTCAAGTAAAAGGGATTTATATTTCCGGGAGGGCTCATTTTTTGGGTTTTTTTTCTGGGAGGGATGTTTATTTCCGAGAGGGCTTATTTCGGTATTCCAGCCAGCCATAGGGAGATTAACTTGGTTTGGTTTGGTTTGGTTTGGTTTGGTTTGGTTTGGTTTGGTTTGGTTTGGTTTGGTTTGGTTTGGTTTGGTTTGGTTTGGTTTGGTTTGGTTTGGTTTGGTTTGGTTTGGTTTGGTTTGGTTTGGTTTGGTTTGGTTTGGTTTGGTTTGGTTTGGTTTGGTTTGGTTTGGTTTGGTTTGGTTTGGTTTGGTTTGGTTTGGTTTGGTTTGGTTTGGTTTGGTTTGGTTTGGTTTGGTTTGGTTTGGTTTGGTTTGGTTTGGTTTGGTTTGGTTTGGTTTGGTTTGGTTTGGTTTGGTTTGGTTTGGTTTGGTTTGGTTTGGTTTGGTTTGGTTTGGTTTGGTTTGGTTTGGTTTGGTTTGGTTTGGTTTGGTTTGGTTTGGTTTGGTTTGGTTTGGTTTGGTTTGGTTTGGTTTGGTTTGGTTTGGTTTGGTTTGGTTTGGTTTGGTTTGGTTTGGTTTGGTTTGGTTTGGTTTGGTTTGGTTTGGTTTGGTTTGGTTTGGTTTGGTTTGGTTTGGTTTGGTTTGGTTTGGTTTGGTTTGGTTTGGTTTGGTTTGGTTTGGTTTGGTTTGGTTTGGTTTGGTTTGGTTTGGTTTGGTTTGGTTTGGTTTGGTTTGGTTTGGTTTGGTTTGGTTTGGTTTGGTTTGGTTTGGTTTGGTTTGGTTTGGTTTGGTTTGGTTTGGTTTGGTTTGGTTTGGTTTGGTTTGGTTTGGTTTGGTTTGGTTTGGTTTGGTTTGGTTTGGTTTGGTTTGGTTTGGTTTGGTTTGGTTTGGTTTGGTTTGGTTTGGTTTGGTTTGGTTTGGTTTGGTTTGGTTTGGTTTGGTTTGGTTTGGTTTGGTTTGGTTTGGTTTGGTTTGGTTTGGTTTGGTTTGGTTTGGTCAACCAAACCAACCTACCTACATATAATAATTATGCAGTGCACAGTGTGGAATTAGGCGTGAATGTCAAGGCACAACACCGACCCTTCACCAAGTATAACAACAGCTTATATATGTAAAACCGAGTGGGAACAACAGCATAAGTCGGTGTGCTTGGAAGACAGAAGGATGCTAAGTTGTATTAGGTTGTGTATTTTTCGTGAACGGGCGTTCGTAACCGACATGACATCGCAGCAGCGCTGCGACGTAGAACGCCTTGTGCACAAATAGCAATGACGTCATCGCGACGGTTGCACTTTACGTTCTTTTTTTAAACATGCTATCGTTAATATCTCTTCGGGTTTGACTCGTCTTATTCGTCGAAATGTTCGTTAAACATAATTAAATACATAGATAGTAATCACGTAACTGTGTATCCACGTTGTTGTTATTATATAAGTTTGACCACATGTGGTGCGGGACTCTCACCACGTGACATTCATTGTTTCTGCCTAACGACCAACGAAATCGAAGAGCGCGGACGTGTTTCTCGAGCGTTTCAGGACTGGACCTTCAATCGGGACGTCTTGTTTCGGAAGCGCGAAGATCTGCAGAACAGGAATCGGGCTCCCGAATCACCCGAAGACACAAGACATATCATTGGCCGACAGCATCGATCTTCACTCCAATGTTTCACTGGCGAACTTCGACGGAACGGGACGGGATTTTCGGACACGTTCAAGTTGACGAAGCTTATGTGGACTGTGACATTAGTAATCATCATTGGACGTTAGTAATTAAGAAATTAATTCAGTAATTAAGGTTTAAAAATTGATGTAAATTGAATGTAATAAAATGGATAATTTTAAATGTATGCCATTGTTTGTATTAGTGTACATATAGAATAGTTAGTAAGTTACGCGATAATCGAAGATGCCGCCATGCGGGTCTGAGAAACGAGCGAACTAGGGATTTTGCTGTTATTGCCATATTGAGGCCGCCATCTTAGCATAGCCTCTGTTTCGATGATTTCCCATATCCCGAAATGCTCCACTCCGGCCATGATTCCGCTGTGTGAATCGGCGGAACAGTGCGCAACATTTCTTCATTAGTCCTCAAAGAATATACCGCGCGCCAAGAGCAGAGTAGGCAGGGTAGGATTACCAGTGAGTTGGGGAAGCAGCAATAGGCACCATAGGTCCGGGAACAGGAATGCAAGAGAAGCTGCCAGACCCTGCAATAACACACGCACGCACGCACGCACGCACGCACGCACACACACACACACAAGCGTGTGTGTCTGTCTGTCTGTCTGTCTGTCTGCGTGCGTGCGTGCCTGCGTGCCTGCCTGCCTGCATGCCTGCCTGCCTGCCTGCCTGCCAGCCAGCCAGCCAGCCAGCCTGCCTGCCTGCCTGCCAGCCAGCCAGCCAGCCAGCCAGCCAGCCAGCCAGCCAGCCTGCCTGCCTGCCTGCCTGCCTGCCTGCCTGCCTGCCTGCCTGCCTGCCTGCCTGCCTGCCTGCCTGCCTGCCTGCCTGCCTGCCTGCCTGCCTGCCTGCCTGCCTGCCTGCCTGCCTGCCTGCCTGCCTGCCTGCCTGCCTGCCTGCCTGCCTGCCTGCCTGCCTGCCTGCCTGCCTGCCTGCCTGCCTGCCTGCCTGCCTGCCTGCCTGCCTGCCTGCCTGCCTGCCTGCCTGCCTGTCTGTCTCTGTGTGTGCGTGTGCGTGTGCGTGTGCGTGTGCCTGTGCGTGTGCGTGTGCGTGTGCGTGTCTGTGTGCGTGTCTGTGTGTGTGTGTGTGTGTGTGTGTGTGTGTGTGTGTGTGTGTGTGTGTGTGTGTGTGTGTGTGTGTGTGTGTGTGTGTGTGTGTGTGTGTGTGTGTGTGTGTGTGTGTCGGTGTGTGTCGGTGTGTGTCGGTGTGTGTGTCGGTGTGTGTCGGTGTGTGTGTCTATGTGTGTGTGTGTCTGTGTGTGTGTCTGTGTGTGTGTCTGTGTGTGTGTGTGTGTGTCTGTGTGCGTGTGTGCGTGCGTGCGTGTGTGTGTAGGGGGTGTATGGGCATTTAAACTCCTAACGAAAACCAAATTTTTGGTGTTCGTTCTATGTATGTTACCATTGCGAAATTGCACAGCGAATAGGTCTTAACTCGATGGCTTGTCGACATATTTTGTACATTCACAATAACTGTGAAATCAGATAATGTGTTTACGTATGTGAAACTTTGCTTGAGCAGTTACAAGTTATACTCTACAGGCCATTGTAATTGAAAATGTTGGTAATTAAAACGATTTAGTTAAATGCAAAGGTGAATTGCTATTAAAAAAACAAAGCTACTCAATTATGTGCTTGTACGTTATGGCTATAATAAGAATTATCATTATTGTAAAATAACAACTACTTGCATAGCCTAAATTACATATAAAGAAAGAAACTGTACCAATTGTGTAGCTTTTATAGTATTACAATTAGCATCAATGCCGCTGGTACAAGTTGCCCCCTATCGGGGTAAATTGTAAAAAATTAGGATACCTCATATAACTCATTATACCACAAATGTGTAAAAGGTCGGACCATTAACTATGCCCTAATTATCTGCGGGAGATATGACTTTGCCTTTGACATGAAAAATCGGTTAAGAACCCCCACCGCAATCTCGAACTATGTTGTTTTTACAACTAGCACAGGTCTTCCCTATCTTTTTCTTTAAAGTGGCTTAGCCCGATGACGTGTCGACGGATGCATGTGTGAGTATACGTAACATACTCAAATATGATGGTGAATATACTGTCGCCTTGCTCAATAATTTGCATTGGCAGTTTTGTCTGCATGCCCTCTGTTGCAACTTACCCGTGTTACAACTACCCCCGTTCTCCCCTATTACTTTGATCTGATGTAAATCGGCTGATTGCCGACGGTGCTTTTGACGTCATTCGATGTACAATGTCGTAAAATATTCTAACAAAAGTTAACAATAACGAAATTAACACTTTTATTAACACAGTTGTCCTAATAACGAGTTGTTACTAGACAAAAACCGAGGTAGTCAAATATGTACGGTAACATAGCAAACTCTTCGCTCCGAACAAAATACATTCATGAACTTCCCTGTCGGATACGAGGAGTCATGCTAAAGCTTCATACTCATAGTGGTTCCCACGTACATTCTCGTGCGTTTTGTTTTCAACCCCACAGTGCCTGAGAAAAATAATTGCAGTGACACCGAATAAAGGAGGCTTTCGGGGGACGTTTTGATTTTTTTTCATATAGGCTACCTTTTAGAATGCGCTCCGTTGCGAGCCCCCCCTCTCCTAGAATAGTCTTAAATGTGAAGTTACGCGGCCACTGTGAATTTGGTAACCCTTCATTCTATCCCTTCCCCCATCTACGATGTCATAGCTGGAACCGAAACACAATTATATCATCGCAGAGGCAAACCAAAATTAACCAAGAGCTCCCCTCAATCCATTCCTGCCCCGGCTTCTGGTGTCACGATCTGTTGAAACCGAATGTTCTTATCTCACCGACCAAATAGGTTGCTATGGTTTATTTCTAGTTCGTATTATAAGACGGAGTCGAGCCACTAGACACATGGTGGACCGTAACCCTCTCTTTCTTTGAATATCTCACGTCATATATAATAGGCATCTTTAAGCGCGCAACCCAGCACGCTGGACGAAAAGATAGATTGACAAAATAGTAATTATGTGTGTTGGGTCTATTGTAAATACCCCAACAAAAATTCCCTGCCTACTGACACACTGAACACGACTTCTCTTAATCACCCATGTGGAGACTACACCCTGTTGATGAAATCGTGTGGACAATGACGTCAAACAGCAAACTTAGACGCCCTCTGGTAATTAGGGTGCCTCCCTTGTTGACCAGACTGTGTGTGTTCGGTTGCTAAGCTCGTAGTTGTCGAGGTTTCCTCGAGGTAAATATTGTAGTACCGGTAGAATAGATTCAAACGATTACTGCTGTGTTAATTGGCCGCCTCCACCCCGTAGTGGCAGGATCCTCCTTCGCACTGCGTGATCGTCAATCAGAATGAATGACCGCGAGGAGGTGCTCAAATGTGTTGATGTTTATCGGTCATGTCCGCAGTATTGCTGCAAAACACAACAAAAGTATGCGTACACAAATATCCACCACTGTATTTAGGGCATAGCCTGATACAGACGCAAGGGCACATTGAGGGTTTGTCTACCATTCCCCCTGTCCGATGTTCTGCGAGGACATGTACGTGTAATGTTGAATGCGTGGACAGCGGAAACGATTATTTGTTTACAACAGGCACCAGAGCTGTCAAGTTATAATATATATCAGAGGGTGTTTTCCTGCGTATGATACAGCTGTCATTTCGATCGGCGATGTCATTACGACAAATCATTGCCTGGTTCTAGCAGAAATGGACTGGTGTCAGGTTTCAAAGTGGTTTGTAAGAAACTGAGTTATTAAAATTTCACGAATTTTCCAGAGCACCGTATGTCAGTGGAGGTTAAAAGTGCTGTGAAAATTTTAATAACAGACGTATTCAATTGTTTTTTCTTCAGTTATGAAGTAGGCGAAGAGAACAAACTCGCACAGAATTTGACATGGCAGAACACGATTCGAACTTGTGTTCCGTCGATTGAGGGTCCGACTTCTTCTTCTCTGTGCCACTGCGCAGTGTAAAACAACACAGACATACTTTAACCACCCAACACCCCACTGCGTGATCCTGAATTCAGTAGACGAAACTTAGAAGAAACAGTACACCAAAATGTTACCACTAATACAGTTTAAATGCACATTGTATAGATTGCGCCTATGTTTTTTTCCACGTACACAAAAAACTTTAATATTTCAAATTATAAATCCAGTTGTATCAGTAATTGCTTTATTTGTAATTCATAATACATATTGAAATGTATACGTAATGCATATCTGTGTGTTTTATGTTTACTTAAGCATTCACCATATCCATCACATTATGTATGTAAGTTTGGTTACAATGAATATTGACAGACTATACAAACTGATGATAAGTTATATATTTTAGTTTGTTTATATTTATGGGGTGGCTCCTATGGTAGTGGTATTGTGTTCCTAAATGGGAGTATCCCTGACCTTGTCTATTATTCAAGTTATCAATTCTAAATGCGCTACGTTTATTTGTGAAATGGATTATCACTGAGTTCAAATCCGGATGCGAAATGATTGTTGGTGCATTGAGAAAACAACCCATCACTTTAAAAGGCTCGCTTCAAAAACGTCACAAAATGCATATAGGCGAAACGTCTAGAATGGCCAACAGAGAACAGAGACAGCAATTGTTATGACGAGCAGATGTAAAAAAAACGAAAGAACGTTTCTGCCCCGCCCGCGTCACGTGTGGAAAGCGTGAGGCCACAGCTTACGAGGAATGTGTCAACGTCGTTATATTTGACGATATGACGAAAGAACTATACTAGGATTGAGTGGGATAAGACGGACTGACTTGGCCAAGGTGGCATGTTCCCCAGAAGTAACCAACTTCTGTTCCGTTGGTGGACAACAAAACGAAGGAGAGCCTTCTCGCTAATCTCGCTAAGAAAAGCCCGATTGAAATGGGACAAGTCGCCCCATAGACCATCAAAGCAAAGTTGTATTTAACATTTGTTACGGCCCTCATTGCCTATGTCGTCGATATAATATTTATGTTTGTCTTTCCTTTTTTCCTTTTTCCTTTGCTCTTGTTTATGCTACCTATTACAAATGTTACGCCGGCTGTATTCAAAGATTTAACCTATAACTAGTGCAGCGATTGCATCTTGTTGGCGACACGGACTGTCATTCTAGGGCGCCATACTTTAGCTAGAGTGTGGTCAGTGTCATGGGTGGTCAGCGTCGTGTCCTCCTGCTAGCGGGCACGCCCTCCATTGTTCATTATTCACTGGCTGGGTCTCCGCATCAACAACATAAAACGATGCTAAATGGACTCTGCCTAATTGGGTCCTTTTGTCTGTGGTCTGTCGAACTTTCGAACATTACATCTCCACTGTCACGACGTCGAACAGTTGGTAACAAATAACTTCGTGTTTGTTATCTGACTCGTGTATAACCATGTAATCGTGAACCGTGTACGATGTAACACGTATGATCACAGATATCGCACTGTACCGTACCGTACCTTATCGTACCGTATTGTAATTATATATATATATATATATATATATATATATATATATATATATATATATATATATATATATATATATATATATATATATATATATATATAATATGTCACTGGCATCGGAACGAATTGGGGTTGAGGCTTTCTAAAAACTTAAACATAACCCGCCTTGTTGGCAAAAACCTTCACTGCACATTTGTAAAGACTGGGTGGGCTGGAAGCCTGGGCATCACAAGCCATTCCGGTTCCAACGCGCGCGTACGTTTGTGTGTGCGGGCCCACGTGCGTGCGTGCAGGCGGCGGGCTGGCGTGCATGTCTATATGCATGCAACATGCGCGTGCGGTAGTGCATACAAACTACCACAGTCATTGTGCATCGCAATACCTGCACATACCCGGCTGGTCCACCTACGCATGGGGGACCCAAGCCGGCCAAGCATGCGTCACCTTAATGCTGTCGCGTCATGTATTGTTCTATTTTCAATGGGTTCTATACGCAGCGTCAGCCTTTATTTCCGCGCTATTCTGTGCGTGGACATTACACAAGGCCACGCCTGTCATTCAAGTTGTCGTTATGTCCAGCAAGATGGACAACCGGCCTTTGTTGTTTACAAACCAGTCTATCTACCCTCCGCAGGGGCAGGTCGCTACAATTGCTTGGACAGCGTCGTTCCTAACGAAGGGGTTATAATTCTGGACACATGCGTCAACCTGACGATGTCATCGTTATATTAAAACAGGTTGCTATAGCCATATAGGTTCCGCATAAGTCTCTGAACGAAATGACAATTGTGAATTAAAATTGCAGCATCATGTGATCCAGCAGTACTTTGTTGATTCTTTTACACATTCACGCTACTAGGACTTACACAGTCGATGGATGAGATAATGCATTTATTTATTGTGTTTAGCGAGAAAGAATGCATTCTTATAGCGATGCAACATTAGTTGTTCCGTTACTGAATTTAGTTCATTAATGAAGGTAACAAACACATACGAAGAATATCGTATGTGTCTACTACGCGAGGCATTAAAAGTGCATATGAATACACAGGTCTACATCACAACGAATATTATCATTGCGCGTTGCGAATTTTCCCTGCATTTCTATTGATAGACTGCTAGTCGTGAAACCCCCCACTGCTAACTTGCCCAAGTGCCCGCGCAGATATGTCACGCTTGACCACTCACCAATTGTTCTACTGACCCCGTCACCAGAGGAATTGCACTGCAGCTCAGAAATCACTGGACCGTGTCTGCCCCAATCAGCCACGCGTGAAGCAAGGCCGGTTCCGCCAGGTACAGAAGAGCGTCGTCATTCCTGAATACCAATTGGGACACGAGCAGCTGATCCATGGACTTCTACTTCTGGTAGCGGAGTTGTAGTTTTCAAAGGCATCTGCAGCATATTCAGGTAAATACTGCTTCTAGTTACCACCTTCGTGCACTTGTTTTCCTTGTTGTTGTCAAATTGCAAGCATCGACGAACAGGAATTAATTGGCCTTGAAGAAGAAGAATGTCTTTGCAATGTAGGCAGCGTTGTGGAACAAGCATAGCATGTTAACTAATAAATGGAATCTCACTATCAGTGAGCCCTGAAATGTCCATCGCGTGTTTTGCAGAAGCAATTAGTAATGCAAATGAAATTAACATCGCTGTATGTCTATGTTAAAATACAGTTTTGTTACCCACGCTGGTGTGTTTCCACGCCCTGAAAGTTGACGCTCCACGCGACGAGGCTGCATTTCATTGCCACGCCTAACAAGGTCCCTTAATTGGTCGCGGCCAAAGTCGCGGGACACCGCTTGTTCCCAACGCTTGTTGAATGGACTGGCGAAGCTCCAGATCAGAAACGAGCTCCTAAAGAGCGAATACACACCGTCTGTGTATCGTATACGCCGTTGTGTGCAATAAAGATGCGTTGTTAAATACACCATTAATATTTATGTGGAGAAAATTGTGTTACTATTTCAACATTGCAACTGTAGTTCATCCAAAAGTCTACATGATGTCGAACTTCGGATTTTAATTGGATTAGTATTTTGGTGGAATTATCAGTTGACGAACACAATGTCAACGTACAAGAATATAGGCAATGTGATGATAATTGTTTTATTTATAACAGTGTATATGCATGTTACAAAAGAGTAATTGAAATAATATTGTACAAGAGCTGTCGTTTTACTCCTATGGAGCTATGTAGAGAATCGGAGCGGGCAATACCCTACCAGAAAGGCATTTTCATTTTTCTCGACATGACGAGGATGCTACTATTACACTTTCATTAGGAATCACAACGGTCAGACAGAATGATGACAATATCTGCTCATTCAACCTGACGCATCGTAAAGACGCGTCAGCACCGACAGCTGATGTGCTCAGAATGTCACCAAATTGGAGGACAATCCTTACCATATCTTTGTAACCACGAGGAACGCAAACGAGGAACGCAAAATAAAGACCACACTGTCACTGGATATGTTGTAGATGAGTAATTACCCGCACATTAGTTCCACTGTATTGCTACTGATAACGTCGTGTGGTCAAGATGTGTCGTTGGCTTGTGTTTGGAGAAACGAAAACAACATTGAAAAGCTGTATAGATATTTAATTACACTTCGGTGGAATGGCTGATCTGGAAGGATGTCATAAAACGAGTGACACCACTTTTAGGATAGGATAGCAAGTCTTGTTTTAGGGTAAGGTAGCAAGCATTGTTCATCTACACCCGTATTATATTCGAGTTCTTATTACCATTTCTCAGTCGTAGACAATCCATTCTTGGGCTATGATTTCTGGTGGCAGTTGTATCCATGATATAGATGCAAATAGTTATCAGAGTTAACTGTTGAACCTACCTGGTTACAACTATTGATGAAGTCTTCGTAGTGACATTTCCTATGACATATTTGGCCAGTTTTGGTGTAGGACATAATTATTATTCGCTGTTTGGTTATTGCTCGTGGCAAGTATTCGTCATCGCTTAGTGTGGATATTACGACACCGTTTCAACCAACTTCTTTTAAAAGCATTTGTCATGAAGAAACATTGTATGTCTTATCCTGTTGCAATAAAACCCAAAGACACATTTGGGTCACTAGCAGAATAATTGGTGCTTCCACAGAGACTAGTTGGCAGTCGTTTCTTTGATCTGTTTCCGGGAATATGTTTCTAATGCTAATTTGTCATACACTAGCTTATGCAATTAATTTGATCTTGTATTGAGGTGGGAAAACGCACAAATTGTTGTTGTCTACATAAATTATATTTATATTTCGTGTTTGTTGACCAAGTAGATAGACAAATAAAGTGTTGACAAATTGCAATAAGATGTTCACAACAACGCCACCTATCGCGTCATTCTTCGTTCACAACAGTCTTGCTTTGGTTGACTGAACAACAGCGTGGGTCCGCAGCTAACACCGTCTAGCATAGAACACGACGTCAGCCGTGCAATTGCATCAGGATTCGGATACCCCTTGTGTGGGTATAACCCCGCTTGTGAGGGGTACCGAAAAGTATAGCTCCTGGAATTGTAAAGTGGCGTGTTTGTGAAGCGGTTGGTCAGGGTCTCTCTTGGACATCAACGCATACAAACAGCAGTTAGCATAATCAGTTTGACATCAACACATGCAAACAGCAATTGTTTGCATACTCACTTGTACCACTTTGATAATAAATAAGAATAATGCATTGTTGGTCGGAAAATAAATTGCGTTGGAGTTTAAAAAAAATGCAGCTGATAGGATGTACTGTAAGTGTAACCCAGCATAGAACCCCAGCAAGTTATCAAAAAGGAACGCCGGTAGTCCTCTCATACGTAATACGGCAGCTTTTCAATGCTGGTACAAGGCATTTGCAACTGATTGTAACTTTATTAGTTTGTTTAACTAGACATGCATAATTACACTGTGAATATAAAGTTAGAAGCGTAAGACAAAGTTACTGTTAGCTTGCAACAATTGGCGTACAGCTAATTACTTTTCATTGCATTTTATATAATTTTTTTATATAACAACCTGAGTAATGTAAATAGTGAAATAAAACATTATTTATTTGAATGTGGTTGGTTTGTTGAGCGGACGACTAATTAATAACACAGTGACTTTTAGATCCCCAAACAGAATGTATCGCTTTTGCAAGTCTACAAATATGTGTGAGATAAAATATAATTATAAACCAATAGGAAAATAACAGGACCAATCAATAATAATTTTGCATTTAATATATTGCTCCTTATATCGTATCATAGCCAAATTATAGGTAATTCAAAATTGTCAACCTCTTAGTAATTAAAAATGGCCATGAATCAAATCACTAGGCCTGTCTAGTGTAGTCAGAATTATCTGATTGTCCGCAGCAAGTAAACTAATTAGCAAAGCTTCAGCGGGTGGTTTTACAATTTGGGGCTACATACATTGTACTACAGTTGAATGTCGTGATGTTTTACACGCAGCGAGTCTGTTGTTGTTTCTGCTGTTATCAATGTTCTTGGCATGTCCTACGCATTCTGATCAATGGTACACACTACACAGCACAGTGTGTGGGCTAAAAACACCACCCTGTCATTCCTGTCATTAATAAAACCACGTGCTGATTAGCACACTGTCCGGTTGACCCATGCGTGACCAGTGTGGCGTAAGTGTTTACGAGAGTGAGTCACAACGCGGAGTGTTGGGTATCTGTTCACGCTCGTTTAAACCTATTTAATCGCCGCTGACCGGTTTCGTCGGCGCGTTTGGAGACATTATTTAACTACATGGTGCTCCTGGATACAATACGCAGCCCCGCATGCAACATTGATCACACAGTAAATACTCACAGAGTTCTCTACATGGATACTTTAAAAACAATAGATATTCGTAATTCTACTTGGCGGTGTGGGTGCGCGCCCGTCTCTCCTCTGCCTCTCTCTCTCTGTCTGTCTGTCTGTGTCTCGGTTCAGAAGACGGTGTAATTATTCAGTGAATTGTATGTTGTTGCCTTCCGTTCCTCCCTTAAAATAGACATTGAAATGCCAGTATTTAAATTGGTGCAACACATAACATTATTTGTAAAAAAAACAACATTCCGGTAGCATAGAAATGTGGTAAAACGCACCATAAAAATAATAGACTGCTAACGTGAATAAGTAATAAATCATAAAACTAATAAATATAATGACACACCAGACAATATTTCTTGTGTGTTATATTTAAACAGGTTACTTGGAAGAGTAGCATTTAACTAAAACAGTAAAGGGAATGACCGTTGTCTTACAAAGATTTTTGTTTTCTTTTCATGAAGACGTAATGCATAAACACATATTTAGGAAAAGCTATGTACATGTCTTATCTCAAGTCGTCGCAAGTTATGCCCAGCGGTGGGATAATTCTTATATACCCAATCCATTCTACACCATAGGACCTAGGCCGTTGTGATGCAATTGATTACGTATACACGAAAACAAATTTCCAAAGAGGATGTGGGCATGCAAGTACATCATGACGCGGTTGCAATCCGACCGAACACACCTAAACAGGGTCTGCAACTGATGAAAAGGCGAGCCCAGACAACATAGCTATACAACGAGCGTGTGAAAGTCGATGAAATTGATCCCATACGATTGCAAAGTCGTCTGGCGTATGAGTGATCACTATGTACAATTGACGCCCGCACCCTATAATGATGACCAGTATTTTAGATAGGTGTGAATGATCCTAGGCGAAAGTCGCATGTGCGGTTGGCAGGGATTAACTGCGGTGTTTACGACTACTCATGATGACTGTGTATTAGCGTTCGCGTGTCTACATGCGATGAGGCGAGCTCTAAACTGACTGTTCTCTTTGGCATCTTTACAGAACACGGTGGAGGCCGCCAGCCAGTGACAAGAGAACCGCGAAAATGATGTCACTCGCCAGGTGGCGTCACCAGATGCTCGTCTGCGTCGCAATATTCATCATGACTAACTTTGTAGGACGCCAAGTTACAGCCGGTAATTTTTATACTTTACTTGTCAGGGGAATGATGTAGCAATGCTATTGTGGTGATAATGATAATGTGGTGATAATGATAATGTGGTGATAATGAAACTAACTGTTAACTAAATGAATGCTGTCGAAACGTGCTGAAAAAATCTAGAAGTTGGTAGCGATCACCGCCGGAACTGGAACTAAAGACTCGCTCATTCAGTCCAAACTCCAAAAAAATCATAATTCAATTTCATATTTTCGTCAACAACATGTCATTCTCTTTTCAGTTCAGTAGATTTTTTTTTAAACCAAATTGCCATACATTGTGTAGTTACTGGGTAAACATTTTTAGGAACCTCCCTCCAAAAGACGGAGATGGTCTTTCTGACTGACTCACTCAGTCTCAGACCCGGTCACTGAGTAGGCTTGGGCAAGGATTTTTCAGTCAAATTAACCATATTGCTGCATGACTTACACATAGAAATATTAACCGTTGTGGAATACAATTTATATGCATAAAAACGTCATTATGTTATCTCATTGTATACGAAATTTCGTTCTTGTTCCTAAAATATAACGCGTTCAGTAGCATTTTAAAACGACCCCCTACTCAACAAAAATCGGCCTGTTGCGACACGCTGCCTGTGCTAAGATGCTATGCTTGTTACGCTAGCGCGAGCGCCTCATCGCGTTTACCACCAGGCTGACAATTTAAGCGTAAAATAGGCTTTCTTCTCAAACGTTGCGCCGCGTCAATTTTTGACCAATTCAATCAGAATAAAGCTTATTTTGAAGAAACATTATTGCTCTATCGATTGGTGATACACACTACGCTGAACTAATAAGAAATCGTCCGCTAAAACGCAATTAAACATGACAACTTATGTCATGGTCGTATTTCGTGAGCAGCGTCGCCGTTCCGCATCAGATCGCGTAGTGTGTGGTACCATTCGATCCGGCGTGAAATTTGCTATCCAGTACATATCATTTTATGAATATAACATTTTATTTGTGGGGGCGCACGCCTTTGAAAGGTGGTGGTACTTTTTCCCCGAGTCGCGACACTTCGAGTCTTCGGCAGATCGCCGCACGCGTTAGTAGTAAGTAAGTCGCTAATGTCGTATTCCACGCGTATGTTAGCAATTTCTAAACATCACGGCACATAACAGCTACCAATTGTCTTATGGTCAATGTATTGCATTTTATTGATAATTTATAGCGAATAATTCGTCTATTTGCCTGTTGCTAAATCTATGGGTTTGCCCTTGCAACGAAATAGGCTGACCTAGATATTAACATCACGGTGGGCGCCAGGACTAGTCGATCTTTGTTGTGAGGGGTGTCAAGGAAGCTGTCGAAGCTCGCCGTTTACTTGAGAAACGATCTTTATGAACATATTTTTCACGTTGTGTTGTTTTACTCGATGACAACTATTACAACTGTATTGTCCACACAACAGTAATTGATACGAAATTCGGCATAATGCGCCGCTATTTCAGCTAGACCAACGACAAACATACGCCGCTGCAATGTCTGCGCCGTTGCGATAAAGCCGACTTTCTACTTGTATTCGCGCAACACATGGATTATTACATTTGCAATGCCTTTGAAATAGTATACAACAATTTTATTTCAAAAAAGCAGAGACAAGAAATAACAATTCTTGGAGACGAATTGATCGACCTAGCGTCGTAATTCCATAACATCATAGTTTTTATATCTTTTTGTGTTAATATTATAATTATGTATGTTGTCAAATCATTTTGAAATTCATTCACCCACACGATGGAATGTATTTCGGAATTTATCAATATTACATATAACAATATTTGTTATTAAACTGATTAGTAGTTCAATTTAACACCAATTATTTTATAAATATATGTTATTATAATCTTATAATACTTTTATTACATTTGGACAAAATATGTAATCAAATAATATACATATATATATATATATATATATATATATATATATATATATATATATATATATATATATATATTTAATGGTTTCTAAATTATAGATTAGTTAATTATGTCAAAAGTTTACACAAAATAGAGAATTTTAGAAGAACTCTTATTTCACGTAAACAACACAATTATATGATTTATGTGAAAATCATGCAGTAGATATACATAATAACAATACCTGTGCTAAATTAAAAGTTTGTAACTTTAATATATGTTTGGCTAGAGCATGGCCAAAATATACCTAATTTTCACTGTCATGGCAGCCATATTGGATACCTAATTTGCATAATTTATGCAAAAAAATTGAAATAGCTCAATTCTATTGAAAACTAATTACATGCCAAATTTGGTTGATCTGTGTTGAAAAGTAAAGATTTTGTTTGAATCTATACTATCTACCTTGAAGTTTTGACATTTTTCCCCGAGGTAATCAGGGAAAAAAGTAAAACGTCATATAAAACCCAAACGACATGACATGGCTGAATGAAATTTGTTTTACTATCCGAATATAATATGTATCTTTCACAAATTCATATTTTTATCGCTTTTAGTGACTTTTTTCAATTTTGTGCTTGTCTCTTGCCAAGTGTCAATTTGCTAAAATAACATATTCCCACATTTTCAATATGGCATATCTCTGGAAATATTAGTCATACCACTCCAATAATTTATGTACATGTTGACCATGTTGTTGTCATTGGATGCATGTAATATTGAGTTATTCTAGTAATAAGTTAAAAAGTTGTGTTAAGTCAAAAATGACATTTTATAATAAATTCCTTGCCCAGGCCTACACTGAGTGAGGAAATAGCCGTCGTTCGTCGTCTGCCATCTTGTCAATGCTAACCCCGTGTGTGTGCCCCTTGAAACTAAGACCCCCCTCTAAAAGGCATTTTTTAAAGGAAAATTATTATAATAACTCAGAAAATTAGCATAACACATTTCAATTATTTGTACTCGGCAGCATACATTTATATAATAAAGATTGTGTAGAGATATTAGTGATAGATTACTACCTTAATTTGTGTTAATACTGATAAAGTGAGAGTCATTACTAACAATGATTACTATCTGGCCATAACACTATCAAATTCACCAAAATTTACCTGTTGTATTCAGAGTTATAATGTTCAAATACAGTATCAAATTGACCACATTTATAAGTATGTCTGGAGCCTCCGGTCATCCTATAGGTGAAGCCTGTCACTCGTTTCTGGCAGAGAAAGTGATGTGCCATGAGCATAGTGCACCCCATGTAGAGACGTTATACTTAATTTCCCTCATCTATAAGTGTTGCTGCAATGTACTCACCATTTGCATTAGCCGATGTGAGTGGGCCTCCCATCGTGTTCATGTCTTTAATTCTTCTTCTATCAATTGCTAGATTAGCAATTTTCCTTATCATGCACGCCTAGTTTCTTTAGTTTTTGCTGTCTTGCTTTCCATGTCATTGTAGATATCCTGTCTCATTTTATTACCACACAGCCAGCAACCAGCCAGAAAGACCATGTAGCTGTTGTCAGTCAATCCAATCTGTTGCCTTGGATTATATTCCACTAAAAATGCACTAGCAAGCAGCTTGGCTTCTGGTCGAGAGCTTGTAGTTTACGAAGCCAAAACTTTTGCTCATTGGCAAAGTTGTGGATGTGTGCCTTCTAGCATACATGTTAAGTCTCCCGGTTTCGCCGGGAGCCTCCCGGTATTGTACTACATCTCCTGGTCTGCCGGCGGGAGCAGCAAATCTCCCGGTTTTCAATGAAACCCAAACAAACAAATTCTACCTAACTTACCCAGCTGCAGGTAGATAATTGGTTTTATTTCTGGTTGGATATTGTCTCATGTATTGTTCTGTGTCACCTCACAATGGCAATGCCAGTTAAAACTAATTGAAGTAATTGCAATCGAGTCCGAGACTGGGCTAGTTTAATGCCCACAAAGTACAAACAGAGTCAGAGACACTGGCAGTGCTGACAACAAATTGAACAATGGCCTGAATTGGAGTTATTTAAATCACATCTTACTTTGATGACTTAACATCTAAAAACAGTCTAATAAATATCTAGGTGCAATGCCTACCCCTTGCCTGTTGTTGACATTGTTTATAAGCTTTATTATGGGAGCACCGCGAACAATTCCGATACCCTATTATCGCCCACCGTATACGTTCCGGTCTTGTAGGGCAAAGCTCAATCCGTTCACATCTACACAAATAATGCCCATCCATACATCTACACTACATGTGCGTGTTTTAAAGTTGATGTACCTATTGCTAAGCATTACTGTTTGAGTATATAAGACATGTAAATGAAAAACATTCTTATTAACAAACGAATGCATGCTTGTTTTAATATGTCTCCCAACCATGCCTGTGTTACCATGGCTCAGACTGGCTTACAAATAATAAATTCTATGTTCAAGTTTTACATGTAAAGATAAAGTTAGTTATGTCATAAATTTGGTATAATAAAATATCATGTAGATGCTGCTGCTTTTCGTGCAAGGGATTCTTTGCAAAATATGATGAATAGCAGAAGTTGAACAAACATGCTAATGTTGAGTGGTAATGTTATACCTGAATGATAAAAACACAAATACATTACTGAACATTGTAATTTTATTGATTTATGAACATGTCTTCTTTTTAAGTTACAAGAGCTAAACAGCAACACATTTTTTGTTAATCAATAGAATGTAATCCTTTTGTGAAATATATTGTATATTATTCGCATATATGGTTAAAAAAATAATTTACGCATAAAAGCCCGATTTTCCGAGACCCTCTGATTTACGTATAAAAGCCCGATTTTCTGAGACCCTCCGATTTACGTATAAATCTACTGTTTTGGCATTTCTGAAACTTAACATGTATGTTCTAGCTTCTGTGTGGCAATGTGGGAAACTGAATGCTGCACAGACTCATTGTAGTTCCAAAGCTAAATATGTGCCCCTTTTGCTTCTGGAAGCCAGCGACCAATTTGTGCATAATAATCTTCAGGACCTGTAACATTTCAGGTCAAAAAGATGTTGCTACCATGGCTGTGGCAACACAAAGTTTACAGATACTCAAGCATAACATGTCCATATTAAAAAAAGGAGAAACATTTGCCAAATAACACCACCCTCTAGTACAGTGACCAACTTGGTTTCTGCTCCACCTCAGTTTCTGCCTCATGCAATTAGGTTGCAGGATCTCATATTACATGTACAATGATAAGCCTTGAGCAAAAACTTGTCTTTGATATAATATGACACCATATTCTTGTTTTTGCACAGAAATGTCTATTGAAACATTTACACTGAGTAGGTAGGAGCTACTCAATTCAAAGCAGAGACAGCTTGAGCGAAACATGCCAATGGCGGTGCCCAGTGGTCATCAATATGCAAGTTTGATGAATTATTTTTAAACATCTGTGGCTTCGTGCTTATCAAATTATGGTCACATATCCACTAAACCAGTAAATGGTATGTTCTTATGTTTTGGCAATGGTTATTAAGCATTTCGGCCCTATTTTAAATTGTGTAACTCTGGCCAAAACCTAGTGAAAACTATTTTTCTGGTTAATTTGTTGCAGAAACGACCACTACATCTGTTTCTGAAGTAACAACAGGTTTACCTACTGGTAAGTTTACTCTAATATTTAGTAATGAATGGATAATGGTGGTTATAAAGGGTTAACGGTACCTGTATTACATTTACCGGTATGTTTGATCTTGCGTTTACATGTTTCAGTTTGTTTAATTGTAAATTCTGATAACTTTCTGAGCAATATGTTGGGTGCATAGTCTCCTTTATCATATATCATACACAATTACACAAAGACACTCGATAATGATAATTAATTGAGTTACATTTCACATATATAATATTTCATAACAGTATCTTTACGATATATAAGTAGAAGTAAGACAAGAAAGGAAATAAATTATATATTATGCATAATTTTATTATATTTAATGTTTAAACACAATCTTAGTTACAGAAGGAACACCACCGAATGTAACAGTAGGAACAATACCAACTGTAACGGAAGGAATGCCACTGAATGCAACAGCAGGAACATTGCCAACTGTAATGGAAGGAATGCCACTGAATGCAACAGCAGGAACAATACCAACTGTAACGGAAGGAATGCCACTGAATGCAACAGCAGGAACAATACCAACTGTAACGGAAGGAATGCCACTGAATGCAACAGCGGGAACAATACCAACTGTAACGGATGGAATGCCACTGAATGCAACAGCAGGAACAATACCAACTGTAACGGAAGGAATGCCACTGAATGCAACAGCGGGAACAATACCAACTGTAACGGATGGAATGCCACTGAATGCAACAGCAGGAACAATACCAACTGTAACGGAAGGAATGCCACTGAATGCAACAGCAGGAACAATACCAACTGTAACGGAAGGAATGCCACTGAATGCAACAGCAGGAACAGTACCAACTGTAACGGAAGGAATGCCACTGAATGCAACAGCAGGAACAATACCAACTGTAACGGAAGGAATGCCACTGAATGCAACAGCAGGAACAGTACCAACTGTAACGGAAGGAATGCCACTGAATGCAACAGCAGGAACAATACCAACTGTAACGGAAGGAATGCCACTGAATGCAACAGCAGGAACAGTACCAACTGTAACGGACGGAATGCCACTGAATGCAACAGCAGGAACAATACCAACTGTAACGGAAGGAATGCCACTGAATGCAACAGCAGGAACAATACCAACTGTAACGGAAGGAATGCCACTGAATGCAACAGCAGGAACAATACCAACAGTAACGGAAGGAATGCCACTGAATGCAACAGCAGGAACAATACCAACTGTAACGGAAGGAATGCCACTGAATGCAACAGCAGGAACAATACCAACTGTAACGGAAGGAATGCCACTGAATGCAACAGCAGGAACAATACCAACTGTAACGGAAGGAATGCCACTGAATGCAACAGCAGGAACAATACCAACAGTAACGGAAGGAATGCCACTGAATGCAACAGCAGGAACAATACCAACTGTAACGGAAGGAATGCCACTGAATGCAACAGCAGGAACAATACCAACTGTAACGGAAGGAATGCCACTGAATGCAACAGCAGGAACAATACCAACAGTAACGGAAGGAATGCCACTGAATGCAACAGCAGGAACAATACCAACTGTAACGGAAGGAATGCCACTGAATGCAACAGCAGGAACAATACCAACTGTAACGGATGGAATGCCACTGAATGCAACATCAGGAACAATACCAACAGTAACGGAAGGAATGCCACTGAATGCAACATCAGGAACAATACCAACTGTAACGGAAGGAATGCCACTGAATGCAACAGCAGGAACAATACCAACAGTAACGGAAGGAATGCCACTGAATGCAACAGCAGGAACAATACCAACTGTAACGGAAGGAATGCCACTGAATGCAACAGTAGCAACACCGCTGACTGTAACGGACGGTGGCACACTGAATGCAACAGTAGGAACGCCGTCGACAGTAACGGAAGGAACACCAGTAGCTGTAACGGAAAAAACATCTCTTCCTGGATCAGAAGGAACACCAATTACCGGAACGGAAGGAACACCAGTTACGACTGGAGCATGGACGTCCCCTGGATCACTAGGAACACCCATTGAAAGTGGTAAGTACATCTTTTTCTCTCAGACTGAGTCAGACTACTATTTCATCACTGCACATTGTTTCAGATATTGTCATTGTTTCATGTCTGTGTGACATAGCTAGGATTCCATATGTATGGATACGTCATGCTGATACAGCAGGTGATAAACCATTGAACATGGTGCCTAGTATTAGTAGTATTCATATAAGTAGTTCCGAGCATACATTGGTAGATGGGTTTTGTCATGTGTGGAATCGGGTGCTGCAAATTGAATCGCTCAATGTACCAGGGAGTGATTTGAAACATATCCATCTGCATAGGAATCGGATTGGAAATTCCCAAATTTGACATCTTCAGAGATATTCCTTTTGCCACAAGCTGCATCCATAAACGCATTCCATACATATGGGATCATAGCTTTAATGTTCTCACCATTTTTGAGATGCCGTATCTACACTGTTTATCATCCAAAACGCATACTAACTCAGAAACTTACACATACATCTATGTGCTATTTCATAGGCCATAAAGAATAAGTAAAATGAATGAAAAGTGAATAATATTATTATTACAAAATGCAAATTGGTAGTCTGTATACTGTATACCTTAAACAAATCCTAAAATTATGTTGAACAAGAGGAAAGGTTGTTTTCATATTTAAAGATTTGAAAATGAGGTATATCCGAAAATGAATCATTTAAAAATTGCTGCTTGGCTATTCTGAGTACACATGTACACTGTATAATATAGCAGTAAGACTCTATAAATATCCGTATAGAAATGTTTATATTTGCACATCATTGTTTACCTACCACTGTATAGAAACACTGTCACTGCTTATGTGGGCAGTGTCACGTCTGTGGGACACTGTGAATGTACTTATGTAGATAATGCCACTGTAGTGTAGTAGTCAATAATTATATACCGACTCTCGTTTGCCACTTGTCACTACCACTGCTCATAGGCTTACTGCTGGTTGTAAATATGTAGAAACTAATAGTACCGCTACTTATGTAGATCTATGCTACCTCTGTCTGTGTGCACACTATCCCTTGGTGTGTAGACACTATGCTTATGTAGTAATTACCACTGCTTATACTGTTACTAAAAATGTAGGCACTAACATTATGTATGTAGACACTACCACTGCTTATTTAGGTACTACTGCTGGCACTGCTGCTACATCTACCACTACTGGGGAAGGCTCTACGTCAAAAGAAGGAACTGTTGCTGCACATGCAGCCACTACCACTGCTCAAGTAGACACTAACACTGCTAATGTAGACACTACCACTGCTAACGTATACACTACCACTGCTAAAGTAGACACTACCACTGCTCAAATAGACACTACAACTGCTCAAATAGACACTACCACTGCTCAAGTAGACACTACCACTGCTAAAGTATATACTACCACTGCTCAACTACACACTACCACTGCTCATGTAGACACTACCACTGCTAAGGTAGACACTACCACTGCTCAAGTAGACACTACCACTGTTCAAGTAGACACTACCACTGCTGAAATAGACACTACCACTGCTAAAGTACAAACTTCAACTGGTCAAGTAGACACTACCACTGCTCAAGTAGACACTACAACTGATAAAGTAGACACTACCACTGCTCAAGTAGACAATACCACTGCTCAAGTAGACACTACCACTGCTCAAGTAGACACTACCACTGCTGAAATAGACACTACCACTGCTAGAGTACAAACTTCAACTAGTCAAGTAGACACTACCACTGCTCAAGTAGACACTACCACTGCTCAAGTAGACACTACAACTACTCAAGTTGACACTACCACTGCTCAAGTAGACACTACAACTACTCAAGTAGATACTACCACTGCTGAAGTAGACACTACCACTGTTCAAGTAGACACTACCACTGCTCAAGTAGACACTACCACTGCTAATGTAGACACTACAACTGCTAAAGTAGACACTACAACTGCTAATGTAGACTCTACCATTGCTCAAGTAGATACTACCACTGCTCAAGCAGACACTGCCACTGCTCAAGTAGACACTACCACTGCTCAAGTAGACACTACCATTGCTCAAGTAGACACTACCACTGCTCAGGTAGACACTACAACTGCTCAGGTAGACACTACAACTGCTCAGGTAGACACTACAACTGCTCAAGTACAAACTACAACTGCTCAAGTAGACACTACCACTGCTCAAGTAGACACTACCACTGCTCAAGTAGACACTACCACTGCTCAAATAGACACTACCACTGCTCAAGTAGACACTACCACTGCTCAAGTAGACACTACCACTGCTCAAATAGACACTACCACTGCTCAAGTAGACACTACCACTGCTCAAGTAGACACTACCACTGCTAAAGTAGACACTACAACTGCTCAAGTAGACACTACCACTGTTGAAGTAGACACTACAACTGCTCAAGTAGACACTACCACTGCTCAACTAGACACTACCACTGCTAATGTAGACACTACCACTGCTCAAGTGGACACTACCAGTGCTCAAGTAGACACTACCACTCCTCAAGTAGACACTACAACTGCTCAAGTAGAGACTACCACTGCTCAAGTAGACACTACCACTGCTCAAGTAGACACTACCACTCCTGAGGTAGACTCTACCACTGCTAAAGTAGACACTACCACTGCTAAAGTAGAAACTACCACTGCTCAAGTAGACACTACCACTGCTCATGTAGACACTACAACTGCTAAAGTAGACACTACAACGGCTAAAGTCGACACTACCACTGCTAAAGTAGATACTACCACTGCTCAAGTAGACATTATCACTGCTCAAGTAGACACTACAACTGCCGAAATAGACACTACCACTGCTCAAGTAGACACTACCACTGCTCAGGTAGACACTACCACTGCTCATGTAGACACTACATATGCTCAAGTAGACACTACCACTGCTTTAGTAGACACTACCACTGCTAAAGTAGACACTACAACTGCTCAAGTAGACACTACAACTGCTAAAGTAGACAGTACAACAGCTAAGGTAGACACTACCACTGCTCAAGTAGACACTACCCCTGCTCAAGTAGACACTACCACTGCTCAGGTAGACACTACCACTGCTCAGGTAGACACTACAACTGCTCAAGTACAAACTACAACTGCTCAAGTAGACACAGCCACTGCTCAAGTAGACACTACCAATGCTAAAGTAGACACTACCAATGCTAAAGTAGACACTACCAATGCTAAAGTAGACACTACAACTGCTCAAGTAGAGACTACCACTGCTCAAGTAGACACTACCACTGCTGAAGTAGACACTACCACTCCTGAGGTAGACTCTACCACTGCTAACGTAGACACTACCACTGCTAAAGTAGAAACTACCACTGCTAAAGTAGACACTACAACTGCTAAAGTCGACACTACCACTGCTAAAGTAGATACTACCACTGCTCAAGTTGACATTATCACTGCTCAAGTAGACACTACAACTGCCGAAATAGACACTACCACTGCTCAAGTAGACACTACCACTGCTCAGGTAGACACTACCACTGCTCAGGTAGACACTACATATGCTCAAGTAGACACTACCACTGCTTTAGTAGACACTACCACTGCTAAAGTAGACACTACAACTGCTCAAGTAGACACTACAACTGCTAAAGTAGACAGTACAACAGCTAAGGTAGAAACTACCACTGCTCAAGTAGACCCTATCCCTGCTCAAGTAGACACTACCACTGCTCAGGTAGACACTACCACTGCTCAGGTAGACACTACAACTGCTCAAGTACAAACTACAACTGCTCAAGTAGACACAACCACTGCTCAAGTAGACACTACCAATGCTAAAGTAGACACTACCAATGCTAAAGTAGACACTACCACTGCTAAAGTAGACACTACAACTGCTCAAGTAGAGACTACCACTGCTCAAGTAGACACTACCACTGCTGAAGTAGACACTACCACTCCTGAGGTAGACTCTACCACTGCTAAAGTAGAAACTACCACTGCTCAAGTTGACATTATCACTGCTCAAGTAGACACTACAACTGCCGAAATAGACACTACCACTGCTCAAGTAGACACTACCACTGCTCAGGTAGACACTACCACTGCTCAGGTAGACACTACAAATGCTCAAGTAGACACTACCACTGCTTTAGTAGCCACTACCACTGCTAAAGTAGACACAACTGCTCAAGTTGACACTACAACTGCTAAAGTAGACAGTACAACAGCTAAGGTAGACACTACCACTGCTCAGGTAGACACTACCCCTGCTCAAGTAGACACTACCACTGCTCAGGTAGACACTACCACTGCTCAGGTAGACACTACAACTGCTCAAGTACAAACTACAACTGCTCAAATAGACACTACCACTGCTCAAGTAGACACTACCAATGCTAAAGTAGACACTACCACTGCTAAAGTATACACTACCACTGCTCAAGTAGACACTATCACTGCTCAAGTAGACACTACAACTGCTCAAATAGACACTACCACTGCTCAAGTAGACACTACCACTGCTAATGTAGACACTACAACTGCTCAAGTAGACACTACAACTGCTAAGGTGGACACTACCACTGCTCAAGTAGACACTACCACTGTTCAAGTAGACACTACCACTGCTCAAGTAGACACTACCACTGCTCAAGTAGACACAACAACTGCTAAAGTAGACACTACCACTACTCAAGTAGACACTACCACTGTTCAGGTAGACACTACCACTGTTCAGGTAGACACTACCACTGTTCAGGTAGATACTACCACTGTTCAGGTAGATACTACCACTGCTCAGGTAGACACTACCACTGCTCAGGTAGACACTACCACTGCTCAGGTAGACACTACAACTGCTCAAGTAGACACAACCAGTGTTCAAGTAGACACTACCACTGCTCAAGTAGACACTACCACTGTTCAAGTAGACACTACCACTGCTAAAGTAGACACTACAACTGCTCAAGTAGACACTACCACTGTTGATGTAGACACTGCCACTGTTGAAGTAGACACTGCCACTGTTGAAGTAGACACTACCACTGCTGAAGTAGACACTACCACTGCTCAAGTAGACACTACAACTGCTCAAGTAGACACTTCAACTGCTGAAGTAGATACTACCACTTCTCAAGTACACACTACCACTGCTCACGTAGACATTACAACTGCTCAAGTAGACACAACCACTTCTCAAGTCGACACTACCACTGCTCAAGTAGACACTACCACTGCTCAAGTAGACACTACCACTGTTCAGGTAGACACTACCACTGTTCAGGTAGACACTACCACTGCTCAGGTAGACACTACCTCTGCTCACGTAGACACTACCACTGCTCAAGTAGACACTACCACTGCTCAAGTAGACACTACCACTGCTCAGGTAGACATTACAACTGCTCAAGTAGACCCTACAACTGCTCAAGTAGATACTACCACTTCTCAAGTACAAACTACCACTGCTCACGTAGACACTACCACTGCTCAAGTAGACACTACAACTGCTAAAGTAGACACTACCACTGCTAAACTACAAACTACAACTGCTCAAGTAAACACTACCTCTGCTCATGTAGACACTACCACTGCTAAAGTAGACACTACCACTGCTCAAATAGACACTACCACTGCTAAAGTACAAACTACAACTGCTCAAATAGACACTACCACTGCTACAGTACAAACTACATCTGCTCAAGTAGACACTACCACTGCTAAAGTACAAACTACATCTGCTCAAGTAGACACTACCACTGCTCAAATTGACACAACCTCTGCTGAACTAGATACTACAACTGATAAAATACACAGTACCACTGCCAAAAGTTATAGTACCTCCGCAAAATCACTCAGTACTGCCACTGAAGTGCGTACCACCGCTGTTGAACTGGAAAGTACCTCAGCTGAAAAGCACACCACCACAGCTGAACTGGACAGTACCTCAGCTGAAAGGTACACAACCACAGCTGAACTGGACAGTACCTCAGCTGAAAGGTACACAACCACGGGTGAAATGGACACTACCTCAGCTGATAAGCACACCACCACTGCTGAACTGGACAGTACCTCAGTTGAAAGACACACCACCAAGGTTGAACTGGACAGTACCTCACCTAAAAGACACACCACCACGGTTGAACTGGACAGTACCTCTGCTGAAAGGCACACCACCTCGGCTGAAGTGGACAGTACCTCACCTGAAAGACACACCACCACGGTTGAACTGGACAGTACCTCTGCTGAAAGGCACACCACCACGGCTGAACTGGACAGTACCTCTGCAGAAAGGCTCACCACTACTGCTGAACTGGACAGTACGTCAACTGAAAGGCACACCACCACGGCTGAAATTGACAGTACAACTGCTGAAATAGACACTATAACTGCTGAAATAGATAATAACACTGCTGAAATAGACAGTACCACTGCAGAAATAGACAGTACAACTGCTGAAAGATACACTATCTCACATATTACTACAGAACAAGTAAACACTAATTCCACTGCAACAATGACTGTTGAAGTAGACATTACTACTTCCAATGTAAACAGTACTATTGCTGAAGTAGACTCTAGTAATGTTACGCTAATCACTACTATTGCTAAAGTAGACACTATCATTGCCACAATGGATACTACCATGGTGGAAATAGCTACTAGCACTGTTGAAATAAACACTACCAGTACTGACGTAGCTACCTCTGTAACAGACGGAACACCAGTAGCTGTAACGGAAAAGACATCACTTCCTGGATCAGAAGGAACACCATTTACCGGAACGGAAGGAACACCAGTTACGACTGGAGCATGGACGTCCCCTGGATCACCAGGAACACCCATTGAAAGTGGTAAGTACATCTTTTCCTCTCAGACTGAGTCAGACTACTATTTCATCAGTGCACATTGTTTCAGATGTTGTCATTGTTTCATGTCTGTGTGACATAGCTAGGATTCCATATGTACGGATACGTCATGCTGATACAGCATGGGATAAACCATTGAACATGGTGCCTAGTATTAGTAGTATTCATATAAGTAGTTCCGAGCATACATTGGTCATGTGTGGAATCGGCTGCTGCAAATTGAATCGCTCCATGTACCAGGGAGTGATTTGAAACATATCCATCTGCATAGGAATCGGATTGGAAATTCCCAAATATGACATCTTCAGAGATATTCCTTTTGCCACAAGCTGCATCCATAAACGCATTCCATACATATGGGATCATAGCTTTAATGTTCTCACCATTTTTGAGATGCTGTATCTACACTATTTGTTGTCTGAAATGCATAGTAACTCAGAGTCAGGCTAGTGATACAGTTTGCTGAGCCCTGCTGTAGTGTTGACTACTCATGTACACAGAAACATACACATACATCTATGTGCTATTTCAGAATAAGCAAAATGAATGAAAACAGAATATTATTATAATTACAAAATGCAAATTGGCAGGCTGTATACTGTATACCTTAAACAAATCTTAAAATGATGTTAAAAAAGAGGAAAGGTTGTTTTCAAATTGAAAGATTTGAAACTTGAAAATTAGGTATATCCGAAAATGAACCATTTAAAAATTGTTGCTGGGCTATTCTGAGTACACATGTACACTGTATAATATAGCAGGTAGGCTCTGTAAATATCTATATAGAAATGTTTATATTTGTACATCATCACTGTATATATGCACTGTCACTGCGGTCACTGTCACATCTGTATATATGTGTATATGTGTGTGGGACACTGTGAATGTAGATAATGCCAATGTAGTGTAGTAGTTGATAATTATTTACCAACTTTCGGTTGACACTTGTCACTATCACTGCTTATAGCCTTACTGCTGGTTGTGAATATGTAGACACTAATACCGCTGCATATAATGTAGTTCTATGCTACCTCTGTCTGTGTGCACACTATCCCTTGGTGTGTAGACACTATGCTTATGTAGTAATTACCACTGCTTATACTGTTACTAAAAACAGTGCTGCTTAAATGTAGGCACTAACATTATGTATGTAGACACTACCACTGCTTATTTAGGTACTACTGCTGGCACTGCTGCTACATCTACCACTACTGGGGAAGGCTCTACGTCAAAAGAAGGAACTGTTGCTGCACATGCAGCCACTAACACTGCAGCAGTAGACACCAGCGCTGCTGAACTGTTCAGTGCCTCTACTGAAGTAGACACTACCACTGCTCATGTAGACACTAACACTGCTAATGTAGACACTACCACTGCTAAAGTATACACTACCACTGCTAAAGTAGCCACTACCACTGCTAATGTAGACACTACCACTGCTAAAGTGGACGTTACTACTGCTCAAGTAGACACTACCACTGCTCAAGTAGACGCTACCACTTCTCAAGTAGACACTACAACTGCTCTAGTAGACACTACAACTGCTCAAGTAGACACTACAACTGCTCTAGTAGACACTACAACTGCTCAAGTAGACACTACAACTGCTCAAGTAGACACCACCACTGCTCAAGTAGACACTACCATGGCTAAAGTAGACACTACAACTGCTAAAGTAGACACTACAACTGCTAAAGTAGACACTACCACTGCTGAAGTAGACACTACCACTGCTGAAGTAGACACTACCACTGCTGAAGTAGACACTACCACTGCTAAAGTAGACACTACCACTGCTCAAGAAGACACTACCACTGCTAAGGTAGATACTACCACTGCTAAAGTAGACACTACCACGGCTAAAGTAGATACTACCACTGCTAAAGTAGACACTACCACTGCTCAAGTAGACACTACCACTGCTCAAGTAGACACAACCACTGCTCAAGTAGACACAACCACTGCTCAGGTAGACACTACCACTGCTAAAGTAGACACTACCACTGCTCAAGTAGACACTACAACTGCTAATGTAGACACTACCACTGCTAAAGTAGACATTACCACTGCTCAAGTAGACACAATCGCTGCTAATGTAGACACTACCACTGTTAAAGTGGACACTACCACTGCTCAAGTAGACACTATAACTGCTAAAGTAGACACTACCACTGCTCAAGTAGACACTACAACTGCTAAAGTAGACACTACCACTGCTCAAGTAGACACTACCACTGCTAAAGTGGACACTACAACTGCTCAAGAAGACACTACAACTGCTAAAGTAGACACAACCACTGCGAAAGTAGACACTACCACTGCTCAAGTAGACACTACAACAGCTAATATAGACACTACAACTGCTAAAGTAGACGCTACAACTGCTAAAGTAGACACAACCACTGCTAAAGTAGACACTACAACTGCTCAAGTAGACACTATCACTGCTAAAGTAGACACTACAACTGCTAAAGTAGACACCACCACTGCTCAAATAAACACTACAACTGCTCAAGTAGACACTACCACTGCTCAAGTAGACACTACAACTGCTAAAGTAGACACTACAACTGCTAAAGTAGACATTACAACTGCTAAAGTAGACACTACCACTGCTAAAGTAGACACTACCACTGCTAAAGTAGACACAACTACTGCTCAAGTAGACACTACAACTGCTCAAGTAGATACTACCACTGCTAAAGTAGACACTACCACTGCTAAAGTAGACACTACCACGGCTAAAGTAGATACTACCACTGCTAAAGTAGACACTACCACTGCACAAGTACACACTACCACTGCTCAAGTAGACACAACTACTGCTAAAGTAGACCCTACAACTGCTCAGGTAGACACTACCACTGTTGATGTAGACACTACCACTGTTGAAGTAGACACTACCACTGCTAATGTAGACACTACCACTGTTAAAGTGGACACTACCACTGCTAAAGTAGACACTATAACTGCTAAAGTAGACACTACCACTGCTCAAGTAGACACTACAACTGCTAAAGTAGACACTACCACTGCTCAAGTAGACACTACCACTGCTAAAGTGGACACTACAACTGCTCAAGAAGACACTACAACTGCTAAAGTAGACACAACCACTGCTAAAGTACACACTACCACTGCTCAAGTAGACACTACAACAGCTAATATAGACACTACAACTGCTAAAGTAGACGCTACAACTGCTAAAGTAGACACAACCACTGCTAAAGTAGACACTACAACTGCTCAAGTAGACACCATCACTGCTAAAGTAGACACTACAACTGCTAAAGTAGACACCACCACTGCTCAAATAAACACTACAACTGCTCAAGTAGACACTACCACTGCTCAAGTAGACACTACAACTGCTAAAGTAGACACTACAACTGCTAAAGTAGACACTACAACTGCTCAAGTAGACACTACCACTGCTCAAGTAGACACTACCACTGCTCAAGTAGACACTACCACTGCTCAAGTAGACACTACCACTGCTCAAGTAGACACTACCACTGCTCAAGTAGACACTACCACTGCTCAAGTAGACACAACCACTGCTCAGGTAGACACAACCACTGCTCAGGTAGACACTACCACTGCTCAAGTAGACACTACCACTGCTAAAGTAGACACTACCACTGCTCAAGTAGACACTACAACTGCTAATGTAGACACTACCACTGCTAAAGTAGACACTACCACTGCTCAAGTAGACACAACCGCTGCTAATGTAGACACTACCACTGTTAAAGTGGACACTACCACTGCTAAAGTAGACACTATAACTGCTAAAGTAGACACTACCACTGCTCAAGTAGACACTACAACTGCTAAAGTAGACACTACCACTGCTCAAGTAGACACGACCACTGCTAAAGTGGACACTACAACTGCTCAAGAAGACACTACAACTGCTAAAGCAGACACAACCACTGCTAAAGTAGACACTACCACTGCTCAAGTAGACACTACAACAGCTAATATAGACACTACAACTGCTAAAGTAGACGCTACAACTGCTAAAGTAGACACTATCACTGCTAAAGTAGACACTACAACTGCTCAAGTAGACACTATCACTGCTAAAGTAGACACTACAACTGCTAAAGTAGACACTACCACTGCTCAAGTAGACACTACAACTGCTAAAGTAGACACTACCACTGCTCAAGTAGACACTACAACTGCTAAAGTAGACACTACAACTGCTAAAGTAGACACTACCACTGCTCAAGTAGACACTACCACTGCTCAAGTAGACACTACCACTGCTCAAGTAGACACTACCACTGCTCAAGTAGACACTACCACTGCTCAAGTAGACACAACCACTGCTCAGGTAGACACAACCACTGCTCAGGTAGACACTACCACTGCTCAGGTAGACACTACCACTGCTCAAGTAGACACTACCACTGCTCAAGTAGACACTACCACTGCTCAAGTAGACACTACCACTGCTCAAGTAGACACTACAACTGCTAAAGTAGACACTACAGCTGCTAAAGTAGACTCTACCACTGCTCAAGTACAAACTACAACTGCTCAAATAGACACTACCACTGCTCAAATAGACACTACCACTGCTCAAATTGACACAACCACTGCTAAAGTAGACACTACCACTGCTCAAATTGACACAATCTCTGCTGAAATAGACAGTACCACAACTGAAAGATACACAACAGTTGAGGTACACTTTACCTCTGCTGAACCAGACACTACGACTAATAAAATAGACAGTATAACTGACAAAAGTGATAGTACCACAGCAATATCACACAGTACTGCCACTGAAGGGCAAACAACCACTGATAAAGTAGATAGTACCTCAGCTGAAAGACACACCACCACTGCTAAAATCGACAGCACGTCTGGCGAAAGGCTCACCACCACGACTGAAATGGGCAGTACTTCAGCTGAAAGGCGCACCACCACTGCTGAAATAGACAGCACGTCAGCTGAAAGGCGCACCTCCACTGCTGAAATCGACAGTACTTCAGCTGAAAGGCGCACCACCACTGCTGAAATCGACAGTACTTCAGCTGAAAGGCGCACCACCACTGCTGAAATCGACAGTACTTCAGCTGAAAGGCGCACCACCTCTGCTGAAATAGACAGTACTTCAGCTGAAAGGCACACCTCCACTGCTGAAATCGACAGTACTTCAGCTGAAAGGCGCACCACCACTGCTGAAATAGACAGCACGTCTGGCGAAAGGCGCACCACCACTGCTGAAATAGACAGCACGTCAGCTGAAAGGCGCACCTCCACTGCTGAAATCGACAGTACTTCAGCTGAAAGGCGCACCTCCACTGCTGAAATAGACAGCACGTCAGCTGAAAGGCGCACCACCACTGCTGAAATCGACAGCACATCTGGAGAAAGGCTCACCACCACTGCTGAAATCGACAGCACGTCAGGAGAAAGGCTAACCACCACTGCTGAAATCGACAGCACGTCTGGAGAAAGGCTCACTACCACTGCTAAAAACGACAGCACGTCTGGAGAAAGGCGCACCACCATTGCTGAAATCGACAGCACGTCTGGAGAAAGGCTCACCACCACTGCTGAAATCGACAGCACGTCTGGAGAAAGGCGCACCACCACTGCTGAAATCGACATCACATCTGGAGAAAGGCTCACCACCACTGCTGAAATCGACAGCACGTCTGGAGAAAGGCTCACTACCACTGCTGAAATCGACAGCACGTCTGGAGAAAGGCGCACCACCACTGCTGAAATCGACAGCACGTCTGGCGAAAGGCGCACCACCAATGCTGAAATCGACAGCACGTCTGGCGAAAGGCTCACCACCACTGCTGAAATCGACAGCACGTCTGGAGAAAGGCGCACCACCAATGCTGAAATCGACAGCACATCTGGCGAAAGGCTCACCACCACTGCTGAAATCGACAGCACGTCTGGAGAAAGGCGCACCACAAATGCTGAAATCGACAGCACGTCTGGCGAAAGGCTCACCACCACTGCTGAAATCGACAGCACGTCTGGAGAAAGGCGCACCACCACTGCTGAAATCGACAGCACGTCTGGCGAAAGGCGCACCACCAATGCTGAAATCGACAGCACGTCTGGCGAAAGGCTCACCACCACTGCTGAAATCGACAGCACGTCTGGAGAAAGGCGCACCACCACTGCTGAAATCGACAGCACGTCTGGAGAAAGGCACACCACCAGTGCTGAATTCAATAGCACGTCTGGTGAACGGCGCACCACCACTGCTGAAATCGACAGCACTTCTGGTGAATGGCACACCACCACGGCTGAAATCGACAGCACGTCTGGAGAAAGGCACACCACCACTGCTGAAATAGGCAGCACGTCTGGAGAAAGGCACACCACCACTGCTGAAATAGGCAGCACGTCTGGAGAAAGGCACACCACCACCACTGCTGAAATAGACAGCACCTCTGGCGAAAGGCACACCACCACTGCTGAAATCGACAGCATGTCTGGCGAAAGGCGCACCACCACTGCTGAAATAGACAGCACGTCTGGTGAAAGGCACACCACCACTTCTGAAATATATCGGCCTCAGATCAGAAAAATATCTATTACTGAAGCAGACATCATTCCTGCTGACAGTACTACAATGGAAATACACACCACCACTGCTGAATTAGACAGTACCATTGCAGAAACATATACTACATCTGACAAACAAGGCACTACTTCTGCTGAAATAAACAGGACCACTCCCGACACAGACACCACTTCTGATATAGACAGTACTACTACAGAAAGCCACACTGCAACAGCTGAAATAGACAGTACAACAGCTGAAATGGACAGTACCACTGCTGAAATGGACAGTACCACTGCTGACATAAACAGTACCACTGCAGATATAGACCATACAACTGCTGAAATAAATAGTACAACTGCAGAAATAGGCAGTACAACTGCTGAAATAGATAGTAACACTGCAGAACTAAACAGTACCACTGCAGAAATAGACAGTACAACTGTTGAAAGATACACTACCTCACATACTACTACAGAACAAGTAAACACTAATTCCACTGCAACAATGACTGTTGTAGTAGACATTACTACTTCTAATGTAGACAGTACTATTGCTGATGTAGACTCTAGTAATGTTACACTAATCACTACTATTGCTGAAGTAGACACTATCACTGCCACAATGGATACTACCATGGCTGAAGTAGCTACTACCACTGTTGAAATAAACACTTCCAGTACTGAAGTAGCTACTTCTACATCTGAAATGGATGCTACCACTTCTGAAGTAGATTCTACCGCTGCTGAAATAGACACTACCACTATTGTAGTTGATACTACTGCCGGAGAAGTAGCTCCGAGCACTCCTGAAGTAGACTCTACTGTTTCTGGAGTAGAACTAGGGTCAACTGAATCTGGAAGTACTATTGCACATTTAGGCACAACTGCAGCCGCAGCAGACTCAACCACCAGCTCTGATTCAAGCACTGGCACTACTGACATAGACACACCAGTGTCTGGTGTCAGCACTGGCACTACTGACGTAGGCACACCAGTGTCTGGTGTCAGCACTGGCACTACTGACGTAGGCACACCAATGGCAGATGTAGGCACTGGCACTACTGATGTAGGCACACCAATGACTGGTGTCAACACTGGCACTACTGACATAGACACCCCAGTGTCTGGTGTCAGCACTGGCACTACTGACATAGACACCCCAGTGTCTGGTGTCAGCACTGGCACTACTGACATAGACACACCAGTGTCTGGTGTAAGCACTGGCACTACTGACATAGACACCTCAGTGTCTGGTGTCAGCACTGGCACTACTGACGTAGGCACACCAACGGCTGGTGTCAGCACTGGCACTACTGACGTAGGCACACCAATGGCTGGTGTCAGCACTGGCACTACTGACATAGACACCTCAGTGTCTGGTGTCAGCACTGGCACTACTGACATAGACACCCCAGTGTCTGGTGTCAGCACTGGCACTACTGACATAGGCTCACCAATGGCTGATGTAGGCACTGGCACTACTGACGTAGGCACACCAATGACTGGTGTGAGCACTGGCACTACTGAAGTAGGCTCACCAATGGCTGATGTAGGCACTGGCACTACTGACATAGGCACACCAATGGCTGGTGTCAGCACTGGCACTAGTGAAGTAGGCTCACCAACGGCTGAAGTAGGCACACCAACGGCTGATGTAATCACTGGCACTACTGACATAGGCACACCAATGGCTGTTGTCAGCACTGGCACTAGTGAAGTAGGCACACCAATGGCTGAAGTAGGCTCACCAATGGCTGGTGTCAGTACTGGCACTACTGACGTAGGCACACCAATGACTGGTGTCAGCACTGGCACTACTGAAGTAGGCTCACCAATGGCTGATGTAGGCACTGGCACTACTGACGTAGGCACACCAATGACTGGTGTCAGCACTGGCACTACTGACGTAGGCACACCAATGGCTGGAGTCAGTACTGGCACTACTGACGTAGGCTCACCAATGGCTGGTGTCAGTACTGGCACTACTGAAGTAGGCTCACCAATGGCTGATGTAGGCACTGGCACTACTGACGTAGGCACATCAATGACTGGTGTAGGCACTGGCACTACTGACGTAGGCACACCAACGGCTGGTGTAGGCACTGGCACTACTGATGTAGGCACACCAACGGCTGGTGGAGGCACTGGCACTACTGACGTAAGCACACCAACGGGTGGTGTCAACACTGGCACTACTGACGTAGGCACACCAATGGCTGATGTAGGCACTGGCACTACTGACGTAGGCACACCAATGGCTGATGTAGGCACTGGCACTACTGACGTAGGCACACCAACGGCAGGTGTCAGCACTGGCACTACTGACGTAGAAACACCAATGGCTGATGTAGGCACTGGCACTACTGATGTAGGCACACCAATGGCTGGTGTAGGCACTGGCACTACTGAGATAGGCACTGCAAAGGCTGGTCTAAACACTGGCACTACTGATGTAGGCACACCAATGGCTGGTGTCAGCACTGGCACTACTGACGTAGGCACACCAACGGCTGGTGTAGCCACTGGCACTGCTGACATAGGCACACCAATGGCTGGTGTGAGCACTGGCACTACTGACCTAGGCACACCAATGGCTGATGTAGGAACTGGCACTGCTGACATAGGCACACCAGTGGCTGGTGTGAGCACTGGCACTACTGACGTAGGCACACCAATGGCTGATGTAGGAACTGGCACTACTGACATAGGCACACCAATGGCTGGTGTCAGCACTGGCACTACTGACTTAGGCACACCAACGGCTGGTGTCAGCACTGGCACTACTGACGTAGGAACACCAATGGCTGGTGTCAGCACTGGCACTACTGACGTAGGCACACCAACGGCTGGTGTGAGCACTGGCACTACTGACGTAGGCACACCAACGGCTGGTGTGAGCACTGGCACTACTGACGTAGAAACACCAATGGCTGATGTAGGAACTGGCACTACTGACGTAGGCACACCAATGGCTGGTGTCAGCACTGGCACTACTGTCGTACGCACAACAACGGCTGGTGTCAGCACTGGCACTACTGACATAGGCACACCAATGGCTGGTGTGAGCACTGGCACTACTGACGTAGGCAAACCAACGGCTGGTGTCAGCAGTGGCACTACTGACGTAGGCACACCAATGGCTGGTGTCAGCACTGGCACTACTGACGTAGGCACACCAACGGCTGGTGTGAGCACTGGCACTACTGACATAGGCACACCAACGGCTGGTGTGAGCACTGGCACTACAGACGTAGGCACACCAACGGCTGATGTAGGCACTGGCACTACTGATGTAGACACACCAATGGCTGATGTAGGCACTGGCACTACTGACGTAGACACACCAATGGCTGGTGTCAGCACTGGCACTATTGAAGTAGACTCACCAATGGCTGGTATAAGCACTGCTGCTGCTGATGTAGGCCCAACAAAAGCTACAACCTTCGCTGACGTTCACGCGATGACAACGGATCAGTTGACATCCAGTGTCGGGGAAAGCACAACTGCTGTTGTGCTTGATCGCAGTAAGTTTTTTATTTGATCATTTTTCGGAATTATGTTGTTCAGTATATTTCTGCTGACGTAGACAGGGGTTTATCAGTAGTGTAAATATACTGACACAGTTCGTTTCTCTCTTCCTCTTTGTAATAATATATGTTCAGTTTGCATTGTTTTTGGATGAAATAATTTTTTTTAATGTTCATATCATTGTAGATATTCAGTACTTCTGCAAGACTGACAAAGAACCTATGTACATTGTGTATATATAATAATGATAATTGCATTAGTTGCATCGCTATACTGATTCAATGTTTACATGTTATAAATATAAAAATCATAACAAATATAGAACATATAGCTCTATTACTCAATTATAAGACAGCATTTCAGTTGTGTCTTAGATAATGGTTTCCTAGAGATTATTCACTTTGGATGACCTCGTAATTGTGTAAACTGAGAGATCTATGGACAGCGAAAATAAACAATTAACACAGAAATCTTGGAGCCATGAAAATAGCTTCCATGTGACACATGTATGGTTGTAGGTACTGTCACAAGCGCTCCTGTCATCTCAACTACAGCTTTACAGGGTAAGTTAACCTTTGAACCCTTACATTACCAAAGGGATAGTGTGATGGTTTAGATGTGGTCGCTAAGCCAAACCCAGTCTTCCTTGATACAGAGCAAACTATCGATGATGTAGCAGTATGACACAGCTCACAAACGCTTCATTAACTGGATGCTAAACTGAGTGGTGATGATGACGATGAAGTTGAATGGCATGTTGTCTGGGTCTTGGATGCTGTTTCAGTACACTAAAAACTTGTCCATCATTAGTCTCGGTTACCCAGGCTCCGTGAGGTGGCAGCACTTTTAAGCCCCTCAACTCCGCCTGGAGAAAGAGTGGGTCTGCATTTTCGACCGGGCAGGGCTCAAATACAAATTTACAGTAGTTTATAAAATAAAATTTACGGCAGTATTAACCAATATCCGTGAGGTGGCAGCATTGGCTAGCCCCACACGGATAGCATACAAATTAAATAAGGATACCTTTTTATCAAATAATGCTGTATTATAAAAAACTATTCAAAATAAAAATGATATTAACACAAAATAAATAGAAATACAAATTTGCATTTGTTTATAAAAATAGAAATTATGGCAGGATTAACCAGTGTCTGTGAGGTGGCAGCATTGTATAGATCACGCGGAAAAACAAACAAAAGCTGACTAAGTAACCAGACTGTCTTCTCGGCGTAGTTCCGCAGCTGACCGACAGTCGGTTAAGCGTGACTAGTCCATCATTTGCTTGCTATGTCTTTCTGCCAGTACAAATGGTTGTACACAATAAATCTGTAAGATAGTCATCATGTCTAGCATATAACTTTATTATTTATTTATTATATACATATATTTTTAAAGTCAATAAGTTGTTTATATAACTTACTTTTCAAAAGGTGTTTATTTACATGAACTAATTGCATATTTATTTTACAATCACATCCTGTATATTGCTCATTATTTTATCTGTTTTTCTACAATTTTACATTTATCTAACTTATAACCTTATTTTTTTTTTTATCTAATAATTTTTTAACATATTGGATCTTTAACAGGCTATTTAGATGTTTTAATGTATGTACCAATTGTATATGGGTTTTTACCTGAAATAAATGTATTCGTATTCGTATTCGTTTGCATGTTACAGATGTAAACGAATGCAGTTCCAACCCCTGTCAAAATGGGGCGACATGTCGTGACAGCCTGGGGAGCTACAAGTGCTCCTGCATGGCCGGCTACGAGGGTGGACACTGTGAGACAGGTAAAGTATCACGTCAACTGAACCGCGTCTCAATGTCTTCCCACTGGTCCCTTTATGGGAATATCATGTTTAATTTGTCCCACTTCACTGATGACTCGTCATAGATATCTGATGTTGCGGTAATCACTGAGCTACGCATAACCGCCATAGATTATGTCAAGTTTTTTTGTCAATTTTATTCTTTACAGGAATGTAAATTATTGTATTTTGTGTGTGTATATGTACATAAGATATGTGAGAAGTTGGCAGCTGCAAGAAGTCGGTTTCATGGTTAGATCAGAAAGTAAACAAAAAGATTGATGCGTATGGCCAGGATGCCAACGACACAGACTCGACTTGTGCACACGGCCACGGGATGACGCCATGTCCCAGCAAGACACCTCAACACCATTCAATATTCTAATCGAATTCCAAGCCACTGAATATTCGTATTTGATTCGATATTCGATTTGTGCTAGAAATGTCGAGGATATTTTACACTACAAGTGTGTGTCTGTGTGTATGTTGCAGACATAAATGAGTGCAAGTCGTCGCCCTGTAAGAACGGTGGGACATGCAGTGATGCTGTCCACTCCTACACCTGTACCTGTCCCCCCACTCACTCAGGACTGTCCTGTCAACTAGGTGGGTGTACAGGGTCAGCCACTGCAGTTAGGCAATGGTTTAGTCATTATCATCATTTAGAAATTTTAATAATAATAATTTTAATTTGTAAAGCGTTGTACATCCGGAACAATTTCTGCTCAGAGATGAAATGTTAAATGATAATAAATAGATAATTAAATAAAGCTCCTAAAAGTCCTAGTTCATAAGCTAAACTTATCAGCAATAAATAGATAAAATAAAATAATAAAATAAATAATAAAATATATTAATAACTTAATAATAAAGTAAGTAAACAAATGGCAAAACTATAATTACAGCTAAAATAAATTCATCAAAAAATACCCTACAAGTAGTTTACAAATGCGGCCTTAAAAAGATGTTCAAGTTGTCCGGTAGTTTTTTTGTTTTTTTTTCACTGAATGCTGCACACAAATTTCACCTCAAGAATTATAGTTTTATTGTATTGTGTACCTGAGTGAATGGTAATATAGGGATTGGTGCAGTGGACTCTCATTTAGGAATCCTATCAGAGCAATATTGAACCTAGAGCAAGTTTATTTTGTTACTCTCCTTATGGTTTAGTTTCTTCATTCTTAATATTTATTTTAATAATAAATTTTGTCGGGCTTACGTAATGTAGTTATGTATATGTTCTACTATTTAGATTGATACATTTGCGTAGCCACTTAATATTAAACAATCCATTTATTTATGTTAACATAAAAAGTAATTTGCTTTAATCAAATGATCAACGCATACCTTAAGATGTGTCTTCTTGTACTTTGTGTTTTGTTTTTACTTTTGATATATTTGTTTATATAAATCACAGCAAACATAAAGTGAATAAATACGATACTATATAAAATATACATTAATGATTAATACTTTTATATTTTGACAATTGCTGATATTCATCCAGGCATAAATGTAAGTAAATCTATGTATGTACTAACTTAAAAAATATGTGTATTTCTGTTACTGTTATTTATGTTACATTTTGGAACACCCTCGATAGTTCACTGATTAGTTGTAGTAAAAATATTCATCTTTTCAAAAAATGTTATACAGATAGACTGTTGAATAGTTATGTGTTAGACTATTTTGCCAACATAAATTAAATAACTAAATTAAACATTTAAATTGTTTATTTTTATAAAGGTTTTTCTTCAATAAATGTCACAATGTCTTTTTTTGGATTAAATGTTGTATGGTTATACATGTAAATAATGTTGTCGCACCTACTATTGCACTGTTCAGATGCTTTATGTATGTACTTAAGCAATTATAAGGGTAAACATGATAAGTATTGTACTTCTTTTACCCTTTTTTCAACAATTTGTATTGTATGCACTGTATGTATAATGTAGTAGTAGTAATTGTTGTTGTTGAAATAAATTTCAATTCAATTCCATATGTCCGTCTGTGTGTGTTTCAGAGGTGGATGAGTGTGTCAGCTCGCCCTGTGTCAACGGGGCGACATGTATGGAGGGTATGGGCGGCTACAACTGTTCTTGTGTGGCTGGCTATGAAGGTCTTCATTGTGAAACAGGTAAAATACATCAAGCGACGCATAAAACTATATCTCCTGGGGTGACAGTATATCACTTCTACATGCTAGACAACAGTGATGTGTTTGTTTGAAAATTCAAATGAGAATTTAATGAAGTCCAAGATTTTTCCAATACATTGCTGATTTACTATTTTCTAAGATAAGTTTATTTCAGACCCAGTCCTTATATAAGGAACGTTCCATAACCATACATATACAAACATCAACGTGAGAACAAAAAACACTAAACCTTGTGATTGTAATTCTTCTCTCCTTTTCCCTCCTCCCTGTTTGGGATGTCGGGTGTAGCAGAGTCTCCTTCATTCCTTCCTGTTCCTAGCCCATAATTCCTTTACCTCCCATGCCTTTGTTGTGATTAATGTTTTGTTATTATTAGTCTCAGTACATGTTAGCAGTGTGTTTATTAGTTTTAATAAAATGTATTGTGTGTTACTTGTGAGTGTCCAATCCAATAAGCTGTTTCAAGTGTATGGTAGCCTTTAAATAAATAACCAGTACAGTACTGTAAAATAGAACTTATATGGCTCGGAAATAGGAAATTGTTTATTCAAGTAGTGATGGTGAAACATGTGAATTTAAGGTGTTTTTGAAATACTCTTAATATTTCTACCGAATGAACACCTTTTGGCAAGTGTTTGTACAGATGGTTGTGTGTTGTCTCTAGAAACAGACGAGTGTGCCAGTTCGCCGTGTCAGAATGGTGCGACGTGTCAAGACGCATTGAACATGTACAAATGTAGATGCCCCCACACACACTCTGGAGTACTCTGCGAAACACGTGAGTTCTGTGTGTCCATAGTTTTAACTATGTACCATATATGTATGTCCTGTATTTGTGTTTGTACGGATATGATAACTTTTTCTCCAGATAGTTTGTATCTCAAATACAGTGCCAATCTCTCATGAATTAAGTTACAAAGTTACATTATAACATTTTCCTTCAGTCTGTATGTAGCAACAGCTGGTGGATGGGTATTTTACCTAGTACAGTCATGGCATGTTTATCTAGTCTTCAACAAACCATTGTTTTGCGATCTGCATGTTTTGTATAGGAACCATATTGATATATATACATACTAAAGTAACTCGCTAATCCGCATGTCTTGTATATTCGACCAAAGTCTTGGGAACCAAAGTTTGCAGGTAAACGAGGGATGACTGTGTGTTCAATATTTATATACATGGGTACGTGAATATTAATTTTGTACCTTTAAGCGGATTTTCTTTCAGTTGGGGTACTTACGCTAATCAAAAGAATGAGAGGCCGCTGTATTTTAGTTATCATAGTGAAACTATTGACATGTGATGTCATTGTTTGATGTGGTCAACTTGATGGTATGTTTGTCCTTTGTCCTCGTAGTTCTTGACTTCAACAATGACTGTGATGTGGAGCCGTGTCAGAATGGAGCCACATGTACAGACCTACAGGTGGGCCACTTGTCTTGTCATCAGTGTTTGTGTTTGACCAGTTTTGGTCTGTCAACATGGTTGGCTCTTCATTTTGTAGAGATGGGCAAATCTTCACTATTTGTTATGTGTTTATAATAATAATAGTTAGTCTTTTAACATGGTTTTGTTTTTAAAGTCAATTGGTCTCAGATTGCAGTTTGAAAAAAATTATGTGTTTTCATCATGGTCATCGTAATATTAAGTAATCAATAAGCTATTGGTGTAAACTGCGTCTGTTTAACATTACTTGTTTTACTAAAAGTATGTATCTGTCTTCAGTTTGACTACAATTGTACATGTCTTCCACATTTCACGGGACGGAACTGCGACATCTGTAAGTGGCCACCTTCTGTTCACTCGTCACTTAGTAACTGTGTTCTTAGACAGCTGGATGGTATCATGCATAGCATAGTTAGCAGTTGTGGTCTTCAGAATGAATAAATAGAGTCAGTAATTTCTATAGAGGAGTATTCTGTTTTCTGGTTACCACATACATAGTGGTGACATGTAAGGCATTTGGAGCAGTCGTAACGATTTGATATCACATTGTGTAAGAACTTATTTGTTACGCACTTAATGGCATATAGGTAAATCATGCAATAGGTGAGTATAGTAAATGACTTGTAAGTAAATATACCAAACTGGAAGATTTATTCATCATATCACCAGGTTGACATCAGCTGTGGTTCAGTTACTGTACTAAGCCTGTTTCCATTATCACCTATAAACAGATGGCAGATACTGGTACCGCTGAATCTACTACTGGACTGATATGTTTCCACATGACTGGCCTGTTTCAACCTACTCGTCACCAACTTGTACTTAAAACTTTCCTATACTCCAGTCTCCACTCTCAGTTCATCCTTTCTTCTCTTATCTGCTCTCTTCTTTGCCACATTTTTCTTATCCAGTTGTTTTAGCAAACTGTGCAAGTTTTCACAGACCCAGGTTCTCCTGTTGTTACTCTCTTAGTGGGGTAAACAAACACTGCTCCTGAATTTAGTAAATGACACTAGGTAGACTCAAGCACCTTAGTTAATAATAATAATAATATTTATTTGTAAAGCGCCTTATATCCGGAAATTAATTCCGCTCAGAGATGCATAAAATACATTGTAACACATAAATATTTTAAATATTCATAATCAGTTTAAACTTACACGTAAAAACAAAATTCTACATAAGAATAAATAGATAATTAAATAAAACTTCTAAAAATACTAATCCTTAAGCTAAACTAAAAATAATAAGTAAATAGTAAAATATATTAATAAGTTAATAATAAAGTAAGTAAACAAGTTGAGCTCCAGTCTACTTGGTTACGAGTCACACGCTGACAACTGGACTATAGCACCGTGGAGGTAATGCATGTACATAAGATAAAGTAGGCCCTACCTCACTTACCCCTCTGTGTTCCAGTGGAGAGACTGCCTGGTGTGCTCTACCCCTACAATATCACTGACAACCCTGTCACCTGTGAAGGCAAGAAGAAGTTCTGCAATCAGAAGTTTGGTCCAATTCCTACTTTCAAAGTCTTCCAGCACCTCTTCAAGAATGGCATGGTAAGCCAGTGCTTGTGACCGTGGGAATGTTTCACCAGAACACAGCATAGTATCACATTCTAGATGACCACTAATACATTTGAAAACACAATAAAGCCAGATACCTTGTCTCACTCCAAAAGCAATGTGTTCAAACTGGACTTACTTTTTAACATTGCAAACATGAGAGGTAACATGATTTTCATCAAGGAAGCCTTTGCTTTATTGAAAGTGCAGCTTTTGTTTATGCTATGTTATATGTATGCTCCCCCGTAGAAAACTTCATTTTATATTAAAATATTCACGCTGAGCATTTACAAAATAAGTAAATCATCTATTCCATTCAGATACAATCCTCTGTGAGAAGGAATATGTATCTAACCTCCTCAGGCAGTAACAGAGTGTTTGCTGTTTTGTGTTGTTAATGTTGTGTCTGTTGTAGATCTCCACCAATGGCTACGTGTCTCTGGGAGTCCCGTACGGCAAACGCACACCAACTCCATTTAATGAGGTCGTGTCGACCCCAAACAAACAGAAGGTCAGTATTTCTTTGTTAGTGATACATACATTGATAACTGATATTGTAAATATGTTATATATATATATATATATATATATGTGATATAATAAATATAATAAAAAAAAGTATATGTCATAATAATTATATAATTTTTATTATAATAACAGGCAAAGTAATATATATATATATATATATATATATATATATATATATGTATATATATATGTGATATAATAAAGGTGTAGAGACGAGTGAACATATTTGTGAATATTGGTGATTTTATAATTTTTTTATTTATCTAAATATTGATAAACTAACCTTGTTCTATGGTTAGAGGTGCACAGCTCCACTTGCTTCATTCTGTAGTAATTACTTCCTGGAAGCCACTGGCCTCTGAACCACCAACTTGTGTGGATCAGAATTAAGTTGTAGGTTATTCTGCAGGTAATGTACAAGTCGAACATTGCTCTCTCTTGCCTGGAGTGTCGTAAGTATAAGTGTAAATTAAACGGTCATGTCAAGGGAATGAGTTAAATTCAAATGTTGTTACATTGTGTGCATGCGTGCGTGCGTGCGTGCGTGCGTGCGTGCGTGCGTGCGTGCGTGTGAGTGGGTTTGTGGTGTGTGTTTCTGGTGTGTGTTTATGGTGTGTTTGTGTGGTGTGTGTTTGTGTGTGTGTGGTGTGTGTATGGTATGTTTGTGGTATGTGTGTATATGTGTTTGTGTTGAAAAAACACACCTTCATCCCCTCCAGATACATTGATTTTAGACAAAACATGCATCTTCCCTAAGTACTGGCGGATTAGTACTGTCTTCAGCTCCCTCCAGAAACAATAACATCATCAAAACGAACCCTTCCCTAACAAGGTAAGCATAATTGTCACTGTTGTCCCCTGGTGAGTGTAGAGCCAGTAAGTAAGTCTGCTGTTGTTGCAGGGGTTCTTTGTGGTGGCGCCCCTGTGGACTGAGAGCAGTGCCCGAGATATCAACGCTGCGGTGTCCTACACCGTCTACGACCGCAACAGTGGCCAGGACCACTCAGACCGCGCCTACGTGTTCGCTATTGCAGCCCAAGATGTTCAGGTACAGTAAATCAACGTTTGTTGCAGACGTGTTGTAATTCCAATTTTCACTATATTGCGTTAAAGGATATCACAAAATTATGATGTGTTCAGCATTACTTAGCAGTATGACTTGGTTTGTCTGTTTTACTCAGTCTATGTCATTTCTTATGACTTTGCATTGACTTTGCACTGCCGACTTGTCTGATATTGTATGTTTAAGGTCAGCTATTATAGATCATGTAATCAACCAACATTTGTAAGAAAACCTATCCGACTTTGATAATCTAATATTGAGTTATGGTTTCCTAGAGTCAGTACTCACAGAGGAACTGTGTTCTGTTGTATAGCTGTAGATAAGGAGAACCTATTACACATGTCTGCCGTCATTACAAATTACCTCTATAACCTTGCTTTGCCATGTGACAGCGTTATGGAGGCCTTTCTACCTTTGAGCCATCCTGGGTGATGGTGATTACCTGGAAAAATATGGTGCCACGATCTGACTATAATCCAGATGTAGACAAGGTAAGGTGCATTTTTGATATGTTATATACGCTAGGCTTTGATTAATAGCAGTTCATTTGTTTACTTGTTGACATGTTCACTTGCATATACACATTGCAATTATGTGCATTATCTATTAGTTTGGGTAATAAAATAAAAATTATATTATACAGGGTTTTATTTGGTGTTTTCATCGAATCCAAATAATATAAAATTGTCTTGGATGTGTTCCATAAAAATTCCATAAAAAACTTTCATCCCCAGTGGGACATAAGGCTATGACAATACTCCTCAACAGGGTCCTGTCCTTTACTACAGCCTGTGCCTCACCCAATGAGAGCCCCATCTGTTGATGTTGTTTTTGATCGTCCTGGCTTCATTCTTCCAGATGATGTCTTATGGCAACTTTGGGGATAATATTTTTTCCCAGGAAACAAGGAACCATTTCTGAACCAATTGGCACATGTCATGCATGGTTCATAATTGGTACCACTCCACCAGTATGTGTTTTCGTGTGTACTCATGTGAATACATGTATTCTGCCTGTTGTCACGAGTTTTGAATGAGTTTGACACTAGTTGTACTGGGTCAGAACTGGTACGACACACCAAATTTGTTCATAAAATCCGGTGAATTCACGTGAATTGAGCCAGTTGAACTCGTGAATTCACTTACAGAACATGTGAAATCACGGGTTGTTGTTTGCTGGGTATGCATTCTCAGGACATGTTGTAAAACACTTGGTGTATTGTTTGATTCCAGCTCAACACATTCCAACTGGTGCTGGTGTCAAATGGTCTAAACACTTAGTGTAATGTTTATGATTCCAGCCGAACACATTCCAACTGTTGCTGGTGTCAAATGGTCTAAACACTTAGTGTATTGTTTATAATTCCAGCCGAACACATTCCAACTGGTGCTGGTATCGAATGGTCTAAACACTTAGTGCATTGTTTATGATTCCAGCTGAACACATTCCAACTGGTATTGGTGTCAAATGGTCTAAACACTTAGTGTATTGTTTATGATTCCAGCCGAACACCTTCCAACTAGTGCTGGTCTCGAATGGTCTCAAGATGCAGACGTATGCGTTGATCCTCTACGACAGTCTGGGCTGGGACCAAGTGAGGAATGTGCGCGAGTCACGCATCGGCTACGGCTACGTGGCAGCTGGCTACACAACCATCTACACCATGCCCTTCACCAACAAGCCTGTCGCTTACTCACTGCACAAGCTCAAGGGAAACACAGGTAGCAAACATTACTTGTGTTTTGAAGCCTGGCAATTTTGCGTACTCAGCATTTCTCTAGTTCACTAAGTTTATGAATGAGACAATGAATCTTTTTGACATAGTACTTATACAACTGTGTGGGTTTGCCAATGGTAGCAGTCTGGTAGAAAAAATTGTATCAGTATATGTTTGATTTGGTGATTTGGTGAAATTGTTTATTTAAAAAACGTGTCCTCTCTAGCTGTGATATATCCCACTTATTAAAATGGAACTACGTAATAGTCATTGACTTCAACTTCGCTTCTTGACCATTTGTATATTCAAACAACATTCAATAAACATTACAATTTAAGACTATACAAACATACTATACACATAATGTTGTTTGAAGGGATTATTCACAAGAAGTTAAAAATGTGCAGTAGTATATATCCCCGAACACAATATTTTTGTGGTCACAACCATAATATAAGAAATAATTATTATATGTAAATACTGCACACATCCTAATTACATGACTAGGAAAGAAAACAAAACAACATAAACAGAATTAGTGCGCCAGTGGACAGGTACCTGGATGACACTGTCTATGACTGTTGCTAGGTGAGCCAGGCAAGTGGCTGTTCACGTTGTCCAAGGGCTCTGATGGAATCACCAACTATGACCAGAAGTGCACTGACTGGTTCACTTCGGAGCTGACCGTGGCTCTGTCCACTAAGGCTCACTGTCCATGCGACGCCTCCGCCATATCAGGTCAGTCAATATATGTCACTTGCATAAACCTTAATTTACTTCGTCATAAAGTAAGATCATAAAACCGCTTTATTAAACACTTAACACATCAGGCTCTCCATTGAGAGAACCTTGGTTTGAATCCTATAAACATTGGGCAAGTCTGTTCACTCTGATACTTCAGTTCACTCAGCTGTATGAATGAGTGCCATGCGTACTTAGACAGTAGTGCATATTTGTGAACAAATAACCTTTGTGCATTAATTGCAGTATAGCTGAAAGCTTCCCACCAGAGAACATGAGATGGTGTTAACCTGAACATGTCTGCCAGAGAGTGGTGTCTTGAACAACCCTAAGGAATGGACACTGCACTCTATAAGAACTTCCGTTTAGTTTTATACTTTATAATGTATATATATATATATATATTATATATATATATATATATATACATATATATATACATTATAAAGTATATATATTATACATAATATATATATATATACACTATATATATATATATATATATATATATGTATATATATACATATAATAAAGAAACTGATACGAATATATAAACTAGTAGAAAGTGTGTAAATCAAAGTAGTTATTGATCTGTGTGATTTATGTGCATCAGATAACAAGTCTTGGAAGAAGGATGAGAACAGTGTACAGACCAACCGCGTGTGTTACATCCAGGCTGTACCAGTCGGCAGGTCTACTCTGGTACGTCAAGCAATGTGAACTCAGTCATAACCTGTTCATTTTGTCATACAAAGTGAATATTTAAAAAAATTATGATGGTGTTTTGAAAGAGAAGGTTTCCAAAGAGCACAAGACATTTTACACATCTGAAAACGGTTCTTAAATATTGGTTAGGATATTCATCAGGAAAGAAGAGTTGATTTTATCTGATATCTTAACAGTATTAAAAAGAAACTGTCAATGCTGTGTTTGACAAAAAATGTCTAGTATATATTTGACATCGAATATACAACACCTGTACAATAGCAAGTGTCACTGATGTCTTAGAGTTAGACAGTGTACATCAGGAGTTTGTACAGTACATTATGTGTATGACACTGTACATTATGTATATGACACTACATTATGTGTGACACTGTACATTATGTGTATGACACTGTACATTATGTATATGACACTGTACATTATGTGTATGACACTGTACATTATGTGCATGACACTGTACATTATGTGTATGACACTACATTATGTGTATGACATTGTACATCATGTGTATGACACTATACATAATGTGTATGACATTGTACATCATGTGTATGACAGCAATGCTGCTATGAAGTGACCGGTGGCCAGGCTATCATCAGTACACTGGACGGTCGGTCTGGTCAGCTGATGCGATTCAACCCCACATACAAGGAGCTGCACAAACACGTATGTGGCCTCTCATTGTTCAACTGTGTGACAAAATTGCACCACCCAGCACAACAAAGATGTGGCTGGGGTTCCAATGTCCCAACTGTTTTTATGGCTAATCTCCAATTTCATTCCCACCTAATTTGGGCCACGGCCTCTAATTCTTTAACTGAGATCGTCAATTATTAACATGAGTTATTTTATGACAACAGGTGTATATTTCATATTATTACTCTATTTATGTATTTTGTTGTAAAAATGGTTCGTCACATTAAAACTTTACTCATGCCTTATTCCTAATGTGTGGAGTGCAGATATTTCTTTACTTTTTATATATTTCAATTTATACACATTTCTCATAATGCTATTTATAGTATATTTCGTATATATTATATATTTGCAACACAACTTTATTTTTACAAATAATTATTTTCTGTATACAGTTATGGTGTTTTCGTGAAAATGTTCATCAAGATGGCACTATATTATTCCAAACAAATTTTTTTTCCTAACTACACAATTAGCAATGTCCCACATGTTACTTAGTCTGTAGCCTAAGTGACATTCTACAGACTAAGTTACGTGTGGGGCTCACCACGCCATCTAGCGAGCAGTGACCACTGAACATTCAGTTCCTGAAGAAGGCCGCCGATGGTGGTCGAAACGTAGAAGTAAGTAGAACATTGCTAGTTGTGTAGTTATGAAATTTTGTTGGAAAAATGTTATGGTGTTGCACCATAGATGTATCTGTGACTGGTGGGTTGTGTATGTTTTGGGGCCACAGAGTGATGTGGAGCCCAAGTCGTGGTGCTGCAGTTACTCTGACAACTGCAACAAGTACTACCAAGTGCGGCCCGTGGACGACTGCTCCCTCTACAAGGCTCCCAAAGTTGGTTCGTTCCCTTCAGTCGCCTTCTCTACAGTCTAGTGCAGTGTTGATATACATTTGGATAAGACAGGTTGTAGTAGAGCTTATTCTATTCCTGGTTTATGAATATTAATCCTTCAAGTTGAACTTGAGGTCTAAACGGCTAAATTGCAATAGTGGGTTTTACTTAGGAAAAGTATTGATTTTTAGACTTTAGCCAGATGCCTGGTTCTGTGGTAACAAAGAAATTGTCCACCAGTTTGAGCAAATATTGGCACTTTGGGAAACACTAGAGTGTATGGCTTTAACAAAGGCAGGCAACAGACATAGTAGAGCCACTAGAGGGTGGTATTAGCCTGGTAGATTGATGTCCAAATGAGTGTGGTTAGCAACGCAGACAACACACATAATTGTGGGCTGTATACATACATATTGATACATTTGATGCCCTATTGCGTAAGAACATTTATGGTTTAAAAAAACGCATTTTAAAAATAAATAATGACTTGATTAGGGTTATGTACAATTGCTTTGAAATAGTAAATGGCCCAATAGGAATTAGCTAGACCAATTCTTTGTACACAGTAAATCTGTAAGATAGTCATCATGTCTCGCATATAACTTTATTATTATTTATTTATTTATTATATATATATTTTTTAAAGTCAGTAAGTTGTTTATATAACTTACTTTTCAAATGGTGTTTATTTACATAACTTAAGTTCATATTTATTATACAATCACATCCTGCATATTGCTAATTATTTTATCTGTTTTTCTACATATATATATTACATTTATATTTATCTAACTTATAACCTTATTATTTTTTATCTATTCATTTTTTAACATATTTGATCTTTTATAGGCTAGTTAGATGTGCTAATTATACCAATTGTATATGGGTTTTTACCTGAAATTAATGTATTCGTATTTGCATGATGAAATGGTGTGCGAGTGAGTGAGTGTGTTTGACATGTGTTGACAGCGTGGTCCCACGGTGACCCTCACATCCGCAGTCTGGACGGCTACGAGTACACATTCAATGGCCTGGGCGAGTACCACATGATCCTCACCAACTCCAGCGAGTTCTCTCTGCAGGTACCCACCAGCTGTCCTGTGTCAATGCTCTGTCAATATGTAGCTTGACCACGTCATTGTAAGAGCAAATAAGGAGATTATTTCCCCCTTTTTCTAATCGTATTTATCAATGTCTTTTAAATGCAGTCATTATTTATCACATTTTATTTATTATTGTTGTTTTAATATTGTTACATTTGTCATATTGTGTCAATATCTGTCATGTATTTGTCTGTATCTTATCTGTATATTTGTCTGGGACCACAATGGAAATAAGTGCTTGCACTTTTTTGTGTCATCCTTTTATTTAATGTACTTTGTATTTATATGTTATGTATATCTGTATAATGTGTTACATTTTATATTTTAATAGTTAATAATTTTTATATTAAATAAATCCAAATCCATGTTACCTGAGTGCACAGCTAAGATGTAAGAGTAAAAATTAGAAATGATCACCATCAGATACTGTTATTGTGTCCTGCATTACTGGTTCTTACTTGGACGATGCTAGACATAAGTGAGGAAATGTACAGAGTTGAAACTCATCTGAGATTCAGCAGTTGAACGTGAGCTCATTTGAATGTTTCAACTCCTCCATAGTTGAACTTCAGTTGAATTTGGGTTGAACTTCACTGGTTGAAAGGTAAAAAAAAAAATGTTTGGGTTAACATGATTACAATCTTGTTGAACTTATGAGTTCTATTTTGTAAAATGTTCACAGGAAAACCTGTTCTAGCCACAATACTACCCACTCATGTCTGTCCCCCCCCCCCACTCTAGGGCCGCACCGCCCGAGCCCTTGATGCCAATGGCACAGAGATGGACGCGACCATCTTCAGTGCATTTGCAGCCAAGGACCCAACAAGTGACAAGTTCCATGCAGAGATCAACAGCAGCGCCACTGGTGTGTTCACTAAACTGACGGCAATTTTTAACAGTTTAAACACCTTCCATCTGATGTCGAAAACAATAAATAAACCTATTCCAAAAAAATTTCATAATTACACAACTAGCAATGTTCTACTTACTTTTACGTTTCGACCACTATCGGTGGCCTTCTTCAGGAACTGGATGTTCAGTGGTCACTGCTCGCTAGATGGCGTGGCGAGCAGACTGTCCCACACGTGACTTAGTCTGTAGCCCCTCTCGTCTCTGTTCATAGTTGGTTACGTCTTCCTAATCCAGATGGCTTCTTTTATCCAACGCGCACACCTGTTCATCTCTTTATCCACCACTTGTTAAGTAAGTAGAACATTGCTAGTTGTGTAATTATGAAATTTGTTTGGAATAATATACTGCCAACTTGATGAACATTTTCACGAAAATAAATAAGCCATTAATTGATTCATCAACAGTTTGACCACATAATTTATTGACAGGCAAATAAAAAATTGACTCTAGGTGAGCCAGTGGCATTCCTACTTACCATGTTTTTTATTTTGGATAGTCGTCTAAATATACCTTTTTACATTGTGATCTAGGTTTCCGCATCTTCCTGCAAGACGTAGAGATCACCGAGTGGTATGCAGCAGCGCCCCCTGGTGGGACAAAGGCTGGCGGAGGAGTCTCTGTCATCAAGACCACTGACACGGAGCTGAACGCAGTGTTTGGATCAGGTGGGTGGCATTCTTCTGGTAATATTGTAGAGCGCAATGGCTCAGGGGTAGAGCTTCAGACTCTCGACTACGAGAACCTGGGTTCGAATCCTGTGCTGCGTAGGTAAAATCTTGGGCAAGTTTTTTCACTCTACATTGCTCCAGTTCACTCAGCTGAATAAATGAGTACCTGACTATAGACAGTGGTGGATATGTGTACAAGCAGCCTTCGCGCATTAATTGTAGCATATGGCTGGATGCTTCCCAGAGAAGCCGAGATGGTGTCTGAGTGAACAGGTCTGTCAGGGAAGTAAAGTGTAAAGCGCTTTGAACGGTCCTGAGGACTGGATACTGCGCTATATAAGAACTTGCCTTCTAATATGTGATAATTTTGTAACTTTTAAGCAAAGTCATATAAATTATTGAACATTCTTCAGGATAGTTCTTTTTTAAGAAGCTTGTCACAGGTACATTGTCGATGTGCACAAGTGAAAGTTTGCAATCTAAAAATCAATAATCGGAAAGCAGAAAGTTGAATTGAGTAATTAAAATATACTATTTCATGGCAACGATGTGAGTGATTTTGTATTAATTATGACAGAATTATAACTATGATGAGTTGGTTTATACCAAAGCTGCTTCTTGTCATTTCGACTGATATAAAAATGTCGTCCTTAATTATTTGACTCATGATTTGGGTAATTTAAAGGGTTTGTTTGCACACACATATATGAAGAGGGTAAATTTTGTACATGATTCAGTTAAAAAAGCTACCATGATATTGTGTATAGAGATTAATTAATTAGTTAATATGAGATATTAATCTGTATTAACGTATGCCGTGGGTCGGGAATTGCCGGGAAATGATAAAACGGTCGATTTTTAATAAAGTGGATTTTCATAACAAACAATGTATTCCACACATGTTGCTAACTTTATTTCATTGAATTCATCCTAAAAGTATCAAGAAAACGATTAAATATGTCGCTACCCAACTTGCTGCTAACGTTGTTATGGCGGTTGGACTTGAATTGAGGAATCACCTGTAATGGCTTCACTTTCTCTACTCCCCCAGGAGTTGCCCTGACTATCACGTTGAAAGTGGGGGCCCTGAGCATAGTTGTCACAGCCCCAGACTCTCTGCAGTGGAAGACGAGAGGACTTATGGGTGTCTTCAACGGTGACAAAACCGATGATCTCACCGCTCCTGACGGCAGAGTACTCGACTCAAACACCACAAACGAAGTGGAAATATTTGACAACTTTGGCGAACCATGTAAGTTATGGGTGTCTAGAAATTCTTCTTATTATGGTTAGCTCATCACTCTATGTTAGCCACATGTTTGTGACTAGAGTAATGTCGAGCTTGTTTTTTTTCAGAGTTGTCCTCTAGAATTAGTGAGTCCACTACAGGTTACACATTTACCCTCTGTGTGGGGTCTTTTACTTCCCCTGGCATATATAGACACCAGATAAAAGGGACCACCGGCTTTTATTGTTTCTTCCGAAAGACACAGGCAATGTGAGGTGAATGAAATTGCCTAAGTTTTGAAACAGGTGGGATTGAACCACCGTCCCCTCAATTGACAGTCCGACGCTTTACCGCGTGACCACCACTCCTCAATTACTGGTGTATAAAGTAAATAAATTCAAAAAAATGATTATGAGATTAATGTACCCTTTTGTCTTGATGCGCTTGTTAGCTTGGCTTCGAAAGATTTTGCTATAAGAGAAGTTATGTTGTTATTGTTATTAGTAATGTTATTTTCTTAAAAGAATAACGGGTTAGGCAACCAATGTAACCAACATGTTTAAATGATTATCCTGCTATATTATCAGTACATCTGTAACCTTTTTGGTACGTTTGTTTACACCACATATCTTCTGTTCAGATAGCTAGAATACCTGGATATAAACAGTGGTAGATCTTTGAGTACCAACCATCTTTGTGCAGCAGTTGCAGCATGGCTGTATGCTTTCCAGAGAAAATCGCGAGATGATATTCAGTTGGACAACTCTGGAGTAAAGCAGGGTCTGTACGGGGCCTTAAAAGTCTTGAAAAGCCTTGAATTTGATTGGACCAAATTGAAGGCCTTGAAATCCTTGAATTTTACAAAGTAATCTTGAAAAGTCTTCAATTTAATTGTGGTCAATAAAATATTGTTTTGACTCAATTGTTCTGACGAATAACAGCCCGAAAAGGAAAAGCCTATGCACAAAAATAACTCGTGCACATTGGGCAATCAGCATTTCATTGTGGTCGGCACCATTTTTTTCTTAGTCTAGTAAAAAATTGAATGTTAACTTAATTTACTGCGCTTAAAAATACGTATGTCGTTAAAACAGTCTTGAATTTCTATTTGAAATAGCCTTAAAAAGTCATAAATAGCCTTGAATTTCAAATGTCCAGATGTGTATGGACTCAGGTAAAGTATAAATCAGTCTGAGCAGCCATCAGGACTCTGTACTTCGCTGTATAAGAGTTTGCATTAACTAATTGCTGGGGCGAGTGCGTCATGAAATGATTGACTGTAGGGCGAATCACTTCGGCGGAGTCCATCTTCCACTACACAGGGGGCAGCACCTACCATACGTACGCCAAGGTCGACTTCCGCCCCCTGTTCCTCAGTGAACTCCTGGCCAACATGACAGCCTCCGAGAGGACGGCCGCCGAGACCAAGTGTGGGGGCAATGTAGAGTGTCTCTTTGACTACGTTGTCACAGGTAAGTTGACCAAACCCTTTGCAAAATGTCACCAACAACCGGTAAATGTTTACGAAAAGCACTGTTTCTTGAAAGGTGGTAAGTACCTGAGAAAATGTTCATCAAGTTGGCAGTATATTATTCCAAAAATTGTCATAATTACACAACTAGCAATGTTCAACTTACTTCTACGTTTCGACCACCATCAGCGGCCTTCTTCAGGAACTGAATGTTCAGTGGTCATGCACTGCTCGCCTGAAGAAGGCCGCCGATGGTGGTCGAAACGTAGAAGTAAGTTGAACATTGCTAGTTGTGTAATTATGAAATTTGTTTGGAATAGTGGTAAGTACCATTTCAGAAGTAATGGAATAGATCATTTTGTTCATAGCAGATATTTGTGAACTCTGGTGGGATTTGAATCAAGGGTCTACTATAATAATTATCAGATATTAACATATATTGGTATTGGCACTGACTATTATTTGTAACATGGTGAAATATCTTTCTACAGCGTTTTAATTATTTATGGTTTGTGTCATCATTGTTGTTATTTTTCCTATGTGAGACGTGTTTGTAGGTGAAACTTACAGTACACAGCAATATGAATCTACCACTCAAATCACTTAAAAAATAGTTAGAATAGTTGTGTCAACTTATTGTATCATTCAGATCACTTAAAAAATAGTTAGAATAGTTGTGTCAACGTATTGTATCATTCAGATAACATAGAAAATAGTTAGAATAGTTGTGTCAACTTATTGTATCATTTAGATAACATAGAAAATAGTTACAATAGTTGTGTCAACTTATTGTATCATTCAGATAACATAGAAAATAGTTACAATAGTTGTGTCAACTTATTGTATCATTCAGATAACATAAAAAATAGAATAGTTGTGTCATTCAGATAACATGTAAAATAGTTAGAATACTTGTGTCAATGTGGTGTATCATTCAGATAACATGTAAAATAGTTAGAATAGTTGTGTCAATGTAGTGTATCCTTCAGATAACATGTAAAATAGTTAGAATAGTTGTGTCAATGTAGTGTATCATTCAGATAACATGTAAAATAGTTAGAATAGTTGTGTCAACTTATTCTATCAATATTCTTTATGTCACAGTAACATAGTTAGAATAGTTGTGTCAACTTATTCTATCAATATTCTTCATGTCACAGTAACATATATTACTAACTGCTTCTGTTCCAGGAAATGATGATGTCGCAGCAGCTGCACTCTCAACAAATGCAAAGAATGTTGCAACAGCAAATAATCTTGGTATGCATGGTTACCTGTCATAGAAAACATCCCGTTACGTTTGGCAAATCCTTGGAAAACAGTTTCTTTACTTCAAAGTAATTCAACACATAAAAGTCATATATATTAAAACGAGGGTGTCACCTCAGGTTTTTTTTCTTCTGGCAACCACCCTTTAAAATGCTAAATTGCTTTGTAGGCTATTGTGGGTTGGTATATTTTAATGGTTACATTTTGTATTATACACTAATGTAACCGTTCTAGATCTGTAGGATATGCAACCTCTGTGTACATTTATCAAGTTATTTTCAACAATGACAAGAACAATTATTCTTTTACACTCATGTATAGATACTGCGTTCATGTCTTTGCAAACTCATATTCTAGCAAACTTGTTTGTTTTGTTAATACACTTATGTCATCTCACACTGTTTTGGATTTCACATGTCTACCTTTGTAAGAACTTCATTCAAAATAACATCTCATTTTGTTTCCACAACATCGAACGCATACAGTTATTTAAAATATGGCTGTATTACATAATAATTTTTTAGGGAAGTTTTAGAACAGCATACTAATTAGCAAGCACGTTGTATTCCACCGCCAGTCTACATATAGCCACCCTCCCTTGCTTCAGCCAATGGACGTCCATCTATTTCGGCTGTTGACATCTTTCAAGTGACCGTGGGACAGCTGAATGAACTAAGTGTCAACGTGAGTGACCCTGATGGTGACACTGTCACCCTGTCTCTCGACACTGTACTACCAGATGGAGCCACTTTTAATGCGACCAACAAAATACTGCGGTGGACCCCGGAGAACACTAACGCCGTCAACATTTCGTAAGTTGGGGAATTTTCAGCAGGAATACTGTTAGAAACTTTAATTTAATTAATTTTATTATAATACTGATAGAGAGTTTATTTTATTATAAGGTCAGGTTGTATTGCATACACGTATGTTTTCTAAATTCTTCACAGCACAGTTCAAAACATTTTTTAACATCTGTTTGTGAATAAAAACTATGAAAGTTAATATTAACAACTTATTTGTTATCAACTGTATAACTTATTTCAAACTAAATTACATACTGTGTTGTTTATTATGATAAATAAAAATATGGAAATATAAAAAAATTGGGTACCTTCCATAAAATTCCCCAAATCAAAGTCTCCCAGTCTACTAGTGACTGTGAGGTTTAAGTGTGTTGTGTTGACAGGTTTAGTGCGGTGGATGAGAAGGGAGGCTATGCTCCCAGTCTACTAGTGACTGTGAGGTTTAAGTCTGTTATGTTGACAGGTTTAGTGCGGTGGATGAGAAGGGAGGCTATGCCCCCAGTCTACTAGTGACTGTGAGGTTTAAGTCTGTGGTGTGTCGACAGGTTCAGTGCGGTGGATGAAAAGGGAGGCTATGCCCCCAGTCTACTGGTGACTGTGAGGTTAAGTCTGTGGTGTGTCGACAGGTTCAGTGCGGTGGATGAGAAGGGAGGCTATGCCCCCAGTCTACTGGTGACTGTGAGGTTAAGTCTGTGGTGTGTCGACAGGTTCAGTGCGGTGGATGAGAAGGGAGGCTATGCCCCCAGTCTACTAGTGACTGTGAGGTTTAAGTCTGTGGTGTGTCGACAGGTTCAGTGCGGTGGATGAGAAGGGAGGCTATGCCCCCAGTCTACTAGTGACTGAGGTTTAAGTCTGTGGTGTGTTGACAGGTTCAGTGCAGTGGATGAGAAGGGAGGCTATGCCCCCAGTCTACTGGTGACTGTGAGGTTTAAGTCTGTGTTGTGTTGACAGGTTCAGTGCAGTGGATGAGAAGGGAGGCTATGCTCCCAGTCTACTGGTGACTGTGAGGTTTAAGTCTGTGTTGTGTTGACAGGTTTAGTGCGGTGGATGAGAAGGGAGGCTATGCTCCCAGTCTACTGGTGACTGTGAGGTTTAAGTCTGTGTTGTGTTGACAGGTTCAGTGCGGTGGATGAGAAGGGAGGCTATGCTCCCAGTCTACTGGTGACTGTGAGGTTTAAGTCTGTGTTGTGTTGACAGGTTTAGTGCGGTGGATGAGAAGGGAGGCTATGCTCCCAGTCTACTGGTGACTGTGAGGTTTAAGTCTGTGTTTTGTTGACAGGTTCAGTGCGGTGGATGAGAAGGGAGGCTATGCTCCCAGTCTGCTGGTGACTGTGAGGATGTGCAACTGTTCGGGACATGGCACGTGTAACTTTGCCGAGCTCCAGGAGGGTCAGTCCCTCACTGCTCCCTTCCAGCTCGTCACATGCAACTGTGAAACAGGCTATGAAGGTAGGTTCCCACATCCATTTCCGTATAGTTTTCCGTGTTGTATATTTAGTACTATACATCTTTAAAACAGTGTTTAATTTATTTTAAATTGATTTATATGATTTATATAATTTACATACAAAGGTTTACTAGTGTACATCTTAAACTAAAATTTGATTTGATTTATATTAATTTAGATAATTTACATTTATATTAATTAATTAATTTATGATATGTCTTGTACAGCCCATCGATCTGCCATGTGGGATTTAGCGCTACAGAAAAACAGTTTTATTATTATTATTATTGTAGGATCTGCCCCTTCAAACCTCAGTTGTGGGTGCAATGCATACATGTTTTGTAATTACTAAATAGCGAAAAATCCAACTTAAACTCGGGTTGTCTGATAATGATGAGTGATTTTGTCTTACAAATGAGTAAGCAGGTAAGAAATTATTTCTTATTAAAACATCACTTTCTATTTCTATAACTGTGAACTGTTGGTATAGTTTGTGAAATCATATGTGAACAAAAGTAACTCATGACATGTTGACATCTGTACTTGCATGTGAGGTAAATGGTTATGATTGCAAAGGAAAATGCTATTAATTGCAAATTGCAAAAGATATTTCAGTGCTGAAGGGTGTAAACATTTTATTTATGTAATAATTGGACATAATATGCTTAGAATGTGGCTGAATGGTTCCATCTGAGAAATTTCAGAAATATTTGTAAATATATATTTTAAATTTCATTTTGTCAATGTCTGACCAGGTGGCTTCTGTGAGAGTGAGGTGGACGGTTGTGCTGACCGGCCGTGCTCTGTGGGAACCAACTGCACTGACCTGTCCCCAGCTGAACAAGTCCAGTTTTCCCGCGCTTACAACTGCAGTGAATGTCCAGCAGGCTACAGGGAGGACGACAACATCTGTGTCGGTCAGTGGAAATGTGTTAGTCACAACACACTTGTTGGATAACTAACTGATACACCTTAGTGTGCTGGTCAGTGGCAATGTGTTGGTCACAACACATTTGTTGGATAACTAACTGATACACCTTAGTGTGTTGGTCAGTGGCAATGTGTTGGTCACAACACACTTGTTGGATAACTAACTAATACACCTTAGTGTGTTGGTCAGTGGAAATGTGTCAGTCACAGCACACTTGTTGGATAACTAACTAATATCAAACGTTTAACTGATTGTATAATTTTTTTAAATTAATATTAATAAATAATTTGTTGTTATGCTACAAAGTTGTTCATAAGTGTTGCTGTTTGTATTGGCATATTTCAGTGAATGTGCCTGTGATTATGACTTCCCTCAAGTCAGGTCATTTTATATGTTGAACGATATCAGTGAGTGTGTTGGTGACTATGACTTCTCTCAGGTCATGTCGTTGTTTGTGTTGTCAGATATCAACAAGTGTTTTGGTGAATATGACTTCTGTCATGTCATGTCATTGTTTGTGTTGTCAGATATCAACGAGTGTGTTGGTGACTATGACTTCTCTCAGGTCATGTCATTGTTTGTGTTGTCAGATATCAACGAGTGTGTTGGTGCCTATGACTGCAGTCAAGTGTGCATCAACAAGGTTCCTCTGTACGAGTGTGGCTGCTATGACGGCTACTCACTGGATGGACCAACTAACTGCACAGGTGAGAACAGGTGGAGTCTGGGATATATGAGTGTGACAGCTTATTCGGAAGTTGGTTAACATTAAAAAAATCCTTTTATATATTTGATGCCTTATTGTGTAATATTTGTTATAGAAACCAGTATTGAGATATAGACGAGTAGAGGAATCAATTTTGTGTGTGTATAGGTATAGATGAGTATGTAATATGTTATGCTGTACATAGACGAGTGTGTAATATATTGGAGAACTAAACAAGTGTGTAATGTCCTATTGATGACATAGACACGTATGTAATGTGTTGTGTAGACACAGACGTGTGTAATGTGTAGTTTACTGTTGTAGACATAGACGAGTGTGTAATGTGTAGTGTCCCATTGTAGACATAGACATGTGTGTATTGTGTAGTGTCCTGTTGTAGACATATACGAGTGTGTAATGTGTAGTGTCCTGTTGTAGACATAGACATGTGTGTATTGTGTAGTGTCCTGCTGTAGACATAGACACGTGTGTAATGTGTAGTTTCCTGTTGTAGACATAGACGAGTGTGTAATGTGTAGTGTCCCATTGTAGACATAGACGAGTGTGTAATGTGTAGTGTCCTGTTGTAGACATAGACACGTGTGTAATGTGTAGTGTCCTATTGTAGACATAGATGAGTGTGTAATGTGTAGTTTCCTGTTGTAGACATAGACATGTGTGTAATGTGTAGTGTCCTATTGTAGACATAGACGAGTGTGTAATGTGTAGTGTCCTGTTGCAGACATAGACGAGTGTGTAATGTGTAGTGTCCTGTTGTAGACATAGACATGTGTGTAATGTGTAGTGTCCTGTTGCAGACACAGACATGTGTGTAATGTGTAGTGTCCTGTTGTAGACATAGAGACGTGTGTAATTTATAGTGTCCTATCGTAGACATAGACATGTGTGTAATGTGTAGTGTCCTGTTGCAGACACAGACATGTGTGTAATGTGTAGTGTCCTGTTGTAGACATAGAGACGTGTGTAATTTATAGTGTCCTATCGTAGACATAGACATGTGTGTAATGTGTAGTGTCCTGTTGCAGACACAGACATGTGTGTAATGTGTAGTGTCCTGTTGCAGACATAGACGAGTGTGTAATGTGTAGTGTCCTGTTGTAGACATAGACACGTGTGTAATGTGTAGTGTCCTATTGTAGACATAGACATGTGTGTAATGTGTAGTGTCCTGTTGCAGACACAGACATGTGTGTAATGTGTAGTGTCCTGTTGTAGACATAGACGAGTGTGAACAGAGAGTGGATGGATGTGCTCACGTCTGTCACAACTCTCCGGGCTCATTCCACTGTTCGTGCTTCAATGGCTTCGAACTCGACCCTGCCGACAACAAGACATGTGTCGACAGTAAGCTGCTACACTCTACATTGATAACATGGTGGATACAGTATGCCACTGCTTGCCTGTTTTTCAGTCATAATTAATTGCGTTTCTACTGGCAAGGTATGTTTTTCTAAAATGTTTGCAAAATATTCAGTACAAGGGCATCAGCTAAATCAGTCTTTACTACTTTCTCTAACTTAAATTAAACACCTGTATTTTGCATGAACACAAACATTGAGGTATGGTGGAGTCATTATAACAGAATAGTATCAGCAACGAGAATGTACACATTGAATTACCAATTGATGAGTTAAGATGTTGAGTACGTGTTACCAATAATATTAGTTAGTTGTTTGCCTGATGATGTTCGGATGATGAGCGTAGTAGAAATAGCTGACACGTTGTTTCACTTGCCCTACAGCTCTGAACCTGTGTGAGAAAGCTGGTCTCAACTGTACAGAAGGTTGTCTCAATGCCACTGATGGTGTCGTCAAATGTTTCTGTCCCCTCGGCTACAGCGTCTCAAAGACAGACAACAGCACATGCGAAGGTAATCTAATGTAACAGTTGTCTGCAACTGAATGAAATAGCAGATGCAATTGTACATAGCATTTAAAACCAAAATAACTATACAATGGATATGAAGATGTCAGGAGTATAATTACATTAATTAGTTAATTAGTTATCATATAATGTATATGAATATGTGTGAATCCTGGTCCAATGATAAGTCTATGTCAAATTCTGTCCTTATACAAAGAAAGCTCCATACTCCTGCATGTAATAACACCAACAGGAAACAATCTTACCTCAAGATTTTACCTCAAGACTGGTCAGTAATTGCCCAAAACGGAGCATTGAGACCGTCTCAAGATTTGTTTTCTGATGTTGTAGTTCTTTATTGATGTATTTTTTTCATATGTTTTTTTGGACTTTAAACCAGTTCTTTTTAATCACCTTCTGCAGTTACTTGTTTAGCATATCATTTTTGTAATTATTTATTATTATTAGTTACCCCATCTAATATCCACTGTGGCTTGCTAGCGTATACACCTGTAGCTTTGAACAACATCCAGAAGGTTTGTTTGTGTCGATAGCCAGGTTTATTATGAAGGTGCCACCTTACTGGACATGGTAGATAACAATCACCTGTTACGATGTCTTTCCTGCAGACACCAATGAATGTGAAGACGCTTTCTTGAATGGCTGTGGTCAGACACACAACTGTTTCAACCTGAAGGGCTCCTACAACTGCAGCTGTGATGTCGGATACATTCTCAACACTGATGGCCGCACATGTCGACGTGAGTCTGCTGTCTGTTGATGTTACAGATACAATGCTATTGGGATATTGTGAAATTTATTCAGATTGATTAACGAAAAGACAATTTTACATTAGGAAACATTATGAACATTGCATTATTTATTAATTTATTATTGTTAAAAATCATTACCTATTTATTTATTTATTTTATTAAAGATGTCAGCAGATATTTATATTTTTCTGGCAGTTGTATTTATTCACTGTTGCTTATAACAGATGGATGTTTCTTCTGATGTTGAAAGAACTAAGAATAACATTAAACAGGTTGTGCCTAAGTGTCATGTACAATAAAATGGTACATCTATGTGCTATTGTACTGCCAAAGAGATACAGAGAGTAGAGTGCCACTCTGGGTACAGCGAGTAGAGTGCCACTCTAGGTACAGAGAGTAGAGTGCCACTCTGGGTACAGAGAGTAGAGTGCCACTCTATGTACAGAGAGTAGAGTGCCACTCTGGGTACAGAGAGTAGAGTGCCACTCTGGGTACAGAGAGTAGAGTGCCACTCTGGGTAGAGAGAGTAGAGTGCCACTCTGGGTACAGAGAGTAGAGTGCCACTCTGGGTACAGAGGGTAGAGTGCCACTCTGGGTACAGAGGGTAGAGTGCCACTCTGGGTACATAGAATAGAGTGCCACTCTGGGTACAGAGAGTACGAGTGCCACTCTGGGTACAGATAGTAGAGTGCCACTCTGGGTACATAAAGTGCCACTCTGGGTGAGCACCATCTGACATATAGCAAGAGGTGCAGCAGCCTCTGGAACGATCTACTGGACAGTCTGCGACTAATAGACTCACTTGAACTTTTTTAGTCCATATTGAAAACACATCTTTTTAAGGCCGCATTTGTGAACTACTTGTAGGGTATCTTATAATGAATTAATTTCAACTGTAATTCTGCAATTTATTTACTTACTTTATTATTAAGTTATTAATGTATTTTAATATGTATTTATTATTTTATTTTATCTATTTATTGCTGATAAGTTTAGCTTATGAACTAGGACTTTTAGAAGTTTTATTTAATTATCTATTTATTATCATTTAACATTTTGTCTTTATTATGAACATTTAAAATATGTATGTGTTACAATGTATTTTATGCGCCTCTGAGCGGAAATTTATATGGATATATGGCGCATTACAAATAAAATTATTATTATTATTATTTCACATGTAGATAGACGCATGATGTAATTTCTGTTCTTACACCTATAATGTGGCTGACTGTGACCTGTGCCTGTGTGCCCTGACAGCCTGTGACGAGGGCTACTGGGGCGCGGGGTGTGCCCAGCTGTGCAACTGTAAGGATGTGACCACCTACTGCAATGTCACCTACGGCTGTGACGAGTGTCTGTCAGGGTGGACGGGCGGCAACTGTGACCAGGACGTGGACGAGTGCTTAGAGGTAGGGCATTGGCAGAATGATATCAACTCTCAACCTAAAGTTTGTAAGACCTGTCTTGATTGGCTGTAAAATAATAGAACAAACGTTTTAGATCTTTGGTTGTAAGGCATGCTTTGATTGGTTGTAAACTTACACAAAGTAAAAATGTTGTAATGTTTATACATAGCGCTGTCAACTTATCACATAACGTTTGTAAGAGATACTACTTTCAGTTTATGGTGTGAAGTTTGTATAGCATGCTCATTTGCATCACACCAAATACTGCTGACTTTTATTATGTATATTCATAATTTAAGGGTTCACAGTGATCGATGCACGATTATATAATCTTGTGTTATAAGCACAATATCAAGTTTGTTCTAAATATGGGTGTAGCTTCATTGAATTTTTATGTCACTATCTTTATATAGCTTTTGATGTGTCTTTAATTGTGAGTTTTGTAAATTCATCTCATAGACACTGGTAATTCATATTTTATTTCTGATTCAATGTTTGTGGAAATAGTTCTTGATAAACTGCTGTTTTATCTGTTCTGTTGTTACCTGACTGTAATTTGAATGCCATTGGATCGTGACAGAATCCGTGTGACGAGAGGTCAAACTGCACCAACAAGATTGGTTCATTCAGCTGTGACTGCCATGCTGGATATGTGCCCCATAATGCAACAGCTTGTGTTGGTTTGTACAACTACTTCCTGTTTACACCACCATCAGTGGTATCTATTTTGTTAATTCTGCAGGCAAGAAATTATGTGAGCAGACACACACATACACATGCCCACGCACGCACGCACGCACGCACGCACGCACGCACGCACGCACGCACGCACGCACACACACACGCTTGCACACACGCACACATGCACACTTGCTTGCACAACACACGCACACGCACACACAGAACACATGCACACATGCACACATGCACACATGCACACATGCACACATGCACACATGCACACATGCACACATGCACACATGCACACATGCACACATGCACACAAGCACACAGCACACGCACGCACACGCACGCACACAATGAATCATTTTATCAGTTTTACACAGTTGCAAGAATTATAATTTTCCGGTATCTATTTTGGCTTGAACTACATAATTACTTATGGCATGTAATTAAACAACACTACAATTTTTTCACCATTGAAATATTGACCATGAATAACTCGTCAAATGTACACCATTCACGTGAAAATACAAAGCCATTAAGAGAGCGTGACTTCACCAGTTCTTGGTTTGTTGGCCAATAGAACTGGACGAATGCTCAAGTAACCCGTGTCAGAACAACGGCATCTGTCGCGATGAATTCATGGGTTACAACTGCACGTGTGCTGACGGCTTTGAAGGAGATCGCTGCCAGTTAGGTGAGTGGGATGATGGTGGGTGGGCCAGTGACAGGGTAACTGAGTGACTGAGTGGCTGAGTGGCTGAGTGACTGAGTGACTGAGTGACTGAGTGACTGAGTGACTGAGTGACTGAGTAGGGTTTACTGATACCTACATCAAGCCTCTTCTGGTTCTCCAAGTTATCAAGTGTGAGGTTGGTCTTTGACATAGAGCAGTTGTCATTCAGCACAAGCAACATCTAAAAAATTAATATGTTGCGCCTCTATTACTGTATGCGAAATGAAATCAAACATTCTTAAGATTGTCTTGACACTGTGAATGTGTTGTCAAAATGCATTGCCTTGTGTCATGTGATCATCTATGGAATAATTTATTCTACTTAAATCTACTTGGCATATCAAATGACAACTTTTTGAATGACAACTTGCATTCTATTATTTCACAAAATATGCGTGGCAAGGATTGCATCATTTCCACACTCTAATTTGTACCATGGCTGAATATTTTCCCAGCGAATCCCCTTTAACGTATGCCGCGGGTCGGGAATTGCAGGAAAATGACAAAACGGTCGAATTTTAATAAACTTGATTTTCAGAACGAACGATGTCTTGCGCACGTGTTGCTAACTTTATTTCACTGAATTCGTCCTAAAAGTACCAATAAAAGGATTAACTATGTCGTTACCCAACTAGCTGCTAATGTCGTTATGGCGGCTGGCCTTTAAAATCGACGAAAACGGGCCAACTTTCAGCGCGCTCAAACGTAAACATTGCTCCATGCAACGCGGCCATGTTTGGTATCCTCGTGTTCGAAATGATCCCTTCCGTACGCTACCGAAGTCAAAAATCGGCGACATCCGTACATAAATTAGTTATCGGCGCCGAAAGTGCCGCGAAACTATCCAATCACAAACGGTTTCAGCTGTTGCTTGGCAGCCCGACCTCACGCGAACCATATATGGTGATCGCGGCCACGTAGCTAATTAAAATTGACCTTATGCAACGACGCCAGCCAATCACGGTGCGGCTTCAAGATGAATGACCTGTATGTGTCATGGCGTCGGATCGACGAAAGATCCGTACGGTTTACCAATTTGAAAGAAAGAAACGATATAATAAACGCAAATAAGCTGAATGCGCGGGAGATAGCATGAACAGCCTGCATGATGCTGTTCAGTCGCGCAACGGACTCGCGGAAGCGGCAGCGAACGGGGAAAGAAATGCCGACGGCGACGTCGGGCTGGCCTTGCTACGCGGCTACGGCCGCCGGCCGCCGACCACCCCGACTGTCACTGACAGCGGCGCTGGCGCTGCCGAAGTTTGTCGCTCTATCAGTATCAGTCGGAAGTTACATTTATTTATTTATTACAGAAAATAATTTGACTGAATTTGTTTCATTCAGATTAATCCAATGTGGAATTAACATAAAACGAAAGGTGGTACTGTTGTTGGATTTACTTTTCTAGCATTATTTTTTTCTTATCAAATATGAAAAGTATTTTAGGTAATTAAATTTTTAAACAATTTATTTAACATTAAATAATTCATTAAACATTAATTGTGACAGAGTATGCTTATCATTTATGATATGTGTGCATGAAATTGACCAATTATTTAGTAATAGATGTTTGTGTGTGTATGTATATATATATATATATATATATATATATATATATATATATATATATACATATATATATGATATAAATATGTGTATATATGTATAGGCCTTACATATATATATATATATATGTATATATATATATATATATATATAATATACATATATATCAAATTTTATTTCATAAAAGACAACATTACATAATACATATACAATGTATGAGTATGCTTGGCCAGTGATGAATTTCTTCAATGCCGCCGCCGCCGCTTGTGTAAACTATAAACAAATTCCATATATATATACTGAATATGGTTCACACACTTTCATTATATAGTTACCACATGCTTCTGGTATGAAAAACAGTCATAATGGTGACTTTACACTGGTGTTATTAAAAATATTTGATGTTCATTTGGTTTTTTGCCGTTTTCTCAAAACTTACTTTTCGACAATATTGCTATTTTGCGGGAGGTCTCCCGGAAAAAGTACAAAACCTAGGAGTCTGATTTTTTTACCATGTATTCCCAATGGTGCAGTGAGTGCAATGATGCTTTTTAAACATGATAGCTTTTATATGAAGATTTTTATTGATGACTGAAGTTGTTATAATATTTGGAAAAACGAAAACAAATCTTTGCAATTTCTTTTTGATAATAAATATTGTAAGGAGTTGATCAAAAACAGCATCATTGCACTCTACAACACTTCAGTGGATCATAACAAACAAAAAAGAAAGAAACATATGCATAGTTTTACTGCAAGACCTCCCGCAAAATCATGCGTACCTATTTTCACAGAAAAGCCGGTTGCCATGGTTACGGTTATGCAAATGAGATGAAATTTTACAATTGGTCATCTTTTCCCACCAGAACCACATCCTGAAAGTTTTAGAAAGATTGCTGCTCTGGTTGTTGAGATATCATCAAAATCCATTTCCCGACCAGTGTCCTACCTTAATTACATAAGTAAAGAGAAGACAAATAGTATACAAGACTATGAGCATTGCCGTTGGCCTAGATAAATAAAGCAAATCTCCTTAAAAGCATATAGATGTCATGTTTATCAATGGGGATTGCACGAGAAATTATCTAAGCGACTAGCTATATCTAAGCAAAAGAAATGTGGGGGCCAGAAACCACCTAACAACCCCCTCGCCCATGTACTGTGCACTAACAACGTATAGCCGCCGAGAAACAGGGCCGGATAATGCCAGCAAATCGCAAAAGATGACATTGTTAACCAGGCAGCGCTGAATCTTCTGACTGTATGCAAACTTCTCCAAAACTAACCAAATGCTGACAAAAAACATTATGGTTAAAAATGGGCTGCTCAGTGAAACGCACTTCCTCTGTTGACAGAGGAATTAAAACTAAGTCTCATGATATGCGACGTCGGGCGGTGACTGTGTCCAGCCCCGCCCCAGCTTCACTGTGGCCTCATCTAAGGTGACATTGTCCAGATGTGACTGGACAATGTTTACATGTTAGTGGGTGCTGTGAGCAAAACGTATTTGATCCCTGCTGGATTAAATCCATATTTATCATTTTAACTGTCATCCACCAGTCCTCAGGGGTGTGTACTGTATGTAGCAGTATCTTGCTAGATTTGATTGAGTCTGATAACTGAGTGGTAAAATGTCTTCTGCAGACATCTATGAGTGTGCCAGTAATCCGTGCATGAACAACGGAGTCTGTACGGACCTGGAGAACCGCTACACGTGTGCCTGTACCCCTGACTGGAAGGGGGTTCACTGTGAAACAGGTTTGTGTCATCTTTTACCTCTTCAGCCCAGAGGGTGAGGGTCACATTATTTGATCTCTCCCACAATGTTGATTTAATTCCCCCCACCATCTTGATTAGTTGTCTCTACCAATCTATCATGTTGTAACTAATATAGTTGTAACGCACTGAAAAACTAGTAAAATATATTTGAACACTCAGAGAACATGCAAAGAACTTTTAGCGTTGAGTCATGCAGCATTTATGTAACTGAGCAGAAATTGTATTATTTAGAATATGGGCTTTCTATTTGTAATCAGGGTAATTAATAAGTAGTATTTATTAAATAAGATGAGTACCGGAAAGGTACCAACTTGCGCAGAGAAGCATAGGACCGATACAACTGGAAGTGGCAAACTGACCCCTTCGTCCAACAATTCGCCTGCATAAGGATGATGATGAATTATTAAATGAGTAAAACCATCACCTGATATTTGTATTATTTCTTTACAGGGTACTAACATTGAGAAAATAATTGCAACGTTGAACTTGGTTCTGATGCCATGGTGTTAAACTCGATAAAAGCACTGTAATGTTTTATTCAAGACAATCCATTTTTGGAAAGTGAACTACGTCTGGATTTTGTATTGATACAGTTTGCGTATTACTTCATGGGAACACTAAGTAGTCTTATTGTAACAAGAAGTGTGAAATTCTCTGCTTTGTAAGTTATCAGGAGATAATAATAAGCCCATCTTCTAGAAACCAGGAGACTGAGAGGAGATCAGATAGAAGTGTCTAAAATATTGAATGGATATGAAAATATTGACAGAAATAATTTTTTCTCGGCTAAGGAAGAGAGAAGGCCTAGAGGACATGAAGTTACTTTGGAAAAGAACCAATGTAGACTAGATATTAGAAAATTATCATTTTCACAAAGAACAGTAAATGAATCGAACAGATTATCAGCTGATTATGTGGGTGCTAGTAGTGCTAATATGTTTTAAAATGAAATCGACATATGCCTAACAAGAGCGGGGCACATTTAGATAGATAGGTTGGACTCTTGATAAGCCAAAGGACTTCCTTGTCCACCTGCCATCTAGAGTTTGTTCTCTAGGTGGCAATCATGTTATATCTTGTTATATGTGTGACATCTTTACCTGGTACTTTGTGTTGTCCAGTCACCAATGAATGCCTGAGCAACCCCTGCCTCAATGGAGGGTCCTGTACTGACCTTGATGACCAGTACAAATGTACCTGCGTGGCCGGATATGAAGGAGTTAATTGTGACACTGGTAAGTCCACATCCTGTGTATGTCGACACCAGTCTCTTGGGTTAATATTTTGTGTAGTATGGTAGATGTTATTGTTGTTTATAAAATATACCTGATAGGTGAGTTTGTTGTCAGCAGATCCATGAATGTGTGTATATCTTTGTTCATGAAATTGTTCATGCACATACATGTATATACATGCAGGGTGTGTATGCAAGCACATACATGCATACAGTAATATGTAATATATATGTATGTATATATGTATGAATATAAAATTATATATATATATACACTTGTATATACATAGTATTATGTACATAAATGTATGAATAAATATATACACATAGAACACATATGTTTGCATGCATGCATGTGCACACACACACACGCACGCACTCACGCACGCATGCACAAATACACACATGCACATATACACATACACACGCACAATTTTCCATGTTAATTGAAATTACAGTCTTATTTAATATGACACTAATGAGAGAGTTGCAATCTGTCGTTGTCGTTGTAGACATAGATGAGTGTGCCAGCAGCCCCTGCATGGCCAACTCAACAACCAACTGCACCGACCTGCTGGATGCCTTCCAATGTAACTGTGAGCCTGGGTATAACGGCACATCCTGTGAAATAGGTGAGACATTTTGGCAATTGAATGAACAACACAATAACAGCAACTGTACAGAAGACATGATACTCGTACAGTAGTTTAAGCATGCATACATTACACACATGCTCTCTCTCTATCTCTCTCCCTCTCTCTCTCTATTACTCTCTCTCCTCTCTCTCTCTCTCCCTCTCTGTTCTCTCTCTCTGTCTCTCTCTGTTTCTGTCTCTCTCTGTCTCTCTGTCTCGCTCTCTCTACTCTCCTCTCTCTCTCCTCTCTCTCTATCTCTCTCACTCTCTGCTGTCCATCATGCCTGATGATGACATCAGTATAGGGTATTGTCCATGTGCTTTGCTCGTCAGTGAGATATTAGTCCAATCTGACCTGAACAAACTCTCCCGCAGTTAACACAGAATATGATGGGGGAGAAGCATCAGGAAAGCCATGATCATATTAGTATTTTTGAAAAGAAACGTTGGTGTGGTTATAATTTTCTGAAAGCGGCTGGTTGAATAAGTCATCATAAAGACATTATATTGTACCCACAGTACAGACATATTAAAGTTAATAGAACTTTTCAGGGCACTGAATGCAGCTAGAAATGAGAGAATTTGAAACTGTCGTTCTCATTGTAGACATTGATGAGTGTGCCAGCAGCCCCTGCATGGCAAACTCAACAACCAACTGCACGAACCTGGTGGATGCCTTCCAATGTAACTGTGAGCCTGGGTATAACGGCACATTCTGTGAAATAGGTGAGACATTTTGGCAGTTGAATGAACAACACAATAACAGCAACTGTACAGAAGACATGATACTCGTACAGTATAAGCATGCATACATTACACACATGGTCTCTGTCTCTCTCTCTGTCTCTCTGTCTCTATGTGTGTCTCTGTCTCTCTCTCTCTATCTCTCTCACTCTCTGCTGTCCATCATGCCTGATGATGACATAAGTATAGGGTATTGTCCATGTGCTTTGCTCGTCAGTGAGATATTAGTCCAATCTGACCTGAACAAACTCTCCCGCAGTTGACACTGAAGATGATAGGGGCAGAAGCATCAGGAAAGCCATGACCATATTGGTATTTTTGAAAAGAAACGTTGGTGTGGTTATACTGTTCTGAAAGAGGCTGGTTGAATAAGTCATCATAAAGGCATTATATTGTACCCACAGTACAGACATATTAAAGTTAATAGAATTTTGTGGAGCACTGGACGCAGCTAGAAATGAGAGTTAGAATCTGTCGTTCTAATTGTAGACATAGATGAGTGTGCCAGCAGCCCCTGCATGGCCAACTCAACAACCAACTGCACCAACCTGGTGGATGCCTTCCATTGTAACTGTGAGCCTGGGTATAACGGCACATCCTGTGAAATAGGTGAGACATTTTGGCAGTTGAATGAACAACACAATAACAGCAACTGTACAGAAGACATGATACTCGTACAGTAGTTTACTGTACAGTGGTTGAATAAGTCATCATAAAGACATTATATTGTACCCACAGTACAGACATATTAAAGTTAATAGAACTTTTCAGGGCACTGAATGCAGCTAGAAATGAGAGAATTTGAATCTGTCGTTCTCGTTGTAGACATAGATGAGTGTGCCAGCAGCCCCTGCATGGCCAACTCAACAACCAACTGCACCAACCTGGTGGATGCGTTCCAATGTAACTGTGAGCCTGGGTATAACGGCACATCCTGTGAGACAGGTGAGACCTCTGACTGCATCTAGTTCTCAGGGAGAAACCATGGAGGTTACCTTTGCAAGTGTTCCCATAAGCAGGATGACTGAATAGCAAACATATGTTAAAGTGGGAGAACATAGTGGTGTATGATTTTGAACACTTCTTTAGTCGTGTGACCATATTTTACTAGGAAGAATGCAACATAAGTAATACATGTTTACATTCTTTTGCCAGCTTGACAAGGTATTAACACTGCATGTAGAGACATGAATTTAACTTAACATCACAGTTAACCACCTGATCATTTAGAGAATATTGGCGATTATTCTCCCGATTAAAGTAGACGCCATCAGTGAGATAGTTGGTCGAATCAGCCCACAGTTCACAATGGCGCCAAATGTTACAGTTTTAAATGAGTGGACTGTTGGCCATATAATTAATATATGCCATGACCCGGTCATTGAAATCCTCGCATATAAAGACACATGACGTAAACTTTCTGCACTACAGAACACATTTGGGAAATGACAATGTATTGAACTGTGTCCATGACCCCCAAGTAGGTTGCAGTCTCCGAGTACAATCGGGTCAACATCCGAAATATCGTTGGTATTGACCTCGAGAAAAACTATAAGGCTGTTAACAACATCCGTTGCGAACGAATATAGCTGGGGACTAGCCACAAACATAACCTGAAATTTATCCTCGTCTAGATTTATGCTCAGTGGAATAAAGCGCTAAGAGACGAACAGAGGAATGACCCAGAACTTTAACCTCAAACATAGCTGCCAATGCTATGAACACACTAAATTAAACAAAGAAGAGTAACCACTATAAGTATTACGATGTAAGATTAGACAATTCAAATACAAATAGCACTAAGCCCAATAACATATATGTAAATAAGTGTTTATGACAATCCCACGTGATAGCTATGTGACTAGGTTCACTGGAATTACTGTGAATGTTAGTTTTTAGGTTCGGAGCTGTGCCCACATAAAAACATTTGACTTTCATCATAATGCCATATTTATGCTGCCCTTGTGTTTGCAGTCATCCCCACCACACCCACTCCAGCCATGACACTGTCCACTGCGGCACCCAAGTGTGTCACTTGGACAGTGTTCCTGCAGCGAATGATCGTTGGTCACAATGACGTCACCCTGACAGGCAGTAGCCTGGAGCAGTGTAAGGAGGGGTGTCTCAACGACACCTCCTGTCTGTCCATAGAGTACAGCCCGTCTACCTCTCTGTGTCACCTCCAGTACGTTCAGCGCGAGTCAGTCACGGACGCAGACTTCACTACGGAGGCGTCCACTGACTACTACGAACTCACAAAGTGCGGTAGGTTGGACCTGAATTTGTTGCTTTGATTTTCCGTTGTTTAAATTAAATGGGTGAGCGAGCGCTCTACATCGCTGCTCCTCACTTATGGAACAATCTACCACACAATATGCGAACATGTGATTCACCAAAAATTATATGGTATATCAAAACACTGTGTACTCTGAACAACTACGATTGTTTTCTGCAGTATATATCGGTAGATTTTTCATAAACCATTTATACAAAGTAAGGTTAAATATGCGCAGTGGCTCAGCGGTAGAGCTTTTTACTCTCGACTAAGAGAGCCTGGGTTCAAATCCTGTGCTGCGGTGTTAAAACCTTGGGCAAGTTTGTTCACGCTACATTGCTCTAGTTCACTCAACTGTATAAATGAGTCCCTGGCTATAAACAGAGGTGGATATATGTATGAGCAGCCTCCGTGCATTAATTGTAGCATACGGCTGGATGCTTCCCAGAGAAGTTGAGATGGTTTTTAACTGAACAAGTCTGTCAGGGAAGTGAAGTGTAAAGTGCTTTGAGCAGTCCTGAGGACTGGATGCTGCGCTATATAAGAACTTACTTTTTTACAGGTGTTCTTAGGTGGTTTCCTCCAAACAGCCTAAACTTGGGCTAACGCAGGAGTTCTTTTCTAGAATTAGGGAGTCCACTATAGGTTACATATTTACCCCCTGTGTGGGATCTTATACTTCCCCTGGCATAGACACCAGATAGAAGGGACCACCGGCTTTTAGTGTCTCTTCCAAAAGACACAGGCAAATGTGGGGTGAACGAAATTGCTTAATTTTCGAAATGGCACTAGGTGGGTTCGAACCACCGTTCCCTCAATTGACAATCCGGCGCTCTACCACGCGACCACCGCTCCCCACAATCAAATCAAATTTCCTACATCCACTGTTTGTTGCATTGACAGAGGCCGAGGGAGATGTGTGTTTGAGAGCAGGACTCAACTGTAGCCACGAGTGTCTCAACTCCACCACCCCCCAGTGCTCCTGTCCTCCCAGTCTGTCTCTCTCCCTCATGGACAACAGCACTTGTGAAGGTGAGAACGCTAAGGTCGCCTCTCATGTATGCCTACAATCTGACTCTTTAAAATACTTGATTAAATCATTCTAACGGCCACACTCGGCCCCAGGACTGATAGTTTTTCATATTTTACCTATTTTTTTCTTCCCAAAACTCTTCAGCAGTGTTTTCTCTGATTTTGTATAGACATTTCATGACATAGTAGTGCCATAAAACATAGACAATCTGTATTTAATTGAATCACCCTTTGGGTAACCTAGGGTCTGGTAAACTGGTAATTTTATTTTTGATTGTCACGTTGTGACTTTTACTTGTTTTTAAAAACTTTTCAGTGGCTTTTTATCTGATTTTGCATAGATGTAATAGTGCCACAAAAACAAAAAACTATTCTTGATTTAATCATTCTAAGGGTACTTTAGAGACCCCACATTTTTTTTCTCACATTTTCCCTGTTACAAAAGTGCAGTAACTTTCTCTTTAATTTGGAATTGCATTCCATGCTGTAGTCCACTACTGTATTAGCTGCAATCAGCTTAAGGGCTCCAAAGTTCCCCAAAATGTTTCATTTCCATCTGTATCTGTAGGCACATATCTGTAGGCACATATCTGTAGACACATATCTGTAGGCACATATCTGTAGCCACATGTCTGTAGGCACATATCTGTAGGCACATATCTGTAGGCACATATCTGTAAGCACATATCTGTAGACATATCTGTAGGCACATATCTGTAGGCACATATCTGTAGTAAACACATATATGTAGACACATGTCTGTAGGCACATATCTGTAAGCACATATCTGTAGACATATCTGTAGGCACATATCTGTAGGCACATATCTGTAGACACATATATGTAGACACATATCTGTAGGCACATATCTGTAGACACACATCTGTAGACCACTGATAATGTTAATTCTGTGAACAGTGACACCAGTGATTCAGCGTCTGGTGCAAGGCTCCATGGCAGTGGACCGACCCTTTGTGTTGGACCTTCTCAACACCAGCTCACAGGAGTTCATTGCATTTGAGGCATTGGTCAGGAACTGGGTAAGTCCACAGTTCACCAGCAGAAATATTGTTTTAATTATGTTGTTCATTTATTTAGACTTTTGTTTAGAAAACACACAATTTATATTTACGCTATTTAGTACTATAAATAATCATGTAAACTTAAATAGCCATGTCACAAACTGTCAGTGCATCACCATAATCGATGTGATAATAGAGTAATAGTGTACTGTTGATACCATACTTTACTGTCATACCACATTGGACCATCTGTAGTAAAGGCAAGACAATCAAGCAACATATTGTGTGCTACATAAAAAGTTTGCAAGCCCTTTCATTTTTTAAATTTACTTATTTACCAACCTAGCACCAACAGCTCTGGACTGTAGCAGCAGCACCCCTCTAAGAGTAACTGTTTCAGGCTATAAATATTCTGTCTTCAGGGCATTACCCTTACTTTATGTCTGGGACTATTTATTTTAGTTTGATACTGCTATTCCTAGGACCATTAAGCTATCGTAAGACTATTGCAAAAGTTATGAAAGTATCATGAATACATTGCAATAGTAGCACAGCCATCGTAACATTGTCGCAGCAGTACACCTACCCCAATAAACACCCGTAAATTAAGTGGACTATAGTTGATGTTGTTGTGCAAAGATATATCCAACTTGACCACGTAATGTAGATGTCTGTTGTCTTGCTGCAGTTGGAGCTGACTTTGAACAAATCCATGGGAGCAACATTCAGTGAAATACTCGACATAAGCTTCAGGTAAGTGATCTACAACGTATAGAGACAGAACCAGGAAACCATTAAAATAAAATTCTTAGAGCTCATGAGTCTGATTGTGCTCTGATTTCGCATTTTAACAGTGATCTTGTATACTGAACATTGTCAATGTCACTTTATGCCTCCAGGACACAATCACTGGTGTGTCATGGACAGTGTCATATGTGATATGGAAGTGACGTTGTATTTTTATAAGTCCCAATTTAACCACAGATTGCTGGAGCCTTGCATTGTTTGTTAGCCTAGCAATTTGATGTTATCAGAAGTTTGTTGGAAATCGTACACCTAAATTTGAGACTATAGGAACACTGAACTAAGTTGCTAAACATTCCATTTCTATTGTGTGCTACTAATAAAAGGACTGAATATCTTGAATAAAACGTTGCATGTAAGTTATATATAGTGGCAACTTATACAGTACTTTCTACGTAGGCAGCCGTACATTCACTAAGTCTTTGGGCACTGTTCATGATACTTTCTAAATGGTCAACCATATGGTCAGTTAGCCTTTGGACGTAGCAACAAACAACCAGGTAATGGTTTCGGTTTACAGCAATGACAGCGGTGTGGTGATTGCCTACACTCTCAAGTTGACAAAAATTGCCACCGCAAATTTGAGTGCAGCTATCACTGATGCCATTGTGGCAAAAGCTGGCAACGTCTCCATTGGCAACTACAGTGTGGATGTCTCCTCAGTGGCAGCCACAGGTACACTGTCTGTTTGTGTAGAACTAAGCTATCTGTACCAGCCATTTAATTGTTGCTTGTGTATAACCTAATACACTAGACGTACACCCCGTTTTACTTAAGATAAATCACATCCAGTGAAAAAAATTCATTGTTCAATGTATGCATTTAAAAGTAAACAGATAGTAACAATGCAGCCAGTGACATGTGTTCATGGAGAACATATATCATTTAGATAACCATTCATTATTATTTTAGCCATTGGATGACAATATGTTTCTGTTACTACAAGCAGCTTTCAGTTTATTGCGTGGTCCATGTTAGCCAGGGGCATTGCACCATTGCCAGAGCAAGAGAGTTTGAACTATCAGTATTGATTCAAGCATAGACATCAGGTGTCAAGGGGTGTTCTCTGGCTTGTGCAATCACTCTGTTTAGCACCACACAAATAATTGAGCTCGCATTTGTCTTGACATTTATACAGAGTTGTAAAACATCACATCACACTGCCACCACTAGGTGTGTGTCTTCTTGTGTTCTGTCAATCAAGCACTGGGTGGTTTAGTGTAACTTGTGCTGAATCTACACCTTGCCTGGCATAAGGTTGCATGCCTGAGGTGTGTATGCATCTTTGCATGTGTACACTCATGCACAGCGTGTCTTACGGTGAACTACACAGTGTATGGACTGTGGAAAGAATTGACTGGTGTAAAGGCCTGTTTTATGTTTGTGTCTCTTTGTTGTGTACTCAACTATGTTTTTGCATTGTTTTAGTAGTAAATGTTTCTGTTATCATAATCACTATTACTGCTTTTGTTTCAGTGATCACTGTAGACATGACAATATTTGAAACTACAACAGATTCAATGGGTAAGATTATAATACAGAAGACTTCTGCAGTACAAACCTTTTCATATATCATTGTTGCCATTTATAATGATAATAATCTTTATTTTGTTCATATTTAGCCTAGTAAACATACATGTTATCTTCCAAGTTTAAAACAGATATCTATCAAGGTAGCAATTTGAATTGAGTAATCTTTGAGATATTTCTACAGCTATGGTGATAGAATGGTTTCCTAATCACTGGTTGCAGGAATTATTGCATTTTTATTTTCATATTATATTTCATATTATAATTCCTTTCAGCAATAAGCACAGTGATGTAATTACACATTTAATTTCAGTGAACGAGACACTGACCACTAACAACGACACCTTCCGTGTTACCACTGTCACCACGGTGGAACCTCCAGGTGAAATTTTAATAATCCTTCAAAAAATTTAATTTCAGGAAATATATTTGCTCCCATGATTTTGGGGAAGTGTTAATACTTCATAAATGGCTAATTTGCTAGCGAATCTCAAATCTTACCATTGTATGTGTCACTAAAAAAAGCATCACAATTGAATAGCTTGAGATGTTCAGTTTGCAGAGTAAAATCATGATATGTTGTTGGCAATCTCCCTGACCCATATTTAAATAGCCTTGTAAACATGCATGTTATCTTCCTAAGTTTAAAATAAATATAAAGGTAGCTATATTAATTGAGTAATCCTTAAGATATTTCTATGGCTATTTTGAAATAATGGTTTTATAATAACTGGTTGCAGGAATTATTGCATTTTTACTTTTCATATTATAAATCCTTTCAGTAAAAAGCACAGTGATGTAATTACACAATTACATTTAATTTCAGTGAATGAGACACTGACCACTAGCAACGACACCTTCAGCGTTACCACTGTCACTATGGTTGAACCTTCAGGTGAGATTTTAAACCAGACAATCCTTAAAAAAATTGAATTTCAGGTAATATATTTGCTACCATGATTTTGGGAAAGTATTGATACTACATCAATGGCTAATTTGTTTGCGAATCTCAAATCTTACCGTTGCATGTGTCACTGAAAAAAGCATCACAATTGAATCGCTTGAGATGTTCAATTTGCAGAGTAAAATCATGATATGTTGTTGGCAATCTCCCTGACCCATATTTAAATAGCCTTGTAAACATGCATGTTATCTTCCTAAGTTTAAAATAAATATAAAGGTAGCTATATTAATTGAGTAATTCTTAAGACATTTCTATGGCTATATTGAAATAATGGTTTTATAATAACTGGTTGCAGGAATTATTGCATTTTTACTTTTCATATTATAAATCCTTTCAGCAATAAGCACAGTGATGTAACTACACAATTACATTTAATTTCAGTGAATGAGACACTGACCACTAACAACGACACCTTCAGCGTTACCACCGTCACTATGGTTGAACCTTCAGGTGAGATTTTACACCAGATAATCCTTAAAATAAATTGAATTTCAGGAAATATATTTGCTACCATGATTTTGGGAAAGTATTGATACTACATCAATAGCTAATTTGTTTGCGAATCTCAAATCTTACCGTTGCATGTGTCACTGAAAAAAGCATCACAATTGAATCGCTTGAGATGTTCAGTTTGCAGAGTAAAATCATGATATGTTGTTGGCAATCTTCCTAACCCATATTTAAATTGCCTTGTAAACATGCATGTTATCTTCCTAAGTTTAAACTAAATATCTATAAAGGTAGCAATTTGAATTGAGTAACCCTTGAGATATTTCTACAGCAATGTTGAAATAATGGTTGGAAGAATTATTGCATTTTTACTTTTCATATTATAATTCCTTTCAGTAAAAAGCACAGTGTCGTAATTACAGAGTTACATTTAATTTCAGTGAATGAGACACTGACCACTAACAACGACACCTTCAGTGTTACCACTGTCACCATGGTGGAACCTCCAGGTGAGATTTTAAACCAGATAATCCTTCAAAATAATTTGAATTTCTGGAAATATATTTGCTACCATAATTTTGGGAAGTGTTAATACTACATAAATGGCTAATTTGCTAGCGAATCTCAAATCTTACCATTGTATGTGTCACTGTAACAAGCATCACAATTGAATAGCTTAAGATGTTCAGTTTGCAGAGTAAAATCATGATATGTTGTTGGCAATCTCCCTGACCCATATTTAAATAGCCTTGTAAACATGCATGTTATCTTCCTAAGTTTAAAATAAATATAAAGGTAGCTATATTAATTGAGTAATCCTTAAGATATTTCTATGGCTATTTTGAAATAATGGTTTTATAATAACTGGTTGCAGGAATTATTGCATTTTTACTTTTCATATTATAAATCTTTTCAGTAAAAAGCACAGTGTCGTAGTTACAGAGTTACATTTAATTTCAGTGAACGAGACACTGACCACTAACAACGACACCTTCAGCGTTACCACTGTCACCATGGTTGAACCTTCAGGTGAGATTTTAAACCAGATAATCCTTAAAAAAAAAATTGAATTTCAGGAAATATATTTGCTACCATGATTTGGGGAAGTATTGATACTACATAAATGGCTAATTTGTTTGCGAATCTCAAATCTTACTGTTGAATGTGTCACTGAAAAAAGCATCACAATTGAATCGCTTGAGATGTTCAATTTGCAGAGTAAAATCATGATATGTTGTTGGCAATCTCCCTGACCCATATTTAAATTGCCTTGTAAACATGCATGTTATCTTCCTAAGTTTAAACTGAATATCTATAAAGGTAGCAATTTGAATTGAGTAACCCTTGAGATATTTCTACAGCAATGTTGAAATAATGGTTGGAGGAATTATTGCATTTTTACTTTTCATATTATAAATCCTTTCAGTAAAAAGCACAGTGTCGTAATTACAGTTACATTTAATTTCAGTGAACGAGACACTGACCACTAACAACGACACTGTCGGTGTTACCACTGTCACCATGGTGGAACCTCCAGGTGAGATTTTAAACCAGAGAATCCTTCAAAATAATTTGAATTTCTGGAAATATATTTGCTACCATAATTTTGGGAAAGTATTGCTACTACATAAATGGCCAATTTGTTTGTGAATCTCAAATCTTACCGTTGTGTGTGTCACTGAAAAAAGCACCACAATTGAATAGCTTAAGATGTTCAATTTGCAGAGTAAAATCATGATATGTTGTTGGCAATCTCCCTGACCCATATGTAAATCTACTGTGTAAAGCATGTTAATAAGAGCACATGTCCAAATGTGTTGCACATTAGGATAACATTATAAAAGCACATATCTATATATGTTGCTTAGCAGATTTATAATTACAAACTGAAATAAACATATTATATCATTTCAGTATGTTCAGACATAAATCTAATTACTCGCTATCTGTAATTATGAGTTAAAGACATGCATTGTTTCTGTCAGCCAATGAAACAGCAGAAACAACTACAGCTGAGGTCGGAACTGAAAAAACTACAGCTGAGGTCGGAACAGAAAAAAACACAGCTGAGGTCGGAGCTGAAAAAACTACAGCTGAGGTCGGAGCTGAAAAAACTACAGCTGAGGTCGGAATTGAAACAACTACAGCTGGCATTGAAACCACTGAAAGTAAGTGGACAAAAGTTATTGGTCATATAGACTGTTTGATAGTTTTTATTTGAAATTCATGCACGAGTTGCCATTTTGTGAAGCACACTCACTCTCATGGATCTACATTCTTTGGTTCCCAAAGTTTCCAGTTGGATTAGTGAAACAATTAACTTATACATGGTATGCAAAACGGTTCCCAGACAAAATGTGCTTATCACATAACAACCAGATTATTGAAGACATGCCTGTACTTCAGAACACACCAGCAGCAACGGAACTTGTTCACGTACTGGTGTCACGTGTGTTGCCTCAGATTTCGGCGGAACAATTTGGTTGTAGATGGCAGGCAGATGGGATCCCTGATCTCTGTTTATGGTAGGGGCTCTCTGTCTGATGTATACGGCCTCCTTCACTTTTCAATTATCCCGCCGAAATCTGAGGCAACACTTGTAACACCAGTACGTGAACAAGGTCCGTAGCTGACGGATCGAAACGTCGTACTCATCTTCGACATTAAGCTCCGAAGTAAGTTAATTATACTACAATAAACCATTCTTGGAGCCATGAACAATATATTCACTAACACTGTGTTTGGTTCTTTCCAGAGAGTGATGCTGTGGACCAGTGCCAGAGCAACCCTTGTCAAAATGCTGCAGATTGCATTGATCAGTCTTTTGCATTTCGCTGTAACTGCAAGACAGGTTTCTCTGGCCCTACCTGTGCCAAACGTAAGTTTGTCATAGTCACTGTCTTCTGTTACCATCGATTTTGGTGTGATGTTCTCGTTTCTTGTTTGTTCCACTGTGTGTCTGTGCAAAGCTAAACTTCTGTAGCACTATGTACAATAAAAACTGCCTACCGTGAATTTTGACGTTATTACGCCATGTGTCCGTAATGACCAGGTGACTGCAATGGACAGGTAGTGGACCTTCCAAACTAGTCATTCATGACTGTTAAAAGTGTCCAATGTAGAGAGGTTTTCATTATGGTCGTCTCATTTACAAACTCCACAGTCAATGCTGTGGCAATTTTTGTAAAGTGCTGAGCCTTAAAATATCTTCAATTGCATTATGTTTTTAAGACTTTCAACATGCAGGGTTTAATTGTATTCCACCAAACTCGTGCTGAAACGTAACACTGAGTGATGTAATTATTTTGTAAAATTATACATTTTGATCACTAACGAATACCTGTCTCTAGAAGATATTTATATGTATTTGTTTCATTTTTAATTAATCTGTCATAAAAAGTATTGTTTGTCGGTGGACTGTTTTGGAGGGGCATATTCCCATGGCTCTCATCGTGGAGACTTTGAATGTTTGGATGTTTGTTGCCAGTGGAAGGAGTTGGTGTGATGTATCCCTATGGCTCTAAACTGGGAGACTTTTAATGTTTGGATGTTTGTTGCCAGTGGAAGGAGTTGGCAAGATGTATCCCTATGGCTCTAAACTGGGAGACTTTTAATATTTGGATGTTTGTTGCCAGTGGAAGGAGTTGGCAAGATGTATCCCTATGGCTCTAAACTGGGAGACTTTTAATGTTTGGATGTTTGTTGCCAGTGGAAGGAGTTGGTGAGATGTATCCCTACGGCTCTAAACTGGGAGACTTTGAGATGACGTGTCGACGACGTTCAAAACAGTGTCGCACAAACATGTTCAAAATTCCACAGTTCAAAGTCGCAAATGCTCTGCTCAACAGAGTCAGTGTAAGTATCTAGCTGTGATCAAGCTAACATATATTTGTATATGTACATATATATATATATATATATATATATATATATATATATATATATATAATATATATATATAATATATATAATATATATATATATATACACATACATACATACATACACAGACAAATTATATATTTGTATAGGATGATATGTTCCTCCTTGAAGGCTTCGATCATCTCAGAAATCAAACGTATGATATTTGTATATGATAATTAATGTGTTCCTCCTAGATGGCGTTCACCTCAATAATCAAACACAATTATGTGATGTTTAATGTGTTCCTCCTAGATGGCTAATCAAACTTACATGGACTTATCTACAATACCTAAAAAAGAACAACTATATTTTTGTGAAATGTTCATGTATTAAAGGTTTTGCCAATTAATTAACATAACTATGTCTATACTGCTTAAATCATGTGTAGATCTATATATGTAAAAAAGTAGCAAATGTTGACACTGAATTCATCAATAGTTGATGCAACACGTGGATGTTACGTGGCTGACATTTGCAACACAAAACATTTCACTGACACATGCCATGATTGCCTGTAAAACTGTGACGTTGCCATGCCAACAGGTGAACAGCAATGGCTACGTTGCCATGGGAACGCTCTTCGGCGGCCGTAACCCTGCCTACTTTGACGACCTGTTCAACAAACGGAAACTGCGGACTGCCCAGCGAAAGGGGTTCGCTCTGTTTGCTCCTCTGTGGTCTGACAGCGACCTGAGGCGACAAGGCAGCGTCTTCATCCACAGGTACGAGAAGACAGACACACAGAGCTCACGCCTCGCCTACGACAGGATCCGCCACGTCCTCGCACTTGCCAGCTACGACGTCGCCACCTATGGGGGACTGAATGACTTTGAGGCAACCTTTGTCCTGGTGGTGACCTGGAGCGGTATAGTGCCACGCAGGTCGTACGAACCGGAATTTGATCAGGTTAGTTTCGTCCAAGTTACATGCTGATTTGTTGGTGACTGGTGAAATGTAATCAGTTAATAGTGGAGTTGGATTTATTTCAATCGTAACCTTGTATGTTTGATGTGATCTTGTTATGTGTCTATGTAATGATGTGAAAGCTTTGGTAAGTCTGATGTAATAACTTGACTTTAAATGATGAAGACTGCGCATCTCTTGTAACTCAGAGATCTTACTAATTAATGCAGTTGTGAACTTGGTTGGGGACGTAAAAGAACCACTGAACACGACTAGCACCCTGCAACTGACCAACCTCAGTGCAAATGTAGAAATGTCAGTTTGGCGATAATGTTCACTTTGTGAATAAAAAGGCTAACTAGTTGAATGAAATTTTGTATGTGTATGATGAACTTCTAACCATAGCTAGCTAGTCTACTGAGCACTAGAGAAAAAACAACAGTTTGGCTTACAATATGCATGTATGTGTTTTCAGCCCAACACATATCAGCTGGTGCTGATTTCAAATGGCAACACAATGCAGACGTTTGCCATGTTCCTGTACAAGGAGACTGGCTGGGACCAAGTGTTCTATGTGAGAGACTCACAGATTGGCTTCACTGCTATTCAGGTAAGAAACTGCCAAATCACCAAGTTCTGTCTGCTGTACATAGATCATCAGATCACCTTTCATGTGTTGTCTATCTGCTCAATCTCGATCGCCTGACAGATGTATGGGTCATTCCAAGTGAAAGCAACAAATGTGTAACATTAATATAATTAATAGCTGACATTTTTATTATATGTTTATCTTACCGTAGGATTGTGGCTTTTCACAAAACTGATTAATGAAATAATGAAGCAATAAGTGCAACATCCATTGACTGCATTCACTTGGAATAATCCTCATTTGTATCGTTGTCATATGCTAGTTCAGAGGTGTCAACTTGTACGGTTTTCCCGTAAGCCTTACGGATTTTTGCGATCTGCACGGGCTTACGGGCATACGATACAATCCTTACGTATATTTATGATTTTGCTTAAACAAATATTTTTGCGATCTCCATGAAATATTTTTAAATAGCGCTGAATTTTACCGCGAAATATTTTATTTACAAAATGGCGGCGGACAGAGCAGCAAATCACCCCGTTTCCAATTAACCAAACGCAAACAAATTCTACCTAATTTACCCAACTGGGAGTGGATAATTAGTTTTATTTCTGGCTGGCTATTGTCTTGCGTGTTTTTATGTGTCACTGGACAACAGGAATGCCTGTTAACTAATTGCAATCGTCGAATCGAGTCTGAGGCTGAGCTCATCCTAGCTCAGACACCAGTGGCACAGACAACAAACTGAACAATACCCTGAATTGCAGTTATTTAAATCACTTCTTACTTAGATGATTGAGCATTGAAAGCAGTCTAATAAATACCTAGGTGCAATGCATACCCCTTGCCTGTCGTTGAAATTGTTTATAAGCTTTATTGGAGCTCCCGCGAACAGCTGCGGTACCCTATTATCGCCCATTGCATACGTTCCAATCTTGTAGAATGAAGTGCAATCCATTCACATCTATACAAATAATGTCCATCCACGCATCTACACTACATGTGTATGTTTTTAAATGTATGTACTTTTTGGCTAAGCATTATTATTTGAGTATATTAGACATGTAAATTAAAAACATTCTTGTTACAATCAACAGACGAAAGCATGGTGATTTAAATATCTCCCATCATGCCTCTGTCATCATGGCTTAGTTTGGCTCACACACAAAATAAATGCCATGTTCAAGTTTGACATGTAGAGATTATGTTAGTTGTGTAATAAAATATCATATAGATGCTGCTGCTTTTCATGCAAGGTATTCTTTGCAACGTACGTATGATACATATCAGAAGTTGAAAAAATTACTATGCTAATATACCTAGAACACAAGTAAATTACTGAACAGTATTTATTGATCTATAACCATGTCTTCTTTCTAAAACAACAATTTTTTATATGAGATTAACATGGAAATTTTTGTATTTGGCGTATTAAGACTGGTAAATAAAACATTTTTGTTAATGTCTTCTTCCTTTTTTGTAACATTATTCACATTTACGGTTAAAAACTTCTCTGTCATAAATGGCACATTTAGCATCTAGAGCCAAAAACAGACACCTGCAATGTAGAGACACTTGCTTGGATACAGGAGTGTCCGCTGAAGAGAGGGACTACTGTATTTACAAACAGCTTGGGTACTGTTATTAATTTAAAATAATTCAGTGCAATTGATGAATTTATTTGTCACTAGGTATTTTATTGCAGTTGTCTTTATTGTTTTAATATTAGTTAGCTTTTAGTTTTACCGCTGTTTACAACAGAGAGCACGAGAATAAATGATCTGTGCCAAAACAAGTTGTGTTTTGTTTGTTATTCCATATCATATGGGGGTGTATTATAGCGGGAACCTATGCCAAGATTGTGCTTTGTAATGGGTGTTGACAATTTGTAAGGATTTTTTGCAGATCGTAAGGATTTTTTGTCATGATCTTACAGATATGAGTTGTCCCAAGTTGACAGGTCTGTGCTAGTTTATTAATGTTCATTTGGATGAGTCACTGAATGATTGGCATAAGAGTACTTTCTTTGTTTATTAAAGTAGTTGTTAGTCAAAATGTATTAATATATTGATTGTTGATCGATAGATCAGGATGCCATCAAGTGATGTATAGGCATAGATTTAGACAATTTAGTGTACTGTATAATTTGCAAGTTTTGCAGTTGATGCACCCATGAACATATGCACATTTTCATGTTGATACATTAAATATAGTACTCTATCCTCAAGGAAATTATATTCAATTCAAACCATTCAGTATCTTCGTCATGTTCATATGTTGTCATGCATATTCTACTTGTCACCCATGTCTTACTGTAGCTGATTTATCTTTGAGCAGGGTGGTAATTCACCTAAGTTTTCTTTCTCTCTGTCAGGGTTATAAGACAGCTGAATATACCATGGCCTTCTCGGGAACTGCAAATGCTTTCAACCTGCCAAACATCAAAGGCAACACAGGTAAGGATGTATCCATGGATAGTAAACATTGTTTTACCAGGTTTGTTATGTGAACTGAATTCCTAGAGAGTTTTTTTATAATTTATTTGTTAGAATATACAGTTTTGTTACAATTCATTGGACTTAAGACTCACTGAATACATCACATTTGTATGACATTATGTGAACGTAGGAATTGGATTTGTGTAGTGTGATAGCAAAGTGTGTAGTGTGGTAACAAAGTGTGTAGTGTGGTAGTGAAGTGTGTAGTGTGTCAGACTCTCAGTCAGATCATTTCAAGGTCAGATCCTGTCATTGTTATTTGGAACCTCGGGCAACTTTGTTCACTTCACATTGCTCTAGTTCACTGACCACTGAATAAGCATGTGGCTATAAGCTGCAGTGGCTAACTGGCTATATACATACTGGTACTCATTGCACAGTAATTGCTTTCACAAAAACTTGATATATTGTTCAATTTATTGCATCTGCCAGGAAGTGAAATTTAGCTCATTTGAACAATCTTTTATAAAAACAATTTTTTTTAACATTCATAGAAAATACGCGTTACATTCTGAACAATAAATTTATGTCCGTCTAACATCCATCTAATGTCCAAAGGAATCCTTACATACAAACAACTTAATGGGTTGAGAATTTAGTCAGATAGAAGTACTATATTTCTTTCAATTTTGGTATCCTGCATTAGTTTAAATATATGTTTTACTTCAAGCACAAGATAATTGTCTGATAGCATCTTTTCTTATTACACATCTATAATTCAAAACTTGATTAAAATTTACTTCATGTTGAAAATGTATATGGTAAAAACCCACAGCTGTTTAAAACAGAACATAATATGAAATATCGTCTGATGTGTGGCTCGATTTATTTACTTTTAATTAATAAATTATTTATTAATTTATTTTTATGCTCTTTATCATGCATTTTACATATCAGTGCTGCCATAATATTTTTACCAATTCTGTACGTTGTACCAATTTTATTATAGGCATTTCAATGTGTATCTGAAGAAAAAATTTAATTTTAATGCAGCGTTTTAAATGGAAAATAAAATTAATACATACACACAGATACATGTAATATGACCGACATGTAACATGTGATCATGTGATCTCCACCACAGGTGTCAATGGTCGATGGCTGTTGACCACGTCCCAGGACAGTGGTGGTGTGTCCAGCGATGGTCAGAAGTGCCTGGACTGGTACGCGAAAGAGAAGGCTGACCTCTTGACCATCATGACGACCTCCTTCAGCACCCCTCAGTGTCCCTGTGACCTGTTTGGAATGTTCATTGACCGACGGTTTGGCTACGACCGGGCCACAAGCATTCGACACGTCAAGGCTTGTTTCTATTCCCGCCTGCCGACCGGTCACTCCGCCAAGGTTAGTGCTTAATACCAATACAAATACATTTATTTCAGGTAAAAACCCAGATACAGTTGGAACATACATTAGCACATCTAACTAGCCTATAAAAGATCAAATATGTTAAAAACTGAATAGATAAAAAATAAATAAGGTTATAAGTTAGATAAATGTAAAATTGTAGAAAAACAGATAAAATAATGAGCAATATACAGGATGTGATTGTATAATAAATATGCAATTAATTAACATAAATAAACACCGTTTGAAAAGTAAGTTATATAAACAACTTACCGACTTTAAAATATATATATAATAATAAATAAATAATAATAAAGTTATATGCGAGACATGATGACTATCTTACAGATTTACTGTGTACAATGAATTCACCCAGCTAATCCACATTGGGCCATTTACTATTTCAAAGCAATTGTACATAACCCTAAACAAGTCATTATTTCTGTTACAAATGCGGTTTTTTAACCATAAATGTTCTTATGCAATGCAGTTTCCAATTACACTACAGTCAGAACTGCACTGTCTAGCAGTTACCATTGTGTTGAAAGGTTTATTAATTGTATTAAGTCGTGTTAAATCCTGTTAATTGGAGCATGGAAATGTTGTAATTAGAGCATCAAACTCTCAGCTAGGAAGTTCTGGGTTATTTATTTACTTTGATATGTTCTGTATGAATGAGCACCTGACAAAAGACAGCGGAGGCAATTGGTGTACAAATAACTGTTATTGATGTACACATAACCTTCATTAGTGTAGAAATAACCTTCATTGGTGTACAAGTAACCATCATTTATGTGCAAATAACCTTCAGTGGTGTACAAATAACCTTCATTAGTGCACAAATAACTGTTATGCAATTATTAGTGTCGCTGAATGTGTTTTACTACAGGTCTGCCAAGGGGCACTTGTACACAGTCATAATGACTGGATACAACGTTAGGAAATAAATTACTGTTGCCTATAAATGCCATAAGTTGATACCATGCTATGTAAGAACTCACCACACTGGCGTGTTGTGTTCTTAGAACATTTTGCCACTAAACAATACAGACAAATACCGTTATGTACATTTCATAATTGTCATCGTCATCATTTAACTGCAGGGTTTCCAGTCTCCATTGGGTTGGTCTTTCTCCCAGTTGCTCTCCTCCAACAGACCCAGTCCTGAAGCTCCCATGGGTTGATACAGATCAGACTCAAGTCTACAGACTGCCAAGTTTTCTTGGCCTGGTCAACGGTAGCTGTCCCTGCACCATTGACTTTATACAACACTTTACCCACTCCACGTTATCCTTTCACCCTAGGCATAGCTTTATGTAGACACCCGCCACCCGTCATTTGGACTGGCAAAAACGAATATGAACAGGCTAAAACATGGGTGGACGTGTAAAAAAGAAGGAGCAAAAAAGGTCTTCCAAAACCATAGATATTGTTAGTTATGCCTTGAAAGTGAATGTATATGGTGTCATATGTGTGTTTGTAGCCCATTTCAGGTCATCAGGCATATTTGAAAGTTTGTAAACTGGCTTAACAGTTGACATCCATGTGTCCACCAAAACATGTGACTGGCAATAATTTGGTCCTGCCTAAAGCCCTGCCTAGAGGCCCCTGTCACCTCAGTCTGCTTCCTCATCACATTCCCAGTTGCCTGTACTCCCCCTTTTCCAAATGCCACACTGTAATGCCACTACCTGCCTGGCTCCAGCAATGCTGCTATGACACGTTCTCGTGGTCGCTGGTGACGTCAACCATGTGGGGGGCCACGAGTCAGTTCCTGCGCTACACACCGTACCTCGTGGAGCAGCACCGTATCAGTGACACGGACCCACGCACGTGGTGCTGCGACAACTCAGACAACTGTGACAAGTACCATGAAGTTCGCCCGATCGACTCCTGTCTGTATTACGTGCCGCCAATACTGGGTAGGTTTCCTTGCTGCAATTCTCCCGAGAATCTGGATTTATTTTGCTAAAAAAAGTTACACCTTTTTTTTATTTTTTTTTAATGACAGTATACATGTATATATATATATATATATATCTAATTTTTTTATTACTTTTATATATATATATATATATATATATATAAAAGCAATAAAAAATATAGAAAATATAATTTAAAAATTCTAAAAACTATTTTATAAACATGACTATATATATATATATATATATATATATATATTCATTCATTCATCTTTATAAAATAAACTATTATAAAATTATTTTATAAACATGAATATATACATATAATTATATATATATATGTGTATATATATATATATATACACACATATATGTATATATTCATGTTTATATATATATTCATCTTTATAAAATATTTTTTAGAATTATTTATTATATTTTCTATATTTGTTATTACTTTTATTTATTTACTGTAAGATATAATTTCTACCACGCACAACTTTGCAACAAATAAACCTACATCGACGGCACTGACATCTTTGTAAAACTGAAATGTAGCCTCACACCAAAATCTACCTTCACGTTTGAATTGTGCAATCCATCACATTTCTCTTCGTCATGCAGTTGAAGACGAGTCCACGTTACATTATGTTTCAGCGTGGTCCTTTGGAGATCCACACATCAACACACTGGACAACCTCGCGTACACATTCAACGGACTCGGTGAATACACACTGCTCAACACGGTCAACTCAACCTTCCTGCTACAAGGCCGCACAGCCCGTGTACAGGACGCCAATGGCACGTATGGAGACGCCACGGTGTTCAGTGCATTTGCAGCAAAGGACTTGACTTCTGACAAAGTACATATCATGATGAACAGCACTTCCGACGGTGGGTGGCTTGATATTGGCGTTTGTCTTGTTTTCATTGTTGTGTGTTTAGAATTGGTTTCTTTTCTTTCCTTCATTGCATAGATCAAGTGAATGTTTGGATTATGTAGTTATGTGCTTAAAATTGTAGCTTGTTTTGTGATAGAAATTTTATTTTGGAATTCCGTTAATCAACTTTACATCGGGAGAATACAGCAGAATTCCTAGTTGATGCAGAGCCTTGGCTGTATCTGGTCAAGACTGAAACAAGTTTTATTCTGACAAATCATCTACTTCCATGCATTGTTTTTTCATTTCATTTTTTTTTTATCAAACATTAAACAGACCTTGATGACTTGTGACTACCTGTGACTGACACTTACTCTTCCAGTCATTGCTCCGCAGGTCTCCGTGTCTTCCTCCAAGATGTGGAGCAGACCCAGTGGTTTGAGACGGCCGCCATTGATGACTCTAAGATTGGCGTTGAAGTCAGTCTAGTGAAGTCAAAGACAAATGCTGTTGAGATGACTTTCGCTTCAGGTATGTGCCCGGTGAGGGTCATCACAGACCACCATAGAATCACAAGATGTCACGCAAATGGAAAGTAACTAATTATGGGTAATGCAGAATTGTTCCCTGCTGTCAAGATGTGTGTGGCATTATGTGTTCACCGAGTTATTTGCTGATTATGGATAAAAAAATGTGTGATTCTAGTGGTTGTACAGGTTTATTCTCAGTGAGAATTACTGTCGGGGGGAAAGAGGATCAGGATTTTAGTTCATTGCTGGTTTCTCAATAAATGTCAATTGTAAATGAGAAAATGCTTGATTCTGTTTCTCACAGAGTGAATATTATCAATTTTAGTCTCTTGTTTTTGGTTTCTTAGTACCTGTAATTGAGAAAATGCAGACTTCTCAATAACTGTACGTGTGAAATGCATGTTTTTAAACAACTGTAAATGAGAAAATGTGGACTGTCTTGTCCATATAGTCTCATATTTCTCAATTGCAGTAAATGAAAAAAATCTTGACTCTTGTACATTGTTTCTGAATTCTCTGATACTGTGATACTTTTGTCCTCAGTGACAATAAGTGTGACTGTGTGACAAACTTGTTGACTGTTGTAGGTTTCTCAGTGACAGTAAGTGAGACTGTATGACAGTCTTGTTGACTATTTGAGGTTTCTCAATGACTGTAAGGGAGAATTTGACAATCTTGCCCCTGTTGTAGGTTTCTCCGTGACAGTGACGGTGAAGGAGCAGATGCTGGACTCTCTGGTGGCTGCGCCTCAGTCATTCATCAACAAGACGAGTGGTTTGTTGGGCGTGTTCAACGGTGACTTCACAGACGACTTGACAACTCCAGACGGCACCGTCCTCAACTCAAACCTGAACGTCACTTCTGAGAAAGAACTCTTTGAAAAGTTTGGAGAGCCATGTAAGTGAAGAAAATCTTCTGTTGCATACTGTTACAATAATAATTAAAACTCTATATATTTATCACAAAAATATGAATATGAGATAATTTTACTGCCAAATGAACTTTTAATTATTATAATAAAATTATACTATCACTATTGTGTTGGATAATCATGGTGATATTATTAGCTGAACATTATCCAAAATATATATTTGTTTTTAAACAAACTCACTATCCTGCTCCCAAATAGTTACTGAACAGACAAATTTCTTACTTCCTGACAAATGTAGCTATACATGTTAGCTGCCAAATAACACAAAAATGAATCTAATCTGTTGAGAACTTTTAGGAATTCTTCCCAACATGGTAAGACATGCAATCATTACTACAAAATAAAAAACTAGTAAAATAAGTCACTAAATAAATACATACAATTTATAAAAATAATAGCAATATATTAGTTAATTATTAAACATTAATTAAAATCAATATATGAATAACTAATCATGATCGTCATCAGTCACATATTTAAATCATTGTTAAAAAAGGTTTAAATTGGCTGACATTCACACGAACAAATTGTGTTGATTTGAAACAAATGTGTAAGGACGTGGTATCAGTTCAATGTATTGCCTTATGACACACCAGGGCGGATTGCGAGGGAGAAGTCGATATTCCACTACCTGGACGGAGAGTCGTATGACTCCTTCATCGTGGCTGACTTCAGACCTCTCTTCCTGGAGGACATCCTGGCCAACATGACAGACACCGAGAAGGCCGACCTGGTGGCCACCTGTCAGTCACTCACCAACAAAGAGTGCATCTTTGACTACTATATCACTGGTCAGTCACATTACTGCATCACTGGTCAGTCACATTACTGCATCACTGGTCAGTCACATTACTGCATCACTGGTCAGTCACATTACTACATCACTGGTCAGTCACATTACTGCATCACTGGTCAGTCACATTACTGCATCACTGGTCAGTCACATTACTGCATCACTGGTCAGTCACATTACTGCATCACTGGTCAGTCACATTACTACATCACTGGTCAGTCACATTACTGCATCACTGGTCAGTCACATTACTGCATCACTGGTCAGTCACATTACTGCATCACTGGTCAGTCACATTACTACATCACTGGTCAGTCACATTACTGCATCACTGGTCAGTCACATTACTGCATCACTGGTCAGTCACATTACTACATCACTGGTCAGTCACATTACTGCATCACTGGTCAGTCACATTACTGCATCACTGGTCAGTCACATTACTGCATCACTGGTCAGTCACATTACTGCATCACTGGTCAGTCACATTACTACATCACTGGTCAGTCACATTACTGCATCACTGGTCAGTCACATTACTGCATCACTGGTCAGTCACATTACTGCATCACTGGTCAGTCACATTACTACATCACTGGTCAGTCACATTACTGCATCACTGGTCAGTCACATTACTGCATCACTGGTCAGTCACATTACTACATCACTGGTCAGTCACATTACTACATCACTGGTCAGTCACATTACTACATCACTGGTCAGTTACATTACTGCATCACTGGTCAGTCACATTACTACATCACTGGTCAGTCACATTACTACATCACTGGTCAGTCACATTACTACATCACTGGTCAGTCACATTACTGCATCACTGGTCAGTCACATTACTGCATCACTGGTCAGTCACATTACTACATCACTGGTCAGTCACATTACTGCATCACTGGTCAGTCACATTACTACATCACTGGTCAGTCACATTACTACATCACTGGTCAGTCACATTACTACATCACTGGTCAGTCACATTACTACATCACTGGTCAGTCACATTACTGCATCACTGGTCAGTCACATTACTACATCACTGGTCAGTCACATTACTACATCACTGGTCAGTCACATTACTACATCACTGGTCAGTCACATTACTACATCACTGGTCAGTCACATTACTACATCACTGGTCAGTCACATTACTGCATCACTGGTCAGTCACATTACTACATCACTGGTCAGTCACATTACTACATCACTGGTCAGTCGCATTACTACATCACTGGTCAGTCACATTACTACATCACTGGTCAGTCACATTTATTTCACCCTGTCACACCTTTTCATTATTTATGTGTTACCAAATAAATGATGCCTTTTGGGCTATATAAAGCTTTGGTCATTATTTTATACATTTTTTACTTTTCCTCTAGCTATCTGGTTTTTAATCTGGATGACAATCCTTCAAACTTAAATATATTGCTGTGACTGTAATAGTTAAATATGGAAAATTAGTCCCTCTAATACCTTGCTAGTAGAGTCACTTTGCTATTCAGGTCACCTTGACCAAGTCCCATGTGTGACCTAAGTAGAGAGATGTCATAGTATTGTCTTCTATATTTGTACTTCAAACCCATCATCTGTTGTGTGTTTTCTGCTCAGGGAACAAGGCGGTTGCCGCGGCGACCCTGGAAACAGATTCTAAAAACAAACAGTCTGCAGCGACCCTGGGTATGGACCTTGTGTTGTCTTGTACTGTCTTGTGTTGTGTCAGCAGTCAGCAGTCAGCAGTCAGCAGTCAGCAGTCAGCGCACAATTCCTAAATGAAAGCCACATAAATGGAACTAAGACACTCATAATGCTGTAGTGTAGATCTGCAGAAACACGAAGCATCACATTAGAGGCATTCTGAGATGATTAACACCACAAATCGAATGGATTTTAAATTGTCAACACTTCAGAAGTATCCACATAAAAAGTCTATATTGTGAATTTCCCAGAATGCCTTTGTTTTATTATCAGTCTTCTTACCAGATTTTTCTACCTGTTGATACAATATGGTGCAACACTATTGAGGATGCTCAGACTGAGAGGTTAAACACAACATTGGCAGTTCACCAAACTACTTAGTTTAATGACAGCTATGGAAAGTTATGAATTTGTATATTGAAAGCATCCACATTAAAATTATGTTTGTATTTTCCCAAAATCAACTAACCAAATAAATATAAATAAAAGCAAATAACCATGAAATATCACATTCAGTGTCTATCAAAACCAATAATCTGTGGATAATAATTGCAGTGGAATGTTAAATTGATCAAAATATATATTTAGTGAATATAAATATAAAGGTTTTTTATTTTTTGCTTTTCTTTATTTAGTTTCATTTGCTATGAGGGTAATTTTGAGAAAACATTATTTTAAAAAATCTGATAAAATAAATTATATTTCCACTGCTTGATATGCAAAACTAGACAAGTAACATTGAAAGCAATGTTACTAATGCAATCACATTTTCAGCCAACCTGAGGCCTGTGATCAGTGCAGCCTCCCCGTTCAACGTCACCGCAAAGGAAAGCAATACACTTGTCGTCACGGTTACGGATGCCGATAACGACGAGACAACGCTTTGGCTGCAGACCGAGCTGCCATCTGGTGCGACCTTTGACAACGCCACTGGCCAGTTTGTCTGGACGCCGGCAAATACAGACCCTGTCAACTTGACGTGAGTTTACAACGACAGAGGGGTGTTTTATGTACTACTGAAACATCCATCTGATCTCTTGCTACTTCTCCCTCCACCCATTGTCTGCAACTGACTATCACCCCAGCAAACAATGATCCGTGATTTCACTTGTTCTGTAAGTGAATTCACGAGTACAACTGGCTTTATTCACGTGTTTCCATACGTTAATTCACCGGATTGTGTGAACAAATTTGGTGTGTCGACACGTGTTTACCGTGAAATCAGAGTTTTTCACATGAAGACACATACTAGTGAAACTGTACCAGTTCTGACCCACTACGACTCGTGTCAAACTCGTTCAAAACTCATGACAACAGGCAGAACATGTGTATTCACGTGACTATACATGAAAACATGTACTGGTGGAGCGGTACCAATTGTGAACCAGTATGACACATGCCAACTGGTGTTTGCTGGGATACCCCCACTTCCCAACCTCCTGCGCCTTCCTTTCACCTTCGACAAACTCATGGAGATGGCGTCGTTGTCATGACACTTATGTCACTTGTGTCAAAGGAGTCTCTAGTGTGTCTGTTGTACACTAGGGGTATTTGTCATGTCATCATCATCCATTTTGTGGCCACTGTCATGTTGATTATTCTGCCCCACTCTGGGTAGGAGGTAGGAGTTGCATTTAACCAAGCTAATAGAGATTCAGTATAATAAGGAAGATTAAAAGTATGTAATAAAACCAAGCCCCGAGGAAAAATCCCAAACATAGTCAGTAAATAAATAAATAATATATGGCTTTGTATTGGACATTTTTGAATGAAACTATTAACTGTCAAAAAGTAAACATCTACTTAGCATTCTATGCAGACACACCCAAAATATGAATATAATTTGCAACGTTAGAAAATGGTACATCGATATGTTGGTGATTTTGTGCGACCACAGCGGGCACTTTGCACATTTCACTAGCATTGAGTGTAAAGGGTTAACGTCAAGGTTAACTAGCATTGAAGGTAAAAGGTTAATGTCAAGGTTAACTAGCATTGAGGGTAAAGGGTTAACATCAAGGTTAACTAGCGTTGATGGTAAAGGGTTAATGTCAAGGTTAACTACCATTGAGGGTAAAGGGGTTAACATCGACTAAACCGGTTATGAACAATTGTGCTAACGACTGATGTGTCCCTCAGGTTCAGTGCGAAGGACTCGCGTGGAGGAGTTGCTCCACCTCTCACCGTCACCATCAACATGTGCTCCTGCTCCGCACACGGCCAGTGTCAGTTTGACACGCTGGCTGACGACACGTCGCCCTCCGCCGAGTTCCGTCTCGTCACCTGTGACTGCGAGACAGGCTGGGACGGTAGGGGCAGCTCAGTTCACTCGATGATTTATATATATATATATATATATATATATATATATATATTATATATATATATATATGTATATATAATATATATCATTTTTTTAGCTTTTTACTCATGAACATTGACAGACGTTTTAAGTTTTCAGGATTTACTTATTTATTTATTATTCTGAGCTGCTTTTAGGAGTTTTACATTCATAATATGTATTTTTATTTTAAGTTTTTTTTTATTATAAGTATGTGTATTTTTATGATAATTTATTTCGATATTTGATGCCATGTTTTAATAATGTTTTACTTTTAGTTTCTTTCTAAGATTTGTTGTAACAGCGCCTTCGAACAAGGTAACTTGGATTTATGGCACTATATAAATGCTTTTGCTATATATATATATATATATATATATATATATATATATATATATATATAATATTGTTAATTGAATTATTTAAATGTTATGCATTTTTTTCACAAAACACCATATTGTCATAGTTGCATTTTTATGGAGGTCTCTGTTGACGTTTTAAAAGCGAAATAATTTATAAAATGTTTTTAATCCAATATTTGATTAGAACTTGTTTATATTGAGTAACTTGTATGGCATAATTTATATGGAAATATTTGGTGCGTTTGCTTAGTTCTGGGTACAGATATTGCTAAAAATTTCGTTCATTGCAATTTCATGTTTTTGTGTTCTTTGACGCGTATTGATTTTTTTAATCACCAAAATAAAAAGGACCTGCAAATATATTATAAATGAGCAAGATTTTTTTATAATTTCCAAAAGATGTAAATCTTAGGAACCATATCAAACAGATAATGAGCTCATACAATTTCATCTTTAACCAGAATCCACTTTTTCAAAATGTAAACAACAGTGTCCCAGTGACACATTCTGGTGTTGACAGGACTGAATACACAATATCACTGTCATAGAGTGAAATATTTTGTAATAATTGTTATAATATATATATATATAATATAATAATAATAATTTAATAATTAGAAAATAATTAATAATAATTTTTAATATCAAAATCAGGCTGTTGAGCTGTTAAGAGTGTTGATGAAATGGTCCCCATTCTTCACTGATTCTGTCATGACAGGGGACCATTGTGACGAGGACTTTGACGGTTGTGCCGACTCTCCCTGTTTCACGGGGACCAACTGCACGGACCTGGTCCCCGCGGATGAGGTCCTCTTCAACAGGACCTACAACTGCTCGGACTGTCCGGCTGGCTACGAGGAGGACGAAGGAACCTGTAGTGGTGAGTCGAGGTGGTCTCTTCCTTAGGAACTGTGTTAGTGATGACCCTGTCTATGTAGATGATACCAGTCTGGGGCAATTGTACAAGTCAAGAACACTGCAAATGGCAACCAAAATCTTATCTGACCCCAACCACTTTTTACACGACCTTCTGCCCTCTGGAAGGAGGTTCAGAAAGCCAACGGTAAAAACCCAGCGAGCCCTTAAATCCTTCATTCCATCCTCCATCAAGTATCTGAATCAGCTACACATAAAATAATCCTTGAACTATCACATTCTCTACCGCTGCCAATGCAATGTTGTTTTATCATCTTTATTAATTAATTAATTTATCTTATTATAATATTGTCATATTGTTTTAGTATATTTATTTATTCCAGTATATATTATATTTTTATTTTTGGCTAAAGTTTACATATTTACATGCTTGATGTTACTGTATACATGTGTTACTACGTCACTTAAATATTGTGTTTTTATGCAAAATGTATTTCCACTTTATGATTTGGACAATGAATTATTATTATTATCTTCTTGGGGGAAGACTGTGTCTAGGTATCGGTCCTGTGTCGAGGGTTCTGTGTAGGTGTCAGCATTTCTTGTCTCTCATTGGCGAGTAGCACAAATATCCTTCACTGCCATATCAGCTGTTTACCTAGTCATAGCCACTCCCATGTCTCAAAGTCACCATGTCACAACCTCACACGTCAAAATATTTCAATGTCATCAAGACACAACCTTAACCTTACGGTGTCACAGTGCCACCAAGTGATAACCTCACAATGTTACTAAGTCACAACCTCAAGGCAAACCTCATCAGGTCACAACCTAGCAAGTGACAACTAAATGACTTTACAACCTTGCTGATGTCCAACATGACCAAGTCACAACAACATTACCCATGTGCTGTTACAGACGTCAGTGAGTGTGTTTGTTACAGACAATGAGTGTGTTACAGACATCAGTGACTGTGTTTGTTACATACATGAATGAGTGTTTGTTACATATATGAATGAGTGTGTTGCCTGTTACAGACATCAATGAGTGTGTTTGTTAGAGACATAAATGAGTGTGTTTGTTACATACAACAAGGAGTGTGTTACAGACATAAATATGAGTGTGTTAGTTACATACATCAATGAGTGTGTTTGTTACAGACATCAATGAGTGTTTTGTTACAGACATCAATGAGTGTGTTTGTTACAGACATCAATGAGTGTGTTTGTTACAGACATCAACGAGTGTGTTTGTTACAGACATCAACGAGTGTGTTTGTTACAGACACCAACGAGTGTGTTTGTTACAGACATCAATGAGTGTGTTTGTTACAGACATCAACGAGTGTGTTTGTTATAGACATCAATGAGTGTGTTTGTTACAGACATCAATGAGTGTGTTTGTTACAGACACCAACGAGTGTGTTTGTTACATACATCAATGAGTGTGTTTTACAGACATCAATGAGTGTGCGTCGGTCAACAACTGTGCCCAGCAGTGCATCAACCTCAAGGGCAGCTACAAGTGCCAGTGTCACAGCGGCTACAGACTCCAGAACCTCGTCAACTGCACAAGTATGCTTTCACTTTCACTTTATTGTTCTCAAAAAGGATATGCATTGTTCAACTCATGCTCACATCTAAAACATATGGGATGGTCACAACAAAATGCAAATGAATTTCCAGATGTAGCCACTACAAGAACAATTCAACCGGTTGACAGCAATATGACTCATTTAGCATTCAACATTCTAATGGCCACAGGCACAAAACTCCTGCCATAGCAAGATCTTTTACATTTTTTTTACATTTTATACAACGGTATCTCCTTTGAGACGGAAGTACCTGGAAGAATGTAGAGAGCGGGTGATCAGACTCAGTAGCGACAGCACGAGCTTTCTTCAAAATTGCTAGGTCGATTATTTCGGAGAGCATTGGTGTAGGTAAACCAATGATCTTGGCAGAAATGTGTGAGATTTTCAGAAGCCTGTTACGGTTTTTCACAGAAAGAGCAGGGTAGTAACAAATGCTGCAGTAGGTTGTGATCGGCTCAATTATGCTCAATGCACTCCTGCTTCTGCCAACAGAGCAATGTGTCCAAGCTTGTTTGAAGAATGATTTTAACGTGTTTTCAAAATAACAAATTCCCTTAGCGTTGGTTCAATCTGCCCATCAAAATAAATGTTTTTTGGTTATTTTCAGTTTCCATCAATGTGTGTTTCACTCACCAGGGGCACCTCTGAAACGAGTTATTCATAGTGATGCCCAAGTCACTGCAAATATAATGGTTAATGTAACATGGAACTTTTTGAATATATTTACTGATATAATTATTTATCACATTATTTACTGATATACTGATGTTCTTATAAAGTGTTTATCCTGTATTTAGATCCACAGCTTATCCACCAGTGTCAAACAACCTCACCTACAGTGTGAAAAGATGTATATTTGCATAATTCCTTGTCTATGTCCACATTTGTAAGCTTGGAGCAAGATAAGTGAGAGCCATGTGCACTTGAAACAAGTCTAGTATTCAGATGCCACAAGGTCATAATTATAATATCTGTGATCCAAGTGATATGAGTACATGTCTGTGCTCTATAGTGACACAGAGTCATGTCAGCTTGATCCACATGACACAACCTGTGGCATTACATGAATGGTATGACATGTATGACCCAAATGACATGAGGACATGTTTGATGTGAGGTGATGCCTGGGTGATCCAAATGAAATGAGGTCACAGCTGTATGGTTCAAATGGAACAATTAAAATCATGTCTGTGATCCGGATTACACGAGTCACATCCGTACAATCCCTGCTGATGTCTGTAGATATTGTTTAATATTTAATTAACAGTTTTAATATGAATAATTTAACGTTTCTACATTTTTTTATCTGAAAGTTAGTTTTACAGTTGTATTTATTATTATTAATATTAGTTTTAACACATAATAAATAGCTTTATGTTTTATTGTTCAGCGCTTTGAGCATATTTGGATATTGCACTTTATAAATAATAAATATTATTATATTATTATTATTAGATATAGACGAATGTGCGGAGAACTCCCACACCTGTGAACATTATTATATTATTATTATTAGATATAAACGAGTGTGCGGAGAACTCCCACACCTGTGAACAGACGTGTGAGGACACACAGGGAGGCTTCACCTGCGGCTGTCTCCCGGGCTTCACACTCAAGGGGGACAACAGCACTTGTGACGACAGTAAGTGACATAAACCCCACCATACATGTGTCAAATAAGACGTTTAAAAAGTTGAAACATTGTGTTAATCTGAGAAGACAATAAATGACACATATGTTTAACATTAATTAATTATGTTATTGTTATTCAACAGTTTGGATAAGAAAATATCGCGATTCATCAGTTGATTGGTATATAATTTATTAGAAGTGCAGTAAGTTGCCTGTACAATAACTAAATTTGTTGCACGTATTCAAATGCTACGTTTATTGTTTATTTTTAAATAATACCCCACAGCTGAATTGTTATGATACACAGATGGTGCAAACAGTTAGTACAATAATGTATTGTTTTGTTAAAAACTATGCGTCATGATAAAAACACATAATTATTTTTTAAACATATTGATATGCTGATCTTTCTGCGGCAGTGGTTTAACAGATGTACTGATGTCGGCAGCACACATAATTACAATCATTGAATTCATGACACAAATCTTCCAGGATATTTGAAATATATGAAGCAACAGTACTTCAGTGCGTGTATGATGTAAACACACCTACTGTTATACTGATATTGTAGTATAATTTAACTTACTTTGGAGCTTAATTGTCGAAGATGAGTATGGCGTTTCGACCCGTCATCTACGGGCCTTGTTCACGTACTGGTGTCACGTGTGTTGCCTCAGATTTCGGCAACACACGTGACACCAATACGTGAACAAGGCCCGTAGATGACGGGTCGAAACGTCGTACTCATCTTCAACAATTAAGCTCCAAAGTAAGTTAAATTATACTACAACAAACCATTCTTGGAGCCATGACCAATATATTCAATATTGTTATATTGATGTTTGTGTGTTGCAGCCTTGAAGCTGTGTGACCGTACCCCCCTCAACTGCAGCTACGCTTGTCAGAACAGTTCCAGTGGAGACATCACTTGTGCCTGCCGTCTTGGCTACACACTCGCACCAGACAACGCTACATGTATAGGTACATACCAGTCAATGCCCACTGCTAGCTTGGTCATGTGACCTCAACCACACCTCAGTGCCTTCAACTCCCACCCTTCTGATCTCACCCACACCCTCCTGTGGCTCCCCCTAGCTCTTACTTACCACCAGGGGCCAACGCATGGCCACTCTCCGATTGGATGTCATCAAATTGTTGCATATCCTTTCTATCCATTCTATGGGGATCTGCAGTATTTAACCTCGGCAGAGATGTGTGGGGAGCGGTGGTCACGTGGTAGAGCGCCGGACTGTCAATCGAGGGGACGGTGGTTCAATCCCACCTACCGCCGTTTCGAAACTTAGGCAATTTAACAACTCCTGCGTTAACCCAAGTTTGGGCTGTTTGGAGGAAACCATCTGAGACCTCAGCTGTATAACCATCCTTCCATGGAGTTCTGTGAAAGAAATTGTTTCATCCAGTGGGCTCGCAACATTCTACTGCTGCATGTCTTTTACAAACTGTCCTGTGTTTTCAGTGATGTTCCACTTCATGGTTGTTACTCAATAGTCCATGGGTAGGCACTCCAAATATCATGGAGGCGGGTTATTATATAGAATTAAATTAACACTTTAAATTAAATTAATGTTAATGTAATGATGTCAGTAAGTTCCATACGTACACATTGACAAGTAAACACCCTCGTGGAGCAGTATTCACGCAGTAGATCGCCAGACTGTCAATCGAGGGGACGGTGGTTCAATCCCACCTACCGCTGTTTCAAAACTTAGACAATTTCAATCACCCCACATTTGCCTGTGTCTTTCGGAAGAGACACTAAAAGCCGGTGATGACTTCTATCTGGTGTCTATGCCAGGGGAAGTAAAAGATCCCACACAAAACACTCTCAAGATGGGAGAGAGCATGTTCCTTGACTTCAGATCGTCATTACCTGGTGGTTTCCACGCTCCCCTGAAAAGTCAAAACCATGGAATATATCCAATGCCAAGTAGTCATAGGTGATAAGACGCTCTATGACATGGCATCACTATTCTGTGTTCTCATCACAGTAGGGCAGCCCCGACAAGCCAAACTTCAAAACACTCTTTGACTATGAATTGTGCGCTGTTAACCTGTTAGTGGACTCACAAATTGTCATTGGACTTTAAATGCCCAGCAAAGGGCCCCGTCCAGTATTGGAGAGAGAGAGAGAGAGAGAGAGAGAGAGAGAGAGAGAGGAGAGAGAGGGGGAGAGAGGGGGAGAGAGTGAGAGAGAGAGAGAGTGGGGAGAGAGAGAGAAAGAGAGAGTGAGAGTGAGAGTGAGAGTGAGTGAGAGAGTGAGAGAGTGAGAGAGTGAGAGAGTGAGAGAGTGAGAGAGTGAGAGAGTGAGAGAGTGAGAGAGTGAGAGAGTGAGAGAGTGAGAGAGTGAGAGAGTGAGAGAGTGAGAGAGAGAGAGAGAGTGAGAGAGTGAGAGAGTGAGAGAGTGAGAGAGTGAGAGAGTGAGTGAGTGAGTGAGTGAGTGAGTGAGTGAGTGAGTGAGTGAGTGAGTGAGTGAGTGAGTGAGTGAGTGAGAGAGTGATATATATATATAAACGTATATAAGAGTATAAACGTAGACATTAGAAGAGCCTGATGACTGCTTCAGATGAGGACGAGTGCCAGAGTGGTGACAAGAACAAGTGCAGTCAGCCAGACAACTGTGTCAACTCTGACGGAGGCTACAACTGCACCTGTGACATCGGATACGTGCTCGACTCCGACAAGAGGACTTGCAATCGTGAGTCCACAGAAACCATTAAAATCATATTTTTATTTCTAGTGCGTGATTGAACATGTTTAACCAGCAAACAAGGAACCATTTTTTAACCAGTTGGCACATGTCATACTGGTTCATAATCGGTACCGCTCCACCAGTACGTTTTTTCATGTGTATTCACGTGAACACACGTGTTCTGCCTGTTGTCACGAGTTCTGAACAAGTTTTACACGAATTGTTCTGGGTCAGAACTGGTACGGTTTCACTGGCACATGTCATCACGTGAAAAACTTGTGATTCACGTACGGAAACACGTGAATTGTGCCAGTTGAAAACGTGAATTCACTTACAGAAAATGTGAAATCACGGGTCGTTGTTTGTTGGATAAGCATAGCAGCTGCCCCAAACATTTATTTATGACAGTATCAATACAGAAAGACAATACTTTCATCATAACAAAATAATGTTAACTCATAACTATGCAAATTGTTTATGATACATTTGTTTAGCTTCTTACGTATATAGTCTCTGCAACTTATTCTAATGCATGTTAATTCAGACTTTACACTGTTATTGTTGACATCATGGATTAGTGTAGCATACGTGTATACTTTTTAGTTTTGAATTTGTTATTTCATCGATGTCATGATGTAACTACGTTTGCCCGTTTCTTCCACCAGGGTGCCCGACTGGATTCTGGGGCGAGGGCTGTGCAAAGTTGTGCAATTGCCGCGACAGTGCCACCGTGTGTAACGAGAGTATGGGCTGTGAGCGGTGTCAAGATGGGTGGACAGGTGGCGCTTGCGACGAGGACGAAGATGAGTGTCTGAAATCACCCTGTGGTGCCAACTCAAACTGCACGAATTTTGTCGGTTCGTTCAAGTGCGACTGCTTCGAGGGATTCACTCAAGCAAATCTGACAACCTGTGTAGGTCAGTCGCAAAGATGATTTCATGTTCTTATTATGATCTGGAGATCTGCCTCCATGACTGTCTACACCTTGTAGACTCACTTGAACTGTTAAAGTCTAATTTAAAAACATCTTTTAAGGTTGCATTTGTACACTGCTTGTAGTGTGTGATATACTGAATTTATTCTGACCACAATTATAGTTGCTAAAATTATTATACAGTGCATTATAAATTAAAATTATTAACAATTCAAGCAGCTTATGGGTTTTACAAATAAAAACATGTGTAACAAAAAGCATGTGGTTGGTTACTTATATAAATATCAGTTAAATGTTATCTGAAATTTTAGAATTAAACATGGAACAGATTGAAATGTAGTATACTGATTGCAGTTGTTTACCGTTATTTCCACTTTCAGCCCGTGACGAGTGTGCCAGCAACCCGTGTCGTAACAACGGAGTGTGCAAGGACCTCATGAATGCCTACAACTGTACCTGTGCTGGCGGCTATGAGGGCGACTCATGCAAAACAGGTACAGCCTCTTTCTGATGTTGTATCTAATATATATGCTGTAGAGCATCGTCGTTACGTAGCTCATGGAAATGAACAGTAGTAATTAGAAAGCATAAATTAATCAAAAATTATTGGTACAGTGTACTAATAATTTTTTATTTATGCTTTCTAATTATTTGGTTTATTACTAGTTTAATAGTATTACATTATAATTTGTTTATTCTAATTGGCCATCTATGTATTTTAGTTTAGTGTCCATTCACTACCTGTAATCAATTTATTTCTGGTAATGGATTTTGAAATAAAATAATAATAAAATGTGGAAGCCACAAGAAAAATGAAAATCAGAAATGCTCTAAAGAATACTTGCTTTGGTTCCATAGCATGTTTTAAATCATGAATGTGACCATTCTGGACAATCTCAGTCCAACTAATCGATCTAATATTGCATGTGTTTGGCCATCAAGTAAAATTTAAATTGTTACTGACACAGTTTTTCACTATTCCATTGTTTGGATGAAGACTAGTTTTACAATGTCACTGTGTGTTTCAGAGATTGACGAGTGTGCCAGTAATCCCTGTCAGAACGGTGGATCCTGTAGGAACCTCGTCAACCAGTTCCAGTGTACCTGCACCACAGCCTACACAGGCACCACTTGTGACACAGGTGAGAGACACACCTGTCATTGCAGCTGTCAGTCAAGTGAAAGTATATCTTTCTACAACACTTGATGTCACCATACAAATCAAATCAATCAAATCAAATTTTATTTCGCAACAACCAAAATTACATTCTACATAAGCAGACAAAAAGAAAAGTATTGTTATGTGGTGGTCACCTGGCACATTTTGTGCCGTCTTCCTGTGACCCCAAAACAAGCAGTGTTAGTTACTTATCACCTACTCCTCTTTTCTCTAAGTGGACTGTATAAATAATAAATAATAAAATACAATATTTATATACAGTTCACATTAATAATAATAATAATAAATCTACAGAGAAATTAAAACATTCCAATATTTAGTTAAATCATTTAAAAGCTAAACAACAATAGTCGTAAATTGAAAGAGTAAGAATACAATTATATAATGCAATAAGTAATTAAGTAATATATTACATAAGAACTAACTGTAGGTCTGAAACAATGCTTATCAAATGCAGTCTGTTGGAAGTTGGATGCTTTTGTTATTTCTTTCCGATTATTTCACATATATCTTGTTCTTTATTTGCTGTCGATCTCTGATCGATAGCTATTTGTTTTGGAAATGTCTGATTTTCATTTTCCGTACGGCTTCCATTTAGATGTTTGTCCTGTAACTGTTATGGTTTCCTTTTGGACGGCATGTTGTGTTCAAACCATCTCTACACAAGCATCAAGTCCAAGGCTTTGTAACCAACAGACCCCAACCAGCACTGCACCTCAAGAATACCCTAATCACATTTATACTCTAATCACATTTACATGAATCAAGAGTTAGCTAGAATAGAAGTGTGCTCAGTATTTCAGGCTTCAGTCATTAGGCAGTTTGTGTGTTTTAGGTCATTGACAAAGCAGCTCCATTGTTTCTCCATAACATTCTGCTACAGTCCAGTTTCTTTTGCATAATCAAATGAATAATGGTGGAATTACAAGAAATCCACATTAAATAGATTGAATATTGCATATTACAATATTTTTAAGTTGTTTATTGGTATGTCAAAATATGAAAGTACCAGCTTGCTATGCACTCTGTTTGATGTACAATGCTGCCAGTCAGTTATTAGGAATATGGTGTGTAGATTTATGTGTAGACTTGATTGATAGCTCTGTTAACTATATTTTAAATGACATTCTATCTTCTAGCTAAAGATTCACTTCCAGGATCCACAAACACTGGAACAAGCTTTTATATGTGAACACTTGACTGAAACAACTGTATACATTTTTCTTATTTACACAGCATTGGGTCAGAATGCGTACTATACATATTGTCTGCCTAATGTAAACATATGGACCTCAGAGTCACATGTACTAGCTGTATGTGCCCTGTTGGGTCTGGAATAAAGTTATTGAATTGAATTTAATTTAATTTAATTTAATTTAATTGAATCACTGAAAGATTGAAGTCTATATTCTGACTGTTGTCTTTGCTTCAGCTGCTCCTGGTGTCACTGTGGCACCGACTGTGGATGTAAACTTGACCACAACTACACTGGACGTGGTCACTACCAAGAGTCCTGTGAACACAACCTCGGGTGATGTGGACACAACTGAAAGTGAAACCTCCGCAGTGATTGAGACAACTACACCAGGTGGGTGGTCTAATGCCCTCATACACCAGGTGGGTGGTCTAATGCCCTCATACACCAGGTGGGTGGTCTAATGCCCTCATACACCAGGTGGGTGGTCTAATGGCCTCATACACCAGGTGGGAGGTCTAATGGCCTCATACACCAGGTGGGTGGTCTAATGGCCTCATACACCAGGCAGGTGGTCTAATGGCCTCATACACCAGGTGGGTGGTCTAATGGCCTCATACACCAGGCGTGTGGTCTAATGGCCTCATACACCAGGCGGGTGGTCTAATGGCCTCATACACCAGGCGGGTGGTCTAATGGCCTCATACACCAGGTGGGTGGTCTAATGGCCTCATACACCAGGTGGGTGGTCTAATGGCCTCATACACCAGGTGGGTGGTCTAATGGCCTCATACTCCAGGTGGGTGGTCTAATGGCCTCGTACACCAGGTGGGTGGTCTAATGGCCTCGTACACCAGGTGGGTGGTCTAATGCCCTCGTACACCAGGTGGGTGGTCTAATGGCCTCATACACCAGGCGGGTGGTCTAATGGCCTCATACACCAGGCGGGTGGTCTAATGGCCTCATACACCAGGCAGGTGGTCTAATGGCCTCATACACCAGGCAGGTGGTCTAATGGCCTCATACACCAGGTGGGTGGTCTAATGGCCTCATACACCAGGCGGGTGGTCTAATGGCCTCATACACCAGGCGGGTGGTCTAATGGCCTCATACACCAGGTGGGTGGTCTAATGGCCTCATACACCAGGTGGGTGGTCTAATGGCCTCATACACCAGGTGGGTGGTCTAATGGCCTCATACTCCAGGTGGGTGGTCTAATGGCCTCGTACACCAGGTGGGTGGTCTAATGGCCTCGTACACCAGGTGGGTGGTCTAATGGCCTCATACACCAGGTGGGTGGTCTAATGGCCTCATACTCCAGGCGGGTGGTCTAATGGCCTCATACACCAGGCAGGTGGTCTAATGGCCTCATACACCAGGCGGGTGGTCTAATGACCTCATACACCAGGCGGGTGGTCTAATGGCCTCATACACCAGGTGGGTGGTATAATGGCCTCATACACCAGGTGGGGGGTCTAATGGCCTCATACACCAGGTGGGTGGTCTAATGGCCTCATACACCAGGTGGGTGGTCTAATGGCCTCATACACCAGGTGGTGGTGTAATGGCCTCATACACCAGGTGGGTGGTGTAATGGCCTCATACACCAGGTGGGTGGTGTAATGGCCTCACACACATTGTCATGTACAGCCCTGAGCTACTAGCAAGTCATGTGTATGAAGGGATTTGTTTATATTGTTCTCTTAGATAGGTTTCATGTTGAGTACCAAGCTTTCAAGGGTTAATCTACATCAGCTTGGAAGAAGAATTACGCATTGAAATTTATTTTGTCACACTTCAATGGTGGATAAAGGTACTTACAATTATAGGGTATGTCAGAAGGATGTAAATTGATTGTCTGTGATGTTGTGTGTGTGTGTTGTGTGGTTGTTATAAGAGCTGCCTATCATTAGGGGATATTTTAGCAGGTGGAACTTGGACAGACTGCCCTTAGTGTCTCTTCTGCCTGATGGACCAAAAAGTGGGGTGATGTGTGAGTGGAGGGAACTCAGTCACATGTCCTTGTATTGTTCAACACACATAACTCAGTATTGTGGGTTGGTCTATGGGGAGTGGTGGACCAGTGGCATAGAGACAGTAGAAAATAGCTTCATGCAGAGACTTGTCCACTCGTCATATGGATGCGTAAAACCTGTTGCGGACGGGTAAAAATATCGGTGGAGGGGTTAAAAAAGGAGCCAAAAAGTCTTCAGAAATCACATATTTTGTCAGTTATGCCTTTAAAATGGGTGTCAATGGGTCTTTGTGCCTGAGTTTAGGTCATATAACACATCTCACCTGACATGTGTGTACAATAGTTAATATTGATGTGTCCACCGAAAACACATGTGACCGGCAACAATTTTATCCTGCATAAAGCCCTGCAGTCTAATGGCACACATCTGGAGAAGGAACACCCTGTAGACCAAGCTTAACACTACTACAGCTAGTGCTACAGCTACAGTACATACATGTGGCTAACACAATGAAATGAGATCATAATAAGAACAAGTTCGTTTGGACCTCTCTTCCTGGAAGGCAGGGTGTGATATTCAGAAATTAAAAATAGTTTTCAGCAGTGCAGTTTCTTAGACATGTCATTTGTCCCCAGTGACGACCCTGAAGCCAGGCAAGGAGTTCAGCTACCAGGGCCAGCTGAAGATGACACAGAAGGTGTTTGTGAAGGAGCTTCTGTCCACCAAAACAACACAGTACATTGCACTGGTGAAGGAAGTGAAACCACAGGTATGGCCACGAGTCTGGATGCTGTCTCAGTAATAAATGGATAGATTCTTGTTAGTTGCACTTTTTTGCTTTCAGCTGACGTTCCTGACCATGTCAATTCATTTACATTTGTTATGTAACTTTTCTGTATGTTTGTCATATAATTAAAATACACTAGTATTCTAAGTTGTGGTGGACAGAAGGACATGTCATCATCATCACCATTGTGCAGCCGTAGTGTCCCGTGGTTGGGCGAAGGCCTCTGCATGCTGCTTCCACATCTGCCTATCTTGCGCTATCCTCCGCCAGTTGGTACAGGTAGCATACGTAGATTGTCTTATGCTGGACTGGATATTGTGCTATATAAGAACATACCTTTTACTATGCATTTATCCAGGATATAAGTGTGAGTGACAGTATCTGGTGTTGTTCTTGTGTTAAGCTCAGGACTGTGAAGACACATTTTTTAGTATTGTATGTTAGTGTAATTCGACATGAACATTATTATTTTTTACTAAATTATTTGGTAATATTATCAATACATAATTATACACTTATTTATTGTCATTATTGTTACATAATAATAATAATAATTTTTAACAGTTTTAACATATGCTAAGCTATTTATTACTACTAATAATTAAACATATATCGTCATGTATCAGTATCATTGCGATGTAGTTATACACTAGACCGATTATTATATATTTTTATGACTCATACGTAATTTATTTATTTATTTAAAAATGCTACGCTATTTAATACCGTTCTAATTTTATTTATTTATATACTATACATATTTTTTACATTTATTTTAAAACAGTATATACAGTATATATATACAGTCTATATCTTTTTATGTCTTTTAAAAGTGTATTCTGTTGTGAAGCGCCACGAACGATTATGGATGTGGCGCTATACCAAATAAATATAATTTTATTATTATTAAGCGTGAGGGTCCAGTATTGTTCTCTACTTGACGTCTGTGAGGCTCCAGTATTGTTCTCTACTTGACGTCTGTTCTTCCTCTTCCAGTTGGAGCAACTGTTGCGGGACTCCGCATTGTACAAAGGAGTGTCAGTCACCCTCAGTGAATTTACATTCCGGTGAGATGTCCTCTAATTTAGTAACGTACAAAACTCACATTAAAACTTATTTTATAGAAATATCATTCAGGTAATGTAGTTGGCATTAGGCCATCATTATTTCTGTTTTTCTGTTGTTAAAGTAAAAATGTTGGCTCATTTAAAGTGTGTTGTTCTTGTTCGCTCCTGTATTTTACATAGTCTGCATTGTTTGCAGACTAGAACATATCTTGGTTCTTGTTTATAATAGTGTTTTATTCACACTCTTTGCACTGTTTGTATACTAGGATATTTCACGGTTCTTTATTTTAATAGATAAACAAATCTCTCCATTTTGACACATGTCAATAGGCAACCGACTGTAGACTGTAGAAAAGTAAACAGTCAAATATATTGTTGTGTCCAATGTGTTTTGTCTCCCACAGAGCTGGCAGTGTCATTGTTGACTACACAGTCACCATGGACAAAGCAACAAACGTGAATGACCTCACGGTTACGATCAAACAAGGTGTTAGCAGCCTCAACTTCACTGTCGACCTTGCGTCCATCTCTTTCACTGGTCAGTCTTCAATAAGCACTTTCAATACAGTATATATATATATATATATATATATATATAAAATATTATGAACTATATAACATTACGAAATCTTTGTAATGGGACTAAATATTTCCTCCATATTACAGAGAATGGATTCCCTGTGACATGTATACATGTATTGTAATCTGCTGAGCCAAGTAGGCTGTTAGTGTTTTGTTGGGTTTACAGTTGTTTCCTTTTTTCACAAATTTCACTGACAAATATTGTGTCTCGCATATGTGACAACAGCAAAGTTGATGTGACTTAAACATGCAAAAAGCACCAAAAAACTGTGACAATTGAGACTTCCCTGTTACATTTAGTAAATTTTGAGATATGACAAATTGTGACTTGCCATTAAACATGAATCCATTCTCTGCCATAACCAAGTCATCCATATCTCAAGTTCGATTGATTTTGATTGATTAACTACTCACTACTTGGATGACACAAGAAAGTGCAGACACTTGCTTCTGTTATGGTTCTCTAAAATCACTGTTTTACCTACTGTATTAAATGCATTAGTTAAGGTATTTATAGGATGCTCATAACATGTTGTAATTGGAAAAACTCATCTTAGAAAATACTCCTCCAGATTATGTAATTCACTGTGTTTCATGTCTATATAAAAAGCCACCTGTAACATAATCCGTTGACATTATTGTTGACCTTTAAGAACGCTTCCTTACGTTGAGGTTTACACAAAGCATCGTAGCAGGTTGAATTTATATAAATCTTATTTTTGTTTTTACAAATAATGTATCAAGTTGTGCAGTTTTACTAATATGTTGAATGATGGTTTTATTTCAGATCCACAAGTAGCAAAGCCTAGTGGTAAGTTATCTGTCGCTTTCTTACTTCATTTTGTTCTGTTTTCCATGATAAACTGTAGCTGTGAAAACTATATTTTATAAGGATATATGTTGCTAGGTGAAATTATGTTTTGGAAAACATAATTTCAATTAGCAATTCTTACCAGTTACATACCATGTATAGCTTTATAAACAGTTATTATTCATTAACCATCTTGTTCTCGCAGTAATTAAAAAAATAGTCAGTTTGTCCAAATTTAGTTTATATACACAGCAAGTGAACTAGATGATGTACTACAGATAGACAGATTTATTTAGTTGTGACCGCAAATGTACTTATTACTACTACAATACTACATAATCGTCTCATTTCAGCACTGTTTTTATGTAAATATATCTAAATATTGTGATTTAACATGGCTTGTAGCACACAAAATGTAGGTACTTGGATAGGTCTATGAAACTGCTACATACACATATTGTTATATTATATGCCAAATTTGGAATTGGCCGATTTCTCAGCCACTATTTTGGCCCATCTATATATGACACAACTTTACTATTTTGTAATATTGGTTTTATTAATTTTGTTTTTGTTGTTGTATTTTAACACTTTAAAAATATTGTTTATTGGGTCTTTGTACTACATATTTAAGCATTTGATTTTCATGTATTTGAATTGTCACCCAGTGTGAAGCATTTGACTGCTGTCTTTTAACAGAAAAGTACCAATACTATGTGGTTTAGATATGTGTTGTGATTTTGACAAAAGTTGTGATGTTACTATTTATCAACTATTTTATAATTTAATTTTATTTTAATATAATTAACTATTATTTAATTTTAATATCTACTATTTTTAATAGCTATTATTTATCAACTATTTTAATATTTTATTTTTTACATTGTAATATAATTAACTATTATTTATCAGTGTGAGTATTTTAGTATTATTAAGAGTAATATTATTTATTTATCTTAAAAAAAATTGTTTTTTACTGATCTATTTATTTTACAACCACATCTCTATTTTTTATTTTTAGGTAATCTGTATATTCATGGAAAGTGTAATGCGCTTCTGAATTGTTTTATTGCTAGAGATATGGCGTAGACAAATACTGTATTTATTATTATTATTATGTCATATATATTGTGCTGTATACAACTCAAATGTCCCTGCAGGACTTGACAGCGGAACCCTGGTGGCCATCATCATCAGTGCCACCCTTGGCGCTGTCTTCCTCATCCTTGTCATCATCTTTGTCATCTTCATTGTCCGCCGCAATCTGGACTGGAGGAGCAAGGGCAGTGGTTCGTCCAGTGAGGACGACTCCCACTCCCTGCCCACACACACCCTGCCCCATAGCCACCGCCTCCTCATGTGGATGAACACCCCACTGGGCATCCACTCCACTGACCGGCCACAGATCCACGGTGACCGACAGCGCATGAGGTCGATTCAGGACGCCGCGGCCCAGGCCAAGTACATTGTGAGTGGCAGGACGGTTGTGTATCTATCACTTTATTTATACAGGCCTGTTTAGTATTTTTCAATGACAAACCTGTGTCATTTGAGCTGTTTATAATTTAATATTGATCCATTTGATACTGTCAGTTGTGCCAATGTTAGTCATCAATGTAGGTTCCTGACTTCCTGTCTCACTCCACCTTCAAGGTCAGTTAATCTAGTGGTCAGTTGGCCTCAGCTAAATTCCACCTGACTTATCTGCTGTGATTACCTGTCTTGGTCAGCCATCTTCCCTTCTTGAAGACAGACAGACATGTCTCTAGCTAAGCCCTGAACCTTCCCTTGCTGTCAAATGAATGTCCATAGCATAGCTTTATGTAGAGACCCGTCCACCCGTCATTTGGACGGGTAAAAACGAATATGGACGGGTAGAAATATGGGTGGATGGGTTAAAAATTAAGGAGCAAAAAAGATCTTCCAAAACTATAGATATTGTTAGTTATGCCTTGAAAGTGAGTGTAAATGGTGTCATGTGTGTTTGTAGCCCATTTCAGGTCACCAGGCACATTTGAAAGTTTGTAAACTAGCTTAACAGTTAACATCCTTGTGTCCACCAAAACATGTGCGACTGGCAATAATTTGGTCCTACATAAAGCCCTCTGACTGGCGGGATGTGTGTGTTATCCAGTTGTTTCCGTTGTGGTTCTCTAGAATCATTATGTTATCTGTAGTCATCTAATCAACCGCTTTAGTACTCAAATGCTTTAGTACTTTTTCCCCTTAGCCGTTCAAGCCCTGTCAAAACAGAAATTATTTTTCTCCCACATGCAGCAAACACATATTCCACTTTCCTATGAGTTTTTAGTGTGTATATTTTATCATAATTTGTCATATATTATTTTATTTCATATTTTACATTTTAAGCTAATATATGTCTACTAGATCGTATCAATTATTTATCAATGTTATAAAGAACGAAAAAATATTCGGACCTTTTCATGTGATTGTTCTTATTTATTTATTTAAAGTAATATTTAAAGTAGTATATTTTATCATCATCGTTTGACGCATGTGAATGTACTAATATCATTATACATTCCAATGTTTTATTGTAACTACAATGTGAACACATGGCAATAAACATATCTTATCTTATGTAAATGCATGAATTAATTTATTAATAGGATACGCTGCTTATGAAATGTAATATTTGATAAAATTAATTGCCACATGTACTATGCAGCAATACAGTAGAACTTTATTCATCCCTGTAAGCACAGTTACAGTGTTGTTTTACATTGTAATATATTAAGACAATACTCATTCTAATGACACCATTTACTGTGTATTGTGTACACCAGGTGCAGCCTCTTTAATGTGTACATTGTTTAATTTCATGTACGTTTATATTGAAATAGTTAATTTGCTCGGCCATGTGTGACGGCATGTATTGGTTGTTCATTGCAGGATTGGTCGGCCATGCGGAACTTTGCCAATTCTAGACATGTTGTTCCCCATCATAACGGCCACTCTCCATGGGCTGGGCAGGGCTTTGTGTCTCCACCACAACCAAAGAGAGATGCTGAAGAATGGCAATGGGTAAGCAGTTGTTGGTACTGTGTAAATTTGATGTGGAAGTAAAGAAGAGTTAAGGATTGTTTTCACAAGTTAATACATTGTAGCACTTAAATGTTTCCAGCGTTAAAAACGTTTCAATTGACGTTTCTGCGCATGCGCGATAAATATAAAATCATCAATGTACAGCGAAAGGACAAAGCATTTGTGGCATATGTCCCACGGGTTGTTCGTTAGTATATATATAACCTCTCCGGGCAAAGTTATTTGTCGCAAATTAACCTGAGGCAGATACGTTTTGAGGCATATTTTGATAGCAAGCTTAAATTAAACTAGTGCGCCATAATACGTGACAGTGACTTAGAGTGAGAGTTAACGAACAGCTCCGTGGCATTTATACTGAAAATGCTTTGTTGTTTCGCTGGACATTGATGATTTTACATTTATTGCGCATGCGCAGAAACGTCAATCGGAATGTTTATAACGACCGGAAAAATGTAAGCACGACAACATCTGTGATTACTTGTTAGAAAGACATGACGTAACTAGCTAACATTAAGCTAATGTTGATGTATTGTAACTGCATTTGGCTTCATTCCACCTCCCTTCTTCCTTGGACTGCGGAATTAAAGAAACCCCAGCAACAGTTCTGTAGTTGTTTTACTTTCTCCTCCTCTCACAGTGACCTGGAGGTTCACAGGCCACATTCTACAATCACCCCCTTCCTTTATCTGTACACCTATGATAAGAGAAATGTGATAGGTATTTAGAGTTACCATGTGATTCAAGAGGATCATTCTCCTGAGAGAAATGAGTGGTGGTCACCTTCTCAAGTGGTATGACTGTAGACAACCTAGAGTAATGGTCACAGCTGGTGCCTTTGGTTTGTTTAATAAAGTAAAGTTTATTCACTTCACTGGCAGCCAAAGCGGCAGAATCGTACAATAAGAACATTATGATTGATAACAAATTCATTAATGTATATTACTAAAACTATTTATGAAAGCATAACAAAATATGAAAGTGTTACTAATTAGAATGTCTAGTAAAATAAAAAATTTAAAAAGTCTGATAGTAAAACTGTAAATGTTCTCTAATATGAATTTAACATTTAAGTAAATTAAAGCATAACAAATACTTAGCAAAATATATTATTATAAATGGAACATATAACATGACTAAAAAATCACAACTCGTTAAAATAGTATAAAATAGATCAATTGAATAAATAGCTAAAAAGATTCACAGTTCAAAGCCAGTAATGTTCGTATGTAAATAGGGAAGTCCATTCACTGCCAATTATACAGTCCATACGGCACAAATGAGTTCTTGAAGCGATTGGTCTTACAGCGAGGAACACTGTTCCTCTACATGTGATGTGAGTTGGTGTTGTAAGACTGTGTCTGTCTACAGAGTGCATCACACTGATGACAGGAGGGAGGACAGGAGGAGGTGAAGTCACAACAGCTGATGACAGCGTGTACAGTAGAATGAGGGCACTGAGTCGGACCAATAGCTCAGGAACAGTGACATCACTGCATAGGTCACCTTCAGGAATGTGTTTTAACTGATCACTGTGTAATGTTTTTTAATGGTACAGTGTTGTTGTGGTGAATCATTTGTAGATATTAGCTACTATTCAAAACAGTGTTATATGTTAACTATGTTTTCACTGCAGGATTGTAAGTAAAACAGTGGTTTGCATTAACTATGTAGAACTCTCTGATGTAGTTAGCATGTGTTCCTTTATCATGATCAAACTAAAATGCCAGTAAGCATGTGAACAGTACAGTGTAGTGTACAGTAACTTGTTGTACATTGTTATTTTAACTGGTTGTATTGCTGGTATTATTTTTAATGTTTTATATGCTTGGTAATGAACACTTAATGATTTAAACATTTGACATTGATGTGTACTGGTTACTGCATCTAGTAATGCTTTGTCAGGTATAGCATGCATTTTAAGGCATAGTCATCAAACTATTTTAAAATACATATTTTAACCATGGTTTATTAACCAGAGAGGATGTGAGAAACCAACTGAGGTTCTCCACAAAGAAATGTGATGTGCTTCACCCATTTGGGGAGAAAGTTCACCCATCCTCATTAATTCACATATGGTAGATGTCTCGGGTTGAATAAATAGATTTGAATGGTTGGTGATCTAGCAGAACTAGGAAGTCTGGCAATAAGCAGCTGTTGTTATGTTGTGTGTCTGTCAATATTGCTTGACACATTTTATCTTGAACAAACCAGATGTTTCCACTAGTTGTACTAATGATAATGTTGTCTAATTTTTAGAACTGTTTGATGGGTTTTTATAACTCTTAGAGGTAAGATAATTACATGTACATATTTTAATTAGTGACAATAATTTCTACTACCTTTAGATGCTGTTGTATACATACACTTTTGTATACTTTTTATGGTTCGTAGTAAAGGTTCGTAGGATCTTAGAATTATTACTTACATGGGATGTATTTTATCATGGTACTTTTAGAACAATGCATTATATTTGTATATTTGGATGGCATTAAAATTGCAGGAGTAGTATTAAATTCATATTTTGTAACCGTTTTATGGGTGCTATGTATTCATAAGTAGTCTTTAAAATATTTGCAGTTGTATAATATGGATTATATTTTAACCTGTTTTACAACAATGTCAATACTGTGTATGTTACACATTCGTAGAATTAACAGTGATAACGTATATCAGAATAAAAAACTGCGATATAATACATAGTGAGTTTCTTATTTGTTATTTAAAAGCAGCACATTTTGCTAAGTGATTAGTGAATGAAATTAACTGCATATATATATACATATATATATAATATATATATATATATAGTGCTCTTGTTGATTAATGCAATGTGTTCAGGTGTGTCGGATAATGATTTAATAATGCTGAAATAGCATGCATTAGGATGTAGCTTCTTTCCATGAAACCAGCTGGTAATTTGTATTAATAATGTGTGGAACGTCTTGTAATAGGACAGCTTAAAAATGTGATTTATCATTGCTTAATCCCCAAAGCATATAGTAGTCCTATGGCACATGCGGTCTTCATGATGATAATTGCTAATGGCGTCTTTTAGTAGGCCTACTAACACTTGTTTGAGTTGTTTCATTCACTAAGTGGTGCCTCTATTTCTGTGTCATGACAACTAAGCCATGCTGTATGTACTTGGGGGCATCCGGAACCTATTTGAATGGCCCTTACCCAGATCATAGTATTTGTAGCGTTTTGTTTGTAAGGTACATATAGTGATATAAATATGGTTTTCGTATCCATGGTGGAAACAATCCCTGCACAGGCAAACCTTCCTTCTTCCAGTCAAGCGACGCAGGATTATCAAGCAAGCCATGACATTTTACATCATTTTAAATAACAACATCACACCACCACCGGGCCTATTAAGACCATCAAAAAACTGTGGCCATTACATAGCCACCAGGTGCCGCATCAACACTGCTGTATTCTCCTTTTACCCCCGAGCAATTCGCATCTGGTATATAATCCCACCACACATTACTGAAATAGAAAACCCCATAGGTTTTCAAGCAGTAATCATGAACCTCCCCTTCATGACACCCAATCACTCTGTTGTCTTATTCTACAATGCAGGAAGGTTACAGGGAAGACAGTGACGGTAGATAAGAGAAGTAGATGCGCCAGGAGGAAAGATGAAGGGAAGAAAGGAAGTGAGAGTAGATGTGACCAAACGGAAGTCAATAACAAGGATGATGACAGGAAGAAAAGAGACAGGAAAGACAGCAACAGAATGCAATCACCTAAATTGCTTGTAAAACAAACAAACAAACAAACAAGCTATAGCAAACAAACATACTACCTAACGCATGCGCACAAGAAGCATTACAAACTCCTGCGTTAGCCCAAGTTTGGGCTGTTTGGAGGAAACCACCTGAGGCCCGAGCGTAGTCCCACTCTGCCTCAGCAGTGGGTTTTGTCGCACTGTTGTGGTTGTGCAGTGTGCATGACGTTGGTGGTTACGTACGGCATGGATAATGATGCATGTTAAAATGTTTAGAACATTCTGAAGTTTGGTTGTGTTAGAGATAAAAAGAAACAATTCTACATTGCCACTGTTATGTTGGATAACAATGTATAAAAGTGCGAAGTGTCTATCCGGCCAGAGTGGCCCACCTTCTCTTGACGGTGTCTCAGGTTGTGGGTGAGACTCTGCACTCAGGCAGCAGGTTTCATAGATAGAATGAGTGCTTAAAGACACCCGACCTGCAGTAGGGGATGTGGTCGTTAAGGCTGTTGTCTGTGTGCATGGCTGCAGGTCTGTCAATTAGGTGGTGTGACACGGTACGCCATGGTTATCTTGGCGGTTGTACTTCGTTGTTGAATGGATTCCCAGCCAACATTCTGGATTATTTCTGTGAGATTCCTGCTGGTCTTGTAGACCCCAGTCACAAATCTTGCAGGCTGTTGTTGGATAGCTTCTCTTACCGACCCGTGGGGTGTTGATCTCAGCTGGCGTACTCCGTGACATGCCTGACCAGTGTCTCGTAGCGTGGTGCCTAAATTGGTCTTTGTTGAGCAGTTACTGCTTGACTTCAAGACCGACTTCAAGAGTTTACTGCTAAAAAGTGATGTTTCACTATCCTGCAGTTGTAACGTGTGTGCTAAAGTAATAAGTTAATAAAATAAACATGACAAATAGATAAATACAATTAACTGTACATTAAGTGTACATTAAAACGATGAATAATTTAAAATAAATATAATAAATAGAAAAAATAAATTATTTGTACATTAAATTTCATGGTCATATGCAATGTAAAGGATACAACACTGTGAGCTAACATAATAAGTTAATAAAATATTATAATAAATAGATCAATAAAAGTATTAGTACATTAAAAAACAGGCAGTCCATGATTAACGCTAAACAAATATTCTATAATGTCAATTGTTGAATGGTCGAACACTTCTGCGGTAGATGCGGTGACCGCTTCCTCGGTAAGTGCGTTCCACAGTGGAATATAGCGTACGTAGAATGACTGCTGGTAGGGCGTGTAAGTGGCTTGTGATGTAATCTTTGTATTATATCAGTTTTGTCGTATCTCATTCTCTCCTTGGTCCTCGTTTCTTCCAAGTGAACCAATTTCACGTATCCAACGTACGTAGCTATAGCAGAATACACAAAACTTCCTGGATTCCTGGGAGGTTTCAAACTTACTCTGTCCATCCACGTTTACCAGCTTGGGTGACGCGGGGAGATGAAGCTGACGGCCAGTTGCGAGCTGAAAGACTTCTCGGTGAAGTGCGGTGTGTCCGGAGACCTTTGTCATGTTCTTCTGAATTTAGGGATGTCCTTATAGTTACTTCCATAATCTGTCGTCTTTACCATCTATACACACATACATACATACATACATACATACATACATACATACATACATACAAAAAATGGCGCCGATCTATGGCGACAGGATGTTGGGCGTCGTGTTTTTAGTGTGTGTTGTGACGGTATTCCTGGTCGGAAGGACATTGTACGTGCACCAATACGATCGGGACGTTCTGCTGCACATCAGGGATACCATGAGTGAGTGTGACATGCAACCAAACTATCGTTTTAATGACATTGTTTTACCCGGTCAAAACTGGGTCACAGACCAGCCGGCCAACGCCCGTGGTCAGCGCGTGCGTAAACGGGGTAGACGAGGCGGAGCCCTGTTGAGGCTACGCCGTCGAAATTTACGACCCCCACTACCGTCCATGTTCCTGTCGAATGTGCGATCTTTACGTAACAAGACGGGTGAATTTCTATGCAACCTTCAAACTAACAGAGACTATAAACATTGCTCCATATTCTGCTTCACCGAGACATGGCTGGACGCCACCATTCCCGATTCTGCCGTGCAGCCCCCCGGACTAACTAGCTATCGAAGTGACCGGTCTCGCGACGAGACTGGGAAGACTCGCGGAGGGGGTGTCTGCTTCCTAATTAATGATCGTTGGGCTACCGATGTCAAGATTTTGTCAAAAACGTGCTCTGTTGACATAGAAACCTTTACAATTGTCTGTCGGCCTTTCTACCTGCCCAGGGAGTTTTCCAGCATAATTCTGACTGCCGTGTATATACCCCCCCCCCAACCTAACACAGATGCCGCCGTGATTCAACTGTCTGACATCGTCACGCAGGCTGAACTTTCTCAACCAGACTCGTTTGTTACTGTGACGGGTGATTTTAATAAAGCCAATCCAAAGAAAGAGATGCCGAAGTTCATACAGCAGGTGACATGTGCAACTAGGGATGGTAGAACTCTTGACCATTGTTACACAACCATCAAGAGTGCGTACCGTTCCATCCGTCGCGCACCACTCGGCCGCTCGGACCACGCCATGGTTTACCTGGTGCCGACTTACAAACAGCAATTGAAACGTGTTAAGCCAACCGTGAAAACTGTGAAACAGTGGTCAGTGAATGCAATGGAGACACTTCGCGGCTGTTTTGAATGCACCGATTGGGGAGTATTCTAAGAGGCCGCAGCCGACATTGACGAGTACACCGAAACAGTCAGTGATTACATCACCTTCTGCGAGGGCCTCTGTATACCAACAAAAACAATAACAATCTACCCCAACGACAAACCGTGGTTCAATACTTCTATTAAACACAAGCTTCAGGTGAAACATGATGCATTCAAAGCCAATGATAAAGATAAATACAAGAAAGCGAGATATGAAGCGGAAAATGCCATCAAGACCGGCAAGGCGAAATACCGTGACAAACTTGAAGAGAATCTGTCCACCAACAACTCCAAGAACATTTGGCAGGGACTGAAGGCCATAACGAACTACAAGCCGTCTCCCAAGAACACTACGGCTACCGACACTAATCTTCCTGACAGATT
>OZ024855.1:14701300-14726300 GCA_964017155.1 Oasisia sp. SBJ-2009
TCAACGACGCAAGAAGAACTGAAGCATAAACAGCAAAGATACCAACAGCAACAGCCACTGAGTTCTTTTGATTGAACAGGCACCAGTTTATGAAACAAAAGACACCAGTTAATGAAACAGTTCTTGGTCCTGCAGGGTGCCCACGCCCCCCGGCCTGTTCCGCCCGATACCTCCGTCCAACAACTCCCTGCTGATGATGGCGCGGCCCCTGGACACGGCCGGACACATACTTCACCCGACGGACACAGACCTTTACGACTACAACGACGACGGCATGCCCAATGTGACCGCGGTCCAGTCCTGTCACAGTCCAGAGAGGCGCTTCTGCGATGTCCTTGGTGACATGCAGAAGAGACACGACATGCGTCCGTTGAAGAGCACGCCAGACCTTCGCTCGGGCGAGTACATCGGAAGGATGCAGAATACACGGGACGTGTACGATCACGACTTCAGAGAAGGCGGGCGGGAACGTCTCACGCCACCACAGTCGCCAAAGAAGTCGTCCGGTATATCGCCCATGGGTCGGATTTATCCCATCTGCCGTTCGTCGCCACTGATCACAAGCCGCGACAACAGGTCTGGTTTCATCCTCGTTTGTGGTCGTCTTCTGTCTCCATCCATTGACGTCTTCTGTCTACATCCATTGACTTCTTCTGTCTACATCCATTGACTTCTTCTGTCTACATCCATTTACGTCTTCTGTCTACATCCATTTACGTCTTCTGTCTACATCCATTTACGTCTTCTGTCTACATCCATTGACTTCTTCTGTCTACGTCCATTGACGTCTTCTGTCTCCACCCATTGACTTCTTCTGTCTACATCCATTGACTTCTTCTGTCTACATCCATTGACTTCTTCTGTCTACATCCATTTACGTCTTCTGTCTACATCCATTTACGTCTTCTGTCTACATCCATTTACGTCTTCTGTCTACATCCATTGACTTCTTCTGTCTACGTCCATTGACGTCTTCTGTCTCCATCCATTGACTTCTTCTGTCTACATCCATTGATTTTTTCTGTCTACATCCATTGACTTCTTCTGTCTACATCCATTGACGTCTTCTGTCTACATCCATTGAATTCTTCTGTCTACATCCATTGACTTCTTCCGTCTACATCCAATGACTTCTTCTGTCTACATCCAATGACTTCTTCTGTCTCCATCCATTGACTTCATCTGTCTACATCCACTGACTTCTTCTGTCTCCATCCATTGACTTCATCTGTCTACATCCATTGACTTCTTCTGTCTACATCCATTTACGTCTTCTGTCTACATCCATTTACGTCTTCTGTCTACATCCATTTACGTCTTGTGTCTACATCCGTTGACTTCTTCTGTCTACGTCCATTGACGTCTTCTGTCTCCATCCATTGACGTCTTCTGTCTCCATCCATTGACTTCTTCTGTCTACATCCATTGACGTCTTCTGTCTACATCCATTGAATTATTCTGTCTACATCCATTGACGTCTTCTGTCTACATCCACTGATTTCTTCTGTCTACATCCATTGACGTCTTCTGTCTACATCTATTGACGTCTTCTGTTTTTATGACTCACTATCCTACTCCACGTACCTCAGCTACCTGTTCACATGTCTGCTTCTCGTGTCTGTTTGACTTGTATCTTCACCTATCTGTCTTTCTTTGTTCCTTCAAAGTGTTGGAAACAACCGATGAACTGAAATAACTTGTTTATTTTATCTACAGACGAAATGATTCATTAACGGACACTTCCCTGTCGAACTTGACAATCGACGTCAATGACAGATCTACAAAAAGAAGTAAGCACAACTTATTTTATATCACCATTATCCTGTGATCTTTCTCATGTAACTTATGATATCGTCTTCATTACTTATACTCTTAACGAAACAAAGTATCTTTAGAATGATAGCAAAATGAAAGCGTGGGCGAAATGGCACGCTCTATAACTTGTTTACATACGTAGGCCTGTTTGCTCGCTAAAAACAAACAACATTGACCAAATTCATTAAATTCCATTAACCATATTGTACCTTGGTAGCCTATTTTGTTTCGTTACAGATGATAGAATTATGTTGGAAATCTTGTTTATATGAGAACTACCGAGCAGGAATGTGTTGACGATTTACTTAACGATCAACTGTTTTATTTTGTATGTGGTGCCATTCGCCATATCGTTACAGCCATGCCACATGGTACGGATTACCCGTATCCGATACGGAATTTTGCGGGTTTTTAACGGCCGTACTCCGTTTTGATACGGAATTGAACTAAATGTATGGAGAAATAAAATGCCAAAATTCGAGAGATAAAACGTGGAAAAACCGTTTTGAAATGCCCTTAATAACTTAGGCCAGTTAACTGGAAGATCTGACTAATCATACGGATTTATACGGATTCTTACAAAATTTTAGGTCAAAAATACGGATTGCCATCCCAAAAATTTGGCAAATCTGTTGTTACTAAATGTCACAACAAACATCAGTAGTTTCAACTGTAGCTACGACGTAGGTCAACGTAGAAGCTATTGTGTAGTAGTGTTAGTATATAGTGTAGTCAGCAGCCATCGTCAAGGTATTGATGTTAATAACTTCTTCAATCATGGCCAAAGTTTCTACGTCGGAGAATAAAGTGTTGTGGTAATATGCAAAATATATCTGTACATTAGACATGTGATATTATCAAAGTCACCCCACACATGCACCCAAACATACATGTGACAAAGTACATGGTTAAATAATACGCTAAAACATAAATTGTCAATCGTGTGATGATAATTAGCTACTTAATAACTTCTGTTAGGCTGCTAAACGCGAAATTGGAGAGGGCACACTGATCGGGGAGGATGGGGGGGGGGGGGTACAATGGGGCGCACTACTATTATAAGCAATGTCACTACTAATGTCGTTGTGTTATGTTAGGTTATTTACCACAAGAATTTCCTCTTTGGGGACTATTAAAGGTTATTGTATTGTATTGTATTGTATTGTAGTGTAGTGTAGTGTTGTGTTGTGTTGTGTTGTGTTGTGTTGTGTTGTGTTGTAGTGTAGTGTAGTGTAGTGTAGTGTAGTGTAGTGTAGTGTAGTGTAGTGTAGTGTAGTGTAGTGTAGTGTAGTGTAGTGTAGTGTAGTGTAGTGTAGTGTAGTGTAGTGTAGTGTAGTGTAGTGTAGTGTAGTGTAGTGTAGTGTAGTGTATTGTATACGTCGGCCATGTTTGTCCGCACCACGCGGCCACGGCGAAATCTATCCTAGCCCATTTTCGTTGATCCGTAAATATCCGCCGTAGTTCGTTTTCTCTCCACAACGTGTGTCTGTTTTCAGAGGCGACCATTAGTGTCGTGTCGGCGCTGTATGACAACATCAGTTGTAGCTCACTCGGTGATCTGTCCTGTGCTAAGTCTACCACTTCGACTGTGGGCGATGCTCGGCCTCTCAACAGGCCTCAGGTCGGTGGACGACGGTTTTCTTTAATGCCATGTGCAAGATGTGAATCTAAGGAGGATTCATACCTACTTAATGTTAGAGGGCGAGCGTGTGTGTGTGTGTGTGTGTGTGTGTGTGTATGTGTGTGTGTGTGTGTGTGTGTGTGTGTGTGCGCGCGCGCGCGCGTGCGTGCGTGTGCGTGCGTGCGTGCGTGTGTGTGTGTGTGGGGGGGGAGGGGTGGGGGGGTGGGTTCGTGCGTGCGTGCGTGCGTGCGTGCGTGCGTATGTGTGAGAGAGAGAGTGTGTGTGTGTGCGCGCGCGTGTGCGTGCGTGCGTGCGTGCAAGTACATGTATACCCGAATGTCGCTCGGCTGTGTAACTTCGACGGAAAGATAGTCTGTTCACCTAGCGGGCTGCCACCTCACGGAGTATGGGTACTCGAGGCTAATCCTGCCATAATTCGTGCTTCATAAATAACTGCAAATTTGTATTTCTGTCTATCTTTTTTTGGATATAAGTTAAATTTGGAGTAGTTTTTACAATAGCGTATTATTTGATAAAAGGGTATCCTTATTTAACTTGTTATTCCAATTTCGACGTGAGAGCCAATCAGCGTCTCTGTCCTAGTCTGGGGTAAGGCTGTCCTGGTGGGTCCATCAGCAGCCCATAATCACCAGGCGGCGTTGAGGGGTAAATAGTGCTGCCACCTCACGGAGTCAAGTTACTCGAGGCTAGGGCTTTGTAGATTGTCCGGTTGATGGCGGAACTACGCAGTAGTATGGACAATCTGGCCATGCAGGCTCATGTCGCCAAGAAGACGTCGTCTGAGTCAGAGAGCATGCGCAGTGCCATGTACCGGAAACGACGCACGTCCGATCTGAAGAAGTGGCGAGAGTTGTTGAAACGCAAGGAGCTGCGAAGTGGCTTGGGCGTCAGTAATCACGGTGGGTACCACTCTGTCTCGCCAAAAAAAAATGGTGCATGTCGATTGTACGTATAACAGGTAACAAGATACCGTTTACAGAATTTAGATATATTCATACAGTCGAAACTATGACCCTTTTAACTTTCAAAAATTATACCAAATTTGTGACCACTGCACAGCTTGCTGTGTAGCATACGTTCATATTCACTCATCAAAATCAAAATTAAATAACTCACCTAAAATTGTATAATTCACACATTGGCATTCTCTGTCATCTTCGATCTCAGAAAATGTGATTTCACCGTCATACGATTAATACCAGGCTCTTAAAATTAGTTTCCCTGGGCCTCCCCTCATGAGTAGAACAGCCTAATGGACACAAATTTCAACCGCCCTATCCACGCGCCCCTAGTGGATTTGCCGGTCCCTACTCACAATTCATATACACCCAGTCGCTGCTGAGTAAATGTTTGATCCTATTTCGGTTTATGAAGATTGCTGAGAAACTGCTGAATTTGAATATGTATGTTCGCAGACGAATACACCTGTTCCCAAAACAGTATCTCCCAGATAGTGTGAGGTAGAGGCTGAAAATAACATTAGACCCGAGTGCTCTCCGGTGGTTTGTTGCAAATGTCGTATTACGGGGCGAGCGTGAAGACCTAAAAAATTAACGTCGGATATGTTTTTCAACAGTACCGCCCATATAGTTCCACAACAGTACCACACATATAGTTCATGTACGTTGTATACATGCGCAGGCATCAAGCGCGGTGGAACCGGAAGTGCCGCCATTTCGAAGACGGTCGTGTGGTGCGATCGCTCGGTGTTGATAGAACTCTTAAGCAAAGTACGACATGTGATCCACAACCTCTCGAAGACCATCAATCTCGAGTCGCTGCAGTCTTTCTGCGAAACCGTTCGACGTCACTTCCGGTCATGGCTGCCGAGCAACCTCGGGGAGGCGAAGTCTGACTAGGCTACATCTTCCGGTTCATCATACTCGGAGTAACGCTGCGGTGAGTGGCCTAGTGCTCCATCAACTCGACAAGTAAATTGTCGTTCACTTTTTATAATTAGGGCCCGGCAAATCCGCTAGGGGCGCGTGGGTAGGTGACGGTGAAAAAGAATCTGAGACCGAAGATGACAGAGAATGCCAATGTGTGAATTGTTAAATTTTAGGTGAGTTATTAAATTTCGATTTTGATGAGTCAATATGAACGTATGCTACACAGCAGGCTGTGCAGTGGTCACACATTTGGTATACTTTTTCGTAATGTTAAAAGGGCCATAGTTTTTGACTGCATGGAGATATTTTTATTCTGTAAACGGTATCTTGTTACCTAATATACATACAATCGACATGCACCATCACAAATCTTGATTAATCATGCATTCATTTGCCGCTTGTGAAAGTAATTTCAGTTAAATGTTCTGCCTGTATACAATACAGAAGATGTAGCAAACATGTAGCTACATATTTGATAAGTCACCGACCTCGACCCACTATTCTTTCAGAGCCCCGCAGCTGCCGCAGCACCAAGCCGGTAGATGTCGCCCGCGTCGCCAATCCCATTAAGTTGGTGGATGGATCGAAATGCAAAAGACGGCGCCACTGTCTACGAAGAGGTTATGTCAGTTCTGAAGACAACTTTTTGTCTCGAGGCGAACACAATTGTTCAGCTGTATTCGAAACGTAACGAAGGAGCCGGGAGAGTCTCCGCTCATTAAAATACATACACAAAGTGAAGACATTTTCCATACAGTCGGTGGACCTAGTCGTTTACATAGTGGTTGTGCAAAATAATTAGCAGAAGATCTCCCAGACTGGTAATTAATACCACGTTTTAAACCAATTTTTGTTTTGCATGTTGGAAAGTTGGAAGGATATGGAATGAAATTACAATTACATTTTTGTTTTTTGTGTGATTTTTGTGATTTGGGTGAGTGTGATTTTTCTGGATATTTAAAGTAGTACATTTGTGAATGGTAATGACAGTGACAATGGACGGGAGATTGTTTGATGGAAATGTGTGTGTGTGTGGGGGGCGGGCGGTCTGTGGTGTGTGTGTGTTTGTGTGTGTCTGTGTGTGTGTGTGTGTGTGTGTGTGTGTGTGTGTGTGTGTGTGTGTGTGTGTGTGTGTATGTGCCATGTGTGTGTGTGTGTGCGTGTGTCTGTTCGTGTGTGTGTGCGCTCGCGTGCGTGTGTGTGTGTGCATGCGGTTTGGTGTGAGTGGTGTGGTGTGTGTGCGTGGTGTGTTTGTGGGTGTGTGTTTGTGGTGGGGGTGCGTGTCTGTGTGTGTACGCGCGGTGTGTGTGTGTGTGGTGTGTGTGTGTGCGCGCGTGCCTGTGTGGGCGCGCATGTGGTTTTGGTGTGTGTTCGTGCGTAGGTGCGTGTGAACGAGTCTGTACTCCCTTCATTCGTTGTATTCAATTAGGACCGCCTGATACCCTAAATGCTGCTGCTCAAATGGACACATCGCCATGTCATGTGCTAACATTGTCACGCACGAAGCAACAAGAAAAGCGAAGAAAACTACTACAATTTGTACGATTACATTATAATTTATTATTGTACATACATAGCACATTTGTAACAGTCGTTTTAACGTGGCGCGTCTCTGTACATCCGAGTTCATATACAATATATATACACTTCATTATCATCGTTTCTTCTGACCTTTGAACACTAAATGCTTGCTGGGTATATAAAAACTTCACAGGTAACCCCATATATCATTGGAGGTTTACACAAGTGTTTCTTATACATGCGTGGGAACACAAAATTATTAATATTTACATATATCGTGGAGCTTGAACAAATACTTAGTGTATATGTCCTCGCTAAAATAATCCCGTTCTTTGCGACTTTACTTACTTTTACATCGCTCGCTTGCCACTCGATATATTATACATTCAAATCAAGGAACTCGCAGTGTCCTCATCCACATCAGTTTCCGTTACACAAACTGACAAGTTCATTTGTCGTATCACCGGGTCTGGCGACCCACAACTGTTAGTCGCGTTAAAATCTAAAATCTATTCAAATGTCTAAAAGATTTCTAACTAAAATCTCTCAGGTGATAAAATGTATAAAACTTAAGAACGTAATGTCTACAAACACCGTAACGTCATCACATCTTTGGCATGCGATAGTACAGTTGAGAACGCGCAGCGATGCTGCTCCGGCGAATGAAGTCCTAGAGCTTGATCTTGTCCTCGTAGAGAGAAATGAGGGTGAGGGTGGTGACGCCAGCGTACAGGCCGATATTCTGGAGGACGAAGATGCGCCTCTTCGATCGGCCCTTCATCATCCTCACCATCTCTGGGAACTGTGGAGGAGGAAACGTATAATGTATAATGCAGTCCAAACACGTTCAGTGCAATCACGCTGGAATCGTCGCTGGTGCAGCGAAATATGCACATAGTGGAATACACACACCACGACACAAGCCGCATGCGTACTATTATTGTAATCAAAATTGTATGTTGCAAACATTCACAGCAAACTATACATGTATAATGCAACGCACACACATGCAATGCAATACACGTACGTACGTACGTACGTACGTACCTACGCACGCACGAACGCACGCACGCACGCACACACACACACTAACGTAAAGCACAACACCAATTAAAGTTTTGTAATGCTTTCTTCTGCGGGAAAATGCAATACATTTATGGAATTTCCAATAAGTGCCTAAACTACCCGTTCACATGATGACATCCTTGTAGCGTGAACTATGGATAAAACAACGCCTAGTACTAACTTCCAACCAATAACAATTAAACAATCTTGTACTGACTACGCTGCGAAAGAATTTAATCCATGAATGCATACAACATTTAAATATGAATCAACTGAGACATTGCCACATGGCATGTATACGTATAAACAAGCGTGAGTAAAAGCACGCGGTTCTCACCAAGTCAGCGAGGCCGATGTAGAGGAACATCCCGGCCGTCAGCGTGAAGATCCACGTCCGCACTTCTGGGTTCGTCGAGATGGCGGCCCCCACATAGAAGCCGACGATGGCCGTCAGAGCCGAGATCAGGTTGAACACTGCTGCCTTTTTCCACGACATGCCCGCGTTCAGCAGGATGGCGAAGTCGCCTGAATAATAGTAATAATAACACTTCCTTAATGGCAATATCTTCGAGAATTCGCAACGCACAAAACCATTAAGCGTAATCAAAAATTTGGACACGAAAGAGCTATTTATTGTATTGCTAATTAGGCTGTTATCAGCGTACATACATTTGGATGGCATGGATCAAAACATGTCGAGATGACACATAACAGTACAATAGTAACACTTCTATATAGTCAATATCTTCGATAATTCGCAATACGCAAAGCCATTAGGCGTAATCAAAAATGTAGACAGGAATTTCATTCTACTGCTAATTATGTTGTTATCGGCGTACACGCGGAAATATCTTGAGATGATGAAATTAAAATTCAGTTGAAGATGAAATGTCAGCTAGGCAGATGTCGTTGGCTATTTAAAAGACACAACAATTAAAGTCGTTTTTTCGACAATTTAAACAAATGTAATTTAATTTATGCAGTGTTTGTATTAAAGCCACTGCGAACATTATTTAGAAAGCTCTGAAATTAAACACAGTGAACGTGAAAGAACCGAATTCGCGACTACATTCTGAATCAGTTACTGAAAACGTTTCAACTGACCTAGTTCATGCGGCACCTCGTGACAGAAAACGGCGAATGACGTAGACCAGCCGCTCGTGACACTCTGACTGAAGGCGGCGCCTATAGCCAGGCCGTCGGCGAAGTTGTGGACTCCATCACCGATGAGCACCATCCAGGCGACCGGAGCGAAATCTGGCGAATGAAACAGAACCACGTCAATGCCATCTTGTCATAAGACATGGCCGACCACACAATGGCGGCATGAGCATACCCAGAAGACTGGAGTGCGTAAAACTTACAGAAACTACTGAATCCTAGTCAAAGTATTCTATTGTATAAAACATCAACAATAAAATGTAACTGCGAATACTAATTTCAGGTAAAAAGACTAAACATAGTTGCAGTTTGATTATAGTGTGATTAGAACTTGAATTGTATAGACGTGTCATAAGTATGTACTCTATATGCTCCACTCTGCTCATAGTAGTGCTCAGCAACTCGTTTTCCAGAACATCCGCGTTGACAATTGTTATCTCTAGTATAACGGCATACCATCATTCATGTTCCGGGTATACACTTAACACGTGATTTTAATGAAAACTGCCGACTTCATGAAATTAAATTTAATGAAAGTGTGTGCATAATGCAGACATACATATTAGACCCCTGTTGGGACTAGGAAGCAATGTAATTAAATGTTATGTACGCACTAAAGAGTCCTTTCCGAGCCTTTGATTCTAGAGACATTTCGTTCGAACTCTCCAAGTCGTCAGTCGGCTGTAGCGAGATAAAACACAGTATTACACACGTTGTCAATCCACACTCTTGTAAACAACTATCTAATTACATATATTGTTTCTTAAATTATACTTAGGACAACTGCACAACGAAATGTTGTTATTGACGCTACAGACTAAGTATGCTGATGTGGCATATGTTATATGTTTCCTTTGCATCCATCAGTAGTGAAGTATGTGACTGCATAGTTAAAATATTTTAAATAATATCTAGATGAACATTTAACATGTCATATAACAACTGCTACAATCTACAATGGACGACACTCAACGGTTTGTCAGCGACTGAAGCCAGCACTAAGTAGGTGTTATTTTTGACACGCAAACATGTGAACTTACTTCACAGAGGGACACAAATGCAGTATGGTATCCTAAATTACATTATTATTGAAAACATCACTTCACAATATGTATAAAGTTGACTTACAATTTTACAATTAAAAATGAAACAACATATCATACGGCTAGGAAAGTAGAGGCAGAAAACCCTGTTACATTATTTTAGTACAATACCGAATGCAAAACACGTCGTGTACACGCGCAACACCAGATGAGACGGTGCAGGGACACACGTACAGAGGGTGGACGGACTCACCAGTGTAGCTGCGGACGGTGACTTCTTGTTTTCGAAACCGTGCGAGTGTCCGTGTCCTTTGTCCGCCTGGAACCCATGCGTTAAAAAGGTAAAGGTAAGTTCTTATAAAGCGCAGTATCTAGTCCTTAGAACCGTTCAAAGCGCTTTACATTTTACTTCCCTGACAGACCGGTTCACTCAGACATCATCTCGGCTTCTCTGGGAAGCATCCAGCCATATGCTACAATTAATGCGCGAAGTCTGCTCCTACACATATCTACCACTGTCTATTGTCAAGTACTTATTTATACAGCCGAGTGAACTCGAGCAATGTAGAGTGAAAAAACTAGCCCAATGTGTTAACACTGCAGTACAAGATTCGGACCCGGGTTCTCGTAGTCGAGAGTCCGAAGCTCTACCCCTGAGCCATTGCGCTCTATGCGTTAATGTATATTATTGTTATTAGTTGTTATTGTTTTGTTGACAACACCAATAACAATGGCAAACAACACCGTTATAACACATGCAATTAAAAAATAAAGTTTTTCCAAGGTACCACCTGTTTTTAATGTGAACCCCTGATGTTTTTAAAGTTCGTCTCTCACCAATTTAACAGCTTCCAAAGAAAATGTGTTACTCCCAACAATCTAATGACATGTTTACAAAACCTCTCCGAGAGTCATCGTCTAGAGAACTGAAGCTGACAGCGGCTTACCTCCTCCGTCTCTTCTGCCGGGGCTATCATGCCAATGATAACCTCGAGCAGGTAGAACACGTACACGGCTGGAGACAGACAGACACGTACATGTCAAACGACAGAAGGAATAACACACTTCAAAGATACTTGCTTATAGAGATATCCCATCTACGGCACCTTACGTCAGGTAGCATTAAATGTGAACTTGCACGAATATTTTCCTTTGCCGGAGAGGTCTTTAGACATTCTTAGAATTGTCAGGTCTTTAAACGTACGGCAACGCCTTGAGGCTATTTGTATATAATATATGCGAGCACTGTATTTATATTTACCTCCATTTCGAAGAAAAACAAGACCCTCAAAGCATATAAAGATGTCGCCAAACCTATTCCTGACAAAACACATCACTCTTCTGTCCCAGTCTGCTAACTAGCTATGCGGTAAGATTTAACAGAACCACAAATCAACGCGAATACTATTTCAGTGAACATCGCACATTAAACGTCACATAAAAAGGCAGTTACATATGTGCACCCATCAAAGCAACGAGTGCACTACAAGAGTCATGAAGGAGACAAAACACCAACCTGCCAACACGACCAGACCTTTCACGGCGAACGGCTCTAGGGCCACGCCGGCATTGGGGTCGTGTTCGTGGGCGTGAGCGCTGTGATCGTGGAGTCCGAACGCCTGCGGACATAGACGGGGGCTCAGTGGCAGTCATCACAACACACACGGTACACAATAACAGACTCGGCGCGTAATCGGACATTTTGGTTATGTTTGTTATGCAATCTTGCAATACCAATCTAGGTTCAAGTGTCTTATGTTAGTGATCTTAAACTTGAATGAAAGCGCAATACACTGGCAACGGTATACTGGTGACGAATGCGAAATTTAAATCCAATTAGTAATAATCACTTTTCGTATTTTGAAGCAGATGGTGACACTGTATAACATTATGTATGTCAATCTTAAAAGGTAGTAGCTGTCTAATTACTGGAATGCACGTAACTTTCTTCCAAATAACAACCATCGGTATACAACTCTTCAAAACAACTATTTGAGTTGAGCGCTATATAAGAAGTATCTTATCACAATTATTGTTACAATAATGCCGTGAGAGAGCTACAACTACTATTCGTGGGACAGAAATGCTTTCAATCGTTGCATTTCTGTCTTATTTGAACAATTAACAATTACGCAATTGCGTTACATTCCTGCATGTTGCCAGTCGAACAAGATATAACTAGATAAGTAAGTAGGTAAGTAGGTAAGTGAGTAAATAGATGAGTAAGCGATGTTTTACTCACGGCAGGTAGAAGGTGCAGCATGGCGTCGGCGCTCAAGGTGCCGACACCGAGCGCGATGAAGATGGCGAGGAAGTCTCTGTAGAGTTGGCCGTTGAGGCACGGGATGAAGATGACGCCGACCAACGACGCCAGACTGATGATGACGATGGCGATGGTCCCGTAGCCGAACTCTACAGGCAGAAGACGGCTCGTGAATGACGTAGGTGATGGCGAGATGTGAAGGAGTTGGGGTGGTTCTCACATGAGAGCGAGTCCATAATAATAATATTCGTTTATTTCACTCTGGGCAATCATAGAGATTGAAATGGATACATAAAACATGCAAAGTATATTTGTTCAAATAGATTCAAATGATATATAATTTAAGACATTAGCGTAAATATAAATTATAATGTAGAGAATATACGATATGTATCTATAAAACTAATTAAAATAATGTTAAGACTTTAAAACTTATTTTATGTGATTATTTGACAAAACTTTGATAGCTGTCAGAATTAATCAATGTGAAGTGTTGCCATATTTTGTTCACTAACAAAGACGTACTTTCTCCATCGCTTGGTCCGGCCACTTCCGGCTCTTCGCTTGCGATAGCGCACGCGCCGTTCACTTTCTGCTGGACCAATGCCGGGCTGATCTTCTGGAAGTCTGTCTTGCTTACACCGACAGAGGCATTTATGTGGAACACGTGCAAAATATGCTCCCCGAGGCACTAAAAAGGAAGGTTTGATATTTTCATATACAAATCACGCTACCGTACCTTCTAATGTACCTTCGATAGATTAATTGGTTATTACCTTTATGCAAAACAAAATTATATACTAAACACTGTATTATAAATTACGAAAGGAAAAATGCGCGCACAATGTAATGTATCTTCTGGTGATTTCATTACAGTGGGTTAGATGTGATTATGCGTGCAAATGAGCGCAACGTTTAAACAAGGAAAGAGACAGGCTGGAAAACATTGCTAGACCCTTTTATTTAAATAAACACACATTAGGAATTACACAAAACGACCTTTACCTGCGTGATGTCGTGACCTGTGGCTCGCCTCTTGCGCTTATGTGTGTGGTCGTGGTCGTGGTCCGTGTCTTCTTCGACTTCCGAGTGCCCATGGTCGTGGTCGTGTGCTGCTTTTTGTACGATGCCGAGTGTTTTCAGCAGGATGCGGAACTCTGACGGAAAGACAACGTAGCTACGTCAGATGTTGTCTGGGTATTACCATTGCTCGTCAGTAGACGGTATAGAACAAACAGACTGAATCCATCGAAAGGTTTATGTTGTTGCAAACAGAATATGGTTAATGTTCTTTACAGGATGGTGTTGGATGAAAATATATAATAGATAACAAAAACATATACTTTTTACGCCACGCATCGCGACGGTGCTTACAGGAATTGTTTATATCTAGTAGGGTAGATCCGCTCCATTGAACCGTAACCAAAACATAGGTCTGCTCCATTGAACCGTAGCCAAAACAAACTTTCAGGTTTTCAGCCTACGTTTCAGTGTACTAACCTTCCAACGACATCGTCTCGCCTTCAGCAATCTGCAGTTTTTTGAAGACGGCCTCCACGAATTGCACCGCAGGGTCTTCATGAACAGCTGCGGGGCAGTTGTTCGACAGTTGGAAGCCTGCAACACACAAGTACACCTACGTGTAGCAGCGACTACAGCTGTGGCAGGGGCAGTTGAGATAGCGACGACAGCATCTCTGGCGATATCAACACCACTAACAGCGTTGAAGCCGAAAGAACCGTAGCGGCAATAACACATGGGCACGGCATATGTAGGGATAACACTTTAATTATAGGAGCTGCAAAAGTAACAACAATAGCACACAGCAACAACAACAGCAACGGCATGCACGGTGACACCGTATTCGTTGCACCGATCGCACCCAATAAGAAGTCATACAGCGATGACCATGCACAGGATCATCACCAAATATGAAAACGTTACATAATTGAATGTTAAATTACCATTCAATCTCATTATCAATTATTGCTATATAGCGATATGCAATCGCACTGTGGATTGTTTAGTCTACAATTTGACTTGCACATACACACGCACGCACGCACACACACTATTGAAATACGTCCTATATATTGCACGGTATAATATATATCTACCTCGGGCCAGGTGGTTGATGATGTGGCCCGCGATGTCTTGACTGAAGTGTGTCGTAACATCATGCGTCTCCAGTGAGCTTGCAGTCGCTATCTTGTTGAAGTTGAAGCACTGGGAACAGTGAATGGTTACGTTTAAGTCAACAACAATCCAAATATCTCTATCCGTAAGCAAAATAAAAGTGTTTGGGAGGGTGCCACCCTTTATTAAGTTAGGTCAACGAAGTGTCAATGTCACATCTGCAGGTGTACATCAGAGACACATCTGTATGTGTACACCATAAACACAAAATAAGCACACAGAAAATGGCGTTAAGACAGCGTCATTGTACCCGAGGTAACACTGACGCAACCTCGTTGGCGGTTGCGTGATGTGGAAAACCATTTTAGTAAATTATAACACCAATAGAAAAAACATTTGGCAATCTCACAATTGCAGGATGCTATTAGAAAAAAGAACTCGTACAGCTGCATCTAAACGTGGGCCTTGTTACAGGCTGCAGAGAGTACGAGATGGGGGACAGTTGTTTCCTGTCTCTGTTCCGGAGAGCAGGAGAGGGACTGAGTGAGTTAGTGAGTTATATAAAAAAAATAGTATATGATAGATGAACATGATTACAATTAGTTCAACTGACCGCAATGTACAGTGTTGTAAATGAACACAAACTGTGGACATAAACACACCTTCTCCATCATAAAATGAAGTGCTAAATTATATCTTCATAAAAATCCAAACCGATAATCAACAACTAACAAATTAATTCGCGCAATCCACCATTTGAAGATAATGAATGCGAGTCTTTAACTGGTTATAGTTAGTCTTGAAAAGTAATATACTAACATAATATTGTAGTCCCCCACTCATGTACAATAAACTGTCCGTGGTTCCTCTCCCCAATCTCCACTCACCCCTGTCTTCGAGGCGATGCCACTGCGCTTGTCGTCCCGCGTAAGGTTGCCAAAAATGGCCGCCACGCTCCCGTAGAGGTTGTCATTACCCATCAGCCACTGCAGGTAAGCGGTGTAGTTACTTCCGGTCTCACAATCACTGTCGCCATTCGTTAGGAAGTAGAGCAACACGACACTTGCCCTGTTGTACTCCTCCGAGTCGAAGCCGTCCCCGTCCAACGCTATGACGTCGGCCAGAGTCGCCGCCGTCAAACACTGCCAACAAAAACGGACGGTTAAAACTATAATTTCACGACTATGAATGTTATGTCAACGTTATAAAACATGCGCTAATGAATGCGGTGTTATGTTATTATTGCAAGAAATATTAAAATTAATCACAGGTGCTACGTTGAAAAATAACAGTGAAACGGCATAGGGAAATACACGCGGTACTGTGTGTGTGTGCGCGCGCGTGTGTGCGTGTGTGTGCGTGTGCGTGTGCGTGTGTGTGTGTGTGTGTGTGTGTGTGTGTGTGTGTGTGTGTGTGTGTGTGTGTGTGTGTGTGTGTGTGTGCGTGGTGTGGTGTGTCATCAGTATAATCCGTACAAATTTAGGCAAAACAAGTACATGCTGTAATGTAACATTATAATGACGTATGTCACCGCGATTTGAGTATTATTTATGTGCGTGTTAACGTTATCCAGTACACTGAGCAGACGCGAATAAGTATTTTAATTATTAAATCATACCACACCATAACACATTATTAAATCAGTGCGTCAAAGGTTGCGTTGCAAAACAAAATCATTGTCTTCTGAAGAAATCCATTCAGGAAGTTCCTAATAAGTAAGGTGTTACGTTCATCACAATTAACTACATACACATTAACGTTTACTTGTTTCCAAAAAAGTCGTGTTTTGTGAGTATGCCGTATTATATTACGGTAGTTGAGCAGAGACACTGTATAGGATTACGGAAGTAGAATATAAATCGTGTTTTTGTGGGACACCGCAGACAATTTACGAGGCAATGACAACACCAAACACAACGTAGTTTTTTCAGACTGTGTGTATCCGGCTGCGTGTCCAATGACACTCCCAGCGAAATTAAGTCTACAGTCAGACACCAATGTCACGATAAAGGCGCCGTGACCTGAAGCAACGCCTGTACTAACTGAACGCAAGGTTGAGCAATGACGTGTCGCGTGTGTGTTTGTAAAATAGGACAGATCAACTGACTGATGGGTTGTAAGTGAACCGTGAGGTCAACGACAATCGTTGATGGCATTGGGTTTACCATTTACCATTATCAGGTGCACCGTAAATTGTAAAACAAAATTGTCTTCGATACATTTGGGCCACATATCAGTCAGGATCCGAGGTTTGCTGATGTCGTTCGATGCTGGTTTATTATGACAAATCGTTTTATTTCTAACACGAAATTTTTATTTAGGTTCATACCGCTCACTGCATAAATTAAATACGAGTACAACGTATGAAAATTAAGCATTATTGGTGCACCTTAGAAAAAATAAACCTTCGGCATAAACAGACGATATACAAACATGTAGGCGTATATAGGGTGTAGCATTCAAATGAAAAGCATATTCGAACGAAAATAAATGTTGACGCAAGAATTATTGAAGTCACTTTAGTATTACTATTGTTTGCATATTTTTTTTTAACAACATTAATGTTTACTTCAAATATTTGCCTGGATCTTCGGGTTTTTAAAAGTTGTTTAGTCATCATAGTGTGTACGAGGCTTGTATAAAAACATGTTTTTAGCAATTGATTTATATCCTTATTCCAAGTATTCTAAGTTCTTTTTATAACAAGGTACTTTCTTCTTTCAGTGTCGACTGTGGAGATTTACTCCAGTGACTGCGAAAGAGCACGCTGTTGACAGTAACCTTGGATGGGTCTGTGTAGTAGAAGGTATCGTCGAGGTCCAGTGTGAGTCATGTGAACCCACAACCGAGAATGGGATTCATCACTTACACCAAAGAAGAAAACGTTAATTGTGAATAAATCCTAACACACAAAATAAAGCGTAAATTAATAATATCTAAATATATCAATGGTGAAAATAGATAAAAGCGAATGAATTTTCACGTGAATTTTATATAAACGCGCCTCTTATCGTTTATGATTAAATATGACTAGATTATTACTATCATTGCAAATACATATTAAGTCATTCTTCAAACAATATTTGTGTACCTTTTTATTAGCTCATTACATACAATTTCCTTCGTATATTGTGCGCATAATTTAACTTCAAACGGTGATTCATATTGTTTTTTGTCCTTCCTCTAATATTGGAAATAAATAAGTTGGTTGAAATAAAAGAATCGAATATGCAATTTCATTAATGTCATGTTATATATTCTCATGGGGTTTATTGCTTCATAATTTGTTTATCTTAGTTAGCTGAAAAAAATAACGTTTTAGCATACACACATAATATTTATTATTCGTTATGACATAATGAAACTTTGTGAAACATAATGCTCCATAAACATATATTTTTCGAGCTACAATAAAGTACATGGTAAAAGGTAGTTTGTCTCAAAAAGTATCACTTTTGATATGGGTAACATCTAGGGAGACCACCATTCATCAAGTGCCAGCCAAAATAGGCATTGTGACTGTTAGCGATGGTTACTGATTCGCGTGGTGTCAATTGGCGTCGTTGAAGTTTGAACAAACGGCTCCATTGCGAGGTGAGCCGGGACGCCAAACAAAAGACTGATTACACCACAGACTGACACACAAACAGCGGCGGGGGCGGCCGATGGGGAGACCTGGTCGTTGCTTCTACTCACCGATGTCGCGTTCGTTTTGCCGAATCGCTGAGCCAAATCATCGATGATCGTCGTCATTTCTGCTTTGGCCAGCTCGTGCTTTTCCACGCCGCTGTAGAAGTGCTTCAACAACTCCGTAAACATAGTTGGCGAAGCCTTCACATAGGATGAACCTATGCATATGGTTAGCAGGAGAATCGTGATTGTGCCCGTCTTCATGGTGATGTTTCTTGTCAACGTCCTGAAGTCACAGATCCTTGTGAGATGTTGTCGGTCCTGAATCTGTGTTCAGATACAGCTCGTGCGCGGGCCCACTCAGCTTTATGGGGAGCGTCAACAAAGCGCCTCCGACCTCGTCAACTTGCAGTCGAAATGTGAAGCAGCGGCTGCTCACGCGTGGCGTCAGCGGCACCCAGATGCAGCAGCGCGTGACGAAACGTGAAAGGCGATGTCACATTTGTTGATGCAGCCGGAGCGTGAGCAGATTAGTTTGACATTCGCCTTTGGTCAAGTTATTTCTGGCGCGGGTATAATGGCCCTGCCGGGGCTCGGACAAAAGCTCGAGGCGTATTCACGTAGCGCCACGCAGGCTGCCACGGTTGCTTGCCTGCAATGTGAACGCCGAGTCACGTTCGAAACGTGAATCCAATTTTTCACGTACCCGCGGTCATCCGGTCAAATTCCTGCTGGACAAGAGGGGTGATATTGACGTGAAGGTTGTACATATCAATTGAGTGATCGGCAACGTTTAACAGTGCAACATTTATCATATTAATTTAACACAATTATCGCCCGGTGTGACAAGCTGCATATAGCAAGTGAACTGGACTGTCTGACATATTGTATCCACCAACTACGTCTTTATGATATATGTTGATGCTATTTTACTTCATTTATAATATATATATATATATATATATATATATATATATATATATAATATATATATATATATATATATATATATATATATATATATATATATATATATAATATTTATATACATACACACACACACACACATATATATATATATATATATATATATATATATATATATATATATTGAGTGATCGAGAACGCTTAACAGTGCAGTAGCGTGGAAAATAGTAGAGTTTTTTTTATTCCAACTTAATGCGCCTATACCTATTCATGCTTACGATAATTAAAAACTAATGTTTGTTAGTACTTAGTACTTATTATTACTTTTATACTTGTAAGAAATAAGGGCCGCTTGTGTGTGTCGGTACCACGCGAACGAGGCAGTCCTACTTGTGTATTCATGCCGGGTAGAGCGAGTTGACATTCGTCTGGGGCCACGAGTGACGCATCAAGATTCCATTCATTCGGCTGAGTGCTCGGACAATGACGTAGTTGTTAGAGGCGACCGCAGGTCAGGGTGATCGCTCGCGCGTTTGTTACGTGAACACATAGTCACGTGCGAAACGTGAATCGTCCGAAACGTGAATCAGGTGATTCACGTACGTGAGGCTGACGGTCAAACCGCGACATCTAGGACATAATGATGTTGCGAATTTGGAGGTTATCACTTATCAGTGGCCAATAAATAGTTGGTGTGTGTTGGCGTGGTTGCTTGCATAAGTGTGTGCGTGCGTGTATTCGTGCGTGTACTCAATACGACAATAATCGATCACTGCCAACACAACCTCGCACCCCTTGAATTGATAGATTTGCGATCCAAACGGGTTCACATGAAGGTCAGTGTGCCCATTACATATCATGGTAAAACATACTGAATGAAAGGGTAATATTCCCAATGTTTTAGGTTTCTAACATATCAACGCAAATGAAGTTATCTACAGGACACTGTTTTTACCAAGCATACACGTATAAGTTCACTCTTCTGGTATACACAACTACTGTGGGCTGATGTTAGACCGCGTCTATACGTGTTCATTATAAGTTTGAAGTTTGTATATATATATATATATATATATATATATATATATATATATATATATAATGGTATTATTTATAATTTATTTTGCCTTATGCGTGTTCTTCGAAATTATATGTCTTTAACAAATATACGTATACTACTTGTTTTATGAACATTACTGAGTTGTACAGTTCCCAAGATCGTGTTTACCTAGGCCATCATATATCCATGGCTAATAATGATAGTTTGCCAATGCAAAATTCCAGAGAGTTCATACTATTTTCATGGCCGATTTTGGTCATATTAAGAGGTATGTAAAATGCAAACAATATTGCTGGTCTTATTACAAAGCATCACTGTGAGATACTCAGGGTAAGGGTGTCTCCACTATTTGCATTACGTGGTGACAAGCTCTTAAAACGTTGTGGAGGCCTTCACCCCATACTCACGGTGATGTTATAGCATTATTATCGGTAAGTTTGCCTTTATTGTTGATTTTAAAGCAAAGATTCTTCACCTAAATAAGGTAAATAAATAAGATTAGATAAATCAGTACAATAAGTGTATGGAATAAAAGAAATATACAGTACATTACAATTTAGCATTAACATTAAACTGGCACAGGGTATAAACGATGTATTGAAAAGGTTCTTTTTAGCTAGTGGAACTTTTAGACGTCTCCCTGACGGAAGTTTCTGAAAAGGATGGGTAGGATCGTACAATATTTGTTTGGCCTTCCTTTTCAGTGCGGCATTGTATATACGGGACAGGTGTTTCTGTTCATTACCAATCAACTTGCTAGCTGTGTTAACAACACGAGCAAGCTTTATTTTATTCTTGGCACTGACATTGCCATACCACGTGATTATGCTAAAAGATAAAACTCTCTGTATTAAACCCCTGGTTGAAGTTTGCCTTTATTATTGATTTTAAAGCAAAGATTCTTCACATTCATAAATAAAGCTATGAATCACTCTTCATTGATAATACGCTGTGTCGCTAGAGTATTCATTAGAAATCCGGTATCTATTTGTAGCGCAAATTGTCATCAAAAGTAAAAGAATGTGACACTAGATATAAGATGTCGGCGAACGACGGCTAATGTGAGTGTTTTATCGGAAATGACAGACCTTACAAATGGATTTAAGGGATGGAAGATCTGATACGATGACGATGTCAACACTATTATTACGAATATTACTGTATTTTAAGGAGTTGTACTACTATGATTCTAATAGGCGATTATAACGATTTTTTGTAATGTCACGATTTTCAAATGTGGAGACACAGCTGTGTATTGAGACAAGATAGAGCTGTGCATTTCTCCGAAATAAAAAACCTCCACAGTATACATTGGACATTCGTACGATGTGGCAGTATGTAACATAATACATTTTATGTAGCCGCAGTTAAGTAGAAACAGGTTAATCCAGCTTATGCGGTCATCTGTTGTAGTGGACCGCCGAAGATTTGCGAGTTTATCTTGATTATAAAGATAATCTTAACTATATACTGTAAATGATATCAAAAGAAAATCTAAACCTGAAACGCACAACACGACAACAAACAATGAGTGCATATTTTGATAAGTCAAATTTAATAACATGAATCAGTTTGCATACATAAGTTTAATCGTTGCCTGCAGCAGAAGAAATAACCGAGACGTTGTCGATAACAGATGATATTCAAATGTAAAAACTGCGACTGTAGGCCTAAGACCACATTTGCATTTTCCATAGGCGACCATTATAATGTTTCCTTCATTTCCTATTAATCTTGATCAGCTCTCTTATTGACAATTTCACAGCATGTTTACCCTCCACAGACAGAGGTTCAGTGGAAAATTCGTGAACTTTTAATACCTCAGGCTCCTACAAAGTTCATTCAAACCTTACACCCCTCCATTTCTGCTTGAGCCACCCACGGATTGCCCCTGATTACATCACCAAGCAAAATGACAAATGTATTAATACGCAGAAATGCACCGAATGACAGCTGTCGTAATTTGACAGCTCTGATGTCACGCTGCACAAAAACGTCATTTATTATCACTCCACACTACATATGTGCTCACAGAAATCCAGACAACGTGCATAATGCTGCTTTTATAAGGTTCTCTGCGGTCGGCAATGGCGGATGTGCACATTTTGGTGGTCTTACGCCTGTAATTGCGCTGAATGTTCAAACTTCCGGGTACATTTGGTGTTCTAGCCTACTTGTGTTCACGGCCAGACACGGGTTGGTACAGAACCTGTCACTGTGTAATTAAATATTGAGTAAATTGTATTCTTAGCAGCGGCGGAGGCTTAGTTCCCACACGGATGCGCTAACAGACAAAACACTTCGTAGATTGTTATCAGAATAGAAAAAAATTGTTTACAACATCATCTGACGGGGTGGGATTGGTTCGTGCACGCCTTAGTCTGACATGGTGGGATTGGTTCGTGCACGCCCTAGTCTGACATGGTGGAATTGGTTCGTGCACGCCCTAGTCTGACATGGTGGGATTGGTTCGTGCACGTTTCTGACGGGTGGAATTAGTTCGTGCACGCCCTAGTCTGACAGGGTGGAATTGGTTCGTGCACGCCCCATTCTGACGGGGTGGAATTGGTTCGTGCACGCCTTAGTCTGACGGGGTGGGATTGTAACAGATACAACTCCCCCTGATCCGTTTGCAGAGACGTAATTACACTTGAATGATACGAGTGACGTTATTTATTTAATTCCATCAAGTAATATCACGACCGCCGGCCAAATACCTCTTTCCAACCCAGGGAACGTTTCCAACTTCCCCCCTTCCCCGGCAAAAAAATGTCAACATCCCCACAATTGTCTCTCTAAGGCGAAAATTGAGTCACACAAAAAAGACACCTGGAAAAAATCAACCACGCTACGGGTCTGCCTATTCGTTACAACGATTGATAACTCTGTTAAATTATTTTTGGCACTACGCCTCATGTAATATATCATTCCACACAATCTTCGCCCGTCGGTCGACAGATTGGTAGGTGTGCTTACATAATTCTGTATTGATGTTATTGGTGGGTTCGTCAACCATCTAGAACAGCGGTTCTTGAACTGTTTTGCATCATGATCCTATTTTTATATACTTTCTCTAAAACGACCTCCCCAAACCTATCCAATTCAAATGAACTACTGAGTAGTTTAAACGTGGTAATTGGACAGGTTGTACAACGTTATTTGTAGTATTGTTATAGCATGTATTGCACACGCAAAACACGTTCCCACAACTTCTGCAATTATATGGGCCGTACTGCGTATACATGTAGCTTTTGGCTCTTTATTATGGGTTTTGAATAGAGCAAGAGCTTTCAAAATGTTGTCATGGTGTGTAGGAGATTGCGTTGCAATTGAGATGACTGGTAGGAGGAGCTTGTTTAGATAGCGCCAACCATTGTCCAGAAAGACTGGTAATTCTAGTGTTGAATTTCACTGTGGCGCCTGAATGTTCAAGAGTCACAGAATCAGTATCATTACTTGTAGGACGATGAGTGAGTCAGCTAGCAGCAGGTAGGCGTGACTCTATATTGCTTGACTTGACATGTCATAAACTATAAATATTGTGCCTTTAATTTTGTGATTGGTGGTTTTCAAAAATGACTATTACAATCGAGGATCAAACCTTTTACTGGAGTTGAAATATCAGAGTTGGGTCGTTGAAAGCACACACGAGGTGGGCTGTTTGTAAATCGCAGCTCCATTTTGTTTGTGATATCGATAAAAGCCACGTTTCGTCTTTAATTGAAGCAACACTACCCTTGAACAGACAGTGTTCTTGTGTGCAGAACAAAAATATTTCACGAGGAGACTTCACGTCCAGAGACATACCGTTAAAAAGGCCACAACACCAAGCTTCAAAAACACAGAGGACTTCTATTTCATGCTTGTTACATCGATGTCACCAAAACAAGAATTCTTAATTTACAGAACTAGGATGAGTGTATGTGATGGAAATGTTCTGTTAATAGCAGCACTGAATACCGATAGTTCACGCTCTCAGAAGTTACACAACTATACGCCTTTAAATGGACATGTCACCTGTTCTTTCATGTCATAGTAATATTGAGCACTGCACAATTGTGTGTGTGTGTGTGTGTGTGTGTGTGTGTGTGTGTGTGTGTGTGTGTGTGTGTGTGTGTGTGTATGTGTGTGTGGTGTGTGTGTGTGTGTGTGTGTGTGTGTGTGTGTGTGTGTGTGTGTGTGTGTGTGTGTGTGTGTGTGTGTGTGTGTGTGTGTGTGTGTGTGTGTGTGTGTGTGTGTGTGTTTTGTACAAGACACCAAATTGCACAGCATAAAAAGACTGTTAGACATGAAATGTTTAGATTTTTTTATTTATTTAAGTTCGTAGATCACGGACTAATCTTCACGGAATTCGATGGGTCTCAGGCGTCCAGGTTCACGTCATTTCTAGAATGAAACCATTATTACACCGGAAGTGTAATGACACACCGTGTATCGTGTTACACCAATGCTGACTAGAGCGCCTGCTACAGAAATGACGGGATGGTTGAACGGTGTTTCGCAATATTTAACCGTCGTGCTGACAAGGGAATGATCAATGACTGTCTACAACGACTGAGGCGTTTGTCTGTTGCAACCAGGACGTAGCACACCTTTACAAGGGTCTTTTTTAAGTAATTTACACCACGATCTATTATCGTTTCGTCTAGTCATACACCACATGTCAAGACAATTTACATACCTGACATCTGCTTCTAACGCAACATGCCAATGCAACGTTGGCTTGCAAGGAAACCAGAGCATAGAATAAATACAACCTTAATTATTATTATTAATTTATCCAGCCTCCGTTGCCGGAGAAGAAACATTACATACATATTCATACGTGCAATCACATATAAAAGACAC
>OZ024855.1:14731300-14733800 GCA_964017155.1 Oasisia sp. SBJ-2009
TAAACATAAATTCAACTTAGCTAACGTCGGTGATTTTGTTATTATTATAAAACATAGTTAACACAACCACGCGATATGTAAAATGACGTAATTACACGAATGCGTCGTATTGACCTTTGCATATTTATATCATTTATAATTATATTTATTTATTGAATTGTTGCAAAAGGATCATTCATGAAAATGTCAACGAGCGATAGACGTTAACCACGCACAAGAACGTTAGTACAATATTTTGTGACGACATAGAGCAAAGGTTGTATTCTCATTTACGTGTTGCAACTACAGTGAAGCTCCTCAGGAGAGCTCCTATTTATCATACTGAGTGACGTCACCTTTCACTGTTGTCAGTCTTTTCACGTGTCGTGTCTTGACATGTTTTATAAGCAGAAAACAAGCGTGCGAACGGAATCATATAAACAGTAGTGTAGCTCGCACACCGCTAAGACTCGCTGACGACTCGCTAAAGCGTCTTTAGCGAGTCGTGTATATAACTATTAAAATACTGTTGGCAATGTTTTGAAATGCATTGAATGGAGTAATAAATTTGCAATATTATTTTATTCATACTAATTAATTCAGTTAATTAGTTAATATTATCTAAGACAAAAGTAGTGCACCAAGTTAACAGACCAACACATTATAATTAAGAAAAGCAGAATTCATAAATATGAAGATATTTATACATATTACGAAGTGTGCATAACCACATTTATTATGAGAATAAATATATATTAACTACTCATGTAATAATAAATAAATAAATAAGTTAATAGGTGATAATTAGCGGGTAACCTCGACAGATAGAAACGGTTTTTGTAAAATGCCACAATGTCCATGAATATATGTTTATATAAACATACAATTTGTAAAAAAAACTTTGTGCTAAGAGATATCATTTAATAGTTATATAATATTAATAAATTAATAAATAAATAAATATTCGTATACAGACCAACACAAAAATAAAAGGCCATAATGTCCATGATTATGAAGATAATTACACATATTATTATGTAATGTGTATAACTACATTAATAGAAATTTACAAATATAAATTAATAACTAATTTAATAATTATTTAATTAATTAGTCAATATTTTATAATAAGCACGCCACTTTGATAGACCTATACATCTTAGTAAAAGGCCATAATGTCCATATTGATGAAGATATACATACTGTCACTATGAACTGTGTACACTCACATATACAGTGGTAATAAATGCAAAGTAACAAATTATTTAATAATAATAGCAATTTAATTTGTCATTATTTAGTAATTAGCATGCAACATTGACAGGCTGACATGTAATTAAACACCATTATGTCCATGATTATGAGGACAGTCGTAGAATTTATACAAGCAGTTAAAACCACTGCTGCCATTGATACAACGCGCTGTGAGTCACCCAGCTGCAGTTGGGGCTGCTTCGAGTTGCCCCAGAAAATTCGGCCTAACTTGTGACATAACCCAGCTGGATGTGTTTCATGCACCCGCTCCTACTGGCTAGGTGTCACCTAGGTGTTATTTATCCTAACTTGGGTGTTATTTGGACTTGGGTGTGTGTCACACCTGGCCACTGGAAACTATTTGGAATAATTCTTTGGAATATTCCGAAACGATTGAGGTATGTCGCCGCATCTATGAGGTCATAAGTTAACCCCTGAAAGTTTGGTGCCAATCAAGGAGGAAAACGTTAACTTGGTCGAGTCATTAATACTCATAACATAAATCATCACTTATATGCTGACGACACGTACGTTTAGGCTTTATATATCACTTTCATCAACAGATACACAGACATCTATGTCACCATTAATTAACTGTCTCGCTGGGTAAATTGAAGATTAATGTCGATAAAACTGATCTAATTGTTATTGGTACAGAACAACAACGAAACAAGGTTGTCGACTACTTTCCAGTTAAGTTACTTGGTATATACATCACAATCAGTTACCGTTCGGAATTTAAATATTGTCGCTTACAGGGATTTCTGCATTCACCGGTACATTTAACGAGTATGCAAATCATGTTCCATCATATCCGTGATTTCCACCGAATCCGGCGTCATTTGTCTTATAAACTCCTAAAATATTAGCAGTAGCTCTAACTAATAACAGACTTGACTATGTAACTCACTTCTCAACAACATTGCCAACAAACCGGAATCTAAACTCCAATGTATACATCATTGATTAGCACACATAGTACTTGTTCACACCATCACTATGGCTACTTGAGCAGGCTTCTAATTGTATATACATTTTTATTTAAATTAGCAACTGTTAACGTACTCTTTCTACTGTACAGCCGACATACTTAGTTAATTGCTACATTTCTCTTATATTCCTAGGATCCTCAGGTCAATAGTTTCCAAACAACATTTTGTTTCAAAAACTAATCTCAATAGCGTACCAGCGCCAACGATCAAGAATCAACTCCTACGACAATTAAATCTTCTCAAGCTACCATTTTTACCTTTCGCAAAAATCAAAA
>OZ024855.1:14738800-14753800 GCA_964017155.1 Oasisia sp. SBJ-2009
TCATTAGCACCTCATAACATTTAAACCAAACAACCTGCAAATAAATCCATTTGGGGGAGACTTTTTTATTAAATCGGGAGAAACTGCTTAAATAGAAAACCCGGTCGGTAGATTGGTAGACATGTCTAAAATCGGGATACTCCCGACCAAATCGGTAGATTTGACAGGTATGAAAAGTACGCAAACTTGATTGTAGATAGATGTTGAGCCGACATGAAATTTGAAGAAATAACCATTCAACAAGTCGATGACATTTGTAAGAGCACAGTCACAAAGCCGGAGTGGTCTCACAAGCACCAAATGGCACGCATGCTCAGTGACATAAAACTTCTGCAGATTTGCCACAAATCATCAATCAAAATGAAGTCATGCGCACAATATGAAGAAGTAAATTACACATAATAAAACAGAAACTATACATTGTTTGGAAAGGAGTAGATGTGATGTCATAACCGTGTCAAACTAACTGCCGCTAGTCATTACCGGTGATCTGTTTGGCGTTTTTGACAAAACAAATTGCCTGGACATCTTTAAGATGTAAAATGCGTCAAGACCTTTCTGCACCAAACGCCTAATGTCAGGGTCAGGCAACATTCCTTAGGGGGGCATTCACAAATGTGGGCGTTTAGCTATTCACACAGTATGCACTGGGGTTGGAGGTGTCACCAACCCCAGTGCACTGATGTACTAATTATGCGAACTCCAAAAAACTGTCCATCTCATGACCTGATAATATTTACGAATGTCTAAAAAACCCACAGTATAGTACTGTCACAATGACCATAACACGCTCCCGTATTTACTTGATTGTACCAGAGCGTGTTCAAAGGAAGATAACTGCGTCACATGTCTCTGAGCTGGAATTTTTCAAAGATAATAAATTATATGCTCCGATAGACCATAGGGCAGCATTGTCAAACAGTATTCAATTCGCTGTGTATTACTGACATTCATCATCATCATCATTTTGCAGTCATAGTGTCCCATTATTGGGCGAAGGCATCAGCATGCTGCTTCCACATCTGCCTATCTTGCGCTATCCTCTGCCATATCCGCTACCCTTCTAGTAGTCGTCTAGTTCGTCCCTCTAACGTCTCGCCGGTCTTCCTCTAGGTCTTTTCCTTTCGTAGGGTTCCCAGGTGGTGATACGCAGTGTCCATCGGTTATCTCGTATCCTGCTGACGAGCCCTGTCGTGAAGGACCGATTCAAGCGATTGATAAGTTACGTTTCACGTTTTACGGCTTCGTGTTACATAGTAAGATGATGTTATCTACAATAACTCTTTGTACTGTGAGGTTTTTTTCTCTCGAAACAATAGCGATCTTTCGGCGTATCCGCGGGACATAGATTAACTGTTGAACATGTAGTGCCCGAGGATCAACCCGTCTAAGAGGGGTACTTTAACATACAGTGCAAGTTCAACTATAGTTAGATGTTGGCTCCAGAAGAAATTATTTGTAGAAAAAAATATTCAACAAGTCAACAACACTTTCATATTTTGTGCCAATATATCATTTCTGACATTTTAAAATACCAATTCGTGGGCGGTGTGGATGGGTTTGTACTTGTTTGTGCAAAACGTATACGTAAATGTCACCATTTGGGAGCTGCCCTACACGACAGTGAGTTGCGGTTAGTTTTGAGTAGAACGCTAGCGTTTGTTATGAGTCATGCTCTTGTCGCATAATAGGAACAACAATAGCAGACGAAGGCATATGACACCATCAGTAACATCAGACAGACACATACAGACCCAGCCTTTCAAAACGGCAGTGTGAGCTTAGGCGCTTAAGCGTCAGCGTGCTCTATTACGTAAAAACGTTTACAGACACGCATTAAAATAAACGTAGTTCGTCGTGTGTTCTCTGTTCTGTAAGTACAGAGGTCTACACACCGCAGAAAATTATCACAGACGTTTCCTATTTACTATATCGTCTTCCCATGTGCCCTTGCTGCGTTTGGCCACGTCACTCTATCTCTTCCACCTGTCTAACCCGTTCTTTCCATCTGCATCGTTCTCTGTGTCTGCTCAACTCGTTGAACAGTTGGACACGTGATCGTTACATAGAGCAATTTGTGAACGTTTGAACAATGTTGTGAGGGGTAGGGGTAGTGTTGTGAGGGGTAGGGGTAGGGGTAGTGTTGTGAGGGGTAGGGGTAGTGTTGTGAGGGGTAGGGGTAGTGTTGTGAGGGGCAGGGTAGTGTTGTGAGGGGCAGGGTAGTGTTGTGAGGGGCAGGGTAGTGTTGCGAGGGGCAGGGTAGTGTTGTGAGGGGTAAGGGTAGTGTTATGAGGGGCAGGGTAGTGTTGTGAGGGGTAAGGGTAGTGTTGTGAGAGGTAAGGATAGTGTTGTGAGGGGCAGGGTAGTGTTGTGAGGGGTAGGGGTAGTGTTGTGAGGGGCAGGGTGGTGTTGTGAGGGGTAGGGGTAGTGTTGTGAGGGGCAGGGTAGTGTTGTGAGGGGTAAGGGTAGTGTTGTGAGGGGTAGGGGTAGTGTTGTGAGGGGTAGGGGTAGTGTTGTGAGGGGTAGGGGTAGTGTTGTGAGGGGTAGGGGTGGTGTTGTGAGGGGCAGGGTAGTGTTGTGAGGGGTAAGGATAGTGTTGTGAGGGGCAGGGTAGTGTTGTGAGGGGTAGTGTTATGAGGGGTAGGGGTAGTGTTGTGAGGGGTAGGGGTAGTGTTGTGAGGGGTAGGGGTAGTGTTGTGAGGGGCAGAATAGTGTTGTGAGGGGTAAGGATAGTGTTGTGAGGGGCAGGGTAGTGTTGTGAGGGGTAGTGTTATGAGGGGTAGGGGTAGTGTTGTGAGGGGTAGGAGTAGTGTTGTGAGGGGTAGGGGTAGTGTTGTGAGGGGTAGGGGTAGTGTTGTGAGGGGTAGGGATGGTGTTGTGAGGGGTAGGGGTAGTGTTGTGAGGGGTAGGGGTAGTGTTGTGAGGGGCAGGGGTAGTGTTGTGAGGGGTAGGGGTAGTGTTGTGAGGGGTAGGGGTAGTGTTGTGAGGGGCAGGGTAGTGTTGTGAGGGGTAAGGGTAGTGTTATGAGGGGTAAGGGTAGTGTTGTGAGGGGTAGGGGTAATGTTATGAGGGGTAGGGGTAGTGTTGTAGGGGGCAGGGGTGGACAATGCACCTCCCCTTTTTCTTAGTCGAATTTCTGTTCGACCGGACAAAAACTATGTCTTACCAACAATTTCAGCAACACTAAAATTGCGAATTCGCACAACTAAACCAACAAGTCGTATAGTGGATAATAAATCAGTCAATTTATAGCGAAATTAGAATGAAGCGGGCGAAAAATGCGAATCGAGGACGCGACTTTAATAGCCGCGACGTGGCACTATAGCGTGGTGCGCTAAATATGGCAGATCGGCAGCGAAATGTGAACACTCACCGATCCAACAACTTTTCTGGCGGTCCACCAAGTCGACTGGCCTCAATCGTGTTTATCTTCAACCGAATCAGTCGTTTCACATGTTCAGCGGTCGGTGTGACATGGCCTCATAATTTGTAGCTGCCCTACTAACCCAGATGTGTCTCGGTGATATAACGGGTGGCGGTGTTCAAGGCCAATAAACCACGACTCGGGGACAATGACAGTTATGTACACGCTTGGCAGTTACGCGTGTGAATGTATGGTCCTGGGTCGCTATTCGAACCGTTGCAAGCTTGTCGGTCCGTGTATATACCGTTTTTTCGTTTTTCGTTTTTAAATTTGCGAACGAAAAACGGATAACGAATTCGTTTTTCGTTTTTCGTTTTCAAAACTGAAGTAAGAAAAACGAAAAACGAATTCGTTTTTCGTTTTTCGTTTTCAAAAGTGAAGTAAGAAAAACGAAAAACGAATTCGTTTTTCGTTTTTGCATTTAGGATGCTTCGGTCGCACTGCCACTTCGGGTGGCCGGTAAAAATTGGTAGTTTCGGCGGGATACTTCGGTCCCACTGGCAGCGTTTTGAAAACAAACTCGCAGAAATTGCATCGGCGAAGTGGTATGTCTAAGTACCTACAGGTGAATATTGGTCGTTTCGGCGCTGTTTTTTATGTTTCGACAATTTAATAAACTTTACTCAACCTTATATATGATAGATCGAAAGATGGATAAATCGAGAGTAGATGTACTTATTTTGTAACTGCAACTATGTGATGCAATAGTTATTTTAAATTTAGTTTGTAAAATAGTTGACTTAGGAGGCCGCTGTTATGACTAATAAAAAGTCGCTATCTTAGGGGCCACTTTGGGTTTTTAAATTAACAATTTTTTATGTAATTATTGAATTCCATTGACGGACCATTACGGATAGCCCAATTGTATTTAGGAGCATGTATATTCCTGAGTATTGATTATTAACATTTGCTACTTTACGCATATTGTAAGTAGAGGATATGTGGTAAAAATATAATACGTTAATGGCTTAATGTGTTGCTAGAGTTAGTGTTAATTCATTATTATGTTGCATATGTAGTAATTTACAACAGTAGAAGTATGTTTGCATCTGTGTGTAAAATGCTGCTTTACATAATGTATCAGTCTTTTTAAAATTGTGATTGTATATGTTTTGATTAAACAAATATAGGTATTGTTTATTGTGTGAGGCATACTATTTGTAATATTCTTTTTTACAAATGTATATTATGTCCTGAATGCATGTGTTCTGCTGTGTGCTGGTGTGAAATGATTATGCATATTTCTGGTTTGTGTTATCTGCCAATTTTGAAAGTATGCGGGTAATGTTTTATGTTTATATTATAGTAAAATTATAATATAATTACAATAAGTTGATATTCAACTTTTGCTTAAACATTAATTCTATGTGGGAGCTATATTTATTTGAAAATATTATTCTTACAAGTTTTGTAGCAATTTGTTTATTCAATTACATTTGTGTCCCTAGATCAGTAGATGGTAATTAACGTGAGGCAATATTTTAGAACTATAGAGTGAAATTGTTATTATAGTTTGAATAATATGCTTTAACCTAGTTATAGGTCCAATTGTTCGAGAACATCTGTTTGCTATTTTATCAATATGTTTAATTCAGTTTAAATGCGAGATTAATGTAAAGCCCAGAATGTTAAACTGGTTAAATCTCTCAATGTCTACACCATCAATTGTTAGTGTTACTTCATCAACCTATTTATTAGGCATTTGAAAAAAACTTTTGTTTTATTAATATTTTAATGATAATGTATAGTAATAACACAAGTTTTATTGGCAACTCAACTGAGTTGGATTGACATTATACAATAAAATACAATTAACGCATCTGTATGTGGTTTTAGCTATATGTTTATTATAGGTCTTTATTAATCAAATATTCAATATTCACTGTGTTTCTGTCATCTGTGAAGATTTTAATTGTACTTGTATCATCAAGTATCATGAGCATAAGTTATCTTACCTCAAGATCTTACCTCAAGACCGGTCAGTAGTTGCCCAAACTGAGCATTCAGACCGTCTCAAGATTTGTTTTCTGATGTTGTAGTTCTCTATTGATGTATTTTTTTTCATGTTTTGTTTTTTATATCCGGTTTGTCGAGGCTGGGTAATTTGAAAAATTGTAATTATACAGGTCTGGGTGAGCTCTCCAATCCCTTCGGAGGCGTGACTTCAGTTCGTTTACTGTTCTGGCCTGGACTGTGTTTTCTGAAAGGGAGTTCCACATGTTAACCACTCTGGTCGCGAAGAAGTGGTGTCTGTAGTCAGTTGCTCTCTGTGTTTGGAGTTTTTCGCTGTGCCCTCTTGTTGTACCACTGGGTTTTTTGAACATCAGCTTTAATGGGAACTGTGGACATCTGCAATCGTGGTTGACCGAGTCTACTCTTTTGATCATTTTGAATGTCTGGATTATGTCTGTTCTCTGTCTTCTGAAGTTCAAGGTAGAAAACCGTAATTCTATTAGTCTGTTGTTGTATGGCAGTCCCTTTGTTTCCGGCACAAGTCATGTTGCCCACTGCTGAACTTGTTCACTGAGGTCTCTAATTATGTTATAGTTATGCTGGCTTTTTGAAATAATTGATATAATTATAGTAAATAACAATGTCAGTGCCCTAAAATTGATACTTGGGGGACGCCTCTTTTTATAGGTAAAGTATATCATTGTACCTCTTGTAGTCTTACAGACTGCTTATAGTTAGTTGAATATTATTGCTGTGAGCTCCATTCCAATGGCTCCTGGCTATCTCACTGATCGGTTTACGTTAAAAATAGAATGCATGTTTGTCACAGTGGCAACTCCATACATATTCCATTTCAGTTGTTAATAAACAGTCAGGTGACACTGTTTCATATTCTATTGGAAACATGAATAAAAAAGATAAAAAATAATTAAAAAAATCATTAGGCTTACAGTTAAATCTTTAATTATAATGACATAAGATTATGTGCACTTCATAGGCATCCCAAAAGGCATCACTAAATGACAGTCCACATTCGACTGGCAAACTGCTCAAACTCATCCACTTCTACATAACAATAATAGTAATAACAATAATAAAAATCTGATTGTCTAAGATAAACTCCTTACTACGACTACCACCACCACCACCACCACCACCACCACCACCACACAAATATTTATTAATCTAAACAATCTGCCAGCCAAATGCAAACAATCCCTCAGCCATATCTATTATGAACTGTTTGCAAGTGTGTACATCTATCATGAGAAACTGTTAAAATGTGTATTTTAAAGATCTCTGCACTGCTTGCATTCTGTATACATTCCATGATAGTGTCCCAAAGTTTTCCAAACTTGTAAGCAAATTTACGCTGGCCTAAAGACAAGTTGTACTTCTTGACAGGAATATTTGTGCAGTTGCAAGTGTGACAATTGTATACACTATTGTTTAAAGTGAACGGATCAGTGAGGTAGCCAGGAGCCATGGGAATGGAGCTCACAGCAATACATCTAACTCAATAATATGCAACTAACTGTAAGCAGTCTGTAAGACTAGAAGAGGTACAATGATATACTTTACCTATAAAACGAGGCGTCCCCCAAGGATCAATTTTAGGGCCACTGACATTGTTATTTACTATAATTATATCAATGATTTCCAAAAGCCAGCATAACTTATGCTCATGATACTTGATGATACAAGTACAATTAAAACCTTCACAGATGACAGAAACACAGTGAATATTGAATATTTGATTAATAAAGACCTATAATAAACATATAGCTAAAACTACATACAGATGCGTTAATTGTATTTTATTGTATAATGTCAATCCAACTCAGTGTAGTTGCCAATAAAACTTGTGTTATTATTATACATTATCATTAAAATATTAATAAAACTAAAGTTGTTTTTAAAATGCCTAATAAATAGGTTGATGAAGTAACATTAAAAATTGACAGTGTAGATATTGAGAGATTTAACCAGTTTAAAATTCTGGGCTTTACATTAATCTCGCACTTAAACTGGATTAAACATATCGATAAAATAGCAAACAGATGTTCTCGAACTATTGGACATATAACTAAATTAGAGCATGTTATTCAAACCAGAAAATAAAGTGCACTCTATAATTCTATAACATTGCCTCACACTAATTTACAACAAACCAGAAATATGCATAATCATTTCACACCAGCACACAGCAGAATATGCATAATCATTTCACACCAGCACACAGCAGAATATGCATAATCATTTCACACCAGCACACAGCAGAATATGCATAATCATTTCACACCAGCACACAGAAGAATACATACATTCAGGACATAATATACATTTTGTAAAATAGAGTATTACGAATAATATGCCACACACAATAAACAATACCTATATTTGTTTAATCAAAACATAGCCAATCACAATTTTAAAAAGACTGATACATTATGTAAAGCAGCATATTACACACAGGTGCAAACATACTTCTACTGTTGTAAATTACTACATATGCAAAATAATAATGAATTAACACTAACTCTAGCAACAGATTAAGCCATAAACGTATTATATTTTTACCACATATCCTCTGCTTACAATATGCGTAAAGTAGCAAATGTTAATAAACAATACTCAGGAATATACATGCTCCTAGTTACAATTGGGCTATCTGTAATGCATGGTCCGTCAATGGAATTCAATAATTACATAAAAAATTGCTAATCTAAAAATCCAATGTGGCCCCTAAGATAGCGATTATTTATTAGTCATAATAGGGGCCTCCTAAGTCAAATATTTTACAAACTAAATTTAAAATAACTATTGCATCACGTAGTTGCAGTTACAAAACAAATACATCTACTCTCGATTTATCCATCTTTCGATCTATTATATATAAGGTTGAGTAAAGTTCATTAAATTGTCGAAACATACAAAACAGCGCCGAAACGACCAACATTCACCTGTAGGTACTTAGATATACCACTTCGCCGATTCAAGTTCTGCGAGTTTGTTTTCAAAACGCTGCCAGTGCGACCGAAGTATCCCGCCGGAACTACCAGTTTTTACCGGCCATCCGAAGTGGCAGTGCGACCGAAGCATCCTAAATGCATAAACGAAAAACGAAAAACAAATTCGTTTTTCGTTTTTCTTACTTCACTTTTGAAAACGAAAAACGAAAAATGAATTCGTTTTTCGTTCGCAAATTTGAAAACGAAAAAGGAAAAAACGGTATATACACGGACCCTTGTCGGCGTAATTACACAGTACGCAAAGTCATCAAAAGATCTGTTTGTCAAATATGGCGTCCCAGTCGGCACATCTGTGTTTCATTCGCATACCACAGTCCACAGACCGTAGCAAACTGGGGTGACAGGCAGAATTATTGTTGCGATCATGTATTATCGGAAAAATTGTCAAAATTGGCTTATGAACAGCGGTTTTGACTGCCTCACAGCCATGTTCGCAAATCAGAACAGCGGGGAAACAGCTAGAGTTATGGGGCATTCGCAGAATATATCCGTAAATTAACGTCAGAACGTTTTTATCGAGGGTAAGTATTGCAGAGCTTTATGTGGTGATAAAAAGTACATTGACAACGTTAAGTAATGATAAAATGGACGAAATTTCACCGAGAACAAATATGCGGGTGTTTTATCTGGATTGCACTGTCATTTCGTTCGCTGATGCGTGTCTTTTCTTAGACTGAAGAACCCCGTGATATCATGCAGGCTTAGGCTAGCCAGCTTTTCACAACGGGGTTTACATTTCCCAAAACAGACGCTAGGAAGCACCACCAGTTTGTGTGGAGAATTATTTTTTACGATGCAGAGGGCGCAGATGGAGGTAGTTGATACAGAGGGTTACAGTTTAACTGATAATAATAGTTAGGTTTAACCTTTAGGGTTTATGTCGTTTCAATGTATATTATTAAAACACTAATTTGCTATCACCAGAAGAATCGTAGCAGGAATGTGTGTTTCTTGGGGTGCGTTTTCACACAAAATAAAAATCATTGGTAGTCCTTGGAAATGTGTAGTCCCTATATTTTTCATGATTATGCGTAGGAATATAATTTGGTAATTTAAAAATATTATTTATTGACTTATTTAATTGAAACCATTCATAGTGTGTGCAGTTGCGAATATACATTATATACATATATATTATATATATATATATATATATATATATATATATATATATATTACATATATAATGTATATTCGCAACTGCGCACACTATGAATGGCTTAAATTAAATAAGTCAATAAATAATGTTATTAAATTAATATATATATATATATATATATATATATATATATATATATATATATATATATATATATATATATATATATATATATAAATTTCGTATAATTGCAATAGGCATGGTCTCCCCATGATACTAAAGTTTTGTAATTTTTGGTTTGATGAACGCAAGCTAGATTCTGTAACGTGAAGTCACCGGTCACTTCTCTCACTTGTAACAGTAACAATGTAACAATCCCAGCCCGTTACCCCCCGTGTCGCCGCTTGGCACGTCACATTTACATTATATATATATATATATATATATATATATATATATATATATATATATATATATATATATATGGTAATTGTTGTCATAATGTAAATGTGACGTGCCAAGCGGCGACACGGGGGGTAACGGGCTGGGATTGTTACATTGTTACTTGTCCACCGGCCATCACACGTGAGTAGTGAAGTGACCGTTGACCGTTAAACTTCACGTTACAGAATCTAGCTTGCGTTCATCAAACCAAAAATTACAAAACTTTAGTATCATGGGGAGACCATGCCTATTGCAATTATACGAAATTTTAAGGATGAGCGGTTGTAAGAAATAGTTAATTAAACGCATTTTTGTATTATGGCAACGGATTTGCATTACCCGGTACTTACTTCTCCCTGTTTGCTGGATGGGAGCATAGGATTAGGATGTGACAATGGGACGCTACTTGGGTTTATATGCACTGTAATGATAAAGGTGCGTTTAAAATACCCTTTGGGAAGTGTAATAATATTAATACAGCGACATCATGTGCTAATTAGGAATATCAGTACATTCAGATTATTATTTTAGCAATCCAACAAACTGCATCTACCGTATGATAATTCGTAATGTGTAATTCGTAATAGGTCAACATGTTGGCAATCAGCCGATCAGCGTTTCGTATGTGCTACTTCTTCCCTACACCCTAAATTTAAAATGGATTTTGTTTCACGAGCTATTGTTATTGTTTCACGAGCTACTAACCTCAATAGTGCTCGCACTCACTGACGTATGAGATTATATCTAAAAGGTCAACCTTCTTAAATGTCTACGTCATTGGCTAAACAGTTTAATCCAAAGCTATGCAGAATAACAATAGCCGTGTTGATTGGACGCAGCCTTACGCACGCAACAACACATGCGTGTGAATTACTTCAGCAAGTATTTGTTAATTGCAATCTGATATAGTGGACCAGCCAAAATGTGATATAAAACTTTCATCGGCATTTTTTTTTAATAGCATGAAACTATGGTAGATAGATCACTCATAGCATGTGGGAAAAGGTGTGGGTGGATGCCACCCTTAATTTTGAAGTTGAAGGTCATTTTCAAGGACGAGAAAGGGCAAAATTAGTATTTTTGTTTTTTGTATTAATTTGGACCACAATTAATAGATCTATCCAATGAAATAATTGTTATGGTCACATACTTGCATCTAACCAGTGTAAATGACAAGTAAACATTCACTTTACAATGTAAAAGTATAGGATAACGAAACACAAAAGTACGTTTTTCTCAAAAACACGGTTTTTAATTAAGACATGTGTTGAACGCTTGGTCGTTTTACTCTAATGTTCCCATATGCACTATGATGTCCAATAACGTGTCACATTCACTTCCTCCCATGTCTATTGGCCAGCTGGGTTGCAGCAGTCCACCCAATCACACCCGCAAGCATACGTGCAGCTGAGGTTCGTTTTGAAGCAACTGCATCGGGCCCTTCTGCACTTAGCCTTGCATCCACAAGTGACCAGATCTAGACACGCATCTGGAATAGGAGGCAGTCTTGTCCATACAGCTTTCAAGCAGTCTGACTCCATCATCCATGCAGAGATGTCGATGGGAGAAGGGATGTCTATATGCTCCTGGTCTGCCTGCAGCCAGATCTTTGCTTGATAGTTGGCGCGTGCGATGTGAAGTTCCAGGGCATCTCTGGTTGGGAGTAACATCTCCAGACCAAGCTTGCCCTTACCGAAGAGTTGGAGTCTGGCATTGTCGACGGTTTGTTGCTCAGATGTGCCGTTCAAGTGACATACAAATTGTTCAATTGGTGCGAGTTCTCCATCACGACCAATCCCCTGCACGAGATGCGGATGATTTTGAAATGTTTTCCAGCAAGACCGCTTGCCATGGCCCCTAAACGCTGACGTTGTGTCACAACCTGTGAACGCGTGGAAGCCCAGCAGGTTATCCCTCAGAGGTTTTGCAAGTCTCTTAGACACTTCATGTATTGGATAGCATTTCCTCTTCTTTGCTGTTCCAGTGATCATCCACACTTCTGCTGTTTGTGCTGGTATAAAGTGGACTAGAAGCAGCATGACATCAGTATCTCTGCAGATGACCAACACTCTTTTGTATACCTGGTTGACTGCCTCACACGAATGGAGTACCAGCTTGGTGTCCGCCTCTTCATAGTTTCCTTGAAGTTTGACTTCGCTCCTCCTTGTTGACCTCGCATGTGTAGCACAAGAGAATCCGCATCCTGTTACAAGCTCACATTGTTGTGGTAGATCAGTACCCTTTGTCACGATGAACCTGGCGAGATCGGCCTTGTTCTCATCAGATGCAATAAAGTTGCTCCATACCTGTGGAAGTGGAACATTTCGTCCATCGATGACCTTACGAATTGGCCTTTTCTTCCCCACTCGCTTTGACCTTGTCACTGCCTTGATCGATTGTTGCCCGGTGTAGCGGTAAAACACTACATCAACTCATGTTGTGTGACATCTGAAGTGACTTGTGACATTGTTCAAGAATACGTCGACATAGTCGCCAAACGTTTGACACCCATGAGGTTTTCCAAGAGCTTGGATCAGGCCATGACCGTCAATCATCACACACGTCTTCATGTTGGCTTCTGAAATTGCTGAGGGTATAGGAATGCCATCCACCAGGACATTGATTAGCTCTGACTTTTGTGTCGAGTTCATGTCGCCTCCATGCTTGGCCAGAGACAGTGGGACAGGGGACAGCTCATGCTTCAGGATACTCCCCATTTCAACTGTTCGACCCGCGGTGACAGCATTGAGTAATCGCTGCAGAAGCTTTCTGTCGGCTTTGACAGTCTTCTGTACAGTATGTTCGGTAGACACGGTTGCTTTGTACAGAGTGGCAAAGGTTTTCGAGCGATGCTTCTTAAGCACATCATGAACCCCCACAGTTTTCTCAATTAGGCGTTGCTTCAGGTTGGTGATAACATGCAGTTTCCCCCGTTCTTCAGCTCTTAGGGGATCACTGACCACGTCAGTCGGGGCAGAATCTTTGGATGCCAAGGATACCAAGGGTATGTCGCCAGTTATCGAATCCATGTCTCCATCTTCTTCTTCTCTCAAAGCAGTGTTTACTCTGAATACGCCCAAACGTGTAAGCTTTGTGATAAGCTTCTTCACGTCATCAGCATCACGCTTCACCTGGGAAGGAAGGCTGTCACTGCGTGTGAAAGTGGTCTCTTCCTCCTCGTCTTCCAGGTTGAAGAGGTATCGCGTGTCCTGTGAGATTCGTGAGCGTTCGGCCCAGGTGACACAAAACTTGTCCCTAGTTTGGTCATTTCTGCATATAAGGCCGTTCTGCATCTTGCATGTTTTGTTTATCCACTCAGTTGCCTGGTCAGCGGGAACTTGGTTGAATCGTCTTTTGGTTCTCTTCACAACGAAGTTCCCCTGCATGAACTCTGCGTAAACCTCTGGTGCTGTCATTTCAAGCAGTTTCATATCCGCAAGATACATAGGTCCCCACCGGGCATAGTTTGTGTGGTCATAGATTGTGAGCCATGCCAACATTGCAGCAAACGCTTCTAGATGGAGAGTCCAGTTACCATCCCTCTCAGCTCTGATGAAGTCCAGCAGAATCTCCACCATGTTCATGTACGTAGACCACAACAGCCGCCACCGCAAAACTACCGTAAACCTCACCATACACGCTATACCGCTCCTGACGAGCGGTTACAATTATTCCATACATTCGTGTGTAAATTCAATAATCAGCACATTATAATCTGTAAATCATAAAATATGTGGTTGTGTGCAAAGATGGTCAAGTGGATGTAAAATAATGGAAAACAATATTTTTACTGAAGTTGGTTTTATGACCTTAAAAATGACCCTCATATTTGATTTAATCCCAAATCATGCAAAGGAACGATGTTATGTATACTGACATATATACAATACGTGTTTGGTTTTGAAAACAGGATAACTTTGCAATAATGGGTATGCAAACAAATTTTACGTACAAGAAAACAACATTTCGAGATAATCACATTTTTGTGTTGAATTATCCTATACATCTGTGTGTAAATGCAAAGTTTAGCACCTTATATCTCCGCCAATACTTGGTATAACCGTAACATTGTTACTGATTTGTAAAGATCTACTCATATAGAGTTCAAATCATCACGAAAATAAAAACCGACATTTTGACCCCAGTTGACTTTGTGACCTTCAAAATGACCTTTAAATTCAAAATCGAGCGTGGCATCCACCCTAGTCATTTTCCGCATACTATGGGTGAATCATCTAGCATGGATGCCCGCTATTAACAAACAATGCCGATGAAAATAATGTTAAGGCACTTTTCAATACTTGGCTGGTCCACTAATAAGTGCAGACCACATATGTGTTAACTATTGTTGAACTTCTTATAAACCATAGGCTACTTTATTGTTTGCCAAGCAGAGGGTATTGTTTTGGGTGTACATATTTAACACCAACTTCGGGGTTACTGTGGAAAATCAATAAACATGCCTGTTTAGTAAGAATACACGGTAATTTTGTATTTGCTAATTTTGCGCACAGAAAACTTGTAAGTACAATAATTTATAATTTTCGTTAATAGGTAGATCATCTCAACTTCTCTGGGAAGTATCCAGTCACGCTGCAATTAATACGCGAATAGCCACCACTGTCTATAGCCAGAGTGGGATGTAAACCCTTGTTTTGCTAATCACGTAAATTGTCGACATATCTGTGTGGATTAATCTTTCTACTCCGGCAACGGAGGCTGAATAAAATTAATAATTATATTAGAGATAAGTCTTCTTTCGTCTTCTTCGTTCTACATAAGAAATATAACGTACCGACTAATACATGTAGTCCAATAGTCGCACCGGGGAAATATACGTTAACAACAAATAGGCCTACACATGGCTTAAACAGATTCTCTGTAAGCTTAAACCCTATATAAATACTGTTGATTTTAAACACAGTGAACTTGTTGGATAAAACCAGTCCGACGAACTGAACCGAATATTCATGACCATGTCTGACACGGATAGTATAGACGGAGCCCAAACTAGAATTAGAAACTCCGCGTACGCGGGGTTATTTTGT
>OZ024855.1:14758800-14762701 GCA_964017155.1 Oasisia sp. SBJ-2009
GTCAACCCCCGCCCCGGTTTGTTGACATTCACATTCGCCTACTCCGGTGTCTAGGCTACAGGAACCACCGTCTAGGGACTATAGTGTAGAAGGTTATGGCATCTTGCAGCGAACTGTATGCTGACGGTGGCGAAGCGAAGAACGAAGTTGAATACGAACCACTACAAACACCACCAACATTGCTTCCCGAAACCCCTTTGGTTGACGTGTATGCGGGGGTGATCGACTCGACTTCAAGCGAAGGAGACATCGGCATCGCCGCCACCGAAACAGTCTACTTAAGTACATCATCTTACCCAATGTCGGAGCCTGGCAGCGACCACCAAGAAACTGCAGATAATTTGGATACACCAGAATGTAGCCTCACTCAAATCTTTGTCGTGCACCAACCACTGGAAGCATATGAAGAACAGCACTCCACAGAACATGGTAGCAACGTCATTGAACAAGTCCACACTCAGGACGATGGAACGGAGTGCGCGCCGGAAAATATACAAGTGACAGAATTAGAAGACGCAGATAGAATTGTTCTTGTGATGCAGGGAGACTGCGAACTGCTTTCAGTTGACGGAGCTTTCACAACTACCTCAATAGATACAGAGTGTATGGGAGAAACTGTAACAACTGATGCTAGAACATCTGACACTGGAGACATGTCCACGTCACTGGTAAACTCGGGTGGTAACAGTCAAAGTAAACCAACCAAACTGTGTCTTCAGGTTGTCAGAGAAGATGGCTCGGTGCACAGTATGAATGTCATTCCGGTGACATTTCGTGGTGGCCGAAAAACTTCTCCGAGTTCTTTGGAAAGAAAAACAGTGGTGTATGATGAGAATGCAGCTAAAGAGGGTCGGTTGTTCAAGTGTGATTTGTGTGACAAGACATTTAACCGTCCTGGGAATTATAAGCGACACCGGATGATCCACATTGTCGACACTGAGGTATTTCACGTTTAAAATTAAAAAAAAAATTACAGACAATACACAACAGCTTTTTATTGATAGTAAATATATTGTTCATGGCTCCAAGAATGGTTTATTGTAGTATAATTAACTTACTTTGGAGCTTAATGTCAAAGATGAGTACAAAGTTTCGATCCGTCAGCTTTTCATTGGTTTATTGTAACAGAGTTTTATGTAATGAAAATGCCCCAGTTAACTGAATTTCTTGATCTTCTTTAGGTTCAACTAAAATTTATGCAGTGCATATTACAGTACAAATGATGTTTTCTAATATAATTTTGAATTCTCTATTTGTTGCTGTATTACTGTATGTAAGGAGTTAATGTTGCAAACAGTTGTCCACATTTCATAATACAAAACTGTGTGATATGGTTACAGGCACCTGAGCTACTAATATGCTTGGCTAATAAAGGCAATAAATCCTCGGTTTTATTTATAACTCTCTATGTTTACCATGTCACGAATGTTTGTATACAAACGCATGAACATTCTGAATGTAATATGTAATGAATAATGTTCCTTAGGAAAATCAAAGATACAAATGTGAAGTATGCAGCAGACGATTCCTTCAAAGGTGCGATTTGAAGAGACACATGCAAGTGCATTCTGGGAAGGAACCATTTCGATGTGAAATCTGTAACAAAGGTATTGTTTGCTGTAAGAAACCACAATGGGATATATGTAAGCCAATTAAAAAACATGTATAGAAAAAGATCATCATACTTTATATTTGTGTTTCAATCATGTATATTTAATGCTGCACTTAGGGTAACCTGGGGCAAAACGGCCCCTGGGGGTAATACGGCCCCCGACTTATCTGCCAAACGAGTGAACACAAACTAACTTTGAATAGTGGAACATGATTCTGCCACCTAGCGAATACTCTTAGCGAACGCAAAGCCAAGCGCCACCAAAAGTAAGTTCACAAACCTTCTTTAAAGTTTTGCATACCCTCTGAGTTAATAATCAGTCTTTGGTAATATCGATGCTAACATGTCCACCGTGTGATGATTAGCTAGCGACTGGTACTGGTGCACTCGCATCTATACACGTTTTCAACGACTTTCATCGAAATGTGACCGATATTAAAGGATTACATGTGAAGGTGAAAAAGTCGGCACTGGTGTGTATGCCTGTATGGGGTAAGACGGCCCTGTCAGAACGGGGCAAAACGGTCCCGGGGCCGTCTTGCCCCACCATACAGTACGAATATGATATGTAAACGCAATAAAGCTGTGATGTATTTATAGCATACACAATCATTTAAATATATAATTATAAACTATTTGATGATGCAAATTCCAAAGATGATGAATGTTTTCAGTGACGAGTGTAACGATAATGCAGACTATTGCTTCTAATGACAACTGTAATTTGTTGACATATCATAATTAATTATGAGTGGTTTCGATTGATGATTAGGCTGTTGTATCTGCCGCGAAGTATCTGCATGCCATTACTTTATGTTCAACAATATAATGATTTTAAGGCTTGTGATGATGCAGATGCCAAAGGTGATCGTAGTGTCGAGTAATACAGACAGGATCTGATAGGTAGGAAACCGGGATGTTCGGGATGAAAGACCAATAGAGCGGGAGAACTGTAGAAGTGCAACAAATATTATCAATAGCATGTGATCGTGTCGTGTTGTCGAAGACGCAATAGAAGACGGACATAACAATGATGAATCTAATGTAATTCATGATGAGTGATGCGGATTGTTAGTTTTTTCTGCTCACGATGAGTGATAATAATAGTAGTACTTAACGGCGGTTTAAATAAATAATCAATACACACATTGTTTTTATATCATTACAATGGTTAAACGTAATATTAGAGTAAATAGATTCGGTGCCGTTTTACCCCAGCCGAGGGGTCGTTTTACCCCATGCATGGGGCAAAACGGTTTTATTGGAACACATTTTAAACTTGTTATAACTTACATTTTGGTTATTCAATCCTTCAGAAACATGTGACATACACAAAGTATATATACCTGAACACTATTACTGCACAATTATGCATCGACAAGTTATGGATACAAAAATACACAACTTTTCCCTTAGGGGGGCCGGGCTGCCCCAGGTTACCCTAGTAATGCATTTGGTAATTTGGATCATATTAGTGTGTAAGCTTAGAATCATATAATAATGCACATGCTCTTATATCACATTTGCCTGGGTTGGTATCAAGTACTTGTCTTTCCAAAGTTTCAACTTGTAATTGTTGTTTCTTCTTGGAAACTGGTAAGTACTTGTACTAGATAGGGACTTAGCCTTGTGTCATGTGACTGTTTGGTTTAGTTGGATCAGCCTTGAAATAAATTAGTCATGTTTATGAGCTCAGGGGTAGAGTTTTGGACTCTCAACTACGAGAACCCGGGTTCGAATCCTGTGCTGCGGTGTTAAAATCGTGGGCAAGTTTTTTCACTCTACATTGCTCCAGTTCATTCAGCTGTATAAATGAGTACCTGGCTATAGACAGTGGTGGAAATGTGTACGAGCAGCCTTCGCGCATTAATTGTAGCATACGGCTGGATGCTTCCCAGAGAAGCCGAGATGCTGTCTGATTGAACAGGTCTGTCAGGGAAGTAAAGTGTAAAGCGCTTTGAACGGTCTTGAGGACTGGATACTGCGCTATATAAGAACTTGCCTTTTTTATGTTTTAGGCTACATTCGCCGCAGTGATCTGGTGGTGCACATGCGCTTCCATAACAAAGAAAGGCTCTTCAAGTGTGATTCCTGTGACAAGATGTTCCACCAGTCAGGTGAGTCTTCATCTCGTCCTAGTGGTGTATTGTTTATTGATAAAGTTTTCAGTGTACAGCACTATTTTTATGGGCAGATGTATTGCTTAAAAATAATACGGTTATTTTCTGAATTGTAAAAATACCATTTTAATTTGAAAGTTATGTAAATGTTGGGAATTGTTGTTGAGGT
>OZ024855.1:14762901-14780401 GCA_964017155.1 Oasisia sp. SBJ-2009
AAATGCTGTCGTTGATGTTGAGGTACATTTTGTTGTTGTTGTTGTGGTAAATGTTGTTGTTGAGGTAAATGCTGTTGTTGATGTAAATGTTGTTGTTGTTGTTGTTGAGCACATGTTGGTAAGGTGTGAGAAGTCTGCTTCAACCTCAATTTATTTAATAATTAAACTTCTGCATACACATGGCCGACATCCTCAGGGGTCAAAGTTCAACTTCAGGAGTCAAAGTTGAATCAACCTCAGGAGTCAAAGTTCAACCTCAGGAGTCAAAGTTCAACCTCAGGAGTCAAAGTTCAACCTCAGGAGTCAAAGTTCAACCTCAGGAGTCAAAGTTCAACCTCAGGAGTCAAAGTTCAACCTCAGGAGTCAAAGTTCAAATGTGCAACAAACCAACATTTTAAGACATATTTTATGAACTGTGCATATATACAACCTACATACGTATGCCAGGAACACTCCCGTTTGTTCAAATGAATGGGAACTTGTTCCACATTTTTAGTGCTTGACTCAGACCACATTTGCATTTTCCATAGGCGACCATTATAATGTTTCCTTCATTTCCTACTAATCTTGAGGAGCTCTGTTATTGGCAATTTCACAGCATATTTACCCTCCATAGTCAGAGGTTCAGTGAAAAATTCATGAACTGTTAATACCTCAGGCTCCCACAAACTTCTCAGAAATACACCGACTGACAGCTGTCATAATTTGACAGCTCTGATGCCACGCTACACAAAAACATCATTTCTACTCACTCCACACTACATATCTGTCACAGAAATTCAGACAACCTGCATAATGCTGTTTTTATAGGGCACTCTTTGGTCGGGTAATGGCGGATGAACACCTTATTGTGGTCTTACTTCTGCTGCTACAGTGGAAGCACAAATAGAGTAATACTGTGGTTCCACCTGGTGTCTATTTCAGGTGACCTGAGACGACACGTTCGTCTTGTCCACGCCAAGTCGAAGGTGCTGCTGTGTCGACACTGTCCCAACCGCTACACAACGGAGACCACCTTCCTGAGACACATGCAGACGACACACAGAGACATCATCCTTAAGTCTCTGGATGACGAGACTCCACTCATCGACCCAGTTGCCAGTATAGTGTGAGTTCTGTGTTGTGATTTGTGAAACACCACTTTTTGGGTTGAAATCTGTCTTTTTGACATCACGCTATACAATAATTTCAGATGTTTGGTGGCTTATTTAATATATTCCCCCTTGTATATATAATAATTATATATTGTCATAGCTTTATGCAGAAACCCGTCCACCCATCATTTGGATGGGTAAAAAGGAATAAGGACGGGTAGAAATATGGGTGGATGGGTAAAAAATGAAGGAGCAAAAAAGGTCTGTCAAAACCGTAGATAGTGTTAGATATGTCTTGAAAGTGAGCGTAAATGGTGTCACATGTGCACATGGATGTAGTCCTTTTCAGGTCAAAAAATTCACTTAACGTTTGTGAACAGGCTTAACAGTTAACATCCATATGTCCACCAAAACATGTGTGACTGGCAATAATTTGATCCCGCAAAAAGCTCTGTATAAAGTACATATATATATATATATACACAGGTATATATATATATATATATTCATAGATATTTATATTTATATATTCCGAGGTGCTGCATATCAAGAACGGTTACAGTTACAACAAATATGGCTATACAGTGAAACCTGTCTTGGGCGATTTTTGTCATGACTGACCACCTGTCTTGAACGACCGCATTCTTAGGTATGGATCATTGCTGATTATAGTACCTGCCATCAATGACAATGTGGTACCTGCCATATGTGACCTGCGACCACACAAATTGTTCACGCAACCATTGTTTTCACCTGCTAGCAGTGACTGAAATATATAATAACATCGTCAATTTCAAGTTCACTAAATACCTGTATCATTTATTTATCTGATTGGTCGATTTATTTGTTTGGTATATCAAAGTGTGCTAGGATGATATTTTTACAGGAACTGTGCGACTTTGTCTTCTTTACAGATTAGCCACAGTTCACTGCTTTAATTTGCCAGGCAGAAGAATTGCCCGAACCTGAATAGTGCAGAAAAGCCAACTGTTTTAAGCAAACAACCATAGATGTACTTTTTTAGAAAGTGATGATTTTAGGTGAAAGGTGCTCGAAGAATGTTCAGCAGACAGAAACGTAAATCTGATATTAACAATGATGAATACACTATTAACTTGTATTCTAATATATTTATACATCGTCTTATACACAGTCATGACGATCATTTAATTTTTCGTTATACTAGTACAATGCTAACCTGCCTGCTAATTATTCACACATACGTGTACACATTCATAATTATGCCGATATTGTGTGCAACCTGTTATAAGCGACCACCTGTCTTGAGCGACCTCTTGCTGGGCTTGAGGGGTGGTCGCCCAAGACAGGTTTTACTGTATGCATAACTGGTCTGTGAATGTTGCATAACTTCTGCACATTGGCCAATCGGCATTTCATTGTGGTCGGCGTCATTGTTTTCTTTGTTGAGTAGAAATTGTAATGTTAACTTAATTTACTGCACTTAAAAGTATATATGTCGTTAAAACAGTCTTTAATTTCTTTTTCAAATAGCCTTCAAAAGTCTTGAATAGCCTTGAATTTCATATGTCCAGATGTGTACGTACCCTGATATATGTACATGGTTTATTTATAGAAGAGTAACTAAGAAGACAGGCTAATTATGCACACCTTCATCAGCAGATAATGATGTTGGTCCTGGGTACTGCTGACTCTGATGTGTCTTGTTGTCGTCTTGCAGTGATGATGTGAGCAGGATGTCTGGCAAAAAGAAGAAATCTTCTCCACCCTCCGCAGCCGCCACCAGCATGAAGACAGAACCGTCGGAAACTTCATCATCGTCGTCATCCTCATCGACATTATCGTCTTCAAACTCTTCCATGTCAGCATCTTCGAACTCTTCTGTGTCAGCATCTTCAAACTCTTCTGTGTCAGCATCTTCAAGCTCTCCTGTATCAGCATCCTAAAACTCTTCTGTGTCAGCATCTTCAAACTCTCCTGTGTCGCATCTTCAAACTCTCCTGTGTCAGCATCTTCAAATTCTCTGTGTCAGCATCTTAAAACTCTTCTGTGTCAGCATCTTCGAACTCTTCTGTGTCAGCATCTTCAAACTCTTCTGTGTCAGCATCTTCAAGCTCTCCTGTATCAGCATCCTAAAACTCTTCTGGGTCAGCATCTTCAAACTCTCCTGTGTCGCATCTTCAAACTCTCCTGTGTCAGCATCTTCAAATTCTCTGTGTCAGCATCTTAAAACTCTTCCGTGTCAGCATCTTCGAACTCTTCTGTGTCAGCATCTTCAAACTCTTCTGTGTCAGCATCTTCAAGCTCTCCTGTATCAGCATCCTAAAACTCTTCTGTGTCAGCATCTTCAAACTCTCCTGTGTCGCATCTTCAAACTCTCCTGTGTCAGCATCTTAAAACTCTTCTGTGTCAGCATCTTAAAACACCTCTGTGTCAGCATTTGCAAATTCTTCTTTGTCGGTATCTTCAAACTCTTCTGTGTCAGCATCTTCAAACTCTTCTGTGTCAGCATCTTCAAACTCTTGAGTGTCAGCATCTTAAATTCTTCTGTGTCAGCATCTTCAAACTCTCCTGTGTCAGCATCTTCAAACTGTTCTGTGTCAGCATCTTCGAACTCTTCTGTGTCAGCATCTTCAAAATCTTCTGCGTCAGCATCTTCATCCAGTTCATAGACCTCTTATTCCGAGATGTTGCTCACTGTAGCACTGTGTTTATCAGAAGACCTACACCGTGTAGGGGTGATTGGGGCTGCATGAGCCTGTGGGGTAAAATGATCATGTGTCAGGTATGCAAAACATAATTTCTAGATGTTCTGAAATGTGGTGCAGACTAATGCTGACATGTATGAGAAACCATTCAGAAAACGTGTAAGATATACTTAATTAAATGGATGTATTTTCTTAAATACATGATGCAGTTTGTCTGATATATTTTGCCAACTATAAAATTGAAGAGCAGCTCTTTGGTAGTTTCTTGCAAATATTATAATAAAACACACATGACGTGTACGTGGTCTTATTGTATCACATGTGCCCTGTCTCTCATCAAACGTCATCATAATGATAATGTTGCATAACCTCAATTTATGCATGCCTGCTAGTCTTAATTGTAATGCATTATATATTTTCCAAAATATATTTTATTTATAAATAATAAAAACTGAACAAGCATGACTTAATATATTAGTATTTATATTCATGCACACTTTACAAGATGTATTAAAATGTCAATTATTTGTTCATATTTTTAGAAGTGAAAACCGCAGGAGAAATTTTGCCCCACAAGATTATTTACTGGGAATACATTCTGTGTTTTTAATGTAACTTGTTTAACTTGTACGTTTGTGGGAATTTGTTCCCAATGGGTAGCATATTTGTTTCTAATATGGGCATACTGTTAGCTGATAACTTTTGAATGCAAATTTCGATGTGTAGTTACTAATAATGAGTGATGAAAACTGGACTCTCAAAAGTTGGGAAATGAGACCATCTGATCACAACTCACCTGAATGCGTTATTATTCAACAATTTATTATGTTGTGCATGCAATTTGTTAAAGTATTTTTATTGCTATTAAAATATTCAATTTTCATTAATTGTGGCCAGATTTGTAAAATTGTAACAATGACCTGAGGATGTTACGTTTCAGTGCCATCTAGCCTACTGTGTTGAATCTAATTTGAAAGTGGCGTCTCAAATAAAGCCATTCATACAGGACGTGTCTTGGAAAATATATCTGTCTGGTATTTTTCCATTACAGCTCAATACCCTCGTGGTAGTAACTAGGGTGATGTTGAACTGGGTGTATACACATATGTACATACCCATATGCACACTCGCACGCACACACACACACACACATATACATACACACGCCAGCACGCGCCACACACATACGTGATACATACAGACTTGCAGTAGAACCTTGCCTGCATGTGCAGTCACATTTATTAATGCAGCCACTCCGCAATTAAGGTCAACCTGGCACTGGCCTAGATTATTTATGTTACAGTGAGAAATAGGATTATAAAACAATATCGCTAATATAATCACCTCATCAATCAGGTAAGTATTACCTGAGTGATGAGGTGATTGTATTAGCGTCATTAATTAAAGTTAGTCCTACCCCGAGAAACACTACACATGTGCATTTCGGATTGTGTGCTGATGTGTCCTGGAGAGGCAGGAGATAATAATAATATAACGATAAATAACAGTATTTCTCTACGCCGTATATATAGCAATAAAACCATTCAGAGGCGCATTACACTTTATATGAATACACAGATTACTTTAAAATAAAAAATCGAGACGTAGTTGTAACATAAATAGAACAGTAAAACATGTTCAAAATAAATAAATAATATTAGTCTTAATAATACTAAAATACTAATGATAAATAATAGTTAATTATATTACAATTAATACACAAATAATTGATAAATAGAAGATATTAAAAATGTTCGGATATTATTAAATTGTTCTTTTAAAGTGAAAACGCTCTTTTAAACAGAAATGTCTTCAGTTGCTTCTTGAAAGAACTGAGGGAGTCTGTGGCACGCATGGCAAGCGGCAGATTGTTCCAGAGCCGTGGAGCAGCACTCGAAAATGCCTTTTCTCCCTGCGTACGTAGTCTGCATGGTGGAACCCCCAGCAGGTGGGCGTCCGCGGAGATGGTGCACTTTGTGGTTGGATTGCTGCATGCTCGCGAATAGACTTCTGCATAGCGTCTCCTGTCTGCCGGCGGTGGCGTTCTTGCTATGGCGACAACTTCGTTGCATCACCATGTCTGTACACGTATCTTCCATGCACTTTCATGCCTATAGCTGTTGAACACGTAGGGGAAGTAGGGGCATATCCGCATACTGAGGCATGTCCGCACACCCTATTATTTGCGCATCGCGTAACATCTGGTTAGTGGAACCATGCTAAGCGGCATTGTCTAACCCCCAAATCAACCACTTGCATATTAGTCTCGCTTAACCGACTGTCGGTCGGGTGACATTTGCCGGCTTTTGTTTGGTATCCGCGTGATCTATAAAATGCTGCCACCTCACGGACACTGCCGTAATATTTTTTTTATAAACAACTGAAAATTTGTATTTCTATTTATTTTGGGTTAATATAAGTTTAATTTTTAATAGTTTTTATAATACAGCATTATTTAATCAAAAGGTTTCCTTATTTAATTTGTATGCTATCCGTGTCGGGCTAGACAATGCTGCCACCTCACGGATACTGGTTAATCCTGCCGTAATTCTTATTTTATAAACAACGGTAAATTTGAATTTTTACTTACTGTTGTGTTACTATAAGTTCAATGGTGAATACTTTTCAAATGATATTATTATCTTGTAAAACTATATCGTTATTTACATTTTTATTTCATAGTTGGCCTGAGAGCCAATCAGCGTCTCTACCCTATTCTGGGGTAAGGCTGCCCGGATGTAGAAACTTAAGAATATATACTGTCCCAGGCGTAGTTGAGGGGGCCTAAAAGTGCTGCCACCTCACGGAGTCTGGGTAACCGAGGCTACTTGCATATACATTTTGATAGAAGTGAATAATTAAAAAGTTATGACATAAAATGTTATTTTCGTAAACACTGATATAATTTTACTCATATGCTGTTATGTGTATTACGTGCACTCATATGCTGTTATATGTAAGACGTGCATATACATTTTTTTTCATAATTCCAAATTGCATTTTAATGTTTTATGATGTGTGAAATAAAGGATACATTCATAAGTATTATTTTCGCGCAATTCAGAATTATTCACGTGTTGGATGCTTGGGGCATGTTCGCACAGGCCTGTGAGGTCATGCCCCACCCGCTGTGCAGACGTATTTCGTGCATCGGTGCTTATAATAGTATGTAGTCTACTTATATACATATTTAGATACTTCAGTTGCTTACCACAGATATTATAGGAAACTTTGATGTGAGATAGTAGATGATGATTATTATATAATTATTTAATATTATCAAACCTTTTATATCATTCATCGCTTCGTCTATGTGTAATAGGCTATATCGTGCTGACGTCACATTTTACATGTTGTGTATCACTAGGTCCGTTAAATACATAAAGCTTAATTGATCATTGCTCATAGACTAAAATAACCAAGATGACAAATGATGTATAATCTATAATATAGAACTTTGCCCATATTCGTTAGTCCATACAAAGCCATGCTCGCACAGCCGACAAACTGAGTTTTTAGTATGACTTTGCGCTTTGCGTAACTATGCTGTTTTAGCTAGAAGGCTTCAGACAAGCTGGGTTGCAAACTTTGACTTACCCCATTACAAAATCATGCTGTTGTTTCCTCAAGGAGGAATAAACGTGGACTATGATTCAAGGACACTGTATTTTCTAAACTTTACGTATATATGAAAACTTGAAACCGTTGATTTGTGTTCGCTGATGTTTTTTTTAATAATAATGCACGTGTCAGTAGTGTACACATACCAATACATATTATTATTGCAGTTAATGGTCAGCACAGTGAGACCAGCTGTTGTTTCGCCATTCCTGGGGCATAACCGCACACAGTATGCGGCTATGCCCCGTACCTTGGGGCATATCCGCACAAAGCTATGCCTCTACATTTGACCAAATAGTTAAATATCTGATGGGATATGCGATTTCTTAACTAACTAACAACAAAGTAATATGATTGTTCATTCTGAATACTAAATATCATCATCTTAGCACACACAGTGCATTATCTATAGCTTGTTTCACCTTAAGTGTGCGGACATGCCCCTACTTCCCCTACACACGTGTGTATATATATATATATATATATATATATATATATATATATATATATATATATATATATATGCTCGAACGAACGAACGAACGAACGAACGAACGAACGAACGAACGCACGCACGCACGCACGCACGCACGCACACTGACAGTCGCAAGACGTAGAACAATAGCTTTTGTTTGCTGGCAGGAGGCGACAGACTGGCCATTCACCTTTGGTCTGGCTAACCGGTCACGTGTTGTGGTCACTTGCGCCACTTGGCTGACAGTTGGTTGGATATGGATTTTCAACGTGGTCTTTCAACCACACTAAAATTAATGTTCTACACAAACTTTTGAAAAACTACAAAGCCAAGAGGAAGTGTCTAGTATCTGTTGTATTGGCTTACTCCATGGACGGACGGCGAGGTTCAAAGAAAGTTTCTGGTATGTCGCAATAGCACACAGCGCTTGAGAACAGCGAATGCATCCATTTTGATTATGCAAGAGCCTAGCACAAGGTACGTTAGGGGCAATGTTTCTAGTTGCAATGTTTCTAGTTGTCTGTATGTGTGAAATTAAATAACATGCGAAAGTGTGCCCAAAAAGGATTACAAAAAGAAATATGCAAAGGATAGACCACTTTAAAGACCTCCCATTAAAAGACTAGACAAATTATGGTGTGCTTACACGTTTGTGCAAATTGACCAATTTTCACCGACGCTCCCAATATGACAGCAGTGAAAATTAGCTAACACAGCATACTATAGCTTCAAATAACTGAAGTAGTCTATAACAAATTCAGTAGCCAGCGTGTCACATTCAGCATATTCAATCCAATCTCTCCGTGAGTAGAACCAAGAATTGTACAAGTCCATAACGAAATCAAAGCTAGATTTTATGTGCAGTAAAATATAGACAACATTCCCACTGAGGGGCAGGATCCGTAACCAATCTGTTCACAAACACATTGCACTGTTTGATTGTATTAACACTTTTATATTAGTAAAACTAACCCTCTAGGCCAATGCGACTGTCATTTTGTTTTTGTGTTATATATATATATATATATATATATATATATATATATATATATATATATATATATATATATATATATATATATATATATATAAATTTAATGTAACCATATCCGGAAATGAAGTCCTGCAAATTATACATTCATTAAACGGATTTTGATTTACACTATTTTCTTGTATCGTACAACATAAGTATGCACTCCTTGACACCCAGCAGTCTGTTTATTTTCACACATTAAGCCGAACTAATAATAGCTTCTGTGAATAATAAGTCGTATGTCGTCTAAAGCTAGAAAACAAGTCATTCTAAGCAGGAAGATGTGTGTGTGTGTGTGTGTGTGTGTGTGTGTGTGTGTGTGTGTGTGTGTATGTGTGTGTGTGTGTGTGTGTGTGTGTGTGTGTGTGTGTGTGTGTGTGTGTATGTGTTTGTGTTTGTGTGTATGTGTTTGTTTGTTGTTTGTTGTTTGTGTGTTTGTATATATATATATATATATATATATATATATATTATATATATATATATATATATATGTGTGTGTGTGTGTGTGCGCGCACGCGTGCGTGCGTGCGTGCGTGCGTGTGTGTGTGTGTGCGTGCGTGCGTGCGTGTGCGTGTGTGTGTCTGTTTATGTCGCTGAGTCTCTTAGTCGCGTAGTTTATTCTGTTTGTTTCTGTGTAATAATGTCGGTTCCATGTGGATCATCCACTCCAACAAAAGAGCATGTTATGATCAAATGAGTAAGCTATAGGCATTTCGATACAATACACATGGCCAAATATACACAATCATACACACACGCACGCAAACACGTACATACACGCGCACGCACGCACATACGCGTGCACGCAACAAACACGTACGCGCATGCACGCACATACTTACAAACACACGCATCCAATTGCCTATATTATCTAGTATTATCTAATAGTTTTTTTTCTACTATCGTAACTGTGTGTACAGTGTGGAACTTGAATTCCTTTTTCCGTTGCTTTCTGTTCCACCTACTTACTGTGAGGACCAGACAAAACACTGCGGGCGAAAAGGAAACGGCAGATCGACGTCATATAGGACGTGTTGCTCGGCTTGCAGCTGTCATACCAGGGAGTGTACGTGACACCTGACATCTGTAACAGACTCGTACACGAACTGGGCGCCAAAGTAAGTCTATCATTATTTTATATTCGATGTTGAGTCTCCTGTCTACTGCTGCAGCACAACTAAACGACCAGCTTCTGTTACAATGAAATGTACTTCCTTAAAGCGACATGATTAGTTCGTGGCTTTTTATTTTTATTGCAAAATCATGTTAATCAGTATAAGTTATAACTATTCACTTGGCAAAAAAACTTTTTTAGAAAATTTTCTATAGAATATTCTATAGGATTTTTGCTTATAGTTTTCTATAGGATTTTCGCCAATAGTTTTCAATAGAAAAATCTATAGAATTCTTTAGAAAACTATAGAAAAATCTATAGAATTCTTTAGAAAACTATAGAAAAATCTATAGAAATTTCTGTAGATTTCTATAGAATTCTTTAGAAAACTATAGAAAAATCTATGGAATTCTTTAGAAAACTAGGCCACACAAAATCTATAGAAAATTATGTAGATTTCTATAGAATTCTGTAGAAAACTATAGAAAAATCTAAAAAAAATATAGAAAACTTTAGGCCACACAAAATCTATAGAAAATTCTGTAGAATTCTATAGAAAACTGCAAAATTCTATAGAATTCTATAGAATTCTATAGAATTCTATAGAATTCTATAGAATTCTATAGAATTCTATAGAAATCTATAGAAATCTATAGAAATCTATAGAAATCTATAGAAAATCTATAGTTTTCTATAGAATTTTTTGCCAAGGGTTGTAGCGTCCTGGCCGCCAATAAATTGTTAACGAAACAGAACTGACTTCGTAATGTCAAACGTCGAATGTTGATAAGAATCCCGACGCTGTCACTCAAATCGCCGCGAGTGACACCCACCCTTTGACCTTTACCAACTGGGAACGTGCACCTGGCTGGGTGTGACAGTGAGTTAGTTGTTATTGGCTATAAAGAAAGGTTTTCTAATAATAGGATGTCTCTTGTCTGGTCTTATGATGTGCACGCAAACATAACGCCCCTGGAATAAATACACCCACACTTAGTGACTTACAAATCGTATAAAAACTGATTTCATACCATTGAAAAAATACAACTGACTTCATACTGACTTCATACCATTCATACCATAAAAACTGACTTCATACCATTACGAATGAGAACAAATAACCGACACGGCAGCAAGTGCAACCCGTCAGCTTGTGTTCACGTGATACTGCATCACGTGATCATGCATTTCCTTCTGGGCTTTTGGCCACGCCTACTACGGTTTCGAAAACGCCTCGTGGTTGATGTGTACACTGAGTGTCTGTGCATGTGTGTGTGTGTGTGTGTGTGTGTGTGTGTGTGTGTGTGTGTGTGTGTGTGTGTGTGTGTGTGTGTGTGTGTGTGTGTGTGTGTGTGTGTGTGTGTGTGTGTGTGTGTGTGTGTGTGTGTGTGTGTGTGTGTGTGTGTGTGTGTGTGTGTGTGTGTGTGTGTGTGTGTGTGTGTGTGTGTGTGTGTGTGTGTGTGTGTGTGTGTGTGTGTGTGTGTGTGTGTGTGTGTGTGTGTGTGTTTGAGTGTGTGTGTATTGTTTGTATCTATGTCGGTGTGTCGGTGTGTCGGTGTGTCGGTGTGTCGGTGTGTCGGTGTGTCGGCGTGTATGTTATGCGTGTGTAATTGTGTGTGCTTGAGTGTATCTGCGTGCGTGCGTCTCTGAATGTCTGCCGGTGTGTTTGTGTGCGCGTGTTTGGGAGTGTGTATGTGTCTGAGTGTGTGCGAGTGTGCATGTTTGTATTGTTTGTGTGATTGTGTGTATGTGTGTCTGTCTGTGTTTATGTGTGTCTATGTTTACGTGCGTGTGTATGCGTGTGTAATTGTATATGTGTGCGTGCGCGTGCGCGTGCGCGAGCGCGTGCGAGCGCGAGCGCGTGCGTGCGTGTGCACGTGTGGGTCTCAAACTACATCCTCGCGCGTCGGAAGTCTCTGCTGCTGGTTACGTCAGTTTCAGACAGTCAGACACTTGGCCGCCAGATGTTTTGGTGGTCACCTTGTAAGAGTGACACCCCGTTTGGGTCGCGCGCGCTGCGGTGGTCATCCTCACGGAGTATAAGATTATTGATGTGTCAATGCGCTCGCCAGAATCAGAGATACGCCTGATTCGATGATGGATTAATAAACGCTCGATTCCAGATACGATTTCGAATTTATTCATCGCTACGAGTTCAGCATCATACAATAGACTAAATAGACAGTATATTGCGTTGGCAATCCATAAGTATTACAATATAACATCAAGGCTTTGAGAACCCTATTTTACTTCAGGTCTCCTACAAAACCTCTACAGTTTGACATGTTTAAAAGTAGCCACACAATTTAGAAAGCCATAATGAAAATATGAGCGTCAGTCTCATATTATAATAGTGAATTTGAAAAGCCAAAATGGTAGACCGTAACTCATGTTCGAATGCGTTCGGTCTCCCTGTATCTCCCCAAAACCTCCCTATTTCAATGCTCCAGGCTATTCCAAGTCTCCCTGCTTCCTTCTCACTGCACATGCGTAGCCCTGACCGCTGTAACGATAATTCACATATTGTCCTTTAAGGGTTATCAGTTATCCCGGATTGTTCTGCTTCCCGCAGATCCGTAGTTAAACTGTCCACGTATAACCGTGACCGTTTACAAACGTCGGCCCTACCTATTCGTCCTCCCAGGGTGCTCCAGGGTGGGCAGACCACCCTTCTGAGCAATTAATCATATACAAGGTTGCTCGAACTGCGTACCAGTCGCTATTCTCTCCGTTTTATAAACAATTCTGTCTCCCTGATGTGAAACTTGTTTTCTTAGTACACGGCGTCAACGGGCATCAACCTGTTCCCTGTTTGTCTGAGTAAAGTGTTTCCTCATGTCTAACGCGCTAGTTATAAAATAAAGTTGTATTGTATTGTATTGTATTGTATTGTATTGTATTGTATTGTATTGTATTGTATTGTATTGTATTGTATTGTATTGTATTGTATTGTATTGTATTGTATTGTATTGTATTGTATTGTATTGTATTGTATTGTATTGTATTGTATTGTATTGTATTGTATTGTATTGTATTGTATTGTATTGTATTGTATTGTATTGTATTGTATTGTATTGTATTGTATTGTATTGTATTGTACGATTATATAAAGTGTCTTTCTACATGTCTAGTAGCCAGTACAAGTAGCCAGTACATTGATTATATAATTAATATGATTAAATATTAAAAGCTAAGCGGTGATTCTTTACAACCTGGTCAAGTGATCAAAAATGTAAACATGTTTCAGTGAACCGACCAGCAATGTTTAGGATGCAAACGAGTCATTATACGCCGGGGATTCCCACCAGTAGAGTATACGTCTTCAAAAGGGTCAGATATTTGCGACTAGGGAAGTCAATTATTTTCAACCACACAGGTGACCAATAAGGGCTAGTTTTGCATGGCAAACAGCTCTTGCTTGCGATGACGACAAACCGCGCCGAAAAATTGGTCGATGGATGGTTATATCACAGTTGCGTCCTCTAGCGGATAATTTTGAAACACATTAGTAAAGAAAGCTTGTTAAAGGTTCGCGATTCCCGTCTTTGAGGCAACACGACGCTGTGATTAAAAATAATATATCACTCACGACACCGTAAATAACGAAACAAAATTGTTTCAATGTCCATGTACGATGGAGTTTGCAGGAGATGAAGGGTTGGTCAAGTGCGTATTCGAATTGCTGGGTACGAAGAGCCATGTGTGCTTAGAACCAAAATATATACTTAGCTCATATTTACTGTTATTTTAAAGACATTTACTCTTTCTTGTTTTGCGCTTTCAGATGTCAAAATTAAGATTCAGACTTGGAATTCTGACGAGGACGTTAAAAGGGACCCGAAGAGGAGGATACAGCCGGAGGATGTAGGAATCTTGAAGAGAAACGAAAAGATCAAAAGAACACAATTAACTGAACGAGTATTCAAACATGACTCTAGAACGTTACCTAAAGAATGTGTTTTTATCTTGAGGTTGCAAAATAAAAGAAATTGGTTACACTTGTAAGATATCCCGAATGGTGTAATTTCACATTCTGTTTCATGTGCTATTTCATGTGTTACAAATTGGATGTGTTGATGGCTCAACTTATTTATTGTTCTGCTTTATATGAACAAAAAGAGGACCGTGCAGAGAAACCAGAAATGTTTTGAGGGTTCAAACGGAGCAACGTTTTGAATGTTTTTGTTGTGATTTCAGTTGGAGAGAGATGATGTCCAGGTAGAACAACAAAAAGAGGAGCCAGAACAGGAAATGCGGTCTACAAGGGAAGTAGTGTTATGTGTGAGCACGTATGTGCTTGTGGGTGTCTGTCGACGTTATGTCTCTGCGTCTGTATCTCTTTGTCTATGTCTATATCTCTCTGTATGTGTCTCTCTATCTGTGTCTCTGTCTGTATAGTTCTGTCTGTGTTGATCTGTCGGTGGCCCTCTCTGTGTGTCTTTTCCCCTGTTACTCTACCTGTATCTCACTGTCTATGCCTCTTTGTCTGAGTCTCTCGTTCCATGTCACTATCTATGTCTCTCTGTCGCTGTCTTTCCTATGTGTATTTGTGTCAGTGTTTCTCTGTAGGCGTCTCCCTTTGCTGTTGTCGTTCTATGCGTGCACAAAAATGTCTATAGCATAAATAAAAATAACACCAAAACATATATGATATGTATGTATATTTTACATCGCCCGCCCGCCCGCCCCCCGCTCGCCCGCCCGCCCGCCCGCCCACCCGCCCACCCGCCCGCCCACACGCGCGCCCGCCCGCCCGCCATGCACACATAATTTTAGATTGTTGGCGATTTTAATCTTCATAACATGTCAATTTCCCAATACACATACATGGCCATTAGCTCGACATCTTGATAACTCGCTCCTCTTGTAAAATCATCCAGTCACCCACAGTTGCAGATGGCTTATCGGAACATAACACAGTAATTACATATCTTACAGTTCCTATAGCTCCAGTCGTGTCCAAACACAACGCGTTTTACAGAGCCATTCACAGCATTTATGACTGATATCATCACGTCCGACCTTGTCACATACCCTAAAGAACATGTAACATACTTATACATACACCACCATCAAATACTTAAGACATTGCTTGACAAACATGCACCCATTAAATCTAAATCCGTGTCACAAAAGCCTTGGATGACCTCGGAAAGAATCCAATCTAAACGGCGCTGTCGCTATCTGGAACGTGTTTGGCGTAAATATCGTTCATCCTTAGACAGGTCACGCTACACACATAAACGTCAGCCATCTAAATGACAAATGTCAAAAGTAAAGTTGTATTATTACGAAAATATGGTCTCAAATAACTCTGCTACACCAAAACAGCAACTCATGCATCAATCAAGTCATTGAATAACTCTTTTTAGTCATTTTAAAGACAAAATCAGCCTTATACATTCAGCTTTCCCAGGTCATACTCCAAACATTGTAAATGTTGACTCTACACAACTAAACTTTCAACTCTCATCGCTTGAACCAGCCACAACTGCTGAAGTGAGAAAAATAGTAATGTCGTCCCCAAGTAAATCCTGTGATCTTGACCCACTCCCGACTATACTACTGAAAGCAAGCCTTGACGTATTAATTAGACCAATAACAGACATCATAAATGCATCACTCTGCTCCGACCTATATTTCCTGAAGATTTTAAATGTGCGCATGTAAACCAAGTTCTTAAGAAAACAACTTTGCCTAAAGAAGTACTAAACAGCTAAAGTCCTATTTCCAACCTTAGGGTCATTTCATACATACTTGAAAAGGTTGTAGCTTTTGTAGGTCGTCTTAGGTCTCACATCTACATAAATGGTTTATCGAATGTGTCACAGGCTGCGTATAAACAATTTCACTCAACAGAAACGGCTCCTTTAAAAGTACACAATGACATTTAAACCTTAACATTGACAATGGCAACGTTACTGCACTGAGCTTGCTTGACCTATCCGCCGCTTTCGACAGGTAACTGCTTCTCAAATATGCTGCCCACCTCTTGTGGTGTCTCCCAGGGTTCTGTTTTGGGGTTCTTGCTTTTCAATCTGTAGACAACACCACTAAACTCTGTTTTCCAGAGTCACAACTTTGATCATCACCTTTATGCAGATGATACACAAGTCTATGTTTCTTTGACCACACCAGATACTTGTTGCTCACTAAACCAGCTCAGGAATTGTCTACAAGACGTCTCCCTTTGAATGAAACACATTAAATTAAAGATAAATGGAGATAAGACCGAACTTCTCATCATTGGTACATCAACGCAGCGTGTAAAAAATCAGTGGCTTTTCCCCGACACATATCCTCAGTCAGAGTATCACACCAGCCGCCTCAGTTTTAAATCTCCGTGTAACGTTTGATGAAAACTTTAATTTCAAACAACATATATCGAAAACATGTCGTTGCTTTTTTGTACCATATCCGCGATCTTCGCGATATTTGCCGGTTTATATCACTTTCCGTTGCTAAGACCATCGCAACAGCTGTAGTAAGCAGCAGACTTGACCACTGCAATTCCCTCCTTTACAATACTGCAAACAAGGATATAGCAAAACTTCAACTTAGCAAAGGTAGTCACGCGTTCTTCTAGTTTTTCTCGCCCCGTGCCGCTTCTAAAATCATTGCATTGACTTGCTGTGTACTATCGCATTATTTTCAAGATTTGTATAATTGCTTTTTAAGCACTATCATCTACACAACCATCAAATTTACATTCGATGCTAACTCCAGCAAGAAATGCCAGACAGCTACGCTCAACCAGTACTAACCCTGTTTACATTCATCGTGTTAAAACGAAAGCTATGACCCGAGATTTTTCGGTTGCCGCACCTAGTGTGTGGAATTCGCTTCCTGCCAGTGTTAAGTCAGAAGGTAATATTATAGTTTCATTCCGCCGACGTCTAAAACCATATCTCTTTAAGGCAGCCTATCCTGCTTGGCTTCCTAGCATTTTCATCCATCCATTGACGACTCACGCATTGTTTTACGATTAAGAGTTTACTTAATCCCTTGCCTTGGTTTTGTCGCACCACTGAACTTGATCTTCGAGGATATTGGGGCAAAAAAAGTCGACCTAACCAATATTAAGATAATGTGTAAAATTTGAATGAAATGGCTTACGTATTAAACTGTGTTTTGGTGGACGAACCGATTTAAGCAACCCTTTGTTTTCTTTCGGGCCATTTCCAGATCTCACATTTGTAGCGCAGTAGGGATGACAATACGACCTACCCCTAGCACCGAAAACATGAAGCTCATCGTCAGACGGACGTGTGTTTGCTGGTCAGTAACAGACAGGTAAGTATTAATTTCATAAATCATACACATCAATAAGTAAATTACATTTAATTCTAGTTTGAAAGGCAGCGACATATTTAAACGATAACACTATGATAATATTAAGAATCGCTGTTAACCTCAAAATAACGATGTAAACAATAAAATAAATTACGTTGAACGCGTGGATTAAATTGCTAA
>OZ024855.1:14785401-14855401 GCA_964017155.1 Oasisia sp. SBJ-2009
TTAAATTAATTCTAACTGGACATTTCGACACTTCAGGTTGTTGACATTGTTGTACATAATGAATGTTATAGTACCGTGGCGGAATAAGACAACGTATTACATGTAACTTGTTTATGTTACTGGGTCAATAAACTGTGAAAATGTACTACAGGTGTCTGTTATTGCTTAGACAGGTTTGTTAAACATTAATCATTACCTACCACGCCCATGCATACATCGCATCGATGATTAGCCGATAGTGTTTGTGCTTCTTTCGGTTGCCCCACATCCAGAACATCTGCATTATTGTGACTTCCACTTATACATTTCAGTTTATTACAGCACACACATATTATTATTCAATCCTGAACACATGTCAGTAACTCCCACATCTTCAGATCCCATAATATTCTTTGTGTCTGTTGTAACGTGTAAGCTGCGGTACACCGAAACATATTAGGGCAAACTGTATAGCAATGCCTTCGCCGTTTCCACTTATATCTAACATATTACAATTAGTAATTATACTATAACGAAGTTAACCATTTTAAAGTAGTTGCTGGGATATGAACGGCTAGACATCAATAGTGCATTGAACTATGCAGCACACATACATTTTGTTTAACTTGTTGTTTAAAAGACACGATGACGTCAAATTTTGAAGAAAAATATTTATTATATTATTAAATGTTAGAATTAAAAAAAACTTATTTTAACAAAAGGGAACACAGAAATCATCGGTGGTAGACGCCTATCAGCCAATATCCCAGACTGCATCAGTGGAGCTACTCCAGGTGTGGCACACCCCATCCTCACAGGCCCCTCACGGTCACATAGTATACAATCTCCAACAGAGTACTACTCGGTGTAGAACTCATAATGGGGAGACTCAGCAACCGAACCCCCAGGTCCATCACCCGATTCCCAGAACCGCCACATCCGGGGGGTAATCGCAGCTTGCCAGGCCACTTATAGGTCACTTTTTTTTTTTTGTCTTTAAACAGTTTATTCGGTGCATCATATATATATACAAAGTAAGAGCCATAATGCCCGAATAAACAACGGGTGTATACATACACAAAAATGGCGCAAAAGCGGATCAACCTTCGACGTATATATATATATGTACATGTACTAAACCGCGTTCTAACAAACTAAGGAGTAATAATAATAATAATAATAATGGTAATAATAATAATAATTATAATATTAATAATACTGATAATAATAGTAGTAATAATAATAATAATAGTAATGGTAATAATAATAATAATAATAGTAGTATTAATATTAATACTAATATTAATCGTACCAGTACTAACACTAGTAGTAGCAATATTAGTTATAATAACAATAATATAAAAGTACCAGTAATAGTAATAGTGATAGTAACATTAATTGTAATAATAATAATAATAATAGTAGTAATAATAATAGTAGTGGTAATAGTAGTAATAATAATAAATAAAAATAGTAGTAGTAATACTAATACTAATAATACCAATATTAATCGCACCAATAATAGCATTAGTAATAGCAATATTAATCATAATAACAATAGTAACACTAATAGTACCAGTAACATTAATATAAATTATAAAAATAATAATAATAATACTGATGATACTAATAATAGTGAATACCATGGATTAATAAATAATAATAATAATGTTCCCGTCGTGGGGCTCGTACCGGCGTCTCCCGTACTAGAGTCTGGCAATAGGGCTACCGTCTCTATGTGATATCAACGTTCAGTTCCCATAGTTAAAGCGCTGGTCGTTTAAACTACCTACACAGTGAACAATATAAATAATGTCAACGTTAATTTAAAGTCTCACAACTTGTGATAACCTAACTAGTAACCCTGCATCTAAAAAACAGCAGTCTCGGTGCCCACCGTGGCGAGCAGCGAGCGGCGAGGTTGCTTGTAGTCCGCCCGCGACGGGGGGGGGGGGAAGGGGGGGGGGCGGCGCGCATCGGTGCGTAGCGACTACTACCACCGTCGGCCGCACGCGGCATAGCGACGCCTGTCGCATGGTGACCGGCAGGTGGCGTGCGGCGGCTCGAGGCGCGCAAAACGATAACACAACTTGTGGTAGAGGCTTTCTCTCGCGGTTGAGGTCGCAAGCGAACGTCGCGAAAGTCGATTGGAGCCCTGCGCACAGCGCTCGTCAGACGGCGACGGCCGTAAACGGATTAGTTATATATCTTCTTGTTGCCGGGTACTCCCCCCTCCCCTTCTCCACCACCGTAGGCAGAGCAGCCCCTGGGGGCGCTGGCGAGGGGCGTCGAGTGTCGTCACGGTTGACTGGCGCGCACTTTCTGTCCTCGTGCGGCAGCGGCGGCGAGCGTGCCGCCGTCGCGGTCGGCTGCACACCGTCCATGGAGGCGAGCCGGTCGGTCCCGTGCGGCGGGAGGCGGCGCGCATCGGTGCGTAGCGACTACTCCCACCGTAGGCCTCACGCGGCATAGCGACGTCTGTCGCATAGTGGCCGGCAGGTGGTGCGCGGCGGCTCTAGGCGCGCAAAACGATAATACAACTTGTGGTAGAGGCGTTCTCTCGCGGTTGAGGTCGCAAGCGAACGTCGCGAACGTCGATTGGTGCCGGGCGCCCAGCGCTCGTCCGACGGCAACGGCCGTAAACGAATTAATTAATTCAATATCTTCTTGTTGCAGGGTACGGTCGCGCTACCGGCTGCTTAACGACCATGAGCGAAGGAAAGAGAAGACGCGATACCAGCGAGCAGCATCAATCTCGAACGAGCGAGGCGTTGTTTGACGGACAGGTAGCGATGGCCTGCCCGTAGGCGAGACGAGGCGACGCGCTTCGATGTGCGACGGCCGTATACGATTGCGCGGCGGCGTGACAACGGCGTCTGCGGTCCTCGAGCGGCCGAGCGGCTGGCCTCAAAGCCCGAGCTGTACTCGAGACGGCGGCCGGTCGCCGGCGGGTCACGCAGCGGACCTCACGTGCGCGGCCATGCGGTGTCTGGCCGCGGGGCTGGCTTGCGGCGCTCGGGTTGTCTGGCCTATTTTGGCTGATCTGGACCTCTCTCAATTTATACATTTTTAGAAACAGTTTCACAGTGAGGGACCTTAAATATTCAATTTGGAAATTTGGAAAATATTTTTACTGTTTCTCCCTCAGTTGTCTAGACTAAGGCCAACTGTGAGACGGCATCTAAACCGGATTAGTAAACATACATGTGTACAATTCATGCCTAATCAATTTTGAAATTTGGAAAATATTTTACTGTTTTTCTCACATTTGTATGAAAGGGAGCAAGTGTGAGACGGCATCTAAACCGGATTAATCCCGTTTACCAATGCATTATAATAGGTACATAACTAATTTATTTGGAAATTTTGTAGATAATTTTAATGTTTCACTCCCGGCGTGTATGACATTAAACACCGGAAGTCGGCATCGAAACCGTATTATTCCCCCTTGCATAGCGCTTATAAATTAACTCAGAAGAAGCACATTTAACGTGTTCTAAAGATAGGGTTCTAGAACCTATGGATTAATTCGGAATAATTGACGGAGCTGAGCCCGGATGACATTGCAAAAGTCGTGAACAAGCACAATAGAATTTATGGTGGGTGGAGGCGCAGCAGAATTTTTATTGAATTTCCTTCAACTCGCACTAAAGCGTTGTCTCGACACCAATACTTATTGAAAATGTGTCTTTCTAAACGGTTGAAATCAGCCTTGATGCGCAGTGAAAGGCTACGTATAAACATCGCCTTAACGTTCAGCGTTGTCACTTTTTTATTTTCGTGTTTGCTTAGATTGCGCACGGTCCAGATGCAACATTTTAATAAATTAATGAGCAAGATCAACATGTCGTTGTTGTTTTTGTCATTATTATGTTGGAAAATATAGGTCACTGTCTTTGTTTGTATCGATTGTAGCCGACCGCTATTTTAGACCAACCTCACGATTGCCTATAAAGGGGTACATCGCGTGAGCCAGCAGAATTGTGGTACGAACTCATTTGCATAAGATAATATTACATTCATCTATGTTAGCCATATAACATTATTTTATGCACTAAAACCTTTCGCAAATAGATTAAAATAAGTTGGTGTACATGATTTATAAAGAAATGAATACAATGAATTAATAATCATTGAATAAGTTTGTGAAATTTGTGTAGCAATTTAACAAATTGTATACAATATTTCACGGTAGATGGCGGCACAAGTTCTTGACATTGGAATGTTTTGCAAGTAAACGTACGTTGTAGTGATCGATGTAACTCACCTACACACAACACGAATGCAAACATACTTTATGAATTGACTACTTCGTGTATACAGACTAGTAAACCTCCCATGGGAAGAGTTCTAGTCCCATATATTATTTACAGCATGTGCATTTACTGAAATGCTTTATTTGTATTCAGTTTGTTTAATCGGTAAAGGGATTGGATCTCATAACATGTGCAATTTGTTATAGCCTATATTAGCAAAAATACGCGCCATACATCAACAAGAAACTACTAGATGAACATTTCATACACTGTAGTTAGATCAAGCTACGTGAACAGCATAGTGTAGTTGCGTATCTGAGGTAGGATTAATAGGCCACAACTCCTGCAGCATGTATTGCGTAACTGTTTTGGTCGTTGGTGTGTCTAGTATTGTTTACTAAAGCGACAAAAGCTATTGGTTTGTGTCTCTTAAATAATGTGTAGTCTCTCTCGTACTTTCTAACTTTGACGCCATCTGTAAATAGTTTTGCTTAACTGTCAGCTACATTGGTGAGTGAATTTGGCTTTCATTTTAAAGAGTTGGGTGTTGAATTATATATATATATATATATATATATATATATATATATATATATATATATATATATATATATATATATATATATATATATATATTTGTTTGTTTGGACCTCCAATGCAAAATCCTGGCTACGCCACTGTAATAAGGGTATTTTTCGTTCCCGTGCGGATTGATGAGATAGGCTGGTACGAATAACCCATCTGCATTCCCTTTATAAATTCTTATACCCACAACGTGTGCTTTCGTGTCACTGGTTCTACATGTGGCAGTCATTGTTGTCGCTTTAGTAAACAATACTAGACACACCAACGACCAGAACAGTTACGCAATACATGCTGCAGGAGTTGTGGCCTATTAATCCTACCTCAGTTGCGGAATTTCACTATGCTGTCCACGTAGTTTGATCTAACTACAGAGTATGAAATGTCCATCTAGTAGTTTCTGTAGATAATATATGACACTAGAACTTTTCCCATGGTAGGTTTACTAGTCTGTATACACGAAATAATCAATTAATAAAGTATGTTTGCATTCATGTTGTGTGTAGGTGAGTTACACCGATCACTACAACATACGTTTACTTGCAAAACATTCCAAGTCAATAATTTTTGCCGCCATCTAGCGTGAAATAGTTTATACAATTTGTTAAATTGTTACACAAATTTCACAAACTTATTCAATGATTATTAATTCATTGTATTCATTTCTTTATAAATCATGTACACCAACTTATTTTAATCTATTTGCGAAACGTTTTAGTGCATAAAATAGTGTAATATAGCTAACATAGATGAATGTAATATTATCTTATGCAAATGAGTTCGTGCCACAATTCTGCTGGCTCACGCGATGTACCCCTTTATAAGCAATCGTGAGGTTGGTCTAAAATAGCGGTCGGCTACAATCGATACAAACAAAGACAGTGACCTATAAGTGGCCTGGCAAGCTGCGATTACCCCCCGGATGTGGCGGTTCTGGGAATCGGGTGACGGACCTGGGGGTTCGGTTGCTGAGTCTCCCCATTATGAGTTCTACACCGAGTAGTACTCTGTTGGAGATTGTATACTATGTGACCGTGAGGGGCCTGTGAGGATGGGGTGTGCCACACCTGGAGTAGCTCCACTGATGCAGTCTGGGATATTGGCTGATAGGCGTCTACCACCGCTGATTTCTGTGTTCCCTTTTGTTAAAATCAGTTATAATTTTAAATAAAATGTTCTAACATTTAATAATATAATAAATATTTTTCTTCAAAATTTGACGTCATCGTTGCTTTTAAACACAACATTGCTGCATAGTTCAATGCGCTATTGATGTCTATCCGCTCATATCCAAACAATTACTTTAAACTATAATTACTAATTGTATCAAGTAAGATATAAGTATAACACGCAATATATAAATGGAAACGGCCAAGACTACCGTTTGTCCTTAATATGTTTCGCTGTACCGCAGCTAACATATACAAAGAATACTATGGGATCTGAAGATGTGGGAGTTACTGACAAGTGTTCAGGATTGAATAATAATATGTGTGTGCTGTAATAAACTGAAATGTTTAGGTGGAAGTCACAATTATGCATGTATTCTGGACGTGGGGCAGTTGAAAGAAGCGCATTGTTACAAACGCTATCGGCTAAACATCGATGCGATGTATGCGTAGGCGTGGTAGGTAATGATAAATATTTAACATAAATATGCCTAATCACAAACAGAGACCTGCATAACGTTTTCACAGTTTATTGACACAATAACGTAAACAAGTTACATGTTATACGTTGTCTTGCTCCGCGGTACTACAACATTCATTATGTACAACAATGTCAACAATCGAAGTGTCGAAATGTCCAAGTTCGAATTAATTAAATACGTATATCTCCTAAACATCATTATAAACTGGCATATGTCATGTACACGCCAAGTGTCTTTGACAATCAGAACGTCCAATGGGAATGAATCACTTCTTACGGAATGCACGTCGTACATATTCGTATCACCACTACACACTGAATAGCTATAGTACAATTAAATATAAACAAACATTAAAGTTAATAAAGTAAAGATATACTCGAAACATATACTCGAAACTGTTTACATAAACCAACCTTCCATCCCGGGTGGGCGATAATATCCATAAATGTAAACAATGTTGTTGCAACATGTCTGCTGTAACAATGCAACTTTGTATTGTTCGAAGAAAGTTGTTATTGTTCGAACAATCCAACCGCTCTTAACTAAATGCCAATTCCTTGAATAGTAAGTCCAATGCGTGAAGTGTTGTCACCTCACTCGCTACACGTAATGTCCTTCCTGAAAGCGTTCTTGTTTCGATGGCCAGGACACACGTGTACAGCACTTGTCTTGACTGATAATATTTCTTCGACAACGCACGCCTGCAAGAATCAGTGTTTCAGCGTCACGTGATCACCAGTAGCGTGGACCATTACAAAGCCAAAGGGACATCCCATTTATAACAAACATGTTATATACACCACACATGAGTTCGAAACAATAAAGAAGCGTTAATAATATACCTAACACATAACACACCTCGTACAAAGTTATGTACTGTCTCCAATGGCTCATTTATTCATTAGATGCATATTTATATGTAGGCAATATACCCTAACTTAGAAAGTGGGGACATCCCAGCACGCCGAAGACCAGACGAGTTATGCAATAAATGCTGCCACATGTTGCCGTCAAACCCTACCCATGTTACGCAATAGCGGTACGCTGTCTGACAACTAGCAACAGAGCGTAGAACAACAGAGCCTATCCCAACTATCTATTTACAAAAACTCTAATCATATAGCATTCGCCCTTGTATCGTCAGTTTGAATAACATTTCATTATCCCAATGGTAAATGTCGAACTACTAGCAACAACTGCAACACTAACCACCTTTTGCTAAGAGATTTATTTATATTTGATCTGACTTGGCTTTCCAGACACGGTTGACTACTAAAACTATTCATTTTTACGTGGTCAACATCTCTAACTGCATGGTCTCTTCTAATGGTGTCGCCCTCTAGCGGAAATGGTCTTCTGGTGAAAGCCGGACTGCAATGTCGCCACCTAACGGAGTGGTAAAACAGGTACAAGCAAACGGGTCACCAAATAAGATCAACTATAAGCACACATTAGTTATAATTGGATGTTTTTAATAGCACTCATATGTACGTAACAATAACACACAAAATACGTTTTAAACTATAGTTTTTAGAAATAATTAAAGGAATACATACAGTTGCAGATGGCATTAGGTTAATTATAAAACGATGATGTTGAATAGGTTATGTTATAAGACACAATAGCACAACAAACACCACTGTTAAATTTATCCTCGCCACACTTAAAAATTCTGATTAAATACGTGCATTAACATTTGCAAAAGCTGTATAAATGTTTGATTGTTTTGTGAGAAGGATCGTTGAAATTCACGTTATAACTTGCGATATGGTCACCATTGTTAAATATAACTTATACTTCACTTACTCATTATTATAATTGTGAGTGTTGTGTACCTGAAACATGTATAAAACATAAGCATTACTTCGTCAATGTTATGGTGCAACTCTGCAATAACCAAAACACGCGATGTCGTTAAGAGCTGTAGCCTTACTAGTTCACATATGGCATATTGACGTGAAATCATGATTTTACGGCACTTCAGGAGAAACGAACTGAAAGGGAGTAATGGTGAATGAAACATCGTTCATACGAATGACGCCGACTCTCTCAACTTCAAATCTAGGATGTCTGCTTCTACCTAGAAACAAACTTACTAAGATAAATTAGGAAATGTCTTATAATTGTAAACTATATTGTTCAAAGCAGATGGTCCGAAAGGTGTATTGCTAGGTAAACTGCTTCTGTCTGAAAGATGTTTAAATGCGCACGGACCTCTATGGTAAATCTTAACTATATGTTTCCCTTTCTGGATATTTCAATCCTAATTCCTGAATTTATACAAAACTGCTTTGCAACCCTACATTACACAAATGTCCTGTTTTCAGAGATGCCAGCAGCTGTTTGTGTCCAAAGATGTCCACATGAAAGGTAGACTGAAAACGTAGTATTACTTTAACCCTCCTGCAAGAGAAAGAGAGGAGGGGTAGAATTAAGAAAATAACCCACAAGTGCCAACAATTAAATAAGGGGCCGTCTTCCTTATTAACCACAGTATTGGACACGCCAAAGGCTAAGACAGTAGTGACCAGATAAAAGTCATAACCCAAATATTCATCGCTGAGGAACAAGCGGGCCTTATGCCATGAAGAAGTACAACAGAATGTGTTGAATTCTCAAAGTTGGCGTGAAATAGTAGTTTGGAAATAGCTAAGAAAACCTATTTCATACAAATAGGCCTTGCTACAAACCGAAACATACTTCCAGTGATGATCAACTACGGCAGACATGGAAACCAATGAAGATCCGTCTGAAAGATAACATTTCTCTGAGATGTCCAAGAAAAGTATCAATGTATTACGACAAGAAACTTCCAATGATCTAACACCGACACTCAATTGCGACATGGAAACCCTGAAAGGCAAATATTTTGATCGCTGATGCTTGCGTAGTGTGCATCATACTTCTTGTTATGGCATAACACGCTGAAAGTAACCTGACAGAAAACACAGCATCGGTCAGGACGGATAGACCCTACTAACAGCTGATTATGTGGAAACCTACTTTCACTCTTACAAGAATATCTTCTGTGTTCGACGATTTATGTGGATGGCTGCATACCAATGACTAAATGAAAACTGAGAGTCGATACGAAAGACCCAACAATCGGATACAAGAAAAATGCCTTGGTTCGTACTTGTAGATAACGAAGCTGGAATAAGTAGACGCTCAATACCGAATGAAAGACGATCTTCCTTGTTCGTCACCAATGGCTATCTACTCGCTACCGCGAATAAAGTTCTGAATATGGTTCGATAGAAAACACAATATTGTTCAGTATTACTAGCACCTACGACCACATAAACTTCCGCCCTATAACAAATGGTGTGTTCTTCGATGATGTATGCAATCACGAATCAAGGCAGCAGTAATACTTACGGATAATGTTCAAATAAATTGAATGTTGATATCAAAGAGAAATACGACATTAGCCTACAAGAAAAACGAGCTCATTCCTAATTGCTGAAAAGAAGCTGGGTTACATAGAAGCTCAATGCCGAGTTGAAAACGAACTTCCTTGATGACCACCAGTAGCTAATCAGTGTTCACTTCATGGTTGAAGCCAGGAATCATCATCTCTTATTCCGTCTTATAATTGGCTTAACCTGGGCGGCGCAGTAATATTGTAGCAAATGTTTAGGATGCTAGATAGAGAGGTAAAGTGGGGAAGGAACTGTTGGTTAAGGGTTATGGTTAGGATTAGTATAGCGTTAGTAGAGTTAAGTAATTAGTAGCGTTAGGCGATCCCGCCTTTACCTGTATCCTAACTAGCACCCTAAACATAAACCTGTAATTACTGCACCGCCCCTGCTAGCCTTACAAGACACCCCAATCACGGAGAGCTATTTCCCCTGAAAATGTCCGCAGTTATATTGTGTGGCATCCTTTACGTGATTGCCAATTCATATAGTAGAAAGTTACGAATGACCTGCAAGAAACCAGCATCCGTCAGGACGGTTCTCAAAGGTACAACACGCCTGAAATTGACCTCTGCCTGAAAAACAAAACCGACTGCGTGGCAAATAGCAGGAATAGCGGAGAAGAAACATCCTTCAGAAGAATTGGTTCTGACGCTCAACTATTGACCCGTAAAGAGACCTTCTCCAAAGGTCAACTTTGTGCAGTGGCTTTGCATCATATAGCACGCTTGGAACCAACCATTGAAATATCTACTGTAAGAGAACGTTCTGAAAATTGAATAGGAAACATTCTTTCGTAAGAATGGTAGACAACCATGCTGACCCATGAGCATTGACATTTAATACCGCCTGAAAGAGACACTCTCTATTTTGTTGGCGCCTTTGTACAATACGGCCCGATGACCAGTGAACATCTACAGCAGTAGTACTCTCTACAGCTTGGCTACAAACAGCATGCGTAGCTCAGACGACATCCCCGAACGAAAAGGTCAATACGAACCTCTATTTACTGAGAAGGATTGCATCATTTCCGACTAAAACTGAACGACAACGAAGTCGAATATACACATCTACTGAAGCCTGAAAGAGGAACCATATGTTTTCGATTATAGCAGCGCATTACGTGGTACCTGTGCTCTTATGCCTATCGAACGAAACTACGTAGACATATTCCAGAAAATAGCCTACCAAAAATTCCACCACAGTTCAGAATGGTTATCGCAGATGCTTCACAACTGATGTAGAACCTCGCCGCCACTTATAATACCAGGAATCAATGTTTGTCGATGTATGTGTATTCGTAACACAGATTTTTCAAATTGCAAACGAGAAGATATAACACCACTTAGATTGGTTACCTACAATGCCATGTGTTATCTTGAAAATCATCTTCCACTTAACACATACATTTCTTTCAGAACGGTTGGCATCAATGCCTAACTACTGACCTGGAAACCTTCTTGTGTCTAACCTACAATATGGTTTGACCAATGCTGCCTTGTGTCCTCTTGTCATACTATCTTCTTTTAATTTAAAGAACATGTTGCTATATATCCTCATAGCCATTTAATATCGTAACAATTTCTATTTGGTCAACTCTTAATATTCTAGTCTCTAATGTGGTTAATCCACATTCTAAAAGGCGTCTTTCATAGGAGAAATGTTCAATAATAAGCTTATTTACCCTGCGAAGTACTCCTTCTAGTGTATTTATGCCATTCTTATGGTATGGCCTCCATGCGTGTATGCAATATTCTAAATGTGGCTTAACTCTTCAAGGGAGTTCTAAAAAGTAACATATACTAGTAATCCTAACATCATTGAGAACGGTTGGTTCTAACGCTAACATACTGACCTTGAAACCACCGTCCCCTAAAACACCGTATACCTTTTTTCCACAATGTTGGTGTTGCCCTCGCTACGCTTCAAAGGAAATGACCTGCAACAAAATGTAGCATTTTTTAGAACGATTTACCCTGACAAAATGACCACATTAACAATTTATCTAACCTAAACGTTATGCAATGCCATGACCTTATCGTTGTCTACATGGTTATTTTTGTTTTGTAGCGACCAGTTCATTTTAAATTACACTGACTTAGTAATAATTTGTTTTCGTTTACGTCGATTATAATAATAGTATATCAAAAGAAAACGCGGTTTACCACATTAGCAATTTAATATCATTGTAATTTGTGTTATTGTTTACATCGTTATTTTGAGGTGGACAGCGATTCTCAATACCGTAGTGTCGTGGTTTATATATCAGTTTGTTAGTATCTTCACTGCCTGTCAACCTAGAAATGTAAGTGTATGTACCTTGCTGATTTGTAGGTATGTTTGTGTGTATGATTTATAAAATTCTTAAATACCTACCTGTTTATTACTGACCTGGAAACACACGTCCGTCTGACGATGAGCTTCATGTGTTCGGAGCTAGGGGAAGGTCGTATTGTCATCCCTACTGCGCTACAAATGTGAGATCTGGAAATGGCCAGAAAGAAAACAAAATGTCGTTTAGAACGCTTCGACCAACCAAAAAACTCTTAGCTATTAAATGTGACATTTTTGTGTTCGACATTCGCCAAGACTTACGACTTTTCAAGAGATTCTGAAAATTACTTTTGAAAAACAAAAGGGCACCATATGGGTGTACAAGTATTTAAATACAACTATCTATCATTCAGCTTTTCCAAAAATGTAATTTAGAAAGTACGTCTTGTGGTAACAGTAATTAAAACTGCATATAGATAACATTATTGCCGAGAAAATATTTGAAAGAAATAACCCCAAAAAAGGAATGATGTTCTCTCTTCGAAAAAGCACCACAATTGCATCGGTAACACATCAAAATAATGCTAAAAATTATTAAAAAAATAAAATGATCAGCGACATGGACGGACGGACGGACGGACGGACGGGCGGGCGGGCGGGCGGGCGGGCGGGCGGGCGGGCGCGCGGGCGGGCGGACGGACGGACGGACGGGCGGGCGGGCGGGCGGGCGGGCGGGCGGGCGGGCGGACGGGCGGGCGGGCGGGCGGGCGGGCGGGCGGGCGGGCGGACGGACGGACGGACGGACGGACGGACGGACGGACGGACGGACGGACGGACGGACGGACGGACGGACGGACGGACGGACGGACGGACGGACGGACGGACGGACGGACGGACGGACGGACGGACGGACGGACGGACGGACGGACGGACGGACGGACGGACGGACGGACGGACGGACGGACGGACGGACGGACGGACGGACGGACGGACGGACGGACGGACGGACGGACGGACGGACGGACGGACGGACGGACGGACGGACGATCGGACGGGCGGGCGGACGGACGGACGGGCGGGCGGGCGGGCGGGCGGACGGACGGACGGACGGGCGGGCGGGCGGGCGGGCGGACGGGCGGGCGGGCGGGCGGACGGACGGACGGACGGGCGGGCGGGCGGGCGGGCGGGCGGACGGACGGACGGGCGGGCGGGCGGGCGGGCGGACGGGCGGGCGGGCGGGCGGACGGACGGACGGGCGGGCGGGCGGGCGGGCGGGCGGGCGGGCGGGCGGGCGGACGGACGGACGGACGGACGGACGGACGGACGGACGGACGGACGGACGGACGGACGGACGGACGGACGGACGGACGGACGGACGGACGGACGGACGGACGGACGGACGGACGGACGGACGGACGGACGGACGGACGGACGGACGGACGGACGGACGGACGGACGGACGGACGGACGGACGGACGGACGGACGGACGGACGGACGGACGGACGGACGGACGGACGGACGGACGGACGGACGGACGGACGGACGGACGGACGGACGGACGGACGGACGGACGGACGGACGGACGGACGGACGGACGGACGGACGGACGGACGGACGGACGGACGGACGGACGGACGGACGGACGGACGGACGGACGGACGGACGGACGGACGGACGGACGGACGGACGGACGGACGGACGGACGGACGGACGGACGGACGGACGGACGGACGGACGGACGGACGGACGGACGGACGGACGGACGGACGGACGGACGTATTAACCGATTAACCGATTAAAGGATTAAAGGATTAAAGGATTAAAGGATTAAAGGATTAACTGATTAACGGATTAACGGATTAACGGACGGACGGACGGACGGACGGACGGACGGACGGACGGACGGACGGACGGACGGACGGACGGAAGGACGGACGGACGGACGGACGGACGGACGGACGGACGGACGGACGGACGGACGGACGGACGGACGGACGGACGGACGGACGGACGGACGGACGGACGGACGGACGGACGGACGGACGGACGGACGGACGGACGGACGGACGGACGGACGGACGGACGGACGGACGGACGGACGGACGGACGGACGGACGGACGGACGGACGGACGGACGGACGGACGGACGGACGGACGGACGGACGGACGGACGGACGGACGGACGGACGGACGGACGGACGGACGGAGGGTAGGCGGGACGGACGGACGGGTAGGTGTGCGGGCAGGCGGGCGGATGGACGGACGGACGGGCGGGCGGGCGTGCAGACGGACGGTCCGACGGACGGCTATGCGGGACGGGCGGACGGACGGGTAGGTGGGCGGACGGGCGGGCGGTGTGCGGGCGGGCGGACGGACCGACCGACCGACGGACGGGTAGGCGGGAGGGAGGGAGGGAGGGAGGGAGGGAGGGAGGGAGGGAGGGAGGGAGGGAGGGAGGGAGGGAGGGAGGGAGGGAGGGAGGGACGGAGGGACGGACGGACGGACGGACGGACGGTCGGACGGACGGACGGGCGGGCGGGCGGGCGGGCGGGCGGGCGGGCGGGCGGGCGGACTAACGGACGGACACAGACACACAAAGACACAGAGTGATACACCGACACAAATACTTCCCTTGTAGACCGCATTTCCTCGTCAGGTTCCTTTTTGTTGTTGTTTTCCCCGGACATCATCGTCTCTCTCCAACAGAAATAAGGTGAAAAGCATTCAGAACGTTCCTCAGTTGTGTCCGCTTCAAACGTCACCCGGTCATCAACCGGTCAAGGGCGGGAGGTTGGGCGGGCGGGCGGACGGGCGGACGGACGGGCTGGCGGGAAGAACGGATGGGCGGGCGGGCGGGCGGGCGGGCGGGCGGGCGGGCGGGCGGACGGGCGGGCGGGCGGGCGGGCGGACGGACGGACGGACGGACGGACTGACGGACGGACGGACGGACGGACGGACGGACGGACGGACGGACGGACGGACGGACGGACGGACGGACGGACGGACGGACGGACGGACGGACGGACGGACGGACGGACGGACGGACGGACGGACGGACGGACGGACGGACGGACGGACGGACGGACGGACGGACGGACGGACGGACGGACGGACGGACGGACGGACGGACGGACGGACGGACGGACGGACGGACGGACGGACGGACGGACGGACGGACGGACGGACGGACGGACGGACGGACGGACGGACGGACGGACGGACGGACGGACGGACGGACGGACGGACGGACGGACGGACGGACGGACGGACGGACGGACGGACGGACGGACGGACGGACGGACGGACGGACGGAGGGTAGGCGGGACGGACGGACGGGTAGGTGTGCGGGCAGGCGGGCGGATGGACGGACGGACGGGCGGGCGGGCGTGCAGACGGACGGTCCGACGGACGGCTATGCGGGACGGGCGGACGGACGGGTAGGTGGGCGGACGGGCGGGCGGTGTGCGGGCGGGCGGACGGACCGACCGACCGACGGACGGGTAGGCGGGAGGGAGGGAGGGAGGGAGGGAGGGAGGGAGGGAGGGAGGGAGGGAGGGAGGGAGGGAGGGAGGGAGGGAGGGACGGAGGGACGGACGGACGGACGGACGGACGGTCGGACGGACGGACGGGCGGGCGGGCGGGCGGGCGGGCGGGCGGGCGGGCGGACTAACGGACGGACACAGACACACAAAGACACAGAGTGATACACCGACACAAATACTTCCCTTGTAGACCGCATTTCCTCGTCAGGTTCCTTTTTGTTGTTGTTTTCCCCGGACATCATCGTCTCTCTCCAACAGAAATAAGGTGAAAAGCATTCAGAACGTTCCTCAGTTGTGTCCGCTTCAAACGTCACCCGGTCATCAACCGGTCAAGGGCGGGAGGTTGGGCGGGCGGGCGGACGGGCGGACGGACGGGCTGGCGGGAAGAACGGATGGGCGGGCGGGCGGGCGGGCGGGCGGGCGGGCGGGCGGGCGGGCGGACGGACGGGCGGGCGGGCGGGCGGGCGGACGGACGGACGGACGGACTGACGGACGGACGGACGGACGGACGGACGGACGGACGGACGGACGGACGGACGGACGGACGGACGGACGGACGGACGGACGGACGGACGGACGGACGGACGGACGGACGGACGGACGGACGGACGGACGGACGGACGGACGGACGGACGGACGGACGGACGGACGGACGGACGGACGGACGGACGGACGGACGGACGGACGGACGGACGGACGGACGGACGGACGGACGGACGGACGGACGGACGGACGGACGGACGGACGGACGGACGGACGGACGGACGGACGGACGGACGGACGGACGGACGGACGGACGGACGGACGGACGGACGGACGGACGGACGGACGGACGGACGGACGGACGGACGGACGGACGGAAAAAACTTGTTTATAATACATATATAAAATTGCGTAATTTACTCATCTCGTGTTGTGGTTCCTCTATTCTACTTGGTCATCAACGTCTCTCTCCAACAGAAATAGGACGACATACATTCCTCAGTTTGTCACCTTGAACCTTTAAAAGACTTAAGATGATTATTACATAACATGAAGAAGAGTATTTAATTACTTTATAACATTTGTGTTGCAACTTCAATTGCATGCCATATATTTCATGACCATATTCATGATCTTCATCATAATTCCTCTTGTTGTCCCTCTTTTATATATTTGAATACAAAAAAACGGATAAATTTAATACTATTTGAAACGAAAGTATGTAGAGAATGTGGTGGAATCTATAAGTGCAGATTAATAGAATTCTATTCTATTTGCCTATAGCTGTAGTTATTTGTGTACTTTTTTTAAAACTCAAACCTCAAACCTTTCCTCTTCAACGGTCCTCTCGTGTCCTACTCAGGATAATTTTCATGATATCTTCACTGTCTTTTTCTACCATCTGAAAACTGATTATATATGATTATATATATATATATATATATATATATATATATATATATATATATATATATATATATAATCATATATATATATATACATATATAAATAAATTTATGTATATATATTGATATATACATATATATATATATAAATTATATATATATATATATTACATATATATATATATTAATATATTATATATATATATATATATATATATATATATATATATATATATATATATATATATATATACATATATATATATATATATATATAATATATTTATATATATATGTAATATATATATATATATATATATATATATATATATATATATATATATATATAGAAAGAGACAGACAGACAGACAGACAGACAGACAGACAGACAGGCCTGAGAGGCCTGAGAGGGTGGGTGAGAGAGAGAGAAAGGGAGGGAGGAAGGGGAAGAGGGGGACGGAGAGGGAGAGAGACAGAAAGATAGACATACCGACACAGACAAAGAGAGAGCCACGGACGGACAGACAGACACTGACATATATTTACACCGTCAAAGACGCACACACACGCACGCACGCACGCACGCACGCACACGCACACACACACACACTGAGTGACATCTCAGTCAATGTGTGAGGAGTGAGTCTGTGAGTGAGTGTGTAAGGAGTGAATGTTAGAGGTGTGAGTGTGTGAGGAGTGAGTGTGTCACGAGTGAGTGTGTGAGGATTGAGTGTGTAATGAGTGAATGTGAGAGGAGTGAGTGTGTGAGGAGTGAATTTCTCATGAGTAAGTGTGTGAGGAGTGAGTGTGTGTGAGGAGTGAGTGTGTGAGTGTGTGAGGAGTGGATGTGTGAGGAGTGGGTGTATGAGAAGTGGGTGTGTGAGGAGTGAGTGTGTGAGGAGTGAGTGTGTGAGGAGTGAGTGTGTGAGGAGTGTGTGTGTGAGGAGTGAGTGTATGAGGAGTGAGTGTGTGAGGTGTGAGTGTTTGTGGAGTGGATGTGGGAGGTGTGAATGTGTGAGGAGTGAGTGTGTGAGGAGTGAGTGTATGAGGAGTGAGTGTGTGAGATGTGAGTGTGTGATGAGTGAGTGTGTGAGGAGTGGGTGTATGAGGCGTGAGTGTGTGAGGAGTGAGTGTATGAAGAGTGAGTGTGTGAGGAGTGAGTGTATGAGGAGTGAGTGTGTGAGGAGTGAGTGTGTGTGGAGTGGGTGCGTGAGGAATGAGTGTATGAGGAGTGAGTGTGTGAGGAGTGAGTGTGTGAGGAGTGAGTGTTTGAGGAGTGAGTGTGTTAGGAGTGGGTGTGTGAGGAGTGAGTGTGTGAGGAGTGAGTGTGTGAGGAGTGATTGTGTGAGGTGTGAGTGTGTGAGAGTGAGTGTGTGAGGAGTGAGTGTAAGAGGAGTGAGTGTGTGAGGAGTGAGTGTGTGAGGTGTGAATGTGTGAGAGTGAGCGTGTGAGGAGTGAGTGTGTGAGGAGTGAGTGTGTGTGGAGTGAGTGTATGGGGAGTGAGTGTGTGAGGAGTGTGTGTGTGAGGAGTGAGTGTTTGAGGAGTGAGTGTGTGAGGAGTGAGTGTATGAGTAGTGAGTGTGTGAGGAGTAAGTGTGTGAAGAGTGAGTGTGTGAGGAGTAAGTGTGTGTGGAGTGAGTGTTTGAGGAGTGAGTGTGTTAGGAGTGGGTGTGTGAGGAGTGAGTGTGTGAGGAGTGAGTGTGTGAGGAGTGTTTGTGTGAGGTGTGAGTGTGTGAGAGTGAGTGTGTGAGGAGTGAGTGTAAGAGGAGTGAGTGTGTGAGGAGTGAGTGTGTGAGGTGTGAATGTGTGAGAGTGAGCGTGTGAGGAGTGAGTGTGTGAGGAGTGAGTGTGTGTGGAGTGAGTGTATGGGGAGTGAGTGTGTGAGGAGTGAGTGTGTGATGAGTGAGTGTATGAGGATTGAGTGTGTGAGGAGTGGGTGTATGAGTAGTCAGTGTGTATCTTTAGAAATGCGTGTAAGAATAATAGTAATAATAATAATAATGATAATAATGATGATAATGATGATAATGATGATAATGATGATAATGATGATAATGATGATAATGATGATAATGATGATAATGATGATAATGATGATAATGATGATAATGATGATAATGATGATAATGATGATAATGATGATAATGATGATAATGATGATAATGATGATAATGATGATAATGATGATAATGATGATAATGATGATAATGATGATAATGATGATAATGATGATAATGATGATAATGATGATAATGATGATAATGATGATAATGATAATGATGATAATGATGATAATGATGATAATGATGATAATGATGATAATGATGATAATGATGATAATGATGATAATGATGATAATGATGATAATGATGATAATGACAATAATGACAATAATGATAATAATGACAAGACGGTTAAAGGGTTGTACGTGCGGCAACGGAGTGTCAGGGAGAAGTTGGATTGATGACATTCATCATAATACTTAGTTTAAAACAGTGACACAGTATATCCACTGGGTTTGATAGATTTGATACAGACAATTCACGGGTTGTGACGTCTTGTACCGTGTTAGCTGATCTATACTACTGTCATGTTGGGAGCATTGGTGGAAACTGGTTGTTTTGCTTGGCACACCACAAGCTGTATTTGTGTACCGGGAGCTTTACACTGGTCTGTTCGTTTTACACAGGCACAATAGTGTCCACAGAACAATGTCTTGTGGTATTTAATTCTACACATGCTAACAATTGGAAACATTGAAATGTGTGTACCTCGTGGCGTGCACTGGCACAAGCAAAATGGATGCCTTCGCTGCTGTCAACCGCATTTTAATTGCTACTGCGACTTACCGGAGACGTATGAAGTGGGCATTATGTCGTCTTCCGTGGGGTACGCCTATACATGTCTTGCATACATCGTCGTTGTTTAATAGTTTTCAACAGTTTGAATATAACAGTAAGTATTGCAATTGCTGAAAGACTACCCTGAATATCCACGTCAAACATAACGTCAGCCGATGTGCGCATGTGGCCACAACACGTGACTGGTCATCCAGACCAAACGTGACTAGCCAGTCTGTCGCCTCGTGGCAGGAAACAATAGACATTGTCCCGTAGAAGGATATTGTCCTGTGTTATGTCACTTTGTGTGCTTGCGTGTGCGTGCGTATGAACCGTTTGTTCGTGAGTGCGTGCGTACGTACGTACTATTGCACGTTGGAATGGCATATCCATACCAAACTTTATAGGCGTTTATAGATCTCTAAGGGTTCAATTGTCCACAATATTGACGTTAAGCAATGCGTCAGAAGGCAGGCCTATACAATAAAATGTCCTGCAATAAAATAGTCACTGTTCTCGGAAACATGACACCATGTGAGGCCTATGTCTGCGTGCGCGCGTTTGGTGCGTGCGTGTGTGACGTGCAGGAGTTATTTGTCTTCTTGAAAACCACGTATTGTGTACCTTTGTGAGAGTCTGGGGGCATAGTCCCCCAATGGCAATTCAACACGAGTGAGCGTTCATGCGTGTTCAACGGATTAAGCATGTAGTGTATTGAAGAGATAGGGGTGTGATGTGTACATTGTACAGAAATGGTTGGACAGGTGGTTGGGGCACGTAGCATAGACCCTCTGTGAAGGGGGTCTACGTATGTGGAGTTGCAGGGACGGTAGACGTCACCCCACCGCGGTGTTCTAATGCAGCGCAACAAAACTGTGTTTTCCAAACCAAGTTCCCAGTGTGTCCTACTTTTAAACGGTTATCTTCTCAAAGTAACGTATCGTTTTTGCTAACGTTCCGGTTTCAGTAGGCCTGCTTCATTGTTGGCGTAACATAGCACAGATTAACAATTATGGTATCGAACCAAATTATGAAGAGAAGAATGGAGGAACTGAGAGTGGCGGTTGTGTAGAAATATTTTAAGAAGAAATTGGTAAGGAATCGGTTGAAATGAGCTGCTCACGTGGAAACAATGGTAGATGAAAAACTGGCAAAAATCGGATTCCCATAAAATGGAGAGGAAATGGAAATGAGGAAGACCGATATTGAGATGATAGGACTGCGTTAAGAGAGTTCTGGACAGAGTGGGCGAAGAATGGAGAACAAGATCAAATGATAGAAGGAATTGGAGACTGTTGATTAATAGAGAATGTAGCGAGTGAACAATGAGGAAAGAGAAGAGGAAGAAAAAGACAACGGAATTGGAAACATTGGCCAGCCTCACCTCAGCTTAGTAACCAGGCATATATATATATATATATATATATATATATATATATATATATATATATATATATATATATATATATATATACCCAAGGACCAATAACTGACTGAGGATTACTTATTTACTTATGTAAGACATTCTTCCCACTACCCTTTGGCCAGGACATTTTTCATAAGTTAAAATAAGATTAAGTACTCAAAGTAGAGGAATCCTCAAATTCATATGTGATAAGCCCAAGACACACACACACACACACACACACACACACACACATATATATATATATATATATATATATATATATATATATATATAGTATATATATATATATATATATATATATATATATATATATATATATATATATATATATATGTATATATATGTATATATATATATATATATATATATATATATATATATATATATATATATGTATGTATATCTTGGGCTTATCACATACGAATTTGAGGATTTACTCAAAGTAGAGGAATCCTCATCTATGTGATAAGCCCAAGATATACATATATATATATATATATATATATATATATATATATATATATATATATCTTGGGCTTATCACATACGAATTTGAGGATTCCTCTACTTTGAGTACTTAATCTTATTTTAACTGATGAAAAATGTCTTTGCCAAAGGGTAGTGGGAAGAATGTCTTACATAAGTAACCCTCAGTCAAAACAAAACTGTTTTCAAGTGCAAATGTGTAGTACGTCAAAATCCACTAGGTGGTAGCACCGCTCAGCGCAGGATCAGAAACCGCGCTGAATTTATTTGGCGCGAAACATATGATTGGATCACGTGTTCTCGGCAAACAGCATGTTTCTCGCTATGCATACTAATTTTATTTACTGTTGATATAAAAATCGACCAATGAATGTCCTCAGATGTTCGGCGGGTAAAATGTGTGACATTGCATTCGGACGTGGACGGCTTAAATTAAGGTTGGTGAACTTTGCGTTGTGTTTATTATTATAAAGTTTTACTATATATTAGAGTGTATCTTTAAAATGCTAGCCTTAGTCATTAGACTAAGCCTGTACCCATGTCACCATGATACTAGAATCTTGGCTTTCGTATGGTTTAAATATGAAATTTGTATATTAAATATTGATATCATATATCATCATCATCATCATCATGCTGTCGGTCGCGAAGCGACAAAGACTGCTTCCATCACTTGACTCTTGCTCTCCATTTGTCTCTCTGCTGTGAGAGTGATGTCCAGGAGTCGATCTTGATGTCTCTCAGCTTCAGGTTTCTCTTGATGGTATCTTTGAACCGGAGACGAGGGCGCCCTCTCTTTCTGTGACCAGGAGACAGTTGGGAGTAGAGAACCTGCTTCGGTAGCCTGTCTGATGACATCCTCATGAGGTGTCCAGTCCACCGGAGATTCTTTCTGATCAGAAGATCTTCCATAGATGGCAGCCCTGTCCGTTCGAGTATTTCCTTGTTTGTCACTTTGTCCATCCAGGTTATCCTCATGATCGAACGCAGATGTCGCATCATGAAGGCATGCAACTTTTTCACCTGTCGTCTGTACACTGTCCAGGCCTCGGCTCCGTATAGGAGGGTGGACAGCACAATTGCACGGTATATCTTGCCTTTAACCCGCATGGACACATGGTGGTTGTTCCAGAGTCTCTGGCGTAGTCGGCCGAAAGATGCACTAGCCTTGGCCATCCTCCTCTGTATTTCATCGTCAATGCATCCGTCACTTGATATAGTGCTTCCGAGGTAGGTGAATTCCATAACAGAGTTCAGCTTGTTTCCATCAACCATGATATCCTCCTCTCGGGTTCTTGTAGAGTTGGGTTGGTACAGCACCTCGGTCTTCTTGATGTTAATCTTCAGGCCGAACTTCTTTGACGCATTGGAAAAAGCATCCACTATTTTCTGCATCTCTTCAGCAGAGTGTGCAACCAGTGCACTGTCATCTGCGAATAGCAGCTCCCTCATCAGTATCCGTGTAGTCTTGGTCTTCGCTCTGAAGTGTGCGACGTTGAATAGGTCAGCGCTCTGTCTGGACTGTATGTAGATGCCATCCCCCATGTCTCGGAAAGCATTGTCGAGCATTGCTGATAGGAAGATGGAAAAGAGCGTGGGCGCCAGTACACAGCCTTGCTTGACCCCATTTGTGACCCTGAACGATTCCGAGACTTCCCCTCCAACATTAACAGTCGCCATCATTCCGGTATGTAGTGCCTCGATCATTGTTGTGAACTTCTCTGGGCAGCCATAATTCTTCAGTAGCTGCCATAGTCCGGTCCTCCCAACTGTATCGAACGCCTTACTGAAGTCGACAAATACCATGTACAGTGGTCGGTCCTGCTCAATGCACTTTTCTTGTAGTTGTCGGAGACAAAATATCATATCCACGGTGCTCCGGTTACCTCTGAAGCCACATTGTGTCTCCGGAACTACCTCTGGTGTTAGGTGGGTAGATAGTCTGTTGAGGAGGATCCTGGCGAAGATCTTGCCTGCTATGGAAAGAAGAGAGATTCCTCTATAGTTCCCACAGTCTGTTCGATCACCTTTCTTGTAGATGGTTATAATGCTTGCATCCTTCCATGCTTGTGGTACAGAACCCAACTCCCAGGCATTGGTGATTAGTTGGTGCAGTCTCCTGAACAGATTGTCTCCTCCATGCTTCCATACTTCTGCAGGAATTCCATCTCCTCCAGGTGCTTTGCCATCTTTCAGGCTGGCGATTGCTCTAGCCATCTCATCCATAGTTGGAATCTCATCAAGGCTTGTCTTGGTAATGCGCTGCGGGATGTTGTCCAGAGCTTCGTGATCTATGTCGCCAGGGACGTTGAGTAGCTTCTGGAAGTGTTCACTCCATCTTGCCACAACTCTCTTGCTGTCAGAGAAGGTTTCCATTCCGTCTGTTGATTTTAGTTGAACAGGTCCCTTCTTTTTGGGTCCCCACACTTCCTTCAGTCCATTGTAGAAGCCCTTCATGTTGTTACTGTCGGCAGCTCTCTGCAGCTCCACTGCTTTCCTTTCCCACCAGTCCGACTTCAGTGCACGGGTGTGTTTTTGTAGCAGTCTGCAGGCATCTTTGTATGCTGCAGTGGTGGATCTAGTGCTCCTGGTTTGCAACACTCTCTGGTGGGCTTGATCTCTTCTGCTCATAAGAGTCTGTAGCTCCTGGTCGTTGGGGTCGAACCAGTCCTGGTGTTTTCTGTCTGGCTTGCCAAGATATGTCTTGGCTGTGTTGTACACAACCTGCTGCAGAGCTGCCCATTCCTTGTCTGGTGTTGAGTTTTATATCATCATGCGAAGCGACAAAGTCAAAGACTGCTTCCATCACTTGACTGTTGCTCTCCATTTGTCTCTCTGCTGTGAGAGTGATGTCCAGGAGTCGATCTTTATGTCTCTCATCTTCAGGTTTCTTTTGATGGTATCCTTGAATCGGAGACGAGGGCTCCCTCTCTTTCTGTGACCAGAAGACAGTTGAGAGTAGAGAACCTGCTTCGGTAACCTGTCCAGGTGTCCAGTCCACCGGAGATTCTTTCTGATCAGAAGATCTTCCATAGATGGCAGCCCTGTCCGTTCAAGTATTTCATTGTTTGTCAATTTGTCCATCCAGGTTATCCTCGTGATCGAACGCAGATGTCGCACCATGAAGGCATGCAACTTTTTCACCTGTCATCTGTACACTGTCCAGGCCTCAGCTCCGTATAGGAGGGTGGACAGCACGATTGCACGGTATATCTTGCGTTTAACCCTCGTGGAGACATGGTGGTTGTTCCAGAGTCTCTGGCGTAGTCGTCCGAAAGATGCACTAGCCTTGACCATCCTCCTCTGTATTTCATCGTCAATGCATCCATCACTTGATATAGTGCTTCCGATGTAGGTGAATTCCAGCACAGAGTTCAGCTTGTTTCCATCAACCATTCCATCCTCTCGGGTTTTTGTAGAGTTGAGTTGGTACAGCACCTCGGTCTTCTTGATGTTAATCTTCAGGCCGAACTTCTTTGACGCATCGGAGAAAGCGTCCACTATTTTCTGCATCTCTTCAGCAGAGTGTGCAACCAGTGCACTGTCATCTGCGAATAGCAGCTCTCTCATCAGTATCCGAGTAGTCTTGGTCTGCTCTGAAGTGTGCGACGTTGAATAGGTCAGCGCTCTGTCTGGACTGTATATAGATGCCATCCCCCATGTCTCGGAAAGCCTCGTCGAGCATTGCTGATAGGAAGATGAAGAAGAGCGTGGGGGCCAGTACACAACCTTGCTTGACCCCATTTGTGACACTGAAATATAACATGTCCGTTATTGTGAAAGCATATAATGCCATTTTTAATGTCTACATTAATGTACATTTATAGTAGAAATGGCGCGGCGCGGCCCCGGTTATGTTTGTCGGGCACATGTTCTTGGTCTTTGAACTATCAACCTGAGATTATGTAGAAATGGCCGGCGTTTTCTTGCCGCGAACCGATCACATGAATGACATGATGATGATCTTACAAAACATACTCATTTTTTATTTGTTTTGCACTACTGCCAGAGCGCGTTACGTCAGGCGGGTAAAATCTGTTACAGTATAATTATTGTATTCGGCCGTGCGATCACTTATAACATAGGCGTTTGCCGTAGCACATCAGTTCGTAGTTTGAACAACTTCAGCAACAAGGATCGAGAGAGAGAGAGAGAAGCGATCAAGACACGATATTTGCTGCCATCGAGCGGGAGAGTGGCCTCTGCATGATGCAGGTTGTGTCGGACAGGACTGCACAGACACTGGTGCCAATTATCCAGTAATGCTGTCTCCCGGGCACCCACATTATCTCGGACGGATGGGTTGCCCACTACAACCTGGCGCAGCTGAACGGGGGTGTATACACCAGCAGAACTTCGTGGATCCACAACAGTCTACACCCTGAGGTACAAACCAAACACATCGAGAACCTCGGCTCTGGATGCACGCTAACCGCAAGTTGCATCGCCAGCTCGGCACCATAAACAGTTCAGCATAATGTTAAGGCACCATGCAGTACCGTTGAACAGTCATCGCCAGAACTTTAAGAAAACTATTCTTTTCAGAGACAGAGCCAACCATATTACACATAAAGAGTTGCTACCTCGATTGTGATCGAATCCCCGAATAAATGATCGTATCTGTACTTTAAAGCTTTACCTCAGAAAGTAAAACGTACAAATCGTCCCCACGAACATATAGTTTTATTTATTCCAAGCAGTAACAAAATAATTATCTTTACTCTACGTATAATCGATTTCAGTTAATATACACGTTTCTTCATAAGATGGACAAAATAATTGTCACAATTAAATAATCTCACTTGCTAATAATTATGACATGCATTTAAAACATTTATTTCCATTTTTATTACGTAAATTTAATTTTCGCAATTGTGGTCTGACCCCACGGTTTAAAGGCAGTATGATAGTTGCGCCACTCGACGGAGTTCACTGGAAGCAATGGCACGACGAGGAAAGCGCGTTATTTACTTACACATTTTGATCGATTTCAGGCATTAGTTATTATTTTTATCACGTGACTAGTGCATACGCATAGTACAGGTGTAGTGGATACACCATGCGAAATTTGGTAATCGTAGGTGATCATTTTGATGGTTTTTTCAAGGTGCGGGCCTAAAGGCTAAACTGCAAAAGTACCTCCGAATTGCAAAAAATAACTTTACCATGTTTATGGGGGTGCACATTGATTGTAGGTATAATGGGTAACAATATACCATTGACATTTTTTAATATCTTTATGCATTCAAAACTTTCAGAAAATGATATCAAAGTTGTGACCGCTAAACAGCCTACTGTAGCATAAGTTCATACCAGGTCTGGATCACTGGACTGAAAATGAAATGCACTTGCAAACTGCTATAACCTTACAATTTGTCAGATATATTTGTTAAAAACTATTTTTGATCTCAATGTAGTGTGACATTGAGATGGGCATGACCTTGAAATAGCATTTGGCACTTATGTACAAGTCGGACCCACCTCAATTTTGCCATTATAACTATTTTTGCCAACATTTTGTAAGAATTGGCCGGTCTACTAATTTCCCTTCTTCGCATCTGCCTCAATCTTCTTATATATAGTCGTAGACGCGGTGTTCTCATCTTGGGCAATATTCCCCCTCCGTACTGACCCCATAGACAGTTAGCCATGACCTATACAGTTAGCCATAGTGTCACTGTCTAATTGAAATCAGATACTCACGGAGAGAGATACCAATTACTCAATCATTCGCAGAAGACATTTCCAAGTGTTCGTTTCAAGAACTTTAATACAGACAGCATAATACAGAAGTTAATACAATTGTCTAACTGGCCTGGCTCCGTGGGCGCCAGACGTGAAGTTACATGGTGCGTGCTCTCCCTCTCCTCTCTTGTCTTCTCTCCTGTCCACTAGGGATGGGACGATACATATTTTTAATTTTCGGTTCGATTTTCGATATTTGACCCACGGTTCGATATATTCACGATACTTTTCATAACCACGCCACCTACCACAAAAAAATTTTATGAACAATTTTAAGTGCAGTACAGTGGAACCCCTCATTTAAGACCCCCCCAGATCAGAGTGGGGTGGTCTTAAAAGAGGGGTGGTCTCTTGTGAGGGGTTTGCAACATTCAACACTAGGGGGCGCTTACAACGACTAACATCAACACTAGGGGGCGCTTACAACCACTAAGTAGTAAAATACACAAAATAAAAACGAGAAAATAATAAATGAGACAACATAAAAATTATTATAAAAAAAAACTATTTATTCTGTTTATTTTATGTGTAACACGTTTCAGTATAAGTTTACTATTGAATCGTTTTTTTTAATTATATCTGATAAAGAGTATCCTCATTTTTTTTTTTTTTTTTTTAATATTTGATATAAATACTATTCTCAGTTAATTTATTTCAAATTCGGTCTGAGGAGCTAAAAAATGCTGCCACCTCACGGCGTCTGGGTAATCGCACTGCGGTCGCCATTTTGTTTTTCTTTCCAGTGCCGCAAAACGATCTTTTACTTTCTGATCTAATCATGAAAACGACCTCCTACAGCCACGAAACTTCCTCTATAATCACTCATATTACATATACATACGCTAGGTCATAAAATTAAATCATTTAAATTGCTGTGACGAATAATATTTACAAAACAAAATCTTGCTAAACTAAAGTCGACATAGCCTCGGTTACCCAGACTCCGTGAGGTGGCAGCACTTTTAAGCCCCCTCAACTACGCCTGGGACAGTATATATGCTTAAGTTTCTACATCCGGGCAGCCTTACCCCAGAATAGGGTAGAAACGCTGATTGGCTCTCAGGCCAACTATGAAATAAAAATTTAAATAACGATATAGTTTTACAAGATAATAATATCATTTGAAAAGTATTCACCATTGAACTTATATTAATACAACAGTAAGTAAAAATTCAAATTTACCGTTGTTTATAAAATAAGAATTACGGCAGGATTAACCAGTATCCGTGAGGTGGCAGCATTGTCTAGCCCGACACGGATAGCATACAAATTAAATAAGGAAACCTTTTGATCAAATAATGCTGTATTATAAAAACTATTAAAAATTAAACTTATATTAACCCAAAATAAATAGAAATACAAATTTGCAGTTGTTTATAAAAAAAAATATTACGGCAGTGTCCGTGAGGTGGCAGCATTTTATAGATCTCGCGGATACCAAACAAAAGCCGGCAAATGTCACCAGACTGTCTTCTCGGCGTAGTTCCGCAGCCGACCGACAGTCGGTTAAGCGAGACTAAAGTCGACATCGCCGGCGACTGTTACGCGAAGGCCGTAGGCGTAGATTACCGTGATGTTACGTCGATATTTTATCGCGGTGTCGCTAAATCTGGATTCCGGTTTTATCCTAAACTAACCTAATACTTAGCCTAAGTTTCTAAACTTTAATCGTACACAAGTTTCTCAGTGGTGGCCATGTTCGCCATGTACGGAAACACTGATTAGGCGATGACGATGTGCCATTTATCAAAATCGAAAAAAACCGCGGTACGCAAACTGACGACGGTGCACCGAACCGTACGTGAGCCTTAAAACCGCGAATACCGTGAACCGCGATTAATCGTCCCATCCCTACTGTCCACGCACTACTCTCCTTAAATACGGGCTATTTCGCTCTCTAGCTATGTGCCTGGCTAGTGTACCTCCAACTAACTAATAAGGAGCTGGTATCTCCTACCTACGGCCAACTCAGTGGTCATGCTCCCACTCATCCCCAAACTATACTTAGCGAACTCAGACAACCGGATATAACTGGTTTAACCAAGCTATGCTTCTAGCTTGACTATAGCATTAATATGACTTCATGTATAATAATTATAGTATTTCATGAAAAGTAATTACAAGGAATTTATGCTACCATAATTCCTTACAATTTGATACTTGATTTTGTTAATTCAATCAATTATAATCATCTTGCGCATATTTATGTTTTATAAACAGCGTGTCTTGGCATATTTTTGAGGTCGAAAAGACAGCGCGATTTGTGCCAGTCGCAAGCGCAGCGGTGCATGTTACTGCGCTGTGCATATGAAATGAGCGATAAACAGTTTGTTTATGCCGACCGCGCTGTCTTTTCAGGACCATTCAAAGTGCTTTACACTTCCCTGACAGACCTGTTCACTCAGACACCGGGGCCATCTTGGCTTCTCTGGGAAGCATCCAGCCATATACTACATTTAATGCGCGAAGGCTGCTTGTATACATATCCAGTTTTTTTCACCACTATCTATAGCCAGGTACTCATTTATATAGTTGAGTGAACTGGAACAACGTAGAGTGAAAAAACTTGCCCAATGATTTAACACAGCAGCACAGGATTCAAACCCGGGTTCTCGTAGTTGAGAGTCTGAAGCTCTACCCCTGAGCCACTGCGCTCTCGAAGAGAATGATCGACTTTGAACATAACTAGAACACGTCGCATGTGGACAAAAAGAACGTTCAACTTCAAGGAAACCTGTGGTTATGTTTTATCAAGAGTCCAGTGGCTACATCTGGGACAAACACCCCTAGGCTAATGCAATAACATGACACATGCACACATCCTATGTATACACTGTACAATTATCTAGCCAGGAGAGTTTTTTTAACAAGATTTAACAAGATTGCCACCTAGAGAATCAACTCTAGATGGCAGGTGGACAAGGAAGCCGTTTGGCTTATCGAGAGTCCAACCTATCTATCTAAGTATACCCCGCCCGTCTTAGGTATATGTCAATTTTATTTTTAAATATATTAACACTACTAGCACTTACACAATCAGCTGATAATCTGTTCCATTCGTTTACTATTCTTTGAGAAAATGAAAATTTTCTAATATCTAGTCTACACTGCTTCTTTGCTAATGTAACTCCATGTCCTCTAGTCCTTCTCTCTTCCTTGACCGTGAACAAAATATTTCTGTCAATATTTTCATACCCATTCAATATTTTAAAAACCTCAATCTGATCTCCTCTCAATCTTCTGGTTTCTAGTGTTGTTAGACCACATTCTTTTAGACGCATTTCATAACTAATATTCCTGAGTTTTGGTATCATTTTTGTTGCTCTCCTTTGTCCTTTCTAGCATATCAATATCCTTCTTGCGATATGGCCTCCATGCTTGTATACAATATTCTAAATGAGGCCTAACTATTGTTTTATAAAGCGGTATTATTAGTTCTTTTTCTTTGTACACTATATTTCGCCTAATTAATCCAAGAATTTGGTTTGCCTTCGCTGCTGCAATTCCACACTGCTCTGATACCTTCATGTCAGCACTAATGGTTAACCCTAAGTCCTTTTCCTTTACAGTAGTATTTAGTACAGTACCACCCATTGTATATTGTGCATTTTCATTCCCATGTCCTGTGTGGAGGCACTTACACTTTCCAAAGTTAAACAGCATTTGCCATTTCTCAGACCATTCTATCAACTTATTAAGATCATCTTGTAAATGCTGTCTGTCTGCATCACTTTTAATTTTCCTAAACACTTTTGTGTCGTCCGCAAACTTCAAAACCTTGCTTGTTATGTCATCATCCAAATCATTGATATATATTAAGAATAAAATAGGTCCAAATACTGATCCTTGCGGTACTCCACTCAAAACAGATTTCCAGTTTGAAACCTCCCCATCAACTACTACTCTTTGTCTTCTATCAGTAAGCCATTTTTTTAATCATACTATTTCTTATGCCATGGGCCTTTAGTTTAAGTAGTAATCTTTGGTGTGGCACTTTGTCAAAGGCTTTTTTTAAATCTAAGTAGATTATATCTACTGGTGATCCCTCATCTACCCACTTTGTGACATCTTTCAAAAAACATAACATATTTGTTAAGCATGACCTCGCTTTTAAAAACCCATGTTGAGATGTGTTTATCAATTTATTTTTAACAAGAAAATCAACCAAATGATCTTTAATTAGTCTTTCTAATAGTTTGCAAATCACCGATGTTAAACTCACTGGTCTATAGTTCTCTGACTTGTTTCTTGAACCTTTTTTAAATAATGGATGTCTACAGGAGTTCTGGACCAGTTGGATGTCATGGCAGGCCAGATGGTAGTTGATGCTAAAAGCAATTGGCCTAAATGGCTAAACAGTCCATTGACACAGTTTGAAAAAGTCTCAGCTTTGATCTTCACGGTTCTAATTATAGTTTTGTGTTCCTCTTCTTAAACTTACATAAATTTATCACATATATTAATTCTACTTTGTTCTGAACTGTTCAGATGTCCAAGATATTTTATTGTATATATATTTATTGTATGGCTCAGGGGTAGAACTTCGGACTCTCAACTACGAGAACCTGGGTTCGAATCCTATGCTGCGGTGTTAAAACCTTGGGCAAGTTTTATCACTACATTGCTCCAGTTCACTCAGCTGTTTAATTAAATGAGTACCTGGCTATAGACAGTGGTGGATGTGTACGAGCAGCCATCGCGCATTAATTGCAGCATATGGCTGGATGCTTCACAGCGAAGTTGCGATGGAGTCTGAGTGAACAGGTCTGTCAGGGAAGTAAAGTGTAAAGTGCTTTGAACGGTCCTGAGGACTGGATACTGCGCTATATAAGAACTTGCGTTAACTTTACCTTTGTCAATAGATGTAATTTATTTTACAGACTGAGACTAACCGCGGACCTGACAATGAATCCAACATGGTTTACGACGAGGAAGGTTGGTGACAATATCTATCTGACACGCGAAGAGTCATTCACTGAGGGCAACCGATGTAACATCTGGTTGATCAAAGGCCCAGGCAGAGACGTCGTAATCGACTGCGGTTTGGGCGTGTGTGACCTGCGGCGCCACCTGGAGGGGGCAGCACTCATCACGCCCCCTGGTGGCGAGCGAGAGTGTCTCGTCGTCTGTACTCATGCACATTTCGATCATTCAGGCGGCGCTCACCATTTTCCCAACGTTCTGATTCACGAGAGACGCCGGGGGGCTCCGCAACGAACGACAAACAGAAACATTGAACTATGTGAAGCCGGGTCATTTTGATGAGAAACCTTATGCCGGATTCTCTGCATGTGCCTACAGAGTTCCGCCAACCTCGTGCGAACAACTGCGTGATGGCGATCGGCTTGATATCGGAGGTGGAGAAAATTTAGAAATCATGCACATGCCTGGACACACAAAAGGCAGTATCGCGATTTATTATGCAGCGAAACAGGCGCTCTTCACTGGCGACTTTGTCTACGACTGCGGTGGTCTCATCGACTGGCTGCCGACGTCGTCTGTACGTGATTATGTTCGCAGCGCAACCACGATGCTCCATTTCTTGGGGGGCCACCCCGTTGCTAGTGTGTTTCCCGGACACTTTCGTAAGATGACGGGGAGGCGGACTGCTATGTTACTGACGGAGTATGTTGAACAGAAGGACAACGAGTGGAGTGTGTGTCATGGATCGTGCCTACAGATGTCAATGTGGACCTTCTTTCTCCTCGGCTGTTTCCGGTGCTGTCCCTGCTGAGAACCCAGTGGAGCCGTAGATCCAGATAAGTGACCTGTCCATCATGTGAACTGTTGGGCCTATGGACGTTATGTCCCAAGTCACATATGTCCTAGATGATATGTTCTAAATTTATTATTAAGTTTTTATGTCATTTTGGCACTTTAGTCTAAACATAAATCTGTTGATGTATTAACACTAGTGCTGGCACTCTTTGTAGAACATTTCAAGTCCATTGTATATTTTAACTGTTACTTAGCATCTTGTTTTGGGACATATCATCCACACTATTTGGGAAATAAGTGACTTGGGACATAAGCGACTTGGGACATAAAGTCTATAACTCAACTGTTGCCTAGCGATAACATTTGTCAAGCCATAAGACAGATACACACATGGAGGTCTCGAACATTCCATCAAAAACTAGCACCATCAACACTCTTGTGCTTCTTAATTTTCATCTCACTGATCATACTTAGTTATAACGTCACTAAATTGCTGTTATTAAGTTATAAAATACCTGCATTAAAAAAATTCAGCTATATATTTAAGCCAGTCTGTATCAGAAATAATATTTATATAATTTTTATTTTAAATAACTGACAAATGTCAGCACATAAAATAACTACAATGCAGTCCAACATGTATACAAACCGTGGTGCATTTATTTATTTCCAATTGTCCCATGCCATGGGAAGTGAATTTTAAAGATGTATACCATTATTTTTGTCATTGGTTAACATTAAATATGTATATCTGCAGTTTTGTGTAATTAAAATGCCCTAATTAAATGTGTTCATCTATAGTATAAAAATGACTAATGTTATTATTCCATGTGTGAATATGCAATGCTCTAGTCAGATATTCGCAGGTCACACCTAGTTAGTAGTTGTAACTTCACTAAATGACAGAATAACTGCATATAGGAAATTCCCAAACATGATGTTACTCAGAGGTATATTTCCTTACACACAAAATCGTAGCTGTATGTCTTTTCTTTGACAAATTTCAGCACATAAATATCTACAGTGCATTACATATACTATAGTGTGTGTGTGTGTGTGTGTGTGTGTGTGTGTGTGTGTGTGTGTGTGTGTGTGTGGGTGGGTGTGGGTGTGTGTGGGTGTGTGTGGGTGTGTGTGGGTGTGGGTGTGTGTGGGTGTGTGTATGAGATGTAGACAAATCTTGCAGCATTTATTTATTTTCAATATTTCCATGCAACAGAAGGTGAACAATGATTTCTTCATTGGTTGATGTAGTTGTTGCGAGTTGTTGGTAATTAAACTGCTCCAGTCATTCTGCATTTGTTCATAAAGTACAATAAATGAATAATGTTATATTCCATGTTTAAATGTGTATTGTTCTAGGAGAAGATTGTTTGATTGTTTTAAAACTGGCATATTTTATCATCAGGTACCTAAACAACAATTTAATTTAATACTAGTTTAAACATATATATTTTGTACAGATATTATTTATTAAAACAAACCAAGACATTATGGTAAAATATAAAATGCTAATGAAACTGTACAATGGCCCTTCAAACAGCCATTTAACCAATCAACACTGCTGTACCTTCCATTTCTTACAGTTAACCAATCAAAATCGTTCTACTTTACATTTCATTTAAAAACTAGGTTAGAAGAAAGGGTATCTTTCAACAATAATTTCAGTATTTGGTCATGCAGTGTGCTTTCAGACATGTATGTAAAAACTCAACAACAATTTAAGTATTTTGTCATGTATTGAGCTTAGCTAGTGTCACAAGTGCAGTGGTAAAACCTGACTAAATCTTGTAGTGTGTGAGCTGGTCCACACGAGATAGTCATTACCAATCACATTCTTTACATTTGACATCAATAAAAACACTGGAAATGCAAATATGAACCATAATAAGATGGGATTATATTAACAGAGTTGACAAACATGACTTAGTTAAAGAGAACATTACATGGTTTGCATTTATATCATGCCCAAAGAATATTTTCTGTAATGGCATGTGGCATTTACATGCATAAGCTTGTTGCAACATCATCACATTTGCATAACAGAATACAAAACGGTCAGTTTACAAAGTCTGTAATATATGACATCAAACTGTAATTTCACATGAAAATGAAATAACAAAATTATCCCAAAAAGTGACAAGAAATGTACAATGTGCAATATATACACAACATGAAGCAGATCATTATTTTAAATCATCTTATAAAAGCATTAACCTATATTTCCCATAGGTTTTGATTAATGTCTGCAAAATATCTAAAAGGGTAGTGTATCAAGATACAGTGATTTGATTGGTCATTCGACAGGTATACCAAAATATTCAGTACAACAGTTTTCATTTACAGTGTAACTTAAGTTGTCTTACTTAATCACCAGATAATGGAATTACATAAACTACTAAAGCCTGGCAAAGAAAGTGGATGTCTGGAGAGGATAAGGAATGAGAAGATTAGAAGGAAGGAATTAATAAGGATTGATTTAGACGGCTTGGCAGGTGACTGTAGGAGAACAACAGACAGGTGGGGTGGGGGGAGGTGGAGGGTGGGGAATGGGGGGTGGTGGAGGGTGGGGAATGGGGTGGGGGAGGTGGAGGATGGGGTGGGGGAGGGGGAAGGTGGAGGGTGGGGGAGGTGGAGGGTGGGTAATGGGGGAGGGTGGGGAATGGGGTGGGGAAGGTGGACGATGGGGTGGGGGAGGGGGAAGGTGGAGGGTGGGGGAGGGGGAGGGGGAGGGGGAGGGGGAGGGGGAGGGGGAGGGGGAGGGGGAGGGTGGGGAATGGGGTGGGGGAGGTGGAGGGTGGGGAATGGGCTGGGGAATGGGGTGGAGGAGGTGGAGGGTGGGGAATGGGAAGGTGGAGGGAAGGGAATGGGAAGGTGGAGGGAAGGGAATGGGAAGGTGGAGGGAAGGGAATGGGGTGGGATGGAGACAAATGGTTGAGAGGACAGTACAAGAAAAGTGAGGAACAAGAGATCAGGATGAGAGCCAAACTGGCAACAGAGAAAGAAGAACAAATAAATAAACATTTTGCAATATTTGGCTGTAAAACAGTCACTGCTGAAACTACAACTAATCCACTTAGCCGATATTGATATATCACATTTACACAATTTCTTATCATAACTAAACTGCAGCAGTAATGATAGAAACACTCATCATTGGAGACATAACTGAAGATCGATAAGCTTTGAGAATTAATGAATATAAATGACACAACATAGCATGAGTAGTCACCCACACACTGGCCAGTCTGACCGCTGTGTCTCAAGACATGCCCTGTTGCTTCTGTTTGTACTGCCTCAGACCCTGCAGGAACACCCTCTTCGTCTCCTCCATCATTTCGCTATACAGCTGCTTGTCTGCCTCCTTCGCCGCCAGGGTGCGCTGTAGCACCGCCTTCAGAGCCTCGTTTTCATCCTGCTGAATCTCCAGGCTGTTAAGAGTAAACATGGACATTTTCAACAAATCTGCTAGTTTTGTTTCTGGAAAATCATCAAAAAAATTGCTGCCCAAGATTCTGACAGCTGGTGTTCTGTTATTGGAACAGATTTGTTCTGTTTTAAATAACAAATCAAATGATTACACGATTTGATTTCTAAGATACCGTGACCTTGAGTTGGACCATAATTATTTTATCATGCCAATAACAAGATTGAAACAGTGTTTGCAGTGTCATAAAACGTGCATGAAAGTGAGTGTAGGAGTGAAATCTGAGTATGCTAGAGGCTAAGGGGGGCCAGTGGAGGGGTGGTTCTGTAGAGACCTTGTCTTCTGTGGACCTGTTTAATCCAACAGAATTGATCTTATTGTTTTATTAAGTATGTGGTATTCATCAAAGTTTCAATGGAGTCTGATAAGCTGTTTCGTGCATGTTATTCTTAATTTCATCACTTCTCCATCGACATTGTAATGTACGTCCCAGCACTATCCACCAGTAAAAGTGATCATGGTATTCTACCTGACTTGAAGTTCTTCCAAATTCATCAGTGAATCCCCACCAAACTCTAGCGAGTCCCTGAGAGTTGCGCTGGTCTTGGACGTGTTATTTCGGCCTTTTTGTGCTGCAATTAAATCAAATATGACACCAGGTGAACCAAGTAATCAAATTCTCACAATCTTAACAAAATATTTTCTATGCTACCCAGTGGAGTGAAGAATTATTTCTAAGAGGGTTTATGGCTATGAAAACAATTAATTTACACTGAAAACTTATACTGGTAAGTCACCATAAAAGAATTAACTATATATGTGCTTGCACCAAATAACATGACGTTAGTGTCTCTGTGAAAACGTTTGTCATTAACCGATTAGCACTCAAGTCGGCCATTGACGGTCCCCCGAATCTCCTCAGGTCGGCCATAGCCGGCCAGCGAATACAGCACAGCATTTGAATTCGTTTTATGTGGTTGCATCTAGTGATTAAGATACGCAATAAATGCGACACCTATCTAGACATATAACAATAAATTATGACTATTTTGGCTACTCCCGTTTTCAAAAATATTTACAGCGTTTTCGAAATTTAACAGCAATAGTTTCTGTTTTTGGACATTTAAAAATGTCCTCCAGCCAGGAAGTTGGCCTCGTATACAGCTACAATGTGTATCATTTTATAACCAGTTATATACCAGTGTGTAGATAATTTAATGTTCTTTTAAATAAACACAACTATCACAACAAATATCCAAGCATAACAAAGTTACACCGCAAGAAAGTATTTCTTTTACAAAAAAGTTTCAAAATATCATAGTGTCAATCAAGAAATGGTCAACATATTTTAAAGTTACAACAACAGTTTTGACACCACTGTGTAGGCACTTTTATTATCTACAATATGGAATTGCGAGAATTGAATAACAAAGGCGCTAGAGTAAAGACAGTGGGGCAAGCAATATTTATAAACATCTAGGTCAAATATTTGAGGAGGCACAGGCGTCACGTTAAGATCGGCTGAGTGCTAATGGGTTAAACAGTCTCCTTTGACCATATGACGTTGACCCATGACCATTGACCTTAACATCTTGACCTGATGACCTACCTGAATGTGCCTGATCGATGCGGGCCTTGCCGATTTGTTTCTCAAGAAGTGCGTTTTTCCGCCGCTGTGAAATCAGCTCCGCCTGCGCTTCGGTCACTTGACCTTGGGCAGCGTCCAGTCTGTCAATGACAGTTACAACTCACTTTCTGAAGTACTCAAGAATACTTTTCTTAGGTAGAAACATCAAAGTCAAACTTGTAGCCAATTGTCTTCAAGAAAATCTGTTGCTAGACAATCCACGGCTAAACTTAAAGAGATTTATTTTTCTAAGAGCATAGAAGTCACTGTATGATGATTGATATTACTTATCTTGGTGTTGGTAAGTTTTCAGGATATACTGCAAGACCACTGTTATGGTGCAAACAAAATTTGGAAAAATCACTTCAGTCAAAGTAATTAAGCTAGCCATATCAGATACTGCTACAGTCAGCAAACCTGGTACCCTTTGTGCAACAACCAAACACTTAACAAAATCATCAATAGTTTGAAAGGTACATTTTTCCCATATCAGAGTAATGTTTTCTAGGGAACAATTGTAAACTTATCGTAAATGCAAGAATTTACTCTTTTGTGCATTATTATTCAAAATATTGCAATGTTTTGATCCGTCTGCTGTGAAGCTTTATCACATACACTAATGTCATGTGACGTCATGTCATGTGATGTGATGTGATGTGGCATGGCTAAAAATTTGGGGAACAAAATGTTGCAAGTTTTGAATAATAATGCTTCAAAGTGAGTGTACATTTTTGCAGTCAATCAAAAACTGGTAGTAATATACACTATATTTCATATGATCATAAATGGTTTACAGTTTTAAAATTGCAAACAAATGATACTTTCATGTCTGTTAATGTGTTTTGTGAAATATACCTTACAATCTGGCTTATTGGACCATATTTAACATTAATAATGTAAAGATTCACACAGGTCATCACTGCGTGCTTACCCAGCAAACAAGGAACCATTTCTGAACCAATTGGCATGTGTCATACTGGTTCACAATTGGTACCACTCCACCAGTACGTTTTCAAGTGTATTCACGTGAATACACATGTTCTGCCTGTTGTCACGAGTTTTGAATGAGTTTGACACGAGTCGTACTGGGTCAGAACTGGTACGGTTTCACTTGTACGTGTCATCACGTAAAAAACTCATGATTTCACGATAAACACGTGTTGACACACCAAATTTGTTCACAGAATCTGGTGAATTCATGTATGGAAACACGTGAATAGAGCCAGTTGTATTCGTGAATTCACTTACAGAACATCTGAAATCACGGGTCGTTGTTTGCTGGGTATGTATGACTGTGATGCCAGATGATGGATGTGTCGACTGAAAGAAACATGTGAAGTCACTTGTAAGTTGTAAGTTACCTGAAGTCACTTGTAAGTTGTAAGTTACCTGAAGTTACTTGTAAGTTACCTGGCTTGGAGCATTTGCACCAACTCATTGAGTTTATCTCTCTCCACTTGGGACGCTTGACACAGCAGCTTGTACTCCTGACACTGGATGTGTAGCTCTTCCATTGGCTCAAGCACACTGGAGTCAACCAATCAGTGGTTTTGTTACAAAAGCCAACAGGGGCCAGTTTCATAAAGCCGCGTAACTTTACGAGCAATTATGCAGTCTACTGGTCACAGCTAACAGAGACTATTCAGTGTAGCTTACAGCCAGTTTCATATAAGACCAATTTAGCATTCGCATAAGCTAATCAACGTAGAATTGACCTAATTGGGTCATGGTGAGGAATCCCTGTATTTGTGGTGTCTGTACACACCCTTTTTCACTTTAGCTGCCGCATTTGCCATTCGTATAGCAAATGACAAGCTATAATGAATGTAAAGGATATCCAGTGTAAACATTAAAAACAATAAGTTGAGAGTGGCCCGGGCATGTCGGGAGCATCAACGAACTTGGGGAGCATTGCGTAAATATTTCAACTGTTGTAAAGTTATGCCTACATGGCACAGCCTAAGTGCAACTATGGAGCAGACTCATGACACACAACCAGCGTGACTATACAACATTTTAGGTTTTCAACGAGTTATCACCTGCTACGACGTCGTAAGCAGGCTTTATGAAACCGGCCCCTGGCCTCTACCGTAAGCCACCCAATCAACAATCATATACTTCAACAAGTCACCCACCATCAAAAACAAACAAGCCCAACTCTTACAGTCATTTACGAACATTCAACATGCAATAGTTACAAGCAAATTCAGACACTAATAATGCATCATCCTATACTTGGAAGTTTAGCCGCAACTATTCTTCATATGTCAGACATGACCCACCTGGCTGTGCCTGGCCTTGACCCTGCCAGTGATGACCCGGATCTTGACTGTTGCCGTGACGACTGTTGTCTTGCCAACAGAGGACCAGAGTGAGCATCAACACAGTTCTGTCGCGACATCGTAGTAGATTCCCTGCAACAACAACATGGGCGTTGCAAAACACTCATGATAACACTGACATAGACATATTCAATTCAATTCAATATGATTTATTCAAACAACAAACAAACAAACAATACAATTTAAGACTATACAAACTTGCTATACACATAATGTTGTTTGAAGGGAATACACAAGAAGTTAAAAACTTGTAGTAGTATATATCCCCGCACACAACATTTTGCACAACAATAATATAAGAAAGAAATAATTATTATAATGTAAATATTGCACACATCCTAAATACACGACTAGGAAAGAAATCAAAACAACATAAACAGAATTGGTGATACAACCCCTAGTTAATTAGTCACATTAATCTCACTTATACAAGGAATTATACTTAGAATTCAGATACATTAGTAATCTGAATCAGTTGCAATGAAAGTCTGTTAGGTTTTTAAAGGAAAATTAAAATGTTTTCCTTTAGATAACTAATTAACAAATGTACTTGGTTGAGGCTAGAAATTAGGTGTTTTGGATAAATACATTTATTCTAACACAAGCGATCCATTTTATGTACATAATAATTTATGTGTAATAACTTACTTATCTGAAGGTATTTAGGTATTTAACTGGAACATGATTCTAGTCCTCTTTGTAGTAAGAGTAGCCTTGTGTAGTCTACAGTTAATTGTGCTAACTTTGGAGTGTTGTAAGTGTAGGCTATAACTGTTGACACAGTCATTGTGAAATAAAAGTTACTTATTTAATAACTAACGATAAGTTCAAAATATCGTAAATGTGACAACAGCCATCCTTGGAGTACATATACTACTCAAAATTTGCTAAGGATCATACAGTGTTTGTAATGGAACAATCTTGAAATGGCAGCCATCCGGAGACTCATTGGAAGCATGAGACGCCGTTGTCAGGCTGTGATTGCATCACGTGGGTCACACACAAGCTACTGACAGTTGTTGCTGCTGGTAATTGAACTGATTGGGACATTTTCATGACTTGGAGTTATATTCTGAAACCTCCATTTTGGGGAGTCTGGGGAAAACGTCCATTTTTGGGGGTCTGCTTCTTCTTCTGCATGTTACCTATTGTTTACAGCAATGAAATTCAGGAAATAAACATGTCCTCGAATACATGCCGTTTTTAATTTTTGTGTGATACACATGCCGTAAAATATAATACCGCCCCAAATAGTGACCCCTAGCCAAATGTGAGTAGTATATGAGTGTACTAATAATAACAGAAAAAATGTCTGAGACAAAACCACTGAGACCTTGAGAGTGGCGGGGGTGGAGATGTCCACGCTGCACTTGGTGCCTGTGTCATGTTTGTCTCCTGTCTGCTGTCACCTCTACTGGACGGTGGACCCCACTCAAACGTCACTGGGTTCTGCTGCATGCCCTGTATGCAAGCACTGACATGAGTCTAGTGACATCTTAATAATAATAATAACACTTTTTTTCTATAGTGCTAATTCCCGCATGGCGGATCGATGCACTGTAGAAGGCATATAATAAATGTATTAATAAATGTAAATTATATAAATTAATATAAATCAAATCAAATTTTGGTTTAAAATGTACACTAGAAAACTTGTATGTAAATTATATAAATCAATTTAAAATAAATTAAACACTATTTTAAAGATATATACTAAATTATATTTTAAAACTATATTATAAAATATATATAAAATTATATAAATTAATATAAAATTAAAACATTTACTAAATCGGTGTATGTAAATTATCTAAAATGATTAAAACTGATTAAAACGTGTATAACACTAAAAAGAAATTCTAAAGCAGTGTCCATCATTTCACAACAATTTGAATTAATTAAAATGTCTCATAAAAAGATATGTCTTTAAGCACTTTCTAAACACAGATAATGTTCCATTCCAGATAATATTTGTATGGCATAAGTCCAGTTGTGTGAAGACAGTCATAACAGATTACCAGCAGTGGATATACGTGAACAACTAGTTTTGTGCAATAATTCCAGCATGGAAGTCATGACATTTTAAATGAACAGAGTTAAATGACAAGCCCTCTGTATCCTGTGCCACAATATCTTTCCTTTCATCTCTCTAATTGCAATAACTTCATTTACTCTGGGTCATAATAAAAGAATAATAAAATACAATAGTTATATAGTGCCATAATCACACGGTACTCTAAGGCGCCTTACAGTACAATAATAATAATAATGATAACTCTACAGAGAAATTAAAACAGTACAATATTCAGTTAAGTAATTTAAAAGCTAAACAACAAATAGTCGTAAATTGAATTAAAGAGTAAAAATACAATTCTATATAAGGATAGTAAACCTACAAGGTATAGGTGCAATAAATAATTAAGCAATATATTACATAAAAATTATCAAATAATAATAATAAACAAATATATATATATATACATATATATATATATATATATATATATATATATATATATATATATATATATACATATATATATATATATATATAAATATATACATATATATATATAATTAGGATAACATGTACATTCATGGCATTAAAATAAATGAACAAGTAGGAATAAATATCGAGTGCTATTAAAATGGTTGATATGTCGATGTTCACAGTAATATAAAATGAAGTAAATAAAACACGAAGTGTCCTACTGCATTTTGCATCTGTTGCAGCTGCTCCAGCAATGTTCGTATTTTCACTTCCTTCTCATCCACAATCCTCTGCAGCTGTTCGATGATGTTGTTCTCCTGTTGCGATCGTTGCGACAGCTGCTTCAGCGCCTCCTGGCGGTTGTTTTCGGACTGACGTTGGTCCGTTGCTGTTTCGTCCAACATCACCTTCAGCTTGCTTTGCTGCTTCTGATAATTCAGCAGTCAACGTTAGCCCCGTTACAACTGGTGGCGCCACCATGTTATCTAATTTATAATTAATGCCTAGCATGTAAGATAAAAATAGAGTATGCTATGGGAATCTTAATGGCTTATTATGTTTTCTATTAGTTTTCTGGGCTAAACCATAATAGATCCGTGGTAGATGCATCTGACAGTTTTGCATAAACAATTTAAAATAAGACCATAAAAAAAATGCTTATGTCATAATTAATTTACTTTTGTTGTATCATAGTTTACTATATGGTTTAATGTTCATTTGTTAAAATGTAGTTACATATACTAACTTGTATCAGTGATATCATGGTTTATCATGCTTACCATGACTTTACAACAGTATTTGTAAACTATGGTTGACTATAGCTTACCATGACTTTACAACAGTATTTGTAAACTATGGTTGACTATAACTTACCATGACTTTACAACAGTATTTGTAAACTATGGTTGACTATAGCTTACCATGGATTTACTACAGTTCACTGCAGTTTACTACCTCTTCATATGAATTTACTATGGTAAAAGCATAGTAAAACATAGTATACTGTAGTTTATTATAAATTACTATGGTTTTACTATAATTTACGATGGTTTACTATGTCTACGTACATATTTACTATGGTGAAAGCATGGTAAAATATAACATACTAAGGTTTACTGTGATTTACTATGATTTACTATGGATTTACCATGGTTTACATTAGTAAACTGTAGTACATTTTTAGCAGGGCAACTGGGTCCATCAAACTTACAAAATGGCTGCCATGTATGTAAATAATCAACACATTCCATTGTATATTTTGTATATTAACTTCTGAGGCAAATATTTCATCATGCCTTTTTTGTATATACTGTATCTATATATTTTAAACTGGCAAAATATCTAGGGACACATCACGCCAGTGAACATGGTGGGTTGTCTGATTTAATTGCTAAAATGTTGGATTAAATTATTTAGAAATGACTTTAGTATGTATACATAATTTATGTAAATTACTCTTTCAATAAATGTTCAATTCATAGGTCAAACTATATTACCATTTTGCAATGTATATATAGAAATACACCAGAACTTTGATGTAATTAAAATAACGTACATTTGATGGATAATTATATCCAGTGGAATGATATCCATTAAGCCTCCTTCCAAAATCACACTGCTTTTCAATTATGTGTGGGACATCTGTTATTTCTACTCGCAATTCATAAGGTCAGGAAAAATACGAAACGTCTCAATCATAACTCACAAACAAAGCCTCGATGAGTTCGTCGTCATGGCGACCTTTCTCCAGGAGCGTCTCAATCTGTTGTTTTGTGGCCTTTGATTCCGTCTGTATCACCTTGTTCCTGAATCACACAAAGTTGTACAGATGTTTTTGCTGAGTGGGAAATAGTTATATTTAAGTCATCATCGGCAAAATGCACCTCTAAGAACATAAAATATTGTTGCATTTTACAAGAATTCCTCAGGCACGCCCATATCTTTCTATAGAGGAACATTTATATTGTTAATTCAGTTATATTTACATGTATATAAAGCAAACTAATACCCTGCTGGCATGCATATATGTCTGGTCGTGTGTTAAGTATTTCTGTCCCCTTTAATAAAAAGTCATGTAATAAAAGTTGATAAGTGCTTCAACCTCCCACTGTTTGCAACCAGCGACTTAGTTGTGCTTTGCGTCTGACCAAGACCACCTGCAGATTAGCTGCACTTTACAGGGAGAGTCCTGAGCCCAGAATTTACAGAGCAATAATTTGTAAGGGGATGTTAAATGTCTCGAACATGGGAAAGTTAAACATCAAAGAGTGTTGTGGTTAACTTTGCTCACCTATCCATTATATTGACGATCAACTTTGTTTTGAAACTGAATATTTTGTTTAGCATTTGAACATGTTGTAGGTGCAACCTTTCAAATTGCAAACATTGTTCCGAGGTTAATAAAATAACTAAACACAAACTGGCGGGCGGTACACCTTCAATGTGCATGCTGTAGTCATAAGAACGTAATAGTAAATAAACAAATTAAAACATAGGACCTGGCCCTTTAATTACTCATACAAGTGGTGTCACCTGTTGGGTGATTGTGTACTACGACACTTTAAATGACGTGATGTTATGAGTTATTCTGTCTTCACTATACCTGGCTTTAGATGCCTCCAGTTTGTCTTTCAGGGTCTCATAATCTTGTTCCAGGGCCTTCATCTGCGCTGCCATTCGCTGACAATTATAAGACATATCTTATAACAAACTTTAACTGTATCCATTCTATAACATTAGCAACAAATGATTGTATATGGAACTTTGAAGGTTATCATTGGGAGTGCCGGAAACAAAAATGACAGTGACAATTAATGATTCGTCATAGTTTTTACATTATGTGCTTTACATAATAAGTTTGCTATAAAATAAAACTTATATTTTTGGATAGATTTGTTGAAATACCCTTGAAGCAATGCACAGATTTATGACTATAAATAAAAGAAGGAATGTAAATGTTGTTTACATATTTAGTGACTATGAATCATGTGACATTAAAATCTGATGAGCCAGGAACATTATCTACCTCTTGAGCTTCACGCCGTTCCTTTTCCGCTTTCCGGATTTGTTCTTTGTGCTGCTCAATCGCTGACATGCGCTTTGCCGACCGAGTCGTTCCTAAGAGTTCGTCATCAAGTTCAGAAGTACCAGCAGAATTTGATCGTTGTTGCATCCCAAGTTGACTCTTAAGGTCGTTCACCTTTAGTAATCACAGGGAGCATGCATTATTACACAGTTATAAATCATACCGGGGGGGGGGGGATATATTTGCTATGGTTGTACCACTTAGTGGCAGAAACGTATGTACAATTTACAAGTCCAGACAACCTATTGGAGGGGTTGAATCAATTTAAACATAAAATAGCAAAACAATTATAAAATTAAAGCTGCTTCTTCGCTAGTTTGTAAGTATTGTGAAAATGCAAGTATTATCTGCAGCGAATTTATTAAAATGAAATGAACTGTTAAAAATACTAAAAACAATCAATTATCATTCGTTATATCTGGTAACTTGTGGTAGTCAGTTGCCAGGTAGTCATTTTATCTGACTGAACTTGAGGTCCAAATGCAGTCAAAAAGAACTTGAACATAATCATATTGCACATTTATGAGCTGATTCATCTGTTCAGTAACCACAAAGGAACATGTTGTCTTATCAGAGGGTTTAAACAATAGGGTAATGTCATTAAAAAAGGGCTTGTGATGAAAATTAATCATAAACAAAATGTTTTGTTAAGTTAAAGAAAAAAGTTATGTAAATAAAAATATTATTTAAAAGCGGAAATAATAGGGCCTACTATGGTAGGGCTGCCACCAAGTTGAGGGGATGCCCACGAGAGGGCGTGGTTGGACACGTGACAGAAGGTTTCCCGCCATTGGGGAATAGTATAAATACCAGGGGAGGGAAAGACACAAGGAGATTGGAGAGACTGAGATTGTGAGAGTGAACACGTTGGTTCAGGGAAACAGTTTGTGTGTAGCCACGTGGCGCGTGATTTGTACTTTTATTTGAATTATACTTTACTGTTGGTTTATAACATTTATTATGTCGATTATAAAATAAAGATTGCTCCTGACGAGTTTGATATGAGGTGTTTGTTTATAATTCTCTTACGCCAGTACGGCGTAAGTTATCCACCAAGTTGATCCACTATATTTACTCTGCCGTTGCCTAATTATAATTAATCTAGGCAGCGGTACGACACTACATACTTTTTTCTGTAGAGTAATGATCTGCTGAGCTCGCCCTCTCCAGCCACTAGAGGCCGCCAGCAGTGACTGTACTGTGCTGCCCTCCCCCACTTCCTGTACAAGAACCTGAAACATGCAACAACTCATCACATCTGCAGATTATCAAAATCATATCAATTCCTGAAAATGTTCATCAAGTTGGAAGTATATTGTTGCCTCGTGACTTTTAAAAGACTATTAAAAACCCACCTATTCCGTGCTGTGTATGAAGGGTAGACACCTGTCAGTTTATTTAATTTGTATTTTATGTTTACCTATTTATTATCTTGTACATGTTTTATATTAATTTTACAAAATGTCATACTCATTATTTGATTATCAATATACCATTTATTTTAATAATTATCTTTAGCTAACTTATTTATTTTATTATTTATTACTATTACTTTTTATACACATTTTAGGTATTTTATTTACCTTAACAAGCTTAATATTAAAATTCTACGACACATGTATACATACTCATGTACAGCACCTCCGAATGGATATTTCTAGATTAATGGCGCTTTATAAATGTTTTTCTTCTTATTATTATTATTATTATATGATTCAAGCAATATCTATGATTACACAACTAGTACAGCAGTGACAATTCAGTTCCTACTGAAGGCCACTGGTGGTGGCTGAAACATCGATGTGAGTAGAAATTACTATAGTTGTGTAATCATAAATATTGCATGAATTGCATCAATTCCATCTACAATTTTGTAGTCAAACATCACAGCTGAATTGTGTTTTCAGTAAAAATACTTATGTTGTTATACTAAATTAATTATACAGGAAAAGTAACATATGTTTATATAACAGACTAACAGAGTTATTTGAGATTCAGCAGTAATTTAGCTTCTTGCAACCCAGCAATTCAAATTTAATGTGGCCACAATTACACATCATACACAAGAACTACCATATTTGGTGAATCTACACCTTTCTCCTAGACAGCTCAGATCATCCATCTCACAACAAGTCTCCTTTTAGCAGCAAACCTTCCAGCTACTTCTTGAGTCCAAAACAAACTTAATCAACATATGTATTTCCAATATATAAATTTAGGAGATCTCTCACACCAAGTCAATCACCCTGTTTTCTATTATTCTGGATTGCTATGCATCTGATCTCAGCTTTCTAGTAATATTATATTGTTACAGAAGTGTTATATTATGTGTTACAGGTGTGTTATTTTATAGATGTTACAGAAGTGTTATTTTACAGGTGTTACAGGTGTGTTATTTTATAGATGTTACAGAAGTGTTATTTTAAAGGTGTTACAGGTGTGTTATTTTATAGATGTTACAGAAGTGTTATTTTATAGGTGATACAGAAGTGTTATTTTATAGGTGATACAGAAGTGTTATTTTATAGGTGATACAGAAGTGTTATTTTATAGGTGATACAGAAGTGTTATTTTATAGGTGTTACAGAAGTGTTATTTTATAGGTGTTACAGAAGTGTCATTTTATAGGTGTTACAGAAGTGTAATTTTATAGGTGTTACAGAAGTGTCATTTTATAGGTGCTACAGAAGTGTTATTTTATTGGTGTTACAGAAGTGTTATTTTATTGGTGTTACAGAAGTGTCATTTTATAGGTGTTACAGAAGTGTCATTTTATAGGTGTTACAGGTGTCATTTTATAGGTGTTACAGAAGTGTTATTTTATAGGTGATACAGAAGTGTTATGTTATAGGTGATACAGAAGTGTTATTTTATAGGTGATACAGAAGTGTTATTTTATAGGTGATACAGAAGTGTTATTTTATAGATGATACAGAAGTGTTATTTTATAGATGATACAGAAGTGTTATTTTATAGGTGATACAGAAGTGTAATTTTATAGGTGTTACAGAAGTGTCATTTTATAGGTGTTACAGAAGTGTCATTTTATAGGTGTTACAGAAGTGTTATTTTATAGGTGTTACAGAAGTGTTATTTTATTGGTGTTACAGAAGTGTTATTTTATTGGTGTTACAGAAGTGTTATTTTATTGGTGTTACAAAAGTGTTATTTTATAGGTGATACTGAAGTATTATTTTATAGGTGATACAGAAGTGTTATTTTATAGGTGTCACAGAAGTGTCATTTTATAGGTGTGACAGAAGTGTCATTTTATAGGTGTTACAGAAGTGTCATTTTATAGGTGTTACAGAAGTGTTATTTTATAGGTGTTACAGAAGTGTCATTTTATAGGTGTTACAGGTGTCATTTTATAGGTGTTACAGAAGTGTTTTTTTATAGGTGATACAGAAGTGTTATTTTATAGGTGATACAGAAGTGTTATTGTATAGGTGATACAGAAGTGTTATTGTATAGATGATACAGAAGTGTTATTTTATAGGTGATACAGAAGTGTTATTTTATAGGTGTTACAGAAGTGTCATTTTATAGGTGTTACAGAAGTGTCATTTTATAGGTGTTACATAAGTGTTATTTTATAGGTGTTACAGAAGTGTTATTTTATTGGTGTTACAGAAGTGTTATTTTATTGGTGTTACAGAAGTATTATGTTTATAGGTGTTACAGAAATGTTATTTTATAGGTGTCACAGAAGTGTCATTTTATAGGTGTTACAGAAGTGTCATTTTATAGGTGTTACAGGTGTCATTTTATAGGTGTTACAGAAGTGTTTTTTTATAGGTGTTACAGAAGTGTCATTTTATAGGTGTTACAGAAGTGTTATTTTATAGGTGTCACAGAAGTGTCATTTTATAGGTGTTACAGAAGTGTCATTTTATAGGTGTTACAGGTGTCATTTTATAGGTGTTACAGAAGTGTTTTTTTATAGGTGATACAGAAGTGTTATTTTATAGGTGATACAGAAGTGTTATTGTATAGGTGATACAGAAGTGTTATTGTATAGATGATACAGAAGTGTTATTTTATAGGTGATACTGAAGTGTTATTTTATAGGTGTTACAGAAGTATTATTTTATAGATGATACAGAAGTGTTATTTTATAGGTGTTACAGAAGTGTTATTTTATATGTGTTACAGAAGTGTTATTTTATAGATGATAGTGAAGTGTTATTTTATAGATGATAGTGAAGTGTTATTTTATAGGTGTTACAGAAGTATTATGTTTATAGGTGTTACAGAAATGAAAATATGCTGCCACAACATGGCTGCATATGGATTTTTATGCTGGCAACAACGCGAGATGAGTGGTGAATGGCCAGTAATTTATGTTAATCTTGGCACGTGACAAGATAACAGTCACTTCGCCCAGCGTAAGCAGACGGAGTGGGTTTGGAAATTTTGGTTGCTTTCTGCGTTCACCGTTTGCGGCGATATTTTTGCGATTTATATACATCTGCCGTTGCTGGATTCGCGGTTGCGTCGCCCCGTCCGTTCCTGCCGCTGTCATCCTGCGCACGAGGTGATTGTTGACGCTGTTCGAAGATTTACCCAGCTGAGTGTTTTTTCCTTTGTTCTCCGCCATCTTGTTTTAATTCTCGTCACTGGCCTTACATGTTAACATGTCTGTTCCGATTTCTCCGTGTCAGATTTTAGTCTTGGGTCATAGTTATGTTTACTGGGTTGGGGCGTTTGTTCGGTCGGCGGGCCCGACTTCGGCCGGTCTGTTTGACGATTTTACGGTGGCGGGCCGACCCTGCGAGATTGCCTACGAGGGAATCCGCGGAGCAACGGTCGCCACCTTATTATCGCCCTCCGTCATGTCCCGGGTTGTTGCGCGTCGCGCGGACGTTGTCATCCTTCATATTGCTGGAAATGATATATGCGGACGGTCTGCCAGTCCGCCTATCATGGTTGCATTGGATGTACTTCGTCTCGCGCGTCGCCTCCTCGAATCCGGTACTAAACGGGTGGCCGTTTGTCAGGTTTGCCGACGCAGTCGCTGGCGCGGCCTTTCCTACGAGGAAGGCGCCGCCCGAGTCATCGAGATCAACCGTTATCTCGAGGCCTTTTGCCGTGACTCGGACGGTGTTTTCTTCTGGAGGCATAAGCGACTGTGGAATAGCGTGCACGAGGTTTTTCGCGCCGACGGCGTCCATTTTAACGATGTGGGGAACTACCGGTTTTATCGTAGCCTGAGGGGAGCGATGATGAAGGCTGTTCAGCAGATGTTCAGGTGACCGGGGGGAGTTTGCTAGCGTCTTGATGTATCGCTTTCTATTTGTATGTTTTATCTCATGTATCTGCATTTTGAATAAAGGATATGAAACCCTCCCTACTTTTACATTGATGACACTGGCAGGTTTGACATTGGCGCCTAGTTCGGTTCCTCTGACGGCTTGTATATATATAGGTCCTGTTGTGATTGTCATTTCCCGCTATAACACGTCTGGCTCTTCTCTTTGGTTAGTGGTGCCTTGTGCTTCAGGGTGGTTGTCACATGTTATGTTTTCCTGCCTTGTAGTGTGTATCACTGTTTGCTGCCCTGTCATGTTGTTTACTTAGTTCCTTGGAGAGTTCTCGTGTTTCTCCCTGTTGTCCCATTACATGCACTGTTGTGCTCTTAGTCACGGTTTTGCTGCTCTGGCAGTTGTTTGTATGTTGCCCTGTTGGGTTTCTTCGTGTTTCCTGTGTTATGTTTTCCAGTTTTGTAGTGGGTGTGTCCCTGTTGCTCACCTGTCACATTGTGTTACTTGGTTAATTTGACAGGTCTCATGTTCTCCCTGTTGGATAATTACATGCATTGTAGTGCTATTTGTCACTGTTTTGCTGCTCCTGCAGTTTTTTGCATGTTGCCCTGTTGGGTTCCAGTTAATTCATTCGTGCTTACTTCGGTCTTGGCTGCCAGGCATTGTAGTGCTGGTGTCACTGTTTGCTGTCTTGACAGTTTTTGCTTGGCAGCTGCATCTTTTGTGTTTGTCAGTGTTTTGCTCCTGTGTCTCTATTCGCGTATATACATACCGTAGTGCTTGTGTCACTGTTTGCTGCTATTGCAGTTTGGTACATGCTGTTTTCTGGTTTCCCTGCTACCACCTTGTTATCTCTATGTGTTCTCCTGTCACCCCTGGGTTGCTCAGCATTGTAGTGCTTGTGTCACTGTTTGCTGCTCTCGCAGTTTTTTGCTGGACAACCTATCCCTTCTTTGGTCTTCTGCTTCTCTCTTTTCACGCTTCTCTCGGTACTATGACCACTGTTTTCCTTGGTAGTTGTTTTTTGCTCATAGCGTTTCCGCTGCTTGGTTCTAGGTTCTTGTGATTCAATTCCGCGGGCATTCCGTGACTGCGTCTTTCTGATCCAGTGATCATTGTCAGCCTTGTTTGTTCATATATCCTTGCTACGCATGTATTCTGTGATGTTTTTCTTTTATATGCCTTGTCTATCTCGCTTCTTCTGTGTTCTTGTTATTGCAGCATGCCGCCGGCCAGGACGACCCGAGGCCGAGGCCGTGGCCGCCCTTCGCACCAAGCTTCATCCGTGCGTCGCACCCGTTCCCGAACCCGGGCTGTGCCACCTGATATGGACGCAGACTGCGCTGCCCCCTCTGGGACTGTCCCGGCACGTTCGCCGCCCTTTGTGGACCCTGCCGGTTACCAGCCAGTGTCGTTCGGTCGCCCGCCCGCGCAGTGTGCCGAGGTGCAGGACTTTGACACTGCGCCTGGCCTTCGGGCGGTTATTGATGACTCGGCCTTGCCCCGCAGCGCGTGGGAACTCGATATGGAGCGGCGAGTGATCTCCTCCGAGCGCATGTTGGGGGAGATTCGGACATTAGTGTCGAACTTGCGCCCGACTGCTCCCACTGCCGCCCTGGGCAGTGCCGCTCAGTCTGTTTCGGCAGATTTGCCAACTGGGGAGGGGCGCCATGCCGTTCCTCTTGTACCAGCAGCTGCTGGCTCTGCCTTCCCTGACGCCCCGTGGCCCTCGGTGGACACCTTCTTTCCAGGTGGGAGAATTCCACGCTCTGGCACCTTGGGCGCACGTCAACCCGGTCATCGTCCCGTACAGCATCTCCCCAGCCGGCTTAGGCAGTCTTTAAGCTCGTTAATGCAGGCGTCACTTACTACGTCTTCCCGCTTACATTATGAGCGTGCATGGAAGAAGCTAATTGCGTTTCATGATTCTCTATGTCTTCCCACTCAACTGCCTGTATCTGTGCCCATGATGCTATTGTTTATTGCACACCTGCATGCCGCTGGCTCTGCTCCAGCTTCTATTGTGTCCACGGTGTCGGCTGTCGCCTATTTCCATAAGATTAATGGTCATGCCGACCCGTCTCATTGCTTTGCTGTCGCTAAAGTTTTAGCTGGTGTTAGGAGTCTTGGTGCGGTTCCTGATGTCCGTCTGCCTGTCACGCTGCCTGTGCTGTCTCGTCTAGTGCATGCATTACCTGCGTTATTCTCGTCCCACTATAAGTGTCTCATGCTCCGGGCCATGATGGTCCTGGCCTTCAAGGCGTACTTACGCATTGGAGAAATGGTTCCTCGTTCTCGGGGCATGGTACACAATTGTTTAAACTTAGAGGATGTGTTGCTCTCTGGCGACCTGATTACCATTTCTTTCCGACGCTTTAAACATAGTGCTCTTCAAGGTCCTCAATCTTTACAAATTCAGGGTACCTGCTCTCCTGGGTCATCTATCTATGTAGCTGCCTTCCTTCGTGACTTTCTCCGGGCTAGGGGTGCCAAACAGGCCTTGCTGTTTGCTTACCCGGATGGCTCTCCTATGCTCCGGAGGGAATTTGACGTTGCGTTGAAGCAGCTGTTAATCTTCTGTGGCTACCGAACTAGTGCATTTAAGGGCCACAGTTTCCGCATCGGGGCCGCCACGGCTGCCGCGTTGCGGGGCGAGTCTGATGCTCAGATTCGCGCGGCAGGCAGATGGACATCAGATGCTTTCCGGCGATATATTCGCATTGCGTAATGTTTTCATGTCTTTTATACATTTCGCTGTAGTTGTTCCGTTCGTCGTATTGGTGGGGCGGTCACATGTGGCTCGGTGACCGGTGGCGTAATTGCCCCACTTCTAGGTGTAGGCTAAATAATTATTCGACATTTACTATCTGGTTAGTGTAGATTAGGGTTGGTGTGAATGAACGGTGTGATTGATTAATACATTATAATACTTAATAATGATAAGGTTTTATAACCACAGCATTAATGCTACTATACGTTGTATGTTGAAATGTGGGCTCTGTCTACCTGAGGGGGAGGTGACGCGTATGAGGCTCTGTCATAAGCCTGGCCTTGGGGAGTAGAGCCCACATTTCTTTTTCTTTTAACAATTTTATAAGCAATAAACGTCATTACTTTGGCCATCTTTCATCGCTACTTTTGACTCGTGTTGGTGCTTGCATAAATGAAAATATGCTGCCACAACATGGCTGCATATGGATTTTTATGCTGGCAACAACGCGAGATGAGTGGTGAATGGCCAGTAATTTATGTTAATCTTGGCACGTGACAAGATAACAGTCACTTCGCCCAGCGTAAGCAGACGGAGTGGGTTTGGAAATTTTGGTTCCCACCCTTCCCTCCCATTAGTGTCAGCTTTAGGGAAGCAGGGTAGCGTGTACTTCGTTGGTGGACGAGGGGTTGTTAGCATATCTCAATGCTTTCCCCATTTTCTTAGTCCAGGTGGACACTGTGTTCACGGGGTTTTAATGCCGAGACAGCTCGCTTCTTTTCCACCGACGTTATTACCCTGCTTCATGGTTTAGGGGGCGTAATTGCCCCACTTCTAGGTGTAGGCTAAATAATTATTCGACATTTACTATCTGGTTAGTGTAGATTAGGGTTGGTGTGAATGAACGGTGTGATTGATTAATACATTATAATACTTAATAATGATAAGGTTTTATAACCACAGCATTAATGCTACTATACGTTGTATGTTGAAATGTGGGCTCTGTCTACCTGAGGGGGAGGTGACGCGTATGAGGCTCTGTCATAAGCCTGGCCTTGGGGAGTAGAGCCCACATTTCTTTTTCTTTTAACAATTTTATAAGCAATAAACGTCATTACTTTGGCCATCTTTCATCGCTACTTTTGACTCGTGTTGGTGCTTGCATAAATGTTATTTTATAGGTGTTACAGAAGTGTTATTTTATAGGTGTTACAGAAGTGTTATTTTATAGGTGTCACAGAAGTGTTATTTTATAGGTGATACAGAAGTGTTATGTTATAGTTGTTACAGATGTGTTATTTTATTGTTATTATTCTAACCTTCTGAGCCAGTCTCAAGTCCTGCTTCAAGGCCTGAGTCTGGTTCCTGTATTCTGTCGACTTCATTTCCACCTGACGCAGTTTCTCCTGCAGCGTCCTCAGTTCGTCTTCTCCCACCGACTACAGACAACACAAGACACACGTCAACTGTGTGAATGTCTACAGACTACAGACAACACAAGACACACGTCAACTGTGTGAATGTCTACAGACTACAGACAACACAAGACACACGTCAACTGTGTGAATGTCTACAGACTACAGACAACACAAGACACACGTCAACTGTGTGAATGTCTACAGACTACAGACAACACAAGACACACGTCAACTGTGTGAATGTCTACAGACTACAGACAACACAAGACACACGTCAACTGTGTGAATGTCTACAGACTACAGACAACACAAGACACACGTCAACTGTGTGAATGTCTACAGACTACAGACAACACAAGAGACATGTAAACTGTGTGAATGTCCACGTCTATATGAATTTGTCTGGACACTGTGCCTGTTCACCAAATGCATTTTGCTGACCGAGTCATTCCAAAGAGTTCATCATCAAGTTCAGAAGTACCAGCAGAATTTGATCGTTGCTGCATCCCAAGTTGACTCTTAAGGTCGTTCACCTTTAGTAATCACAGGGAGCATGCATTGTTTGCCAGTGAGACTTAATTAGCTGTCTGGTAACATTTACGTAACACATCACAAAGTTATAAGTTATACCGGGGGATATATATATATATACATTGCTATGGATGTACCACTTAGTGAAAAAGGGACGTGTGTTCTTGTGGCACAGATCCACAGACAGAGACACATGTTCTGCATGACTGAACAACAGTGCTGAATGAGAGGACGGGAACCAAAAGAAAAACCAGCAAAGGAAAATATCCTCATGTAAGAAACTTGATTCCTGATTTATGTGAACAATGATGAAGAATGTGCATTTGTTTCATTTGTGAAAAAAAAATATTTTGCTGTGCTCGTCACAATGGGATAACATAATTTGCTATATATGGTTAAACACAACAATTGTAGCAGAATAATGTTTTATGTTTTTCAAGGTTGATTATTTGAAAAACTCCTTCAATGGATTTTGTCAGATGTTAAGGGACAGTTTATAAGATGACATCAGAGATGCACAGGAATGACGTCATTAAAGACAAGATAACCTTCAGTACAAAGGTAATCATGTTGATATAGTTTCATTCCGCCAACATCTAAAAACCTATCTCTTTAATGCTGCCTATCCTCCTTAGCCTCCTAGCTTTTCCATCCATCCGTTGACGACTCACGCATTGCTTTCGATTATGAGATTGATTAATCCCCTGGTTTTGTCGCGCCACTGAGCTTGATTTTCGAGGATATTGGCGCAAAAGAAGTTACTATTATTATTATTACTATATTCACTAAACCAATATATATCATGGAAAATAGCAAAGGCCCAGTAATGCACCCAAATGCATGGGTAAGTAAAACTTATGAGATCAAACATGTTGGATGTTGATCCCGAACATGGTACATTTACATCATGGTATTTTCCCAATGGCAATGTCTGTGCCCGCTTGAATTGGTACTATGGTAGGGCTGCCACCAAAGTGAGGAGATGCCCACGAGAGGGCGTGACAGAGCCCTCCAGGTTGAGGGGATGCCCACCAGAGGGCGTGGTTGGACACGTGACAGAAGGTTTCCCGCCATCGGGGATTAGTATAAATACGAGGGGAGGGAAAGACATGTGGAGATTGGAGAGACTGAGATTGTGAGAGTGACACGTTGGTTCAGGGAAACAGTTTGTGTGTAGCCACGTGGCGCGTGATTTGTACTTTTATTTGAATTATACTTGACTGTTGGCTTATTACATTTATTATTTCAATTATAAAATAAAGATTGCTCCTGACGAGTTTGATATAAGGTATTTGTTTATAATTCTCTTACACCAGTAGAGCGTAAGTTATCCACCAAGTTGATCCCGATATATATGGCCTATATTTACTCTGCCATTGCCTAATTATAACTAATCTAGGCAGCAGTACGACAGTACTAACCCTCTCATTTGGAGACGGGTCCTTGCGTCGATACGTTGAGTTGCCACTGGAGGGGCTGGTGTTTGTAGCTGCTTGTGCCTGAAACAATGAAAGTAACTGTGCACGTTGGTCACAGATAATATCGATACAAAATGTGTTTTGATCAAGACGTTTCTCTTCTTGATATGTAGCAACTTAATGCTGTGGTAATGAATACAAATATATGCTGTTTTCTGGTAATTTTATATCATATATGCAGAGTGCATATACAAAGTTTGTGTGAATTTAACAGACTATGATACTGTCACAATCTATCACCTATGAATGTATGGTGTGTTTATTAACACTAGTTCCTGGTTAATTTGTGAAAACATCAGATCTCCAAAAGGCTTAGTTTATTTTCAGTCACACTGTCGCATTGAACAAAACATCCTAGATTAGTTTCCTTATATATATTTTTAAAAACACTGGGATTCAGTTATGATGATTACAAAAGGTTTTCTCAACAAGGTATTACTACAGTCATAAAGTCATAAGAAGGGTTACATTACCCCTGTTGTTTTATTTACATAATACATACACACACACATATATATATATATATATATATATATATATATACACATATTATATATACATATTATATATATACACATATTATATATATATATATATATATATATATATATATATTATATATATATTAATTTCTAGCTGAAATATGTTTTATTTACAAAGAATTGTTTGTATGGTTTATTAACCTATAAATATAAAATAAACAGATTTATGGAAGGCATACAAACATCAAATAATGTATTTTAATTAAACTTATTTTATAGTACAGTGACAGTTGTTGCTACATGATGACCTTTGACCTACCTCTTTCTGAAGGTCAAGACATTTCTTGGCCATCTGCTTCACCTTTGTACGTTCCGTCTCCAGCTCAGCAGTCAACTCACGCACTTTCTTCGAAAGTTCAACGATCTTCGATGACGCTGCCTCAGCTGCAATGCCCCCTGGTGGCAATCCGGTAAAGGCAGCCACCTCTTGTTTTTTCCGCAGTTTCCGCAATTCGAAGTCACGTTCACTGAGCAGTTTGTAAAGTCGGCCATTTTCATCTTTCATTTCCTAAAGTCAAATGAACAAATTTTCCTGGTAAATTATGTTTTATTCATAATATAATATAATATAATATAATATAATATAATATAATATAATATAATATAATATAATATAATATAATATAATATAATATAATATAATAAAATATAATATAATATAATATAATATAATATAATATAATAACTTTATTGTCCAATTCATATAATGGAAATACATTTTGCACTTTGGAGGTTGCATAAAAACACAATATTTAAGTCACGTAGTAACGCATGTATACAGTAAAATCAAGCATGTAAATATGTAAACGTTAGCTAAAAATATAAATATGATATAATTTGGAATAAATAAATATACTAAAACAATATAACAATATTATAATAAGATAAATTAATTAATTAATTAATACATGGCTTTTTGATTTTTTGTATACCACCATGCTATTTTGTGCTGAACATTGTTATTACTTTTTGATATTGCGTTGTCATCCAATTTTGTGTGGTTTGATAAATTTCCTCTCTTCTAATTCAGGAGTATAAAATAACTAAAATAATGACAGTGCCACACAGCAATAGCAGGACTGACAACACTATCATGAAAACAGAAACTGAAGAAGGAAAATGGACATAGGATGGATATAGCAGGGGTCGAAATAGTGTAGTCTTGGAGTACAAGGACTACCATAAATTCGGTCGGACTACCAAAGATGATGACAGCAGTAGTCTGATGGATTACCACACAATTTGGGAATATTTTTCAAATGTTGTGTTTGTCATGTCATTTTGCTTACACCTGGGCCATGTATGACTACCAGATATGTCTGAGGACTACCAGATTTCCCAACTAAGTAGTCCTGCTGACCACCAGAAAATGTTGAGTTATTTCTACCCATGTATAGACAAGAAACATCTGACGGACACCACTAAGAAAAAGTTAACGATGCCTGATACTATGAGGGATTATATAAGACATATTGATGACTAACAACACAGGACAACAGAACAATATACTGAAACTCACCCGCATTTGGTCATTGAGGTGTAGTACGAGTTCCTCTGAATAGATGGAGCCACTGTTTGGGGGCTCACTAAGCTGCAACAAGTACATTAAACTTGTTTGGATGGTTATCAGGATTGTGGTTCAACGGGAATGGCATGTCATTATTCATTAACTGTAGCGCAAGTGTGCTTTCTATTTATATAATTTTATAAATATTTTGATGATCGTAACTTGTAAGCAAACAATTGTAGACATTGTAGAAATTAATAAAATGATATATTTTATACTGTTATGGTGCATAGGTGCATAATACATTTTCTTTACATAAAATTTTACTTAATTTTTCAAGCACCATAATTTATGTTTATAGTAACCTATTTATATTATTTTTAAGTGGTTTTCATAGTTCATGTTTGAGCATTGTTTCTAAGCAGCCAGCTGTTTCAAAAGTAACTGCTACCATTGTTTCAATATGTCTTTTTGCTTAGTATAGCATTCAGTTCCGGCATTCATATCGTTTCAAAACTTAGGCAATTTTGTTCTGCTATGACAAACTGCAACACTTAAATTTGTTCTCTAAAAATAATATAACCCAGTATTTTTATAGGTCCTCGTGAATGCATCCGTAATTCCGTATAATACATACATACATATATACATACAGTTGGTTATGTTATATATATTATATTATTTATATCTTATTTTATTAATAAATATAATTACTATTTACATTAAACGTTATTATATTAATTTATCATAACACATTATTATCTACTATCATATTATTAACTAATTAATGAAATTTAAAATTATTAATTACAATTCCTGTAATTAACATAATAATATACATGTATATTAATACATTTGTTTGTATACACTAACTTTGAAGCATTGTAACACATTTCTTACAAGGCATCAAATCCAAATCCATGCACACAGTCCATTCAAAGTGTGCATAATTATATTTATGTATAAACATAACATTACATGTTCATCAATACAAGTGTGACACAAATATAAAATGAATATATATTTCCTGTTGTCCAAAATGTATTTAAGATTTCCTGCACCACAGATTTGTGTAAGCACAAACACGGCATTGCCTAAATCACCCATACACCAACCTTCAGGTCCAAATCATCATTGACTCCAAAAGTGACACTTTTTGCTGTCTCCTTTGCCCCTTTCTTTGTGCTTTCTGTCAGTTTCTTTTGCTTTCTCCGTGCCAACTTTTCTTGCTGCTTCTGTTGCAATTTGTCAAATTGCAGCTTCAGATCCTCGGCTGACTCTACGGTTGTCATGGTTACAACCTTGATATTGGCTGGAATTCAGTTTTGTGTTTCACAGTATTCCCAGATTCCTGTATCGAAGTTTGACAAAAATATTATTCAGAAAAAAATATGACCTATCAGCTTAAAATAAGTATGTAAACTGTTGTATATGTGCAGCAGGTTGTGCTTATTATTATCGCTATATACAGTTGCTATTAGGTGTAAATTCACACTTTATTAGGTCTATAATACTGTATCTATGTTTCTGCATGTCGATCCTCTCTTCATAGTTATTTATCTCGTGTTGGTCGTACTGACATAACAAGCAGGAGATTATGTTATTTACACTAACATACCTTGCATGGAGTTGATTCCAAGAATCATCACCTGAATGAATGGTTTGATGTAAAATATTGACAGATAATTGACTAGACCAGTTATAAAACCATACATTTTATTATTAATAGTGATCAGTGTCTTATTTGTGTACTGTGTTTTTAAATAGGTGATTGATATTTATGTTGATTTATAATATACCTACATTTCTGCCAATGATACACTGATGGAATATAGGTGTTTGACATTAACCTAGATGAATTATGTTGTGAATCAATTATTTTATGACAATGCTCATTGCGGCTGTTAGGTTAAAAGTACACAAAACACGATTAAATATGTTTTGAGGCATGTTTAGCAGCTCAAATTGTCACAATGTAGCATGGATTGTAGCCATCTTATTAAATTGCCAAATTATTTGCTAAAGATAACGGCTTATTTACACAATAGCATATTTTAATAACAATAATATGTGCATCTTTTTAAAAACTTAATTGATGTATTTTGATATATTGAGCACATTCACAAGTATACATCTGATGATCATTAGCATAAATGTAATTTACCCATTGACATTGATGAGATAAACGCACACATACGACACAAACAGTTTTCGACTGGTACCTGATGAACGCAATTTGTGAAAATTAATTGTGGCAATGAATTGACTGAATAATTAAATTGTACTGTCACTGTCAGTGCAATGGTATTTAGGCAAAATACTAGTTGCATTGAGGTGGGCCCGTAATATACACATCTAATTGCAAATCCATACCGTCTTTTAGGTGATAAGACCGTTTAATTTGTAATCACTATACTGGTTAGTATTACAAGTAAGCACGAATTTGTATGTGACCGCTACCATCCTAAGCAAAATAGCTGGGCGATAATATAGGGCAGTACGTATAAACATTCCTGCAAACAAAATGAGTAATCGTACTCACTCCGGAGAACCTTAGCTTGTAACACAAGTCAATACGTTAATAACATGCCTACTATTAACCGATCAATTGATATGTATGTTTATTGAAGTGTGATATAAACATAGACTCGATCGGCGTTGCCCCGACAACGTCCAAAATACGCGATGCCACTGAAGATGGTTGTGCCACCTAGTGAGCAAATTAAAATTAGGAAAGTACTATCTATTTCAGATGGAGTCAAACCACATTTGCCTTTTCCATTATAACGTTTCCTTCGTTTCCTTCTAATCTTGATGAGATCTGTTATTGACAATTTTCACAGCATATTTACCCTACATAGATAGAGGTTCAGTGAAAAATTCGTGAACCTTTAATACCTCAGGCCCCCACAAACTTCTTTCAAACCTTACACCCCTCCATTTCTGCTTGAACCACCCACGGATTTTCCCTGATTACATCACTAAGCAAAATGACAACTGCCATAAGTTGATAACTCTGATGCCACGCTGCACACACACACACACAAAATTCTACTCACTCCACACTACATATGTGCTCACAGATATTCAGACAATTTAACCTGCATAATGCTGTTTTATAGGGTACTCTTTGGTTGCACGGGTAATGGCGGACGAGCACCTTAATTATTGTGTTTGTACATCATATTCTGATTATGTAGTAGTGCAAAACCCCTACTGGGGTGGGCATCACGCACTAGTATGGTTGGTTGGTTTCAAGATGGCTGGATTCATGTTATCTGGAACTGGAATAAGAATGTTTGTACTTGGGAAATGGGACTATGGGATTAGGGTGGAGTGGATGGAAAAAAGGATAGCACATGCAGTGTTGGGGGAGGGTGAGGGTGCAGGGTGTGGAGGGGGACAGGGGTGGTGGTGTTGTGTTGTGTATGGGATGTAACTGAAGGGTGTAGTTGTCAGGTATTTCGTAGCATTCCCATCAGGTGCGCCACTCCATATTAACAGTTTTCGTTACTTTTCTATCCGATGTCTCACTCCTGTCAAGTCAAAAAATTAAGATAAAAAACGTAATGTTTACCCTTACAAAAAAGCCAATGGTATACTACTGATTACCATTGAATACCATTCATTCAGTATCAATGACATTTCAGCAGTACTCAGTGGTACTCTCAACGGTAATTAAAAATACCATTCAATACCACTGAACGGTGCAAAGAATCCAAAATATCATTCAAAATATCATTAAAAAACATTCAGATACCATTCAAATACCCTTGGCCATAATACTCCGTAGAACCATCCAAGAACCATTCAAATACCATTCAAAAACCAATGGTATTTGAATGTTTTTTTTGTAAGGGTATATATATAAATGCCCACTGACACACGTGATAAAAACAAGTCTATGTGTATATTTAGTGAATCCATAATTAAGCGTCTCCTCGCAAATCACGGGACCGTTTGTTATGCAAACTACCCCTGGCGACTGTTTCACCCGTGAGGACAGCACAAATATCTGCCCCAGTTTGAAGACGGGAAAAACACTTTCTGGGAATTCCTGTAAACCGATCCGCACAATCGCACGAGCAGCTGAATCGGTTTGCACATTTGTTTCTACACACGTTGCAAATATATATATATATATATATATATATATATATATATATATATATATATATATATATTTACAACGTGTGTAGAAACAGATATATATATATATATATATATATATATATATATATATATATATATATATATATATATATATATATATACGGGTCTATGAAGTTGTGATGTGTCATTTAATTATGTGTTGGGATGGGAAGAAAACATTTTGAATTGTAATAAAATATAACAATGTAAAACAAAATATTTCTACTTTCTTCCTTATTTCAAAAGTTAGGTATTCAGTTGATATGTGTAATGATCTGAAATGTGTGGTCTACGTAACGGCGACAACGTTTCACAGCACACGGCGGCTCACTGAACCAAATGTATTCCGTCAGTTTCAGTGAACGACTAATAATTAGAAGAAATAGTCAAAGCTTTCCTTTTCTATGTATGTATACATTCTAAGAAACTTGATGCACTTAAAATTATTTCAGCATGCTATGCTATTCAGTTTTTGTGACATTACGTATGGTAAGTTCTTATACAGCGCAATATTTAATCTTCATGATTGCTCGAAGCGCTTTATACTTTACTCCCTGACACACGCAGAACGGTCCAATCAAACACCATCTTGACAGGAAAGTCTGCAGCCACGCTGCAATTAATGCGTAACAACTATCAGCACGCAAAATATCCATCACTGTCTATAGCCAGGTACTCATTTATATAGTTGAATGAACTGGAGCGATATATAGCGTAACAAGTCTTGTCTACTGTTTGACACGGAAGCATAGGATTCAAGCCCGGGTTCTCTTAGCTAAGAACCCGAAGCTTTAGCTACTGCGCTACCAATGACGACATTATCTGATTTGTTACCAGACTGACTTTCGATTTCTTTCAGACTTCCGCATGTAACAGAATGCTGTATAACAATTGTTCTTGATAGGCCATCTCTACTGCCTTGTTCGCCAGGCGGCAGCACCAATTTCAACACTAAATAAAGCACGCGGAAGGATTCGAGTCCCGCATTTCTTCCTTAAGTCGCAACAAAACAACATGGATTAAAGGAAGTTGTCCGGCAGCAGATATATTCAGCCGTGGTGTCACGCTATGTTGACTGGAGTCATGCTCTATTGAATTTATACGTCGATTCATGTACAACGTCAACCGTACACATGGATACATGTGTGAAGCATGACATGACAGTTCGAAGATATCTAGACGCAATCTCGGGTCAACCGACATACCTGTTGTCGGAGCAGCATTGTCAAGTACACGGCACGCGATCCCTACAGTTGGGATCTGTTCTGCACATTTCCACGCCCGGTACAGGTAAGTGTCTGTTCATGGATACGCGTCACGACATAGATGGGAACAGTTGGGATCGGTTCTGCACATTTCCATGCCCGCTACAGGTAAGTGTCTGATCATGGATACGCGTCACGGCATAGACGGGAATGACGGTTCAGTGTAGTCGCTGATTCGGAACGCTCTTCTTGATAGTCCGTTACGACCCTTTGTAGTGAATTTTGATCACCGACGGTTCAGTGTAGTCGCTGATTCGGAACGCTCTTGGTAGGCCATTACGACCCTTTGTAGTGAATTTTGATCACAGTTGCTATAAAAATATTTGCCCTTACACGACGCACGTATCGGACAGTGGTATGTATTACCTGGACGCACGACACCGCAAAGTACGCAGTTTATGCATGATTGCATCTTGTGTTTTCGCCAACGTCTGTTGTGAGTGCTTATCTAGATAGCGGACGAGGTTCCGCTTCGTTGCGCAAACAAAGGAGTACAAAAGTTGTTCAGCTCTGGCAATCTACCGGAAGAACAATTACCTGGCATTCTGTACGGGTCGACCTACGAAGATAGTAATCATTCCGGGTATAGGTCGCTGCGGACGTCACTGTTAGATGAAAGGTGATACTCACAGGAGTGTCTTCGCATGGTCAAGACGTTCTTTGCGTTGTTCTTCGACCGTTACATGTGGACAATTGGTAGAATGAGGCATTCCAGTGTGATATCTCGGTCACGCCGGTCGGGTTTTCGGTAAAGATCTCGGGGGCAAGTGAAGAATCATTGTGGGTGAGGAAGTGCGTTCAAAGTGAATGATTTGAGCGAATGTTGTGTGTGTGCCGCGACGGATATCTTTAGTCAGGCGTAACACGTCGCGTTCGTGTCGCTGTGTACGGCGTGATAGTAAACCCTTCAGTCAGGTTATGTTATACACAGATCATTCTAGCACAAGTCAACTTTAAAGCTGCTTACGTTGTCGTAATTTGTCCATAATTTTTGTTTGTTTTACAGATGCGCCTTGTTGACGCGACGTCAACGGTTGACGGAGGCCGGACGGATTACAACTGTGTTAGATATATTAAAAGTGGGTGAACAGTCTCAGCGTCAATAGAACACATTACAATTGAAACTATACGAAGAAGCGGTAAACGACGCAACTAGTTTGGCTTTGTTCCAACGTGAGCGATATTAGCGGAATAACGTAAATTCATCACATCGCAAGTGAAAATAAACTAAGAAGCGGCAAACGGCACGAACGCTTTATCCGTGCTGACTTGAGCGATAATAGCGGAACAACGTCGATTCATCTCTTGCAAGTGGAAATAGTTCGGCGTCGTTGTGACGTGGGCGATAATAGCGGAATAACGACGGTGCGGCGGCGCATTCCGAGTGAGGACACGCCGGCAGCGGGACGTATCCGAGCGGCCGCGGTATGCTCGACGCCGCCGACGTAAGACTACAGCCGGCGACGACGATGATGATGACGTCATCGTCGCCGCTGCGACCGGAAGTCGCCCAGCAGCCCATCCAGTTCGTGCAGTTGCCGCCGTGGCCGTGTCGCGTGCCGGCGCGCTGCTTTCGCGGGTCGCACATCGTCTACATGCTGGCGCTGTGCATCTGCTTCCAGACGTTCTTCTTCCTCGCCTACCATAACGGCAGCAGCGGCGACGCCTCGGTGCCGTCGGAACAGTACGACGAGGCTCTGCAGGCGATGAGCCCGGGCGCTGGCGGGGAACTCGTGACGTATCCGCCCGTGCCCAATCTCACGGCCATGCGGCGCAAGTGGCGTCGCGAGGCGGGGAAGTTCCTGCGGGCGTACGAGGCCGTGTGCGCAGCCGGATGGCCCGCGCAGAATCAGTCGACATGGGGTAATCAGACTGGTGCCACATTCTCCTTCTACCCCGTTCGGCCACGGAACGTCACAGCCCCGCGACCGATCGCGAACCCTTTCGTGGCGGGAATGAGCGTTAATATGACGTCACAGCTACCGCTCTGTCCGTGCGTGCCAAGCGGACTAAGTAAGTTCGGCGTGGTTGTTTGTGATTGACATAGAATCAGTGATAAGTTGGAGTATTCACAAGAATTAATATGCGATTTTTTCGCGTATGTCATGAGTCGATGACATCACTTATACTGATGTTACCGTCTAGACACGATCGTGAATTAATCTGTCTTCTTTAGTACAAGGAGGGTGCTTGATCTTATCTTTTTTATGTTCTTATTGCGTTAGTAGACATTGTGAACATGTACCATGTGACGAATGGTGTTTAGTTAGTTTATAAAGCTCGTAACAATGTTCGCAATTTTAAACTTCCACCCGCAATACATTCAGTTTGTTTCAAAACAAGTTTTAGTGGCAATAATGCTGACGCGAACCAACTTAAGTGCATTCCCTTTTGCTGTTGAAATTTTCCACGTTCTAGCCAGCAGACGCTCTGTTACAAACTACTAAAATTTATCATTCCGGCTGCAGGAACACACACGCACACACGCACGCACTCACTCACGCACACGCACGCACGCACACCCGCACGCCCGCACGCCCGATATATTGGTAATACCACTTGTGAGTAAACACTCGTTCGTTCTCACAGAGGGGCAGTTGGAGATCAGCATCGACGCCCAGCCGGTGGCCCACGAGCTGGCGCGGGTGACAACTGGGGGTGGGTGGAGGCCGACGGGGTGCCGGGCTCGCCAGCGGGTGGCCATCATCGTGCCGTACCGAGACAGAGAGCAGCACCTACAGCTGTTCCTGCGGCACATGCACCCCGTGCTTCAGCGGCAGATGCTCGAGTACCGCATCTTTGTCGTCGAGCAGGTGAGTGGATGACGGGGCCAGGCACAGGGCACCTTTCTTTCACGTCCACGCGTGAGTGGGTGACGGGGCCAGGCACAGGGCACCTTTCTTTCACGTCCACGCGTGAGTGGATGACGGGGCCAGGCACAGGTCACCTTTCTTTCACGTCCACGCGTGAGTGGGTGACGGGGCCAGGCACAGGGCACCTTTCTTTCACGTCCACGCGTGAGTGGATGACGGGGCCAAGCACAGGGCACCTTTCTTTCACGTCCACGCGTGAGTGGATGACGGGGCCAGGCACAGGTCACCTTTCTCTCACGTCCACACGTGAGTGGATGACGGGGCCAGGCACAGGGCACCTTTCTTTCACGTCCACGCGTGAGTGGATGACGGGGCCAAGCACAGGGCACCTTTCTCTCACGTCCACGCGTGAGTGGATGACGGGGCCAGGCACAGGTCACCTTTCTCTCACGTCCACACGTGAGTGGATGACGGGGCCAGGCACAGGGCACCTTTCTCTCACGTCCACACGTGAGTGGATGACGGGGCCAGGCACAGGGCACCTTTCTCTCACGTCCATACGTCTGTGAAATCTTCCAGTTACTCATGAAAGGTATAGAAAGGTCTTACATTACTCCAGAACTGAGATACGTTGGTTACGAAAATTCCTTCGACAGTGTGGTGTGACACAAAGAGAGTAATTAACCTAGAGATTAATTAACAAAAAGATTAATAAACCTAGAGATTGCTTAGACACAGATTAAGATGAGATCAGATCGAAGTTGTTAAAATATGTTGAATAATTGTAAAACTATTTGCATACGTATATTGTGTTCACTTATGATAGACAGAGTACTAAATGACCCTAAGTAACGTTAGATATGAAGATAAGACAGTGTTCCATCTCACTGAAGGAATAGATTAGCAGGCGAGTCGATGACGGGGCCAGGCACAGGTCACCTTTCTTTCACGTCCACGTGTTTATGGAGAACAATTATTTTCCGGAGAGTGTCCAAATTATGAATTAAAAATGCACCATGTAAGTGATTATAATATCACCATACACTATTACGTAAGATAACACCTGAAAACTACGCACCTGGACAACGTATGTAGGCCAATACTCACTACAAATATGTACAGAGAATACCTTCTAAAATGATCCTAGAACTGAGATATCTTGGTCACGAAAATGTCTATCTCAATATTGTGTGACATACTTAGATATTAAGATGAGATCAGATCGAATTTGTTAAGATATATTGAGTTATTGTTAAACCACTCATACATATTATATTGCGTTCACATAGGAAAGATAGAATATTAAACGACCCAAAGTACAGTTAGATAAGCAGATAAGAAAGTGTTCGGTCTCACATATAGAACAGATTGCCAACTAACTGTGTTAGCAAACAATAGCAGAGTTAATAAGTTATCAAAACATCGACATATGTCATAGACGGCCGTGTTTCACATTGACACACGTAATCAAATGGCTTCCTTATCCACAAGCCATCTGGGCATATGTCCTTCTTCTTCCCGTTCTCTTTGCGGTGTCCATGTCACGTGATCGTTTCTTCTGCTTTTCTTGTCATTTCTTTCGAAGTCCCTCTCGTCTGCAGAGGTTACCCGTCTGTGGTTGTGTAGGCGAGCCGTCTGTGGTTGTGTAGGCGAGCCGTCTGTGGTTGTGTAGGCGAGCCGTCTGTGGTTGTGTAGGCGAGACGTCTGTGGTTGTGTAGGCGAGACGTCTGTGGTTGTGTAGGCGAGCCGTCTGTGGTTGTGTAGGCGAGCCGTCTGTGGTTGTGTAGGCGAGCCGTCTGTGGTTGTGTAGGCGAGCCGTCTGTGGTTGTGTAGGCGAGACGTCTGTGGTTGTGTAGGCGAGCCGTCTGTGGTTGTGTAGGCGAGCCGTCTGTGGTTGTGTAGGCGAGCCGTCTGTGGTTGTGTAGGCGAGCCGTCTGTGGTTGTGTAGGCGAGCCGTCACCAGCTCTCTTGTTGTACTGTCTTCCCGTCTCAGCAATGGTCTTCCCCTTATTCGTTTCCCTCCATCTTCTGCTGGTTA
>OZ024855.1:14862901-14885401 GCA_964017155.1 Oasisia sp. SBJ-2009
GTTCCGGTGTTGATGTATGATATCTTAGTTACAATGTAATCATTGATGCGGTGTTAATAACAACATAACGTCGTTGTTCCGGTATTGGGTACATTACAATTTAATTCTTGCTGCGATGTTGATTACAACATTATGTCGTCGTTGTTGCGATGTTGGTTACGACATTACGTCGTTGTTGTTCGTGTATTGGATACATTGTAATATAATTCTTGTTGCGATGTTGATTACAACATTACGTCGTTGTTGTTGCGATGTTGATTACAACATTACGTCATTGCTGTTGCGATGTTGATTACAACATTACGTCATTGTTGTTGCGATGTTGATTACAATATTACGTCCATGTTGTTGCGATGTTGGTTACAATATTACGTCCTTGTTGTTACGATGTTAATTACAACATCGTGTCGTTGTTGTTGCGATGTTGATTACAACAACGTGTCGTTGTTGTTGCGATGTTGATTATAACATTATGTCGTTGTTGTTGCGATGTTGATTACAACATTCCGTCGTTGTTGTTACGATGTTGATTACAACGTTACGTCGTTGTTGTTGCGATGTTGATTACAACATTACGTCGTTGTTGTTGCGATGTTGATTACAACATCACGTCGTTGTTGTTGCGATGTTGATTACAACATTACGTCGTTGTTGTGCGATCTTAGACACGCCGCTCAACAACTTCATGGTGTACCACGGCGGCTGTGCGGAGAACAGCATCATGCTGCTCGAGGTGCCGCTGGTCGACTGTGCCCGCGTGTGTGACGGCCACGACCGCTGCATCGCCTTCGTCTACAGCCGGGCCGGCTGCCTGCTCAAAGCGGACACGTGCGAGTTCACATACTCGGCCAAATCGCAATATCTCTACGTGAAGAAAACCTTCGGCGGTAAGAACAACAACACTGCCTGGATTTCCTCGTCTTTTTTGAATGGTGTGGGATGGGATTTTAGCTTACGTTTGAGTATATATAGTATGTAGAGCAATTCTGTTTAGTTTCGTCCGGCACATGTGCTTGCGATTTGGAATGTCAGATTAAGTTAATAACATATCAAAGGTCAATGACCATTTATAACGATAACTGCTGACGACAGTTGTCTACAGTACAGTACCGTACTTGTTCGAATTGTTTTGCTTGTCAGATTAAGATAATCTAGAACAGATAAGAATACCAACAACGAACATGGCTTGCAAGAATCAATTGCATCTAGCGTAAAGGTAACTTCATACATTTTCGTACCATGAGTTAAATGCAAATTTCCGGAAACCAACTAAACACATTTCAACAAAGCATGACCTACTTCCAGGAGCGCCCCCTGTCCGCCTGCTCTCAGACCAGCAGCAAGACACACATGTCCTGGAGTATTACTCCGCGCGGATGGGTGTGTGCGACGTACCGGCACTGGCGACCTTTGACCTGCTCATAGATTCGTGCGCCAGGGCGTGCCGGGAAAATGACCGCTGTGTCGGCTTCCGCCACCTGAACAGTTCCTTTGACTGGGACAGGCCGCTAGGGCTGTGTGTGCTTCAGTCCGAGACGTGTTTAGAACCGAAGCCGAAATTCGGAGCGATGACGTACAGCAAAGTTGACGGTAATGATATTTTCCCATTCCGAAAAAATTCTTTGTGTTTTGCTTATTTGGTAATTTTACGAAGTTTATCATAGGCAATCTATCATTAAGTAAGCATAATCCGTTGTTAGAATTATGGAGCTTGCTCAAAATGCAAAGAACAGCCGCTGCCGTGTCACAGTGGAGACTATTTCACTGACACACCGGCGAAAATATGCCGGTGGCGCCTCGTAGTGTTGATAGTTATCACTATATACAATCATTCTTACTGTGTAAAAACAATTTAAGTGCAAACTCGGAACCGTGGGCTACCAAGATTAGTCTAGTCGGAAAAGGGGGGTACCGTGCACCCCCAGAAATATACTTTTAATTGGTATCACTAGATCGGAAAAATACGTAGAAAACGGTATGCTATGTTAACAAATCACCAAAATGTTCAACGTATCATTTTTATGCAAATTAGTGCCGCCATTATTGAAGAACCTAATTTTCACTATATTTCATCCAATATTACAGACAACTGACATAATAAGGTGTATAGACCCATGTTATGAGGGTCAGCGACCATTATAATACTACTATTGACACGATCAAGTGTGTCTATGACAGTTTAATATGCAAATTAGTGCCGCCATTATTGAATGAATTGAACTATAGATGTACTTTATAATATTACTAAGTCGAACTGCGGTCGTTATATTCGCCGATGCTTATCGTGTTGCAGTGAGTGTGTTCGAGCGCTACAGCCGGATGCCCGGCAGTTGTATGGGCGGCGACATCAAAGGCGCGCGATTGTCGCTGGTCAGCTGTGTGCACGCGTGTGACGCCTTACGTAAGTGCGTGGGGTTCGTGTTCGCGTCCTCGCAACGTAAGACTTGCTGGCTGAAACGGAGACTGTGCAAAAGAACGAAGAAGGTGCGTGACGCCATGGTCTACGTGCGCGGGAAGTCGCCGAGAGCGCCACACGGGACGAGGACACCGCCGAGAAAGTCGCGTCACCGCGCGTGGTGGCCCGTGTTTGTCGTCTCCGTCGTCGTTCTAGTCATCGTAATCAACATTTTGTTCCGTGTTACGAGGTGCTGTTGTCTGCGTGTGTGTAGGAGTAGTTCCCCCGCTGGCGCGTATGCCGCGGTGGAATTCCACCGGTGGGTGGAAGATAAAATGTCAAGGTCAAAGGACACGTGTCAAGGTCAAGGATCAAGTAAAAGCTGATACAGCTATCCGTAAGCTGCAAGTGTGACAAACTGCTGGCCACCTATGAAGACAAATTTGATTCAGGGATTGCTTAGTGGAGACAATGTATTTAAATGTCGTAATAACTGAGTATTGTACAATTACGTCAGAGGTGCCAACATTGTCTGTGAGAGTATGGGAAACGGTAACTTCGTGTAGAAGGTATGCAATAATGTGTGAGTGTGTGCGTGCGTGCGTGCGTGTGTGTGTGTGTGTGTGCATGTGTGTGTGCGTGCGTGCGTGCGTGCGTCTGTGCATGCGTGCTTGTTTGTGTAACCCTCAACATATATGTACAAAACCAACAGTGTTGTGACAATTTTACCCTTTTCAGCATTAAATATCGCACCTTGTAAGCACGTTATAATAGTCGGAGTCTTGGTCTGTCCGCATTGTGCTGTATCAAAACGTGAGTAAAACGCATTTGAGCTCTTGTTATCTCTGTGTCTGAATCGGTGATGATAAACGTTATCAATTGCGACGTCGTCTGAATGGCCTATACTGTCTGCCTGCGATATATTCATACCCCTATACAGTGAATAGTCAAACACCCGCACGTCTCCAAATCTTGGACTGTTTGACCAAATTTGATTCCACTGTTGATAAGAGAAATAACAAATCAAATCAACTGGGTTATTGAGGCAAAGCATTTGATTAGAGAAGTGCGAAAGCAGCGTAGAATGGACATGCAACAAACCTGAAAACCGACAGCTAGCATCTTGTTAGGCATATAATATATATACCAAGAAACTCTTTAAAAACTAGTTTGGCGGCTGTAATGGTCGTTTTCGTGATTAGGTCAGAAAGTAAAAGATCGTCATGAGTACGCACAGCGCCACCACACGGATTTGTCAATAAGTAGTATCCACCGTTCACGTTAACCAAGCCGACACTGCTACGTCATTTCATAGACTTTCTGTTGTTTCTATTGTATATTCTATTGTTTTCTGCTAAACAGCTGACGTTAAAAATATGACTGTTGTTGGTTGGAAGGTGTTACTTTTTATTAGAAACAAGAGTCCTCCACTTCGTTCTGTCTGCAGCCTGCTTTGCAGCCCGAGTCCAAGGGTTTATTTATAACAAACGTCGATGTAGTCAGATACATGTTGCATACAGCGAAAGTCGCTCCATGTGCATTATAAATGAGTGTTAACGACAACGTTCAACTGGTTTTGCCAGCTTGGTCAGCATTCACCTGCATCTGATGTTTTGGTCAGTTTACATATAGTGTACGTCCGCTTGGATTAGTGTACATTCCAAACAAACTGGATTTTTCTCTCGCAAAATTGTGTTCTCGAAACAGTTACGATACGGATATTCATGTATTCAGTCCATCAAGGATGACATTCAGGGTTTACAATTTGTAGAATGCTGTCCGAAGTACTGTTTGCATACTGATGATTAACTCTGGGAATAAATGAGTTTTTTTATGTTAATTACAAACTGGCACGTTTAAGGAACAGGGCTGGTATAAGGGGGTTGATAAATTAGTTTGCACGGTAAAGTGTTGCCAATTCAATCAATAACACGAGTTTAATTATCTCACTGTTGCCAGTCTAATCTTGCATGCATCGGGTCACATTATACATATTATGTTTGACGCCACAAAAATCCACCATTTACATGCGGGACGAAACAAAGAACCTTTTGATTGACCCTATGTCGGTGCAGCGCTCAGTTACGTGATTACCCTTGTTCACCAAGAGTTTGTTAAACAACCGTTCTATATTATGTCCATGTATAATATTATCATATCATAAATGTCGTTTACCTTCACAAAGTAACCATTCTATTGTATGAGTCGCCGAACAATTTCCCCGACAAAATTGAGGTCGCAGCTAAAACGAGTAAAGCCTACAAGCTTACATATTTAGCCAATACACGGTGTTCATTAAACTGTGGCGGTGTTGTTGTATATCCGGCATGGTACTGGGAGATGAAAGGATTAATTTAATCAAAGACTGCACCGTAAGTTTCGCAACGACTAACAATGCAATCTGCTATCAGTAATCTTGGTGACGAAGAACGTGTTATGGTAAACGTACCGCTGCAGGTGACGCAACAAATGTATTTCCATATACAGTACCAACAAACAGTTTGCATGTAGGTATATTATTTCTTGATGTGATGATACACCCACCATTCCTGACTATGCTGTTAACAATAAACTATAAATTAACAGTTTTGTAAATATTTCAATATGAAACATGAAAATGTAATTTTTTGCTGTCCCCGTCACTTTTTGCCAGTGCTGTAATCGCAAGAGGGCGCCAGCTACCATAAGCGAAGTGGAATGGTGTAATAATTAATTGTTGAGGCAACAAAACAAGCCTAATTTAGCCGTAATGAGTTCTTGCCTACACTTCGGCGTTGACGTAACTGTGTGGAGTGTTAATCTTTGTACAGGTTTTTCGACGGAGCATTTCTACTGCGCGTGCGCTTGCATGGCAAAAACCGAATTAGGTGAAGCATTTCATAAATTCTTCAAAGGTTCACGTAGCCCTAGTATAGTCAGGCCTAGTTTATGTGTCATACAATATCGCTATTGAATACATTACCACTGGTGCAAAATGTATCAGTTACCACTGAAGCGTATCAGTGGTATCCGTTCTTTTTTGCCGTTGCCGCCGTAATATGGCATTTGCACACAACACAGTTTGTTGGAACTAAACTTTTAAATGTACTCTGAGCCGAATTCGGAAGAACATAACACTGTGCGGTTAAAGAAGCTATCGAGGTACTGCTTCAAGAACCTGTATTGAAGATTCGAGGTATACATATCGACCTATGAACTGTTCACTGGCGTGTTGTATGTAGGCCCGTTGCTTATTTACCCGTGACGCCCTGAACTCTGACTGAGAGTGTGACCCTCTCTTACGTCGGCTGAGGCTTTGTGTACAATCGCACGCATGACTGACTTTTGCCTGATACGGAGCTATACCTATCGACCTATGAACTGTCCACTGGCGGGTTATATGTAGGCCCGTTGCTTATTTACCCGTGACGCCCTGAACTCTGACTGAGAGTGTGACCCTCTCTTACGTCGGCTGAGGCTTTGTGTACAATCGCACGCATGACTGACTTTTGCCTGATACGAGAGCAAGTCACGCGCTTTAAGCCTTAGCAAGCAGGTGGTGGTGTCGGCTGTTTCGCTAAACTTCAAGCGCTTCGTGGTGAAACTACTCGGGTAAGTAGTCTTCTACGTGCTGGTAAACATGGGAGGATAGGGCACGTGAACCGAGCCGAGATTTCCACCAACTATTCACCGCTAATTTCGTCTAGTTTTGTTCCAGCAACAATTCATTGTTCGACGCTCTCATTCCGCTGCTGGTAGCTGGCGCCATCTGGCGATTATATGATAATACATTTGTTGCTTTACCTGTCGTTGTGGCTTGTGCCGTCATCATGAGCCGTTCTGCGTCGCCACCATTACTGATAGCTGCTTTCTTTGCTGTTCATTACTCGACTTAATCGACAGCCTTTGTTTTGAATAAACCTTGGAGGATCCCCGAATAACATACGGGGAGGAGGGATATCTGTATCCGTATAAGTGACTGACAAAATGTCCTATGGACTCGTTTGGCTCGTTTGATTTAATTACTCAAATGCTGGATTAAATTATTTTGAAATGTATTCGCTGATTTACTTGATACAGTGCTTGGGTAGAGAATTCCATTCTTTTACTGTCATAAGTCAACACCACTAAGGTGTTTTACCTAAATGTATAGGCCCCTACTAGTTGACAACCGCCACGCAACAGTATACATGCACATCCTGACATAACAGGCGATATGCTATTGTCAAACGTGACAATGCATTGTAAACAAACAACCTATAACTAAATGATGCGTCATATGGACTAGTTCAGAGTGGAGGGCCATACCTTTACAACCTTGCCTACTCATCATAGCTCACTCCTTGGCGTATCTGATGACAACTGGATTGATGTATTGACTCTGATATCTCTTGATCCTTTTGTATTGCTGCGCCTTTGAGCATGTTTTTTAAGGACTTAGATGCAGTAGAAGATACCTAGTTAATATTATACCAACGCACACTGCGTCTGAGGTTGTGCATTGTACACAATATCATTTCGTGCAGAATGCGAATTACACATAATAGTCAAACACAAAAGCCGACTGCGTCAAAGAAACCAACTGGGCTGTGCAGTGTGCACCGCGCAAGAACAACACCGAACAACCCAATGAGTCATGTGTTCAACTCCACGGATCCTGTCGTCATGGTTAACTGAGTTACTTTGGCGAGTTGGTGATTGGTGACATAATCTCTCTATTTTTGCATTGTTTACGTCATAATGCCATATTATAATGACGCGTGGATACGTTTATCGTCGCCATATTTAATTTGTACCCACTCTTTTTTACCTCCCTTTAACGTTACACCGTTTTTATATAACAGAACATCCAGTTTCCTGACATTAGGACTACTCAAAACGCTTTACATTTGATATACTGGCAGATCAGTTCAATTCGAACACCATCTCGATTTTTTTGAAGAATTCAGCAGTGCTGCAATTAATGCGCGGATAATTTTGTACACATATACTCACCATTATCTATATATCTATAACCAAGTTTGCATTCGCACATCCGAATGAACTGGAGCAACGGAGACTGAACGAAGTTTCCACAGGTTCCAAACGTCAGCCAGGATTCAAACCCGGGTTCGTGTGGTTGAGAGTCATCTTATTATGTTCAACTAAACTGCCCAAATTGCCCTCATTAACTAATTGTTCACCCACCAAATTATTTTCTTATTTCACGTCGTCGCAGTGGTCAGAACATCGGACTTATATCGTTAATCAAAATAATCCTATTTCTAATCCTCTTTATGCCGTTTCGGATTGTTGATAATTTGACTGATTTCGCATTTGCTTAGCTAGTTCGGGTGTGTGAATAAGATAAGATAAGATAAGATAGCTTTATTGCCATGTGTTCACATTGTAGTTACAATAAAACATTGGAATGTGTAATGATATTGGTCGTCGTAATAGTACATTCACATGACAATACATTCACATGCACCAAACAATGATGTTAAAATATACTACTACATTAAATAAAATGAATAAGAACAATCACATAAAAAGGTCCGAATAAAAAATTGCTTATTATAACATCGATAAATAATTGATACGATCTAGTAGAAATATAGTAGCTTAAAATGTAAAATATGAAATAAAAAAATATAATAAATTATGATAAAATATACATACTAAAACTCATCGGAAAGTGGACTATGTGTTTGCTGCGGGTGGAAGAAAATCACTTCTGTTTTGACAGGGCTTGAACGGCTAAGGGGAAAAAGCTAGTACTAAAGCGGTTGGTCCTGGTTTTTATGGATCTGAATCGGCGACTAGATGGGAGAGGTTCAAATAGGTCATGGGCAGGATGGGATGTATCTTGAGAGATGAGAGTCGCTCTTCCTAACATACGCTGCTGATACAGTATTTCAAGACAAGATATTATCTATAACACATATAGTGAATGTCACCTAGAAAGTGTTGTACCCTACTAGACAATCACACACAATACAAGGAATATGACAGTGCTATGTAAATAGAAAAACCATATACCAGATCCTGGATAAGATGACCGACGTAATCACCTACTAAACAGTGTAGCATATAGCACGAATTGGTGTTCGTTACCAATCCATATACTGGTTAACACACCAGGTAATGACACACCACACAGTTAGTGTCATGTAGCTGTGTACGCAGTACTGATAGATACAACAACTGCACAGGAGCTACAACACTGAGTCGGCTGGTATGCAGCTATGTAAAACATGTCCCTGCTTTGAAAACTGATCATAGCATTAGGTGTCTCTTGTTGCCACAAGAATAAATCTGAATGAAAGCTGCCTCGACATGTGCTGTAGCAGTAAATACTAGTGATTGACCAGTTTTGACAAATAACACTAAAGACCCTTCAGGATATGAGAGGTTAAGCATTATGCAAAATGCCTGGGACAATCAGGTCCTACTCACAGGGCGAGATATGTTGTAAAAGGTAATAGGGGAAGGTCAGGTACATTGGCAATACAACGAAAGGACGGAAGATAATCTGCAAGGATTGATAGTCATAAATGTAGGACATATGTGTGACGGACCCATAGCAAAGTAAATGCTGTTGTCACGTAAGCTACCAAGTTATTGTTTTGCATAGGAAGCTTAAATCCCTGAGGTGAAATCCTCCTGTAAAACTGGTAACCAGATAGTTTCTATCGATAGGGTCATAACTATGAGAGCTGTGTAAGCACTGCGAGTGACACTGATGAAGGTAGGATTTGTTAATGCGCATAATCCCACTGCTGTCATACGCAATAGTAGCACCAACCTCGATAATGTTACCGACACTGTCCATTGTTGTTGTTTCATGCAGATACAATGAAGGCAACTGTCCCAGTACCTTGTAAGGCAAATGGTGGCTGTGGAGGCAAGGAGGGGGGGGGGGCAACTGTCCCTACCCCTGGCAGGCTGCTGTTTCATGACCGGCATGCACAATACAAGCACTATCTGATGCAACCGCGACAGTGGTACTGACAGTCAGGCAACTGTCCCTCTCCAGTATAGGAACAATGGTGGCCGTGGTGGCGAGGGAGGACAACCGTCCCTGTCCCTTGCAGGTCAAATGTAGGCCATCAAGCCAAGGGGTGGCCATTGTCCATGAACGGAATCCCCACTGTTTTGCAATAAGTGCGCACAAGACATCCACTATGTGTCACAACCGCAATAACGGTAACGACAGTCAGGCTAGGTAGGGCAACTGTCCCTATCCCTGGCAGGTCAACGATGGCCTTGGAGGCTAGCTTGTTAAACGCGATGCTCCAGTCGGATCCCCGTCAGTGACGCCTGGGAAATTGGACCCCAGCAAGTCCTATATCTGTCATGTCCCACCAGAATGCGTGTGGCAGCAGCCATAGCAATGTTTATCACGAGATCCACGGATCCCTCATCGTCACCGATGCTGGGTGATCCCTGTCCGCCGCGGCTGAACACCTCATAGGAGGCTGCAGGCATGCTACAACAATACATAAACAGCGCATTACTTGCCACGATATATGTAAAAATGCTAGTTGTTTTGTGCCACAGTAACTGGAGGATACTCCCACTAGCCTTCCTATTATCGTCCGCACATAGCACATCAGCCGAAGCTCAATATATGTGTTTTGTTTTTAGATGAGTGGGCACGGCCCTCCGAAAACAAGCAAAATTAAAATACATTACGTCACAGCCATACGTATGTAGTGCTATAGATAGAGCGGATATGCGCACTTCATTTCGGTGACTATAATATTATAGAAACAAGTGAAAAGTGACCCCGCAGGGCCCGGGGCGTGGAACGATCCCGACCAGGTGAGACGGTCACGTGACCTCGATGTAAAAGAAGTAAAGGCAAGTTCTTATATAGCGCAGTATCCAGTCCTCGGGATCGCTCAAAGCGCTTTACACTTTACTTCAATGGCAGACCTGTTCACTCAGACACCATCTCGGCTTCTCTGGGAAGCATCCAGCCATAAGCTACAATTAATGCGCGAAGGCGGCTCGTACACATATCCACCACTGTCTATAGCTAGGTACTCATTTATACAGCTGAGTGAAAAGGAGCAATGTAGAGTGAAAAAACTTGCCCAATGTTTTAACACCGCAGCACAGGATTCGAACCCTGGTTCTCGTAGTCGAGAATCCGAAGCTCTACCCCTGAGCCATTGCGCTCTTGTATATGCATAGACAGATAAATAGTGGTGGATATCTGCATATGCGTAGTTTTAGCGAATTATCTATAGTGTGACTGAATACTTCCAAGGAAAATCGCGTTGGCGTTCGACTGACTCGGTCTACAAACGTCTGAAGGTGTCAAGAGACCGAATTCAAAGCTGCAGATACCGCATTATATAAGATCTGATCTTTCCTTGATTTTACCAAATACTCGAAGTTAATTAGGCGTAGCACATGCCCCCCTCAAATGATGTTTTTTACTTATCGATACACCGCATCTTGCTTAGTCATGCTGCTTTGGCAAAAACCACCAAGTGCATTGTACAGTGACAACATCTTATTTTAAGATATCCGCGTTTATTTTTTATTTGTGTTTTAATATAATGTTATCATATCACCATGCCCCTTGTGCATACCCAATATAGAGAATAGGTAGCCACTCTGTCAAAAAGCTCTCCACATTTTGCTGTTTTTGCGTCCATGCCGTTTCAATGCAGCCGAAATCTTGTTTTATATTATCTTCGATGAGGTACTGCTGGAGGCTTCTCTGTGGGTGCATTTGGATATGTAGTGGACCTTGACGTGTGTATATGGCCGGTTACCGTTAGTCACATCTCTTCCTCCTCCTCCTCTTCTCTCTCGCCATCTCTCTATATTCTAATCCTGTCATTATATATATATATATATATATATATATATATATATATATATATATATATATATATATATATATATATATATATATATATATATACCTTTCTCCACCTCTTTCCCTTTCTGCCTCGCCCTCTCTCGTTTTCTCGCTCTCCCCCTCTCCCCCTCTCCCCCTGTACCCTTCTCCCCTTCTCCCTCCATGCGTCGCTTCCGCCATCCCCCCTCTGTCTGGAGTGAACCTGGTGCCTTGCATAAGCAACTGTTCATCAGGTTTTGTGTTTCAGACACAATATGTTCGTCCGTCTGATGACAGTCGCCGTGTGGGTGACACTTTCCTGTCGCCATGGTGACGCCCTGGACAACGGCGTGGCGCGGACGCCACCCATGGGCTGGATGTCGTGGGAGAGGTTTGAGTGTAATACGAACTGTGACACTGACCCTGACAATTGCATCAGGTGCGGCCTTGTCCTTGTCCTTCATAATGCCTCTCCTCTCTTCATAACACCTGTTGTCCCGGTGACTCGATTGACGCTATCGCTGTAGCCTATTAAGTTGTCGAAATGTTTGACGTAGCTCTCATATCGTAATATCGAAATTACAGGTTACATCTTTCAGTGAGAAATAATTATATGTTATTGTTCAAGGTTGATAGTATATATTTCGACAAATTGGATTAGCATATACACAATAATAGAACGAAAATAATGCATTGCATTGCATAAACTAAATGTAGAGTCACGCATATTTTGAACTGTTGTTATATTTTATCAGCGAGAAACTACTAATGCAAATGGCCGACGTGATGGCGGCGGAGGGATACAAAGACGCGGGCTACGAGTACGTCGCCATAGACGACTGTTGGTTGGCCAATGAACGGGACAAGGACGGACATCTGCAGCCGGAGCCGAAGAGGTTCCCGAGTGGCATGAAGGCCCTGGCAGACTACGTGAGTGGCCGTCCGAGTCGACGCACAGAACGTGTAGACACTACAAACAGCATGTGTGACATGTACACGCCATTTGAAAATATTAATTGCCGAGACCAGAACAATAAGGGCCACCTCCACCACCACCACCACCATAACCACCACAACCACACCTCCACCACCACCACCACCACTCCCACTCCCACCACCACTACAACTGTACCATTACCACCACCACCACCACCACTACCACCACCACCACCACCACCACCACCACCACTACCACCACCACCAACACCACCACCACCACCACCACCACCACCACCTCTACCTCTACCACCACACCACCCCACCTCTACCACCACCACCACTATCACCACCACTGCTGCCGTCAAACTAATCATCATCACCATGCACTTCTAATGTTACCACCACAAGCACTACCAACATTTGCACCACCAATATCATCACAACTAACACGATTATCACAAAGACCTTTACCAACAGCACCAATTTTACCAACACAACCATCGCCAACACCAGCAGAAGCATCGGCACTACCAACACCACTATTGCCACCATGCCTTGCATCGACCACAAACATCACCACACGTCGTGACGGTGATGTCCAACGTAACGATAAGAGGCGAACACAACATCAAAGCCTCTTCAGCAACAACTACGCAAATAACCACAGTTAGTGACGACAAATCAGCCGTGTAGCATTATTATCATTGACGGACATTGACATCACACTATTCGCAGAACTTAGCAGCTGCTACAAAACGCACCACGAGAACCAAAACAATCCTGTCTTAGACAGTTCCCTTCGGTGTATTGATGTAAGACCACAATAAGGTGTTCGTCCGACCAAAGAGTGCCCTATAAAAACAGCATTATGCAGGTTGTCTGAATTTCTGTGAGCACATATATAGTGTGGAGTGAATAGAAATGATGTCATCAGAGCTGTCAAAATTATGACAGCTGTCAGTCGGTGCATTTCTGCGTATTAATACAGTTGTCATTTTGTTTGGTGATGTAATCAGGGGCAATCTGTGGGTGGCTCAAGCAGAAAAGGAGGGAAAGAAAAGAAGTTTGTTGGAGCCTGAGGTATTAAAAGTTCACGAATTGTTCACAGAACGTCTGTCTATGGAGGGTAAACATGCTGTGAAATTGTCAGTAACAGATCTCGTCAAGATTAGTAGAAAATGAAGGAAACGTTATAATGGTCGCCTATGGAAAATGCAAATGTGGTCTGACTCCTATTGTCCAGATGCATGAGCGCGGTCTCAAGCTGGGCATCTACGAGGACATCGGCAGTAAGACGTGCGCAGGCTTCCCGGGCAGTCGGGGTCACATGCGGGACGACGCGAACACCTTCGCCCAGTGGGGCGTCGACATGCTCAAGTTCGACGGCTGCGGCGGCGACGTTGGGCTCTACGAAGAAGGTAGAGCCATGTCGGAAATTGTAGTATAATTAACTTACTTTGGAGCTTAATGTCGAAGATGAGTACAACGTTTTGATCCGTCAGCTACGTACTTGTTCACGTACTGGTGTCACGTGTGTTGCCTCAGATTTCGGCGGGATAATTTGGTTGCAGATGGTATCCCTGATCTCCGTTCATGGTAGGGGCTCACTGTCTGATGTATATGGCCTCCTTCACTTTTCTCTTGTGCCAGTTGGATTAACGGTTCAGTATTTTTGTGTTCTTGATGGGCACTGAGTGTCCTGTGGCCCGGCAATGGTCCCCTATTCCTGTTGGTTTATCCAGGTTTCGGTGTGTTCTTTGAATCTCTGGCTGTGTGTACTCTTGGTTTCACCTATGTATGTGTGGCTGCTGTCGATGTCACACGTGATGTTATATATGGTTCCACATTGGTGTTCTTTGGGTGTTTTTTCTTTAGGGTGTAATTCTTGGAGCTATGAACAATATATTCATTATCGTACTTCGGAAATGCCTTTATCTACGATTCACTTACTTTGATTTTGTCTGCAGATTAATCTCCGAGCATATGCTATTGTGCCAGTTCCAAAATTGTATCTATTTACAATTACGTTCTTATGACTACAACATGCATGTTGAAGAATTACAGCCTGCCGATTTGAGCTTAGTTATATTACTAAGCTCAGAGCAAATTCACAATTTGAAAGATTCCGCCTGCAACACATTCGAAACATCCAGCAAAAACAACCTTATTGACAATAATACCGAGGCGAATAGCGTTAACAGCAAGCTTTTGATGTTTAAATTTCCCACGTTCGTTTCTTCCCGTTACAAATGAGTACAATGCCAATCTTGGGTAGAGGATATGACACCCTCCATTTAAGACGATGATGCTCTTGATCATTCTGCTGCACGATATCGAAATAAATTATTGAAGTTATGATTGTATGGATGCGTTGATGGGTAGTTGGGCACATCCGACAAGTTTGTTCAGACTGCCACCGGGTTTCATGACCCGATGTTACGGGTTTCTCGCTACCATTTAGGGTATAGTATTTTCTTTTACACACACACACACACACACACACACACACACACACACACACACACACACACACACACACACACACACACACACAGACACACACAGACACACAGACACACACACACACACACACACACACACACACACACACACACACACACACACACACACACACACACACACACACACACACACACACACACACACACACACACACATACCACCACCACCACCACCAATCCGCCGACACCCACGTATATTTACTTCTTTATTTAATTAATGTTGTATACGCTTTAGAACCTCTTTTGTCATATGTTATATCATGTCCATATAAGCGCTCTGTTTATAAAGTTGCTGTCAACATGCACTGTTCTATGTTGCCAGGCTACCCCGAAATGTCGCGCTATCTGAACGAGACTGGTCGCCACATCGTGTACTCGTGTGAGTGGCCGATGTACGAGTCGGCCCAAGGAGGAAAGGTCGGTTCACAACTGACCCGTGGGCAGTCCAATATAGACGATAGTCTTCGTCATTCTGCTAACCGATTAAAAAAGGATTATTTAAGTTTAAAATGTTTTAATTTATTTGTAGAAACTGCTACCAGTGTTATGCACCCCATCTACATTATAAACTCTGCCATTTGGGTTTGTATGACCGAGGCCACTAAGCACATGACATTGGCCTCTCTTCTTCTTTCTGATTAACTTAAACTGCAGGTAGGTCACATCTTAAAGCGAGGATACAAGCTCATAGGTATAGGTGTTTCATTTTATATTACGCTCGTATGACTACGACATGCACGTTGAAGGTTTACTGCCTGCTGGTTTGTTTTAATTACTTTACTAAGCTCTGAAAAAATTTCGCAATTTGAAGGAGTCAGCCTGCAACACTTTCAAATGGTAAACACAACATTCAGTTTCAAAACACAATTGATTGACATTAATGCCGAGGCGAACAGAGTTCACCGCAATAACCCGTTGACCTTTCCCACGTTCTTGACAGCAGATTTCCCGTTACAATTTATTCTCGGCTAATTCTGAGCAGGGAGTTGGCACGTTCCCTCTAAGAAGCATTGTGTTTGCATTTTCACAGCCCAACTACGACAAGATTGCAAAGTACTGCAACATGTTCAGAGACCTGGGTGACATCTACGATAGGTGGGTGTCAGTCCTTGCCCGGTATTGCTAAATTAGTACATACTAAGTCAGTAACAAATGATCTTCGTGCATTTTTCACAGCCTGACTATGTCAAGATCGCCAAATACTGCAACATGTTCCGGGATCTGACGGACATCTATGACAGGTAGGTAACGGTCGGTGAGACCGTTGGTCAAGATTGACAAGTACCAACCCAGCTCACTACATTCACCTGATGAAATAAAATTAAAGACATTATTAATATGTTTTTTATGTACTACTACTACTACTACCACTACCACTACCACTACCACCACCACCACCACCACCACCACCACCACCACCACCACCACCACCACCACCACCATTAATAATAATAATAATACAAAACCTATATAACGCCCGATCAATTAAAATTGCTCTCAGGCGCTTTACAAACATACCTAAAAATAAATGTGTAAAGAATACCTAAAATACCTAAAATACAGTATATAAAAGCATGAAGATAGCATTTGACAAATAGGAACAGAATAGAAAAATATATATATATATATAAAATAAAAATACATAAATAAAGTAAAATAAATTTAAATACACTAATTGATTTAAACATGATCAATTAAAACACAAAAAGTTAAATTACAAAAAAGCTTGCCTAAATAAATGAGTTTTTAGAAGTGTCTTAAAACTGTTTACTGTTGAGGCAGTCCTGATCAAAGACGGCAAATTGTTCCATAGAACTGCCGAGCAGACGGCGAAACGGTGATCACCGTGGGTGACAGTCTGTGAGGCCGGTATGGACAAAAGGGGCGGCTGCGAGGCAGATCGTAGAGTTCTGTTATTAATACTACAACTACTACTACCACTACTAAAACCACTACTACTACTACTACTGCTGCTGCTGCTGCTGCTGCTGCTGCTGCTGCTGCTACTGCTGCTACTACTATACTACTACCACTAATATTACTACCACTACCACTACAACTGCTGCTGCTGCTGCTGCTGCTGCTGCTGCTGCTGCTGCTACTGCTACTGCTACTGCTACTGCTACTGCTACTGCTACTACTACTACTACTACTACTACTACTACTACTACTACTATGGATGTGGCGTGGTGGGTGTGACGTGGTGGGTGTGACGTGGTGGGTGTGACGTGGTGGGTGTGACGTGGTGGGTGTGACGTGATGGATGTGACGTGGTGGGTGTGACGTAGTGGATGCAAAGTGATGGGTGTGACGTGGCGGGTGTGCTGTAGCGGGTGTAACGTGGTTTGTGTGACATGATGGGTGTGACGTGGTGGGTGCGACATGATGGGTGTGACGTGGTTGGTGTGATGTGGTGGGTGTGACGCAGTGGGTGTGTCGTAGTTGGCGTCACGTAGTTGGCATGACGTAGTGGGTATGACGTCCGAGGCTGACCCACCCTGTCACGTGTTGTAGTTGGGGCAGTGTGCTGGGGATGATCGAGTACTTCGGGGATGATCCGGGCAACTTCACACGCGTCGCAGGGCCCGGGGCGTGGAACGATCCCGACCAGGTGAGACGGTCACGTGACCTCGATGTTTCCGAGCCTGACTCGATTTAATAAGATATCTTCGGTTGCGCCGAAATCCTTGGAAGCCGTATTCAGAGGCTCATCAAGACGAATGCTTGACGTTTAGATCTCAAAATCTATAAGCAGTATTCTAGTGGTCAACAGATGTGCCAGTGTGTGTAGAGATCAGTTTTTTAAATAACGACGGAATTTTGTAATATTTTCAAGTGATCTAACACTAAACTTACCTATGTAGATAATCTTAAAATCTTTGCAATTGATTTAGCCAGTCAAAATAATATTCGTTGATGCTCAGATTTGTAGCGGGTGTGTAATATAAATCCTGCAGTGAATTTCGGGACTCTAGACGAAGGGACCAGTGTAGATGTCATCAGAAATATAGAAATGTCCAAGCACAGATAGCTTGCTATGGATACAACGCATTAGACACGGAAACAGGAAGTTCCGTCTGTTCTCTCTACCTCCGTTCACGGAAGAGTTTCACTCGCGCGTGTTTCAGGTTGTCATCGGCAACTTCGGCCTGAGTCATGACCAGGAGCGTGCCCAGATGGCGCTGTGGGCGATGATGGCGTCACCGATGCTTGTGTCGGCCGACTTCCGCAAGATGCCGGCGTCTTCTAAGGCGATCTTGTTGAACAAGTATGTCATCTCGATCAACCAGGACCCCCTCGGCGTACAGGGGAGACGAATCAAAGAGGTACGACGACGTAGGGAAGGTGGGAAGAATAACAGTGAACATTTGAATTTCGCATTCCGGTCACCTCTGTTATACAGCCGCCTCGCAATTAAGACCAATATTCTCAAATACGTCTCACAGAGAGTATAGAAATCATTCCCGCTAATACGGTCACCTCGTTAATCAGGTCCGTCTCACGGGTGACCTTCGTAGTGAAATTCCATTGTGTATTTGTTTGGCTTTGTTCCTTTCTAATCAGCAGCAGTGTACTGCGTTTGTTTTGATACCTCTGATAAGCTTCGAAATACGATCCAATCAGTTGTGTCGTTATTGCCACCAAAACATGATTTTCTGTACAGAGTAGGCCTACATCGAAATTGACATTGGTGATACTGAATCGTCTAAAATACACCGCACTCCGTAGTAGCCTTTCGCTTACAACCGGAAAGAACATAACAAAACAATGCTTCTACGTACGTGTCACATGTATGTTGACACGCTAACTTTGGGGGCAGTAGATTATTATCTCTTCCAGGTGTAGAGGTTCATTCGGATCTTGATTGTCATTCGTTCCAGTCGACCATCGAACTCTGCTCTGCCAACTGAACATGCATCTAATAAACAACCGATAAATGTAGCTATTTGGAAGCACAGCTTATTTAATTAATACTTTATGATTATGTTGGTGGATCATTCACACTCTCTATTAAGAATGTAATGATTATTATTACTTTTATATTTGGAATACATGTTGAATTTCAGGATCTAGCTCTCAAAGCACCAGCATCATTACACGTTATGCATTCTCACTATTGTAAAAGGACAAGTCAAACATTCACATGACGACGATCGCGCAAACGCTAGTAGGTTAAACTGTTATTTGCTTCTTTAGATGGGGAAAATATCAGCATGGACGAAGCCGGTCTTACCTACCGGAAGTTACGCCATTGTGTTTCTCAACGCCGGAACTGGCGGCTACCCGAGCAAGGTGACCTTCACATTGGCGGACTTGGGCATCGAGCGCGGCAAGTACAGCGTGGTGGAGGTGTTTGAACAGACAAAGATGGGTTCATTCGCTCCGAACGACTCAATGAGCTGCTTCGTCAACCCGACCGGCGTGTTCTTGATGCGGGCTACGATTCCGTAACGTTATCGCTACAATCCGGGGCATTAGAGATCTGTGAAACATCGGCAGGTTGCATTTGTATGTCCGATCTGTTATTGCACTGGTATGAATACCAAGTAGATGGACCCGGTGACGAACCAAGACACAGTCCGAAATACACAGACATAGAAGAGTGGGCGAAATACCCATGCTTTGTATAACTGTGATACACATATCCGTCGAGATAGTACGTAGATGCTGCGCTAGCGGATTTAAAAAATACAAATGATTCATTTGATAGTGCAATACGAACTGATTGCATAGCAAACTCCGGTAAGCGATCAAAAATGGCTGCCTGAACATGTGGCCGTATATTTTGATGACACCCTTCTTTCAGAAGATCTTCTTTATAAAAAAAGACCAAAGTTAAGTTGTTAATGTGTCAGATGTATTCAGTAATGCTTGTGTTAGAAGATGTCATGTCGCTGTAATAATGTGTCAGATGTATACAGTAATGTTTGTGTTAGAAGATGTCATGTCGCTTTAATAATATGTCAGATGTATACAGTAATGTTTGTGTTAGAAGACGTCATGTCGCTTTAATAATGTGTCAGATGTATACAGTAACGTTTGTGTTAGAAGATGCCATGTCGCTGTAATAATGTGTCAGATGTATACAGTAATGTTTATGTTAGAAGATGCCATGTCGCTGTAATAATGTGTCAGATGTATACAGTAATGTGTGTTAAAAAATGTAGTGTTGCTGTAATAATGTAATTAATTAACACATTTAACCATTACCAATATTATTGTTAAAGGCAAACTGTGACGGAAGTCTCACGCATAATTGTTATTCTTGGCTAAGGCAAACCGCAACGTAAAATGTAAAACACGTTATGTCACACGATGATACGTTAATATTTAATCAACGCGAACACTTTTATCTATCATATGTACATTATATAAACTGTGAAATTCGAATGAAACACCGAATTTGTTGCATAGGCTTAAGTGCCATTTATGTGGACACCAAACAGGGTCAGCTCTGGGAAAACACGGTACACAATAGCATACAGTGCTTAACACATTTACCTGCCTGTACACGTGTGTTTACATGAACCGTGTGTCCATAGGGTGAGTCATGGTGCCTATTTCTGACCACCACGCCACGCGACCTTTCTGTGCTAGCCTTGGCCTAGGAGTATCACTACGAAAGTGTACAAATATGTCGTCCTCGGTGGTTCTATTGCGCCAAAGGCAGATCCCGATGAAAGGACCTATTTTCATAGGATCACCCACACCTCTAGTAATACACAGACAGTCAGGTATCTGCTCATCAATGTTCCGTACGTGACTAGGTCTAGAAGATCGAAGAAACATGTTCACTGACATTCTTATGAGCTCATATGCTCAACGATGCCCTTTAAGAGAGTTTCCGCTCTTTAACAGTGCTCTTACATAATGAAAATTGTCAGCACCTGGAGATCAGTTCAGTAAAATTAAAATATCTTAAGGAACATTAATCATTGAATATAATTCATTGTTAAATTAAGTTTTTATCAATAATTTTGTATCTTATTACTAAGAACACTATTTCCATGGCACACCACTGGCAAAGTTCACAGTTCCGACATGATGTTGATAGTTTCAGATATTCAAGATCATTGTTAAGGATCAAAATTGATTCAAAGGTGAACATTGTGATTAAGAGCAAAAGTACACGTATTTATGTTGCAGTATCATGCGCATTGGGCAACGGATCTCATTAATTAGTCGACACACAGCTGGCGTCCAAAGCGGGATGTGATGTATCACTTTCCATGGGAAAACGTACAAAGCGGGATGTGATGTATCACTTTCCATGGGAAAACGTACAAAGCGGGATGTGATGTATCACTTTCCATGGGAAAACGTACAAAGCGGGATGTGATGTATCACTTCCCATGGGAAAACGTACAAAGCGGGATGTGATGTATCACTTCCCATGGGAAAACGTCCAAAGCGGGATGTGATGTATCACTTTCCATGGGAAAACGTCCAAAGCGGGATGTGATGTATCACTTCCCATGGGAAAACGTACAAAGCGGGATGTGATGTATCACTTTCCATGGGAAAACGTACAAAGCGGGATGTGATGTATCACTTTCCATGGGAAAACGTAGAAAGCGGGATGTGATGTATCACTTCCCATGGGAAAACGTCCAAAGCGGGATGTGATGAACAGAAAATATCCCCGGTGACAAGCGTGTTATATAATTATTACGCTAATGAATTCAATGGTGCAATGTTTAGTTAAGAAGTAGAAATCGCTTAAACTTTTGACATTACTTTGGCACGTCCACAGTGCGACAATTTAGCATATTATGCAACTAATGCTTCATGATATTTGTACTGCTTTTGTCTCGCACGCCGCAGCAGCTGCCTAGGATTGGCGACATCCGTCGCGAATTTGCACAAATAAAGAAACAATGAAACACAATTTTTAGAAACATGAGTTTATTCCTGACTCGTTATCACAATAATATGTACTAATATTTCCTCACGATTATGATCAATAATAATATGTACAATAAATATTCGTACAATAAATATACAACTTGATTAGACGAACATCATATATGTTAACAAACAGACAGCGTACGCGACATAATTAATTGTCATCCCTGTAACTAATGTCATATTCGTGTATGCTATGTACGTTTCCTCTTTCACAACACGTTATATTCGCTATGTAGTAATCCCCGTTCACTTAAGTAGAGATTATGTAAATAGCATGTGCTTAGCAATACGTATAACACACGGTGATCCGAATGAGTCACATATTAGCTCAGTCAGAAACGGACGCAAGAGATGTTTTGATATGTAAGCTGTGATCAAAGCTCCCCTGTGTAGTAGGGCCAACGTCACGTCAAGCGATCCGTTGTCTCCATATAAATTCATCATTAGCCATGACAATGGCGCGCATGCCAGCGTAACAGCAATTCTCCGAAATCACATATTCATCGACAACGAAATCACGACGGTCGGTGAAAACATGCGATCCGACCGCTGCCATAGCGACGGATTCGCGACAACAACACGACAACAAACAGTCTAACAGATTGGATTTGAACAACCAGAAAGCCGGACACAATTCCTAGCATTCATTAATTCGTCCGTTCGCTTACGCACTTAACGACATTTCGAAGGAGTCTATGGTTACGTTTCTCAGCAGAAACCATCGTTGTGCAATACACAGTCAGTGTATAGACACACGTATGCGGAAGCAGTGTTTCAGCTATGAGTGTCAAACGTGGTTATCCTACCCTTTCGAAATGAATAGCACAGCTATGAAATACGTATGTCCATGTCGTATCTCTGTAGACATGCTGGTCTGTATACGTAAGTGATCCGTAGGCAAACCGGTGCCACGTTCC
>OZ024855.1:14890401-14942901 GCA_964017155.1 Oasisia sp. SBJ-2009
AAGTACATTTGTCAGGACATTAACTGAACAGTTCTGCTTAATAAATATGCTGACCGGTAGTTTGGTTCATGATATATAAAGGTAATGACCCTGAGTATACGAATCCACACGGTATATTACAGGTTCTTACAGGTCATTCTCTGGCTTGTATTAGGCATTCTTGCCTCTTGTGCCAGCTCTGTCTTGAGCATTGTTTTGAGACTGTGCGCATGCGTCTAAAGGTGACACCGTCCATAGTAGAGGTGTTGCAGTACAATAATTTTTTATAGGATGATTTTTCCATAGTTTTTCAATTTTTACTTCAAAAGATTGGATTGATGGAGCATCTACCACAGACTGTGGCAGACTATTCCATACATCAGTAGATCGATATATAAAAGATTTTTTTTCGGATGTCTAATCCGTGTCAAAAGAGGTTTGGTTCTTACCGTTGAAACTCTTCTTCACGTAGAGGTACTGCGAGTCGGCGGAGTAGGTGAACTCGCACGTGTCCGCCTTGAGCAGGCAGCCGGCGCGGCTGTAGACGAAGGCGATGCAGCGGTCGTGGCCGTCACACACGCGGGCACAGTCGACCAGCGGCACCTCGAGCAGCATGATACTGTTCTCCGCACAGCCGCCGTGGTACACCGTGAAGTTGTTGAGCGGCGTGTCTAAGATCGCACAACAACGACGTAATGCCGTAATCAACATCGCAACAACAACGACGTAATGTTGTAATCAACATCGCAACATCAACGACGTAATATTGTTATCATCATCGCAGAAAGAATTACATTATACTATATCAGTACAGGAATAATAACGATGAAATCAACAACGTAGCAAGAAAGACATTCTAAGGTGTCCAACACCGGAACAACAAGGACGTAATTGTGTATCTAAAATCGTAAATATGTACCCGACACCAGGATAACAATAATGACGAAATGATGTTTTCGCGATGGTATGACGGTGTGTTAGTTAATATTGTAAAACTAATCACATAATGTATTTAATAACGTTCATTAAGACGTCATAGCAAGGTAACAATAATGACATAACGTGTCACCTCACGTCATAGTACGAATGGCGTAATGACGTATGTAATATTGTTACAAGAAAGACGTACTGTTGTAGCCATCATCGTAACGACAGCGACGTAATTTCTTACGTAATAAACCGTCTAAAACGTCACAATTGTGAAACAAACATCGTTACACGTATAACACTGTTTCACGAAAGGCATTTTTTGTTCCTAGCAGTCTCAAGATCGACAATGTTGTGTCTACCATCAGAACAACAACAACATATAAGGTAATAATAACGTCAATCTTGAAAACGACAACAACGAGATTGTTATCGAAACTAACACCAGAAAGGAACATAATCCATGCCGCCTTCAATTCATACACAGTGCGAAACATGAATCTGACCAGAACAAAGTTGTGATTATGTCCACGCCGCAGCACGGCTCAAGTTTCACACACAACGCACCCAGTTATTAGTCGAAATCGACACCGTGACGAATGTCTGTGAAGAAGCCGGGTGAACGTTAAAACTGACATTGACGCCATATTTCCGAAGCTAAAATTCAACACAATATTTCACAGGTAAAAGCGGAAAGTACACAAAAGATTTGGAAAACATATAATCTTAAAATGTTAGCACTGCCACTGGATCATGAATTCAAAAACTCGCATGAATGAAAAAGAGCCATGTATAGCAAACACAACTCACCAATGCTAGCGTATATCCACGTGTACAGCGACTTGTTGTTGACATTGTGTATCGTGTACTCCACGTTCTTTACCCCGTCCTGTTCATATTGATCAATGCCGTACTTGTTGTACATAAATCTGAAGCAATCAAAACACTAATTATAACATACCGCACATTTTGACAAACTAATTTCTAATTTGTTATATGACTTCATCCAAAAACAAAAGTAAATACCAAATACATACAACTGAGCTAGTGTGTGGTAATTTGTCTCAGAAATAACCTAAAATGATTACTGCTTTATTGGTCTTCTTTATAAGGTAATGGATAGACACTATCTATTATTTAAAAATAAATGACATTATCAAAATAGCATACAACTGGGGCATACTAATGACTAATACTTTAAGAGATGACATTGACGATGTAGGTGGGAGGGCAACATACCTAGGTGACATATATCTAACAACTGGTTTTTGCCAACAAAATCGTGACCTCCGAAATGGAACGTCAAAACTGGGTCTTACCCGAAGAAGTTGTATGGGTTCCGTTGATCTCCCGTGTGTTTGATCATCTTGTACCGAGCGACGGTCTGTGGGTAGCGCGTTATCGTGAAGCCTCTGGCGAGAACCCTAGGAACAACACGAATCATGCAGGCTTGACTAAAGCGTGAACATTAATACGTTTGCAAAGTTGGTAAAACATCTACACGTGTCCGGACGAGAGACCCGACGTAAACTGTTTCAGCTGGTATTTGTCCTGCATACGTTTTGAACTTTCGTAACCATTATTCCGGATTTAGCGGGTCCAGGAACATCGAATCGAATCGAAAGGAATCCATCTACTACAATCTACTGGTTTCGTTAATTCCACACCGATTGCACACATGCACGCACGCACGCACGCGCACGCACGCACGTACACTGACACAAAGGCTGGGTTAGGTGAGTTTGCTGTCGTACCGTTTGAGCATGTCGTCATCCTCGCCGCCCCATCCGTAGAACACGTTCGAGAAACCGTTGACGAGAAGGAACTGTTCGTTGGTGAAGGTCGTCACTCCGCCAAATACGTCCTTGTAAACCAATCTAGAGACGGGCAGTTACAAACATTCATTATAACCAATGATAATGTGTTTTCAAAGCACTTTCAAGTCATTAAAACGCAATGAATAAGACACGGGCTACATCGCCCCAATGTATCCAATAAATAAATCTGAGGACCCCACATAAGATACGACATACTATAGTTTCTGCTATAATGACGTCAACAGTTGTTTTTTAATCATTTCGTAAACATAAAAAGAAATTGTGTTTGCAAGTATGCTATTATGCTATTATGCAGCATGCAAATTATTTCTGATATAAAAACTGATCTAACTGAAGTAAATGTCACAATTGGTATTTCAAAACATTATATGTTTCAAAACTATTCAAGACTGTTGTCAAGACAGCCTGACTACAAGCTCCCGTCATTCAGTATTAGGACTACTGCTGATGCATGCCAAATATACGAGCAATGCCAGTAAAGACCTTTGACAAACATACACACATATCTTCTTCACGATCAACCTGCATGTATTTTGCCCAATGCTGTCATGGCTGAATAGACAGCCTTATACGGGTGGGAGGTATTGAAAGGTATTGTTGTGTCATGAGTCATGACATGCTTTGAACTCAGAAGGTTTCCAACTGCACTTCATTGACACGAGCGATTCGTAGAAGCGCTAAGGTGACAAACATTGCGGCATTATATACTACTCAAACTTTGCTAAGGGTCATGTCACGTTTGTAATGGAACCGTCTTGAGATGGCAGCCATCCAGAGACTCGTTGGAAGCATGAGACGCCGTTGCCAGGCTGTGATTGCATAACGTGGGTCACACACAAGCTACTGACAGTTGTTGCAGCTGGTAATTGAACTGTTTGGGACATTTTCATGACTTGTTTTCATGACTTGGAGTAACATTCTGAAACCTCCATTTTTTGGGGTCTGCTTCTTTGATGACAGAACGCATGTTACGTATTGTTCACATTTGGTACACAGCAATGAAATTCATGAAAAAACATATCCTCGAATACATGCCAGTTTTAGTTTTATTGTGCTACCCATGCCGAAAAATATAATAACGCCCTAAATAGTGATCCTAGCAAATTTTGAGTAGTATAACAACAACGAGGACTCACCTGTATCCGTATTTGTCTATGTAGGCGCCTGCGTGCCGAGGCTGGTCGGCACACGTGTAGAAGTTCCTGTCGTCTTCTGTCAACATGTCTACGTCGTGGAACACGACACAGTCGAAGTCGAACATTGACCTAGCTATCCGATAGCCAATGTTCATCATGGACGCCTTGTTGAAGACTGTAGGTAACGCCTGAAGCAACATTCCTCGATATTTAGCAACACGTAAGACATATTCAAAACATATACTACAGATGGCTGGAGAACAAGCCCACCATTTCCTTCTGAGAGACCAACATTTGTATTAATATGAACCCCGCCTGTGTAGTCAATGATATCTGTGTATTTTTGCAAACATATACCCTATTCCATCTGTGAGATGGAACACTCTCTTGTATATTCTTCTGACGTTACTTCCAGTCATCTAGTTATCTTTCGTAAACGAAAGCAATACTTATTCAATATATTAACAGGTTCGATCTGCTGTGTATAACTGTATATTTGTGTCAGGTGATCGCTCATGGCCGGTTAGTAAACATTGGATACATTAACGACGAAAGGGACTTTATTCCATGATCAAATGAGGCTGTCCAAGTTAGGGTTTCTGTAGAAAACAAATCTCGGGAGTTTTGCAAGAGGCTGCACCAAAGCAGTCTTTACACAGATGCTGTACCGCTGCAAACTACACGGTTGCCACTGCGGGTACAACATAGTCGAGTATTATAAGCTAAGCCTGAAAAGGTTTGGTCTACGCACAGGTTCCTGTTTATGGTAAGCCGTTCTACTACAGCTAAGAACTAAACCGACGTCTTCGTAGGGACCTCTAAGCCTCTTGTATTTTTTGTAATTTCATTTTTATTGTTTAACTATACAATTTTTATATTATATATAGCCTATATAAATATTCCAAAAATTGAGTTTTATTCTGACTGTTATGTAACACGTGTACAGAAGTATAATGACTTACTTAGTGCTTCATGCATTGTAAGCATCCAGTATCTTATAGAAACTACGCACAGACACGGGAAGTCGAAACAAATATGTGACCCGATTGTGCCATAACTCACCTGCTAATCTATTCCATCTGTAAGATGGAACACTGTCTTATCTGCATATATAACGTTACTTAGGGTCATTCAAGTACTCTGCCTATCATAAGAGAACGCAATATACGTATACAAATAGCTTCACAATTATTCAACATATTTTAACAAATTCGATCTGATCTCATCTTAATCTGTGTTTAGGCAATGTCTAGGTTAATTAATCTCTTTGTTAGTTAATCTCTACGTTAATTAATCTCTTTGTGTCACACCACATTGTCGAAGGCATTTTCGTAACCAACGTATCTTAGTTCTGAAGTCATTTGGAACACTCTCTTGTATATTCTTCTGACGTTGCTTCCAGACCCAATCATCTAGTTATCTTTCATAAATGAAAGCAATACTTATTCAATATCTTAACAGATTCGATCTGCTGTGTATAACTGTGTGTTTTATTTACCATTTGAACTTTGTTTCACGTCCACATGTCTGTAAAGTTTTCACAGACTCACCTGCTCGACGACAAAGATGCGGTACTCGAGCATCTGCCGCTGCAGCACGGGGTGCATGTGCCGCAGGAACAGCTGTAGGTGCTGCTCTCTGTCTCGGTACGGCACGATGATGGCCACCCGCTGGCGAGCCCGGCACCCCGTCGGCCTCCACCCACCCCCAGTTGTCACCCGCGCCAGCTCGTGGGCCACCGGCTGGGCGTCGATGCTGATCTCCAACTGCCCCTCTGTGAGAACGAACAAATGTTTACTCACAAGTAGTATTACTAATATATCCACACAGTGTGTGTGTGTGTGTGTGTGTGTGTGTGTGTGTGTGTGTGTGTGTGTGTGTGTGTGCGTGCGTGTGTGTGTGTGTGCGTGCGTGCGTGCGTGTGCTTGTATTAGACAGTGTAGTAGTTTGTAACAGGGAGTCTATATCGTCTCGATTCGGCTGTACTGACCACCACGAAGCTGTGTTTTGTTTACAATTTGAATATGTGGCGCGGTGGAATTTTTAAATTGCGAACATTGTTACGAGCTTCATTGAGTTCCTAAATACAAGACGGTTTCATCAATATAAACTAGCCGAGCAACTCCGCGATACTTGGATACAAAGGCAGTCACCCGCGCTAAAACGTTTGCACAAAATGCGTTACACTGTTGCAATGTTCTGTTCCAGAAATAGACCATGTACTCACGCACAACAAAGTGCTAATATGCGTCATGCTGTTGTACCGGGATACTCCTTACACGATTTTAATAAGCGTTAAAAATATGCAGACATTTTCATACGGTTACATAGTTGTAAATGGCAGAATTAAATTTACGAAGATATAGAAAGGCATGAAATTCCGTGGCCTTTTGAAGCATTCAGCGCGCCAAGTTATCCAACCCCATGGACGAATTTGGAAAAGGTATAAATATACGAACCACCCCAATGTGTTCAGCAGTTGAAATGCAAAATTTCAGACGTACACATCACAAACAGACGAAGATAAGGGTCCACATGCATACAGAGAAACACTGTTATATTATAGATGATGTCATCGACTCCAGGTACACAAGACAAAGGTCAAAGGGCACTTATGCAGAATTCGGACCCACCTCAATGTTGCCATCATAACTGTATCTTTGCCAACATTTGATCATTTATATTGTTTATTCAATCATTTAACATCATCTTGTGCATATTTATGTTTTATAAACCGCGTGTCTTAGCAGACTTTTGAGTTCGAAAAGACAGCGCGGTCGGCATAAACAAACTGTTTATCGCTCATTCCATGTGCACAGCGCAGTAACACATGCACCGCTGCGCTTACGACTGGCACAAATGGGATCGCTATTTGGGTCTCAAAATGCATTATTTGTGACACATAAATACACCTGGGTATGCTGATCATGTTTAGGATTAGCGTTTGTGTGAGGTATCCAATCTGGGCAAATATATACAGTTATAATGGCGAAATCGAGGTGGGTCCGAATTCTGCATAAGTGTCGGTCAAAGTTCTTGTGACAACTCCAACGTGAAACAGAGCTTACTGCAATCACCCATTAACACACGACACTTACTTAGTCCACTGGGCACGCACGGACAGAGCGGTAGTTGTGACGTCACGTTGACCGTTCTTCCCGACTTCAATGCAGCGTCGGCGACATTTGCCCGCAGCGCGGCAGCGACGGGGAAACTTGTCATGTTCGTCATGTTCGACCCGTCCGGCGCCGGCCACCCGGCGGCGCACGCGGCCTCGTACTTCCGCAGGAACTTGCGCGCCTCGCGTCGCCAAGCGCGCCGCCAGCGCGTGATGTTGCGCACGGGCGCGTACGTCACGAGTTCGCCGCCGGTGGCGCTCGCGTTCGGCGGCGGCGGCGCGTGCAGCTCCTCGTCGTAGCGTAGCGTGCGCTTCGCCGCGTCGCCGCTGCTGCCGTTGTGGTAGGCGAGGAAGAAGAACGTCTGGAAGCAGATGCACAGCGTCAGCATGTAGACGATGTGCGACACGCGAAAGCAGCGCGCCGGCACGCGACACGGCCACGGCGATAACTGCACGTACTGGATGGGCTGCTGGGCGGCTTCCGGTCGCAGCAGCGACGATGACGTCATCATCATCGTCGCCGCCGGCTGTAGTCTTACGTCGGCGGTGTCGAGCATACCGCGGCCGCTCGGATACGTCCCGCTGCCGGCGTGTCCTCACTCGGAATGCGCCGCCGCACCGACGTTATTCCGCTATTATCGCCCACGTCACAACAACGACGCACTGTTTCCACTTGCAAGAGAGGAATCGACGGTAGTCCTCTATTATCGCTCAAGACGGAACAATGCCACACTGGCTGTGTCGTTTATTTTCACTTCTAGTGTCACGTGTCGATGTTATCCCCCTATTAACGCTCAAGCCGTTCTAATTGTGTCGTCTGCCGCAAATGTTCGCGCTATATCAAGTAATCCAATGATATGTGAAACAGTTGCAGTTCGCCTGGCCTCATGTAGTACGTTCACGTGGTGTCATCATGGCGCATCTGCAAAACAAAACATCAACATTATAACACGCTATTTCAGTCGTTGACGCCCGCTTTAATACGTACACAGGAGCGACAACGTAAGCAACATTAAACCTCTTGCTGTGTTAGAGTGACCTCTATATAACACACGTCCGAGAACATACGACAAATTACAAAGAAAACGGCAATTCATAGGATTAAACCGTTTACTATTATGCCGGTCGTAACGATGACAACGCTACGTATTAGCCTGATAAAAACCACAATTACTATTAATCCTCTGCCGTCGTGACATGCACGCATGATACGGCTTGCACGACTTCTTCACATTGACTACAATTACTCACTTGTCACCGCGATCATTGTCCATAAATACAGATCTATAAACGGTCGTTCGAACACGACCATTTGCCAGTAATGAAAATAAGACTGGGGTCCGAGGTGAACAACATTGAAATGTCACATTCTATCGCACGCCCTTTTACTCGTCAATAGAGGCATAATGCAAACACTGTTGTCATCACTACAAGTATAATGTATGACATTTATTGTTAATATTCTGTTCAATCATGTTAACGCTCTGAACTTACTAGCACAGGATGCTTCCCTGCATATAAATACCCGATACCACTTAATGTTGTATGTCCGTGACATACATTTGGGTAAAGAACTCGCTCGGAAATCGGTCAACCGCTGAAATACATTAGCGACGACGGGCAGGGTGAAGAAAACGTCGTTGGGGTGTCGTAGATAGGAAATAGCGACGTGTTATGCATTGATTCAGGTGAGAGGAGTCAGACGCAATCCCAAGTAATGAGGCGAGTTGGGTATGGTAAAGATGAAATCTGCAGTCTGACCTGACGAGGGCGATCTACTATTAGGGTCAGGGGGTAAATTACAGTACTTACTTTACAACCATAGTTCTGTGTGTTATCGTACAAGATTAAACAGATTAGTCCTGTCAGCAAAAGACGCAGTGTGGGGTTTTCCTGTTATAGGCTCAATTCCCATGTACGTGAAGGCAAAGTGGCGTATTGTGTGTCAGATTGTTGCCTATATGACCTACCTATTAACTAATATCTCCGCATCTTTGTCAATAATATGCCAGACCCGCCAGTTTCCCCTACACTTGAAATGGTTGTTATTAAGTCCACCTTCACGTGTAGGTGGGCGGAGATCTAACAAAACGGTTCAGTGAATCACCGCCCTCATTAGCACTGACATATCGCACTAGGCGAGTACACCTCAATGGCTATCACCGGCCATCTAAGCGTGACATACAATTATGAAGCTGTACGCGCCGTGATCTATAAGCCAGTATAAAATTAACCGTGGAACAACCGTAATCCAGTACGGCAACCGTATAATCACTTTTCATGTCAACCGCCGCGTACATAGATCTTGTGTACTTTTTAGTGTGCGCAACGAAGCAACGAAGCGTGTCCCAGTCCATAATCGAGAGCTACACTCACAATGGTCGATGACCAAAACACGAGATGCAATCATGTATAATTCACATGTAGCGCCTTCAGATCATAATTACCGTGTCCTACAAGTGCGTCAATGTAACGCCATGCACTCGCGGGAAAATGTACCAGCGGTGGCCGGAGTTCATCGAAGTGTGCGTACGTTCCGGATGAGCGAGTACGCTGGCCCGTCGCTCCCCGGCATGCCGGGTTACGTAATCCTGAATCTACACTGGCCAGTAACGAGCACAGGAAGGTATAGAACGATGCCAATGGGAGGGATCGTGTGACACATGCTTGACAATGCAGATCAGACAACAGTCTGCCTCACCCAGTACTGCGGCCGTCTTCTGAACCGTGTCGCGATTCACAGTTATATCAGATATGTACGGTTGACGTGGCATCTGTTCACAAGTTCAACAGAGCGTTGCTGGAGGCGATACGCAGCTTTTGGGCAGCTTCGTTCGGCGAACCCACTTTGTTTGTCCGCGACTTCCAGAAAAGACTCCGAACGTCTGTGACTCACCCTGATTATATACTGTCTATTTTTGTCTAAGCCGTGGGTAGAAGGTGACTACCAACGTACTTTATAAGTACAGCAACATAGTGATAATTATGGTCTAATTCGTTATGGCCGACCTACCACTAGTTCTTGCACCATATATCCTCTTTCATTTCAGCTGGTGGCAGTTATTTCCTGGCCGGGTGAATATCTGCACCTATAGTCCTATACCTTCGAACAATGCATACGACAGTGTTGCCGCAGGCCCGTATTGCTGACATCAGACGGTGAGTCTATAGGAACTCTATACATAGCACGTAGTATTACATCATTACCGTGACCATTGGGCATGACCCGCCAATGACCACTATTATCGTTGTCAACGATTTTGACTCCACACTGACTCCTAGTTCTTCTCCTCTCGAGTTTTCCCGTTGCCAGAAGAGGTTCTCATTTCTGCCCTCTCGCTATGTCAGATATTCACCCTTCTTGCTGTTTGTGCAAATACTGCATAAGGTTGAGTGTTGCTGTTCTATGCTGCTTCACTTTCCGTCCACGACATCGCCGATGTTGATACTGCCCGGTACTTCGAATAATTGAACACAAACACAGCCAAGACGTTAATTCTCATATTCACACCGTCACATTGTTAGCTCTTGGTCCGACTTGTGTTTGCAAACTGTACTCTATGTGTAATTACCCGAGCAATTTACTAAGAAGCCGAAGGTAATCGTTTCTCGCAAATGTTTTATTAGCGTTCGACACGCATTGGGCAGAGTAGGTGAAAACACTGGTAAATAATGGCGATGAAAGAAATGCTATTGTCTGCCAACTAGATTTGTCTGGCACGTTCGTCTGGTTCTTCGTCAACGTCTTTTTTTACAAGGCGACCTGAAAGAGGACAACCTAACCGTTACACAGCTGTGCGGGTCATCGCTATATAGAAGTTGTACACGCGTGTCTTCTCTGTGTCTGACTGGGGTCGTGATCTGATTTCAATGTCACTGAATGTTATGGAATTTCAGGAATGTTTGGTGTCAAATTTTGGATGGCCAAGCTTCGCGTGATCCGGCCCGAACACCAGGTGGAACCTCAGTATTAAAATCGTCATCAGGACTGGATAAAAGTGACCCAATTGACGAGGTGACCCTATTACGGAATTGTTTCCCAATTCTTCACTGTTACAAATCAAACTGTGGATAATTCCAGGTTGACCTTAATTACGAGATTGACGTACTGCTGAGGTAACCTTAATTCGAGATTCCACAATACCGACTTTATTGTGGCTCAGCATGTGATGTCGCACTACCAGACTTTTGCAGGCATGTGATGTCGTCACTCGATCTCACAGGAGACAGGTGGAAGCGACCCGGACACGCTCTCGTCATTAGATTCGTTGCGTCCGCACACGCTGGGTTCTGTTGATTGATTAAAATATGCTATCAAGCCACAACACAAAAATAGATGAATACCTCGGTCGAATGGCTGCCGGCCAAACGACACGTGTGGCATTTCAGCGGGTCATTGTTGTTCAGAAATGTGCTTTAGGGGTTGGCACGTGTCTGTTCTCTGGACTAAAAGCTGGACGCGTGGTAAATACATTTGTATGTAGTCAATGTGTTAATCACGAGAGAAGTATTCATTCATTAACACTAGTCAAGTGTGTGTGGTAGATGTATGAACAACGGGAGTAGCCGTCATTTGTAAAGCGAACTTTTGTAAAGCGATTTTTATAGCTATGTGTCCAGTGAGGTTTCCCCGGGTCGTTCTCTTCTTCCGTGCCCGATTTAGTAATGCTGCAATTAAAGTGGTGTTGGTGTGTTTCCTATAGATTACACAGCCTAGATACGTGCGCGAACTTGCTGCCTTCAAATTCGGTATCTGACCTCACCGTGGGCGACAGTTCATTAAAAGAATTACATAATCTATGTACACCGTTCTGGTTAATAATACCTCTAAGTAAACAGTACGCCGTCTTTCATTTGATCAGCGTAGTTCCATTCAGGACAGGTTCTTGTATTGCTCTCCGTGCGTGATCACTGGCCTCAAGCAGAGGTACTCCACAGACCGGTGGAGTAGCCTGGTGGTTAGGATATCGGCTCCAAAAAATAATATTGCAGCCAGACACGGATATACAGAAGAAGGTAACAAGGCACAGTTCTTCTTTCGCGCATTATCTGTTCCTAACGTCTGCTCGGAGCAGTTTAATTCCACGCAGACATGTTCTGTCCAACACCATCCAAATTTCTCTTGAAACCACCCAGCCACGTTGTTAATAATTCGTAAGCAAATACACCCCCCCGCGTCTACGGCCGTGAACTCAATGGTAAAGTTAGGTGAACTGGTGATGCGTGGATTGAACGAGACTACCGACGTTGTGAAGCGGTGCAGCAAGATGACTCGAACCAGGATTCCCCCGATGCGGTAATCACTACACTGCCGTGGTACTTCAGTGCTCGGTGGGACTGACGTCAACGGACAAGATTCGCTGAGAAATTTGTTGACGTTAGTTGCTATAGTCCTGCACGTTTACGTACAACGGGGGGTGTTCGTATCACCCGCATGGGCCGCCTGCGACTCCCACCTGATAGACACTCGCTGGGAGAGTCGGTTGAACGAGTGCACTAGGCCGAGTGAAGACGTGGGACACGCACTGATTCCGCTACGCCGTTCTCACTCGCACAAAGGCAAAAATGCGGCGGATGTGGATGCCGTAACCGCGTCACCGGAGACGGGGTTGGTTTGACGTGGAATGCACCCAACGCGCCTCGAGAACTGTGGCAGTGCGTATCCCGTGAAATCTCCATTACGCTACTACCTAACAGTGGATTTAATCAGGTTTAAACAGATTGCTGTTCAAAGTTACACGTTACAGACAGCGTGCGAACAACGAAGGCTTCTACCCAAATATGACCCTTCATCGTCAGACAGCTGTTAGTTAGGGAAGTCAAATCGTTCAATATCGGCCAAATACTATTAATCGCGATACTCGCATTACGGTCACCCCCAGTATTACAACCGCGTCAGAATTAACGCCAACTTATGGCGTAAAGCACAGGAATCTAGTCATGTGTCTAGGGATCTTATTAACGAGATTTCACCTGAAATATCGATTCTAACAATCACGCGTCGCAATGGCAAATCCTCATATAAGAAATTCCACACATCGCTAAGCAATACACTGTATGTTGCAATTGGGAACAGCCCCGGTACTAGGCCTATATAAAGATGGTCTTTGTAGCAGGTATATACATTTCCTGCCTATTTTACCCTCTAGATATGGACGTCAGCACTTGCCTGCTGGATGGATATGTAACATAAGTATATACACACACACATATTATATATATATATATATATATATATATATATATATATATATATATATATATATATCTTTACGGAGTTATATATTGCCTTTGCCTGGAAATATATCAGCCGTGATAGCATACAAGCAGCCAATGCATAGGTACATAAAACACTCCACACGACATTCATGGTAGCTTTATCGATCCAGTCAAGTGTTCGCCATCGATTCGAAATTCGATGTCTGTCGTCTCAAGCGATTAATTGATGACGTGACGGCCATTGCGTGGAAACTGTGTCACTACTGTAAACGGGTGGAACTAATTAATGAACATCAGTTAAACATGGCGCTTACAGCAAGCGAATACATCGACAAATTCGAGGGGTTCTCCGTCCCAGGTTTAGGTCAGAGACCTCCACGTCACACCCATATGATTGCTGTATTGTGGGTTCTACAAGCACTAATATATATCCAGTGGGACATGTTGAGAAACCCCGGGGCTGGAATCCACCAGCAGTCATCTCGAAATCTGAGCAATGTCGTTCACCCTACTTTGTTTGCCTTGGGGACAAAACCCTAAGACAAGTGTGTGTGTGTGTATTTGCATTATGGGTATACCAGGAGTAGTACGTAGCCATGGGTTGCCAAGTAGGTGGAGGCATTGTAACATGTAGTCACGTTGCTAAGTCTATTATATATATATATATATATATATATATATATATATATATATATATATATATATATATATATATATATATATATGTAAGATCACGACAGGTTTACATCTTTATCCTCGTGGCATAGAGAGAGAAGGAAAAAATAACCAAATTGGCGTGATACTCCGTTGAGGTTACCAAGCAATAAACGTCCACATGTCTCTGCTGCACTAGTTTTATATAACACCTTCATCTGCCTATACTCTAATTTACAGACGATTCACAACATAATGTTGTTCGTCAATTACTCTATATCCTCTAGCGCAAACTAACCCAAATCTGGGGCCAGCACTACACAGAAGTCTCCTCAGTCCGGCCATCGCTAAACAATAGCACATAAGTAGGCGTATTATGAACAACAAATAATCAATTCGCCGAAAACAGATCTAATTGCTTACAAATAAGAAATACATTATCACAACGGCATTGAGACTACGGACGAGTATGTTGTCAGTACGTTTGTGTGAAAGGCTTCGAATTAGTCACGTTATGTTCAGTTCATGTAGGGCGTACCAAGGAGAGAGGGAGAGAGGGAGAGAGAGATAGAGAGATAGAGAGAGAGAGAGCGAGAGCGAGAGCGAGAGCGAGAGCGAGAGAGAGAGAGAGAAAGAGAAAGAGAGCACGTCACGTCACGTCACGTCTGGAGAGACTGCGTGACATCATCAAGTAAAGACGAAGGCGTGTCACAGGTCAACCAAGAGAGACTTGCACATGTAGCGATGAATTGGGTCTCGGAAGGTGGCAACAGAAAAGTATGGAGACCGACTAAGACCTGGCTCAACACATTTGCCGAAAACTTGGCGAAGAATGGAATCATCTGGAATTAGGCCAAAGAAGTCTCATAGGATCGATCGTTCTTGATGGAGGAACCTCTTTGTATGTTGTCCCAAGGGGAACTGGAGGAACGAAAGGTACTGTACGGACGCGTAGTCCACACGGATTTGTGAATTCGCACTCAAGCTTCAATATAGACACACAGCGCCTAGCGTCTCATAGGAAATCACTCAAGAGATATCTGATGCAGAAATAACACGGCATATGTCACAGTAATGTAGTCTACTCCTACACTGCAGTCGCAAGTATGGCTGTCTTGTGTGAAGTCCAACGTAGTTTAGATAATACTTCAGTAATATTACAATATTAGTATCACAATGGATGTACAAACCCAGAATGAGAGAGATATGAGATATTCTGCATATACTAATATTTATATAGATGATCGTTGAGCAAAACTAATGTTGTGCCCCGATAATATTATACGTTATAGTGATCACGCATGCGCATCTGCGTAACACATCTGCTCTATTGAAAATACACTTTTTCTTCTTCGTGTGTTTCCAGGAATGTAATCATATTCGTACACATAGACAATATTATTTTCAGTGGGTAGCTATGCATGGCTTATAAACAACACAGCAAAACACAAAGCCGCCACGGTTTCTCGTGCCACTGATACAAAGTTCATAGAGTCCCACTAGGATACAGGCTATTTAATTTGGGAAATAAATAATTAATCGCGAAAGGCGAGAGAGTGACAGACAGACAGACAGGCAGACAGACAGACAGGCAGGCAGGCAGGCAGGCAGGCAGGCAGGCAGGCAGGCAGGCAGGCAGGCAGGCAGGCAGGCAGGCAGGCAGGCAGGCAGGCAGGCAGGCAGGCAGACAGACAGACAAGACAGGCAGAGAGAGCGAGAAGAGAGTGTCATTTGTTTAACACACTCGTCGGAACACCTCTGTGTATACAATACGGTACACCACACAGTACACTTGTTGTTCAAAGGTTACTTCTGATTCATCCCGGTGTAAGATAGAATACTGACCCGCGTAGAAAAGTGACCCCAGGGTCAGAATACTATAATAATAAAATGACCCACCCTTTGTTTCTTGATGGATTTTTCTTTTTTGTATGCATTTGAGTATTAATCACATTGCGGGTAGTGTTTTGTTTATATTTATGCAACTTTGCACTTTGATACATTAATAACATTATTGTTATGCCATAATAATGTTTTCCAGTGAACAATCTCCTTTTCAAACTGACACTTTTCAATGGGCATAAACATTATTTTGTTGACACTTGCACCAACACTAGTATTTTATTTTGTGTCCAATTTCATGGAAAACAGTCTGCTTGGTCCACGTTCTGCTAACTGCCTTAGGCAAATGAAACGACATGGGGGTGGCTCATAATTGTAAATTACCCGCTGAATATATCCTTCAGACTTCGCACCGTTTTCTATACCTCCACCATTACAGACCTAAGTCGATCGCGTGTACCCGCAATTGCGTCGCACGACCGTGATACTAACAACTGCAGCGATAAAGGTATCAACGTAAGACGACTGTGCGTGCGGATAAGGCTGTAGATTACCGGGAAGCACTCAGGTGAAAGCAGCTTCGGCGACCCATGTGCTGATATCACGCCAGATCGTGGTGAAGAGAGCCGAGGTAAAAACAACAGCTCCTCAGAAAGTCAGCTTAGTGTATGTAATTTGCTAACGACGTATTATCTTGCTACGCCTGGAGGGTGAGTCAGTTCGGTGCCCCGGGCGTCTACGACGGCACAAGGGGAGAGGTTTAATAACTATCTGACAGCTCGTTCGCAGTTATCCACAGGCGGAACTCGTTGGCCTGTTTGGTCGTTATACACATTTAATCTGCAAGGTAGTGATTAAATTGTATTAATATGTGGTTCATTTAGTAATGTATTGTACGTATGTCATAAGATTGCTGTGCTGTGCTGTGCTGTGCTGTGCTGTGCTGTGCTGTGCTGTGCTGTGCTGTGAGTGTGCGTGTGCGTGTGCGTGTGCGTGTGCGTGTGTGCGTGCGTGTGCGCGTGTGTGTATGAAACCGACACACACACAAACAAACACACACATTATATATATATATATATATATATATATATATATATATATATATATATCAATGTTCAGTATATATGTGTGTGTTCAGTATATATATATATATATATATATATATATATATATATATATATATATATGTATATATATATATATATATAGATATATATATATGTACAGACACACCCACAGTCACACAGTACACACACTCAAATACAGGCCCGTTGCTACTGCACTCACGACACAAGCAAACAGCCAAACACCGACACACAGAACTAAGTGACCACGAGTCCGGGTCACCGACGTCACTTACCCCACGCCTATACTCCGTATCTATGTACTCGGCTAGTCCAGTGGGCGACCGTCCCTATGGTACTCCACACACTCGAATATATATCCTCCCAACAGTAGAGAACACAGAAACAAACGTCCCAGTCGCGAGCCGGGATTTGACAGCGAAGGAACCGTCGGAATATCCCCTGTGTACACCGCATTCACCATGCACTGACTGTGTCTCACTATGTCACTTGCGGCTTATCACAAACACACGAGCTTCCGGAACCAGTGGAGCGCTTACACCAAGTATGCGTCATAGGGGAAACACGACGTGACGGTGACGTGACGGTGAGTGTGCAGTAGCTGTCTCTGTTGACTATTGGCCGTATAATGAGACACCTCGTCACGAACTTCACTAAGTTGTCACTCGTGCGGAATAGCCGACGTCAACTAGAAACCATCCGGAATGGAATAGGATTCTCGCACAGCCAACGTATTGTCTATTCCACCAACATGAAACCGTCTACACTGCGGCTGTACGCGCTACAGACGAAATGGGCGCTCCGACTTTAGATTGGCGTCATAGACGTAGCTGGCGTGATGAGCTACATCAGCGTGGAACGCACGCACCTATAGGCCGGGATTATAGTTTTTTGAAACAGCTGCTCTACCGGCGGGCTCTGCGACTGTCTGCGCGCATCCCCCGTGGCGCCTGGCAAGGTAAGCTGGTTGTGATTAGTGTTACCTCGGTGCACCAACGGTCGGGTCGGAGACATCGTCAGCGCGACGGCACAGGTTGACACGAGACAAGTTTTAACTTCCGGGTTGCCGATCATGAGGGAGGTCCCGGATCGCTTGGGATAGCACCCGAGGCGTTTGTACATCGAGGATGAATATGGTTTACCAACAGTGAACGATTCCCCTTACTTGGAGACACAACGACGCAATTCGGTTGGTTTGGGGCGACACATTACAGCGCCTCCTTCCATGAGAATTTATTTTCTAACACATAATTGTATAGGTTTTGACGAAACACCAGATATCCCCACAGTGCAGTGTGTTGATAACACACACTGAAAAGAGTATCCTCTGTATTAAAACAGTAATTATGCGTACTACTTGGAATTTCCCGATCAGCTTTAACATTTATACTGGAATAATTATTTCACATATCCAAGCGTTGGAAAAGTAATTCATATTTTGGGAATATTAAAACAAATACATACACTAAAATAAATAGGCCTACATCCTAGAGTGTGACTAATAATCTAGCCGCCTTTAGCGTTGTCTTAAGTGAACAAAATTCAATAGTACCGTGTAGGCGGAAGCTTAGAGGGAGCCTCCGCACATGAGTCGCCTACCTGCTACGTCACCGCACACGTACAAAGTCCGTACTGAGTGCGAGCAGCGATGCGTGACAACTCACTACGGTCAGTACAAATGTTTGGTATACCCGTATGTCCACCTAGACCACCTGCTAATTTCAACAGACATGTAGCGAGGTCCTATACACGTAACTGGTGCTGCCGGGAGCATTATCGGCAACTAACATTTAACGTAGTGACAGGCTCAGAAAATCGCAGCGCGTCCAAATATACTACTCAAAATGTGCTAAGGATCATATCATGTTTGTGATGGAACAATCTTGAAATGGCAGCCATCCAGAGACTCATTGGAAGCTTGACGCCATTGCTATGCTGTGATTGCATCACGTGGGTCACACACAAGCTACTGAGAGTTGTTGTTGCTAGTAATTGAACTGTTTGGGACATTATCATGATTTGGGGGTCTACTTCTTTGACGACAGAACGGGTGTTACCTATCGTTCACATTTGGTATAGAGCAATGAAATTCAAGAAATAAACACGTCCTCGAATACATGCCATTTTTTAGTTTTTGTGTGATACCCAAGCCGAAAAATATAATACCAAACTAAATAGTGATCCCTAGCCAATTTTGAGTAGTATACGTACAACGCGACTGTCGCTAGACAGATTCAGTGGGACAGTTGTTATGCAGAGACGGCGAGGAAAGACTGGAGCCGTTATCTGTTTCAAACGAGACCGGTTGGACAATTGCCTCGGATGACAACAGTTACACGGCGGGCGGGTTTTAGTAGTGGCCCCATTCACCGGGTGCATTGGCCTTGGATGCGATACGTTGTAGCGAAAAACTGGGTCTTGAAAAATATGGTCATTTTTCAATTGTGCGCATGCGCACAAGTTGCACGTGACCACATATGGGTCACGGGCAAACTTCGCTGAAATATTCAGTCGTCGAATGTAACGTGACTTGTGGTCACGTGCAAATGTCATGTGACTTGTCACGTGCAAATTAGCCGCCATATGTAAAATGTAGCTGAAATATTCGGTCGTCGAACTTGAGCAAGTTCGACGAACGAATATGGGATTACCATTTGCACTGGACTAAAGTAGTTATTACATTTGCATATTCAAACAAAAATGGGATACTAAAATATACATCTGCATAATAATGATAATTTGAATGGATGTTTATTTTTAAATGTTTAAAAGAATTTGCCAACATTTAAAATTGTCTGTATTTTAAAATGATTAAGAGAATGTCCCAACATTAAAAAATGTCTGTAAGTCACTTTTTATGACCAATTCCATTTTATGTGTTTACAGGTTCGGAAAGTTGTCCTGAAAGACTTGCATGACATGTTCTCTTTCAAAGAACCAAAGTAAGTTAACTATTATAATAACATTAGTTATTGTATCATTTCATTGTCTTTATCAGATACACATGCCCTCAGTCGAAGATTCTCAACAAGCAGGCATCTTTAGTTCCATCTATTAGTATTATTATAAGAAGTGCAGCCAGCAGATCCAAGACAAAAATTAAATTTTCTGAATAAACACACGTGGTGTTATCAAATTGCAGTTGCGTATCAAACTAACTGCCATGTATCTCTACAAGTGATATTTGAATGTTTCTTAGGTCAGGTTGCATTCCACAAATTTATGGCGGTCACTGTTCAGCATTGGGGGGGCTACGGACTGTGAGCAGCCTCTCAAGCGACTATGCCGCCCTGCTGTCTTCATGTCCTGGGGTGAGACACTAAACTGTTGTTATTGATATACATTATAGTGAAACATTTGGTCTTAAAATATTTCATATGTTTTCACTTGAGCACATGGGCGGCACGCTACAAGGGTCATATTACGCAACTTGAACATTTCCTGGCCAGCCTACTGAAATAGTCAGTCATAATATTATGCAACTTTAAGTTCCAAATGTCTTTTGAATTATATATATTTATAACTTTAAGTTCCAAATGTCTTTTGAATTATATATATTTATATTTCAGCGACCGAATGTTTCACCTAGATACTGAAACATTCATTTATCTATTTCTAATTGTGCGCTTACGACTACTGTACCAACCAAATATTTCAGTGACAATGACCAAATATTCTCATTGAAAAATATTTTTTTTTAAACGTATCAATGTGCTTTATTTGTTCTATAGCTTCCTTTCTTTTAAAATAACCTTTTGTTTTTTATGCATTGTTATTACAAAAGGGTATATATTTCTTAATTTATTGCCAGGTTGCGGCAACACTGCTTATTGAAGCGAAACAGGCATGTCAGCAGACTTATATAGTAGATTTATAGAGTAGATTTATATACAACACAAACATTCTTTACAGTGCCTGACAATTTAAGGAAATTGCCATCTTTGTAAGTACAAGAATTAGGATAACTTATCTAATTACACATGTATATTTGTATTTACAAGATATGGCAGTTGTTGATTAGTTTAAATCAAGCAGTATATATTACTAGCACCTGGATTGTGCTGCTGTTAAGGTAAAAGGATAAATGTTTGCCTACTAAATGTCCTATCGCTACAGTCTTTTAAAACTGCTGTCTATATACATGGCTTGTCGAATCTAACATTTGTTTGTGCTGAACTCTACTATGTTAGTAGCCTATTTATATTGCATAGGCAGACTAATAAAGGTGCACGAGCAAATTCATTAAGCAACACACTTCTAAGGGAGGTGTTCTAACCATGATTCCTTGGAAAACTACTGGATCGATGAAAACAGTGCAGTTTATATGTATTATCTGTATCAGGATGTCAATGACTTCTCCTTAGATATGTCATACATCTCATTGCAGAACATCGTACAAGAGGCATGTTGTAGAGCCATTCTTGTTGGGAAAGACTCTTGAAGCCCTCGGCCTGACAGAAGAAGAGGTCAATGCCATATGTGGACTTTAATAAACTGTGTGACAACTGACTTGATGTTCACTTCTACTCAATTAATGCACTCACTCACAATCTATGCAAACTTGGGGGAAACCCTAATATGTATCATTGAGTATAATAATATTCTGCTTACAGGTAGATTATATTTATAAAAGCCATTTTTATAAATTGTACACTCTTATTAATGACAGATACATAGGAAAAATTCTCACAATTCATTTGTACATTTGTGAGTACAAAACAAACACCATCAGATGCTGAATATACAGATTGTGCCCAGGATAGTGCCTAATAACAAAATCCTTAGTAAATTTATTATTATTACAATTAGAAGTCTAGTTACTATTCCATAAAATAAACCAGGACTTGCACTGTACCACACATCTCCAAGAAAATGAACAAACCTTATTTTGAACCAATACAATGGTCATACCTCCATGGATACAAAACTTCATTTTTTCACTAGTTGTTAACACACATTTCAGGAAGACACCAGGGAAGTTTCTAAGTTCTGTAACCTATACCTCTGGTGATATGACCATGTTTGTATTACTGAAAAATATGATTTTATTGTAAATGTGTCATGCAAATACATATATGTGTCATGTAGTAAAAGGTCTGATTCATTTTGGAATAGCAACAAACTTCAAAGGGAACAAAACAAAACATCAGTCACTAATGGGTGTCATATGTCAGGATAGTTTCGCCTAAAAATATGAACCAGAATAAATAAATACCCAACTTGCACCTCGTCTTTTCACCTGGATACACTAAATATTATGGCAAATTGGGATTCCCCATAATTAATTGAACTATATATATATTTTATATATAGCGTTCACAGCGCTTTATTACTTTCCTAAAGCAACAATATAAATAGTAAATATGTTACAAAACAATAATAAATAAATTAAATAGTAATATGTAAACATCCGTGTATCGCAATAAAGACATAAATAAAACAATTATTATATCATGGACATGACATGGTAATTAAATAAAGCGCCTATTTTTTCCCGTTTTACCCGGATACAAATCTGAATACATTACAATAAAAACTATGCCAATAATATATAATTACAGTTAACTATCAACATATTTTATAATGAACACGAACAGTTGTTCCCGTATCGACGACCGAATATTTCAGCGAAGTAGTCACGTGCTACGTAGTCACGTGCACATTGAAAACCCAATTTTTCAACGAACACATTTTTCGCGTACGTAACGAAAAATCTGGTCATTCTAGTCCGATAAAGGTCAAACATGACCAGATTTTTCAATGACCAGATTTTTCGCTACAACGTAAACAACGCAGTGCCCCGGGTTAACACGTGACTGTACACACACGTGAAATGCAACAGCCTTTTCAAAGCAACGCGTCTCGAGGTAGACAGCTGCATGTGGACAACCGGCAAAGATGACAGAAGAAGGCGTGACATACATCAAAGTAGACGGCGGTTCATTTCCAAACACACGTGGATTGATTTTAAAATGTAAACAACGTTCGTATTGACCCTGTGTTGATCACAGTGACCAAAACCTGAGCCGAAAAGTCAGTTGGCGGTCGATGGACCCCCAACTTCGCGAACTGGACGATGCGACTCAACAGATGGCGGTATCAGGGTCTAGGCCGGGGTAACACACAGCAGATGGACCCTGTAGTATATGACCGGAAGTCCATGTGTCACGGGGTGGAATGTAGACCCCGAAAAAAACTGAATTTCTAATGTGTTGAGTAAGTTAGAGATGGTTCATTTGCGTGTCGCTTCAACGGGGGAGATAACTATAAGGTGTGTTCAAATCTTACCCGTTGATTAACAAACAAAATGGTATAAGAGACGTCGTAACAATAACTAGTCTTTGAGTCCGGGGAGACGTACTTCGACAGCCTAGCCATCTGTTGATATGAGAGCCGCGAGAACACAGCATTGGGCGAGAAAAAACGTGATTAGAAAACGTGATGATGTGAGAAGTAAGCGCCTATTCTAAGATGAATATGACACGTTCTGGACCCAAAGTGACAGTAACGACCATCATTACAACACGACAGAGACGTGTAATGGCGGGGAGACAGGCTAGGCTACGTAGAACAGTCTGAGTCTATATGGTATCGCCTCATTGCGATGATGTAATTACACGAGTCGGGAACCAGACTCTCGGACGGAATGTGTGCATCTGACGTGACAAATACTGAATGGGGCCATGGTGCTGCGTAGACCACACGTGGAACAGTAGCAAGTCTCACTGGAACCGCACAGACGTCGACCGCAGACAGAAGCACGGGTGAGCGAGACTACAAGACAGTCCACAGCTCGACAGAGGCTATAATCAACTACACCACACAGAGCTCGCGAAAGCTAGGACATCACTCACTCCTTTACCGTTTAGTGGTCCGCACCTGGTCGCCGAAGAGACACGCCCCGCGGTTCTCTCGCTCGTACATGTTGTAGTCATGCGTCGACCTGATTGCTTGTCCGGCAGACATATCTCGCGATCACAACCTCACTGTTGGCGACTGAGAGACGTGTCGCTGGCATATGTATAATCCCGATAAAAACGTTTTTAATCCCGTCAAAGTCACACACGAGACGTACACACTACATACCAGGGAAGTGTGTCACGCGTGCGCGTGCTGACACCGCACTTGTCAGTGATAAACAAATCACAAACGAATGGCACACATCGCGTTGACGACACTATCGTACCATCTGCTCACCTGCGCCCTAAAAACTAAATCGCACCGTCACAACTGACGTAATTAGTACCGGTCTATGAACGCGGAGGCGGTCACGTGTGTCTCCGTAATAGTCGCTATACCGCAAACAAGCCACTTGCAAAAAGCCACCGCGGACACCGATTGCAATTAAGCATTGCATTACTCGGAAGCGCAGTCGACGACAATTTCATTTCCGCCTACCTCCTTCCTCCACGACCGCCCTCCCGTGGCATGCTCGCCGCTAATTTCTCGGATGCAGTTGGCGGAAAACACGCGTACCAGAAGAACGCGACTGGCTTTTGCGGAACAGCCCCGGTTTCGGACCGGACTCGTGTCTGCACGCACGCGACTTCCGCCTCCGTCGAGTCGCGTCTATCGTGGTGACAGCCAGCAACGAGACACGTCGTAATCGCGAGGCACAAATCAGGCAGCGGTTGCGGAAAGGAAATGGAAATCATGTTTCTCGGAGGCTGCTGAAAAGACGGCAGAACACGCCGTGGCCGCTTACGCTTCGGTGGCCATGTATGACTGGCACGGAAATGCAATTATTTCGCTTATCACTGAGTGTTTGAGTAAAAAAGCGCAACATCACAGTTTCGATTGTGGCGTCAATAACGTTGTTTGGCATTGCAAAGTACAAGCAGGCGCGCAATTGATGGTCGCAGATTCGGGGTCATATCCCTGGAGCGTCACATGTCTGTTGCTTGCAAGTAAACGGTTGGGTCAATGACAAGTGAGGCTGACGAATTGTGATGCCATCTATTCTGGTTATTAGAAGTACAATGACAGGCGCCAACCACTACAAAACGGGGTAACTGTTAATCCTTTTCCATGCCAACCCAGAAACTCCGCAGTCTAACCCACGAACCACTGGCAACCAGGCTATCGATCTAAACTGGAAACTCTGGATGATCGATGTAAAGCGCAATGGCTCAGGGGTAGAGCTTCGGACTCTCGACTACGAGAACCCGGGTTTTAATCCTGTGCTGCGGTGTTAAAACCTTGGGCAAGTTTTTTCACTCTACATTGCTCCAGTTCACCCAGCTGTATAAATGAGTACCTGGCTATAGACAGTGGTGGATATGTGTACGAGCAGCCTTCGCGCATTAATTGCAGCATTTTGGCTGGGTGCTTCCCAGAGAAACCCAGATGGTGTCTGAGTGAACAGGTATGTGAGGGAAGTAAAGTGTAAAGCGCTTTGAACGGTCCTAAGGACTGGATACTGCGCTGTATAAGAACTTGCAGTTTATCGTTGTCTCCTAGACCATGAGAGACATTGGGAGCTCTCCACATCAACAGGCTTCCAGCCCCTCTCCTCTCGCTCTCACGGCAGACCATGTACGACGTCAACAAGTGTATTGATTGAAAATCGGCTGGCGTAATCCGACCAACGCGTGAGTGTCAATCAAAAACGTGAATATTAATAACCAGGCGAGATCCCGATAACGTTGATTACAATTATTAATCAGTGTGAATTTATTTCTCGGCAACAATTCTGAGAACCGAAACGCTATAGTCGGTCGGACCGTAATATAATATACAACGCATCATCAACGTGTTCTATGTACATACACTCACCTTGCCGAGTCCAGACAAAGGCCCACAATGAATAGTATAGCGTTTCTTCAACCTATGCTCCTACCTATGTCCACTTTCTAGTTTACACGCATTTGGTTTGTCCTTTACTTTAGTTCAAGACACGTCACTTCCTTTTGAAGGTTTATTTTGAGAATATTCCTCAGACATTTGTTGCTGGGCGTTTGTATTTTTTGGTTCTTGTCTTGGTAAGGTTCCGCTGTCCGAGCTAAAAAGCAGTACCATTGGCCTTGTCTCCGTCGTCAGTCGTGCTTATACGCTTGGAAATCAAATGTGCACACAGCGAAAAGGGAAACTATTTTGTGACACTCTCAAATATACCCCACTGGATCTCCGCACCAGGTGGAACTGAAATACGTTAATTCCGATGGTGACACTGACACCCTGCTGGACATATCGTCTGCTCTCACGTATAATGACGTGATGCGTACACGTCTAGAGCAAGTTTGACGTGAACGCCACAAGGGGGTTTCATTCAAATGCTCAGACAAAGGTAAGTCTACAAACCAACGCATACGTTCATCGTAGAATGGCGCATACTAAGCTACAGGATTCAACATGTACGGACGCTGCAAGCGAAACGCCTCAGAGAAACGCCACGTTTGCAATACTTATTTAGTTTCGGTATCCGATACGTGGAGCCACATCCGCATATGACACGCATCCACCGATGTATGCTTGGGACTACTTTTATTAACTTCCACTGGGCACTATAAGTGTTTATCGTAAGCCGCATCCGCATGTTTAATCCGTACTTATGGAATACGATATTAACAATGCTATCACTTATCAGGAATGTCTATTCCGTTACGAAACATCCGTTTAGAGCTATGTAGATATCACGTTTGTCGGATTTGGTTTTATACCTTTTATTAATAACTAATACTGTACAAGGCGCGTTATGCCTCACTCCCTGGCACAAGGCAAACCTGTTCAACCTAACACCATCTCGACGTCACTATAAACATTCAGCTATGATCCTACTCATCCATGAAGGCAATTCGTACATAAATGTCTACTACTGTCTAAATGCAACTACTCATTCGTAACTTTAGTGAACTGGAACAACATAAAGCGAAAGGTTCGAACCCATGTACACCCGACTGAGAGTCGGGTGCCCTAACCGCTGCGTCACCGCATCATATCCTGTCGTTTCTTTCTCCAACTCTACATCGATGCACTGACCTACTGACGGCGATTACCACCGACGACGGCGCTAGTATCAAGCCATAATAAATCCGCCATTATCGCGCCACATCGACATTGATGGTTCAACCGAACCTTGATTTGTTGATCAGTAAAACATACAACGCGAGTAAATGAAGGTCACGTAAGCTTTAGCGTATGCACGCGACTTTCGTTATGTCGTTGTTTGTTCGTACAAGGGGCAAACACAAACATGCCTGGGTAGATACCACCAATTGATTTCCCATAGGCGGCCATTGTAACGTTTCTTTGATTTCCCACTAGGATTATGCATCTATGGTATTGCAAATTTCAGACATTAATTACACTCCATCGACACATGTTATGTATAAAATTCGTGAAAATGACATATCTCTTTCTCCTACAATCCAGTCTCTAACCTCACACCCCTTCCTTTGTGCTTCAATCAGCGACCGATTGCCATTGTGGACACCTCTAGGCCAAATTACACCTGTATGCATACGCACCTTTTCACTGTCTGACAAATATCATTATTTCGCAGCTGTGATATCACGCTACGCAGAAATCTCGTTTCCATTCAACCAGTCCTACATCTAGTGCTTCCAGACATTTACAAAAAAGTACACAATGCGGTTCTTTTAAGCAGGACTACTAATGGCGTAGGAATCCATTTGGTGGTATGTCCCCGTCTCTGACGCTGGGCTAGGGGTTATATTACGAGCAGCCGTTTCCAGAACATTCACCGAACGCAAATATCGCGGTCAACGAAACCGTGTGACATGGAAACACCAGGGCCCATATAATTACACTTTTGTTTTCGTAAGAGACACTCTCCGGGTATGGCCCGTAGGTTTGCTATGGGCAGAGTGCGTGATTTGTGCCGTAGTGCTAGAATTAGTGTTAGGTTTATTGCTAGGTTTAGGGCTGTATTATGTTTTTACTAAACAAAACAAGTTGCTGTAGCAACAACACGCTTCAATATCAATATCTAGCTCTACTGAAAACGACCTGCGCATAAACATTATTTAGATCAGTAATATTTAAGCCAACTGAAAAAAAAAAAAAAAACCAACACAACGCAAAGATACGTTAGTTAGACATACTGATGCTAGATGTAAAATATAAGCATACCATGTTTTCAAGCATAATAGACACAAACAAACCACATACACACCCACTCACTGATACATATACGCACGCGCGCATCCACAGACTAATAATTGATGAACAATGGGAAAATGGAACCAGTTTTCAACTCACCAGTATGCATTTGCGTGTCGCACTTCCAACAAACGTGAATATAAAGGCTTTAAAGCCTACAAGTTAACAGTGACACCTCGGTTCGCATTGACGTATAGTATAACAGAGGCAATGACAAACACAACGCAAGGGTTCATAAGTCAAGGGTCCCTTTGGCACTTTGTACGTCTGTACAAATACATATGACGTCTGTTGCCGCCATCTTACCACGGCCGTGATGTCCAACTCGCTTCAGTTACTAAATTTCATCTTATTCGGTCAGGACCCACCCAGCACGACGACGAGTCACAAAAACGACATTATGAACCACAGTCGGTTTTTCCGCAATAAGCAGTTCCTGTTTGGTTCGCATACGTCACGGCGCAAACATTCCTTGAGCGCACTTGGTGTTAGTGCTTGGCAACGTTCTACCAACTGTCTATACGAGGGGTGTGTTCCGTGTATGGTTACTGTAGTATGATGTAGAGTATTGTAGACTATATACACATCCCACTCCCATCAGAGTTGGCGTTTACTTAATCAAATTGATTAAATCATCGATTAAATCATTGATTTAATCAACATGAAAAAAATCAAGATATGGATTTGTTCAGATTATCTTAAATTTATACTTACCCGATTACTCACTTTATTTGTGCAAATTTATAATAATGATCCTCAACAACACTCAACAGTAAGACAGCTGACATTTTGTTATTACTAGGCCCACATGGTTGTGTTCATACAGAGTTCTAAATGTGAACATTGCTTCGGACTCTGACAACTGATATGAAGATGACAATAATTAGACTACCAATAATGATTAATCACATGTACCACAAACTGATTGTTTGTTTTAACGCCGGTTGATTTAACTGTATGTAGTTTTAAATAAAGTTTAAATTTGTACATAACAACTTTGCTTTAATTCTTTAGAAATGCTAATAATGAAATGTTCAGCCTATTGGGTATATTATGATATTCCACATATTTATTTATTTTCCAAATTACATATTATTTCTTATGATTGTCGAGAATGTTGAAAAAAATCAAATAAATCGATTTCTTTCTCTTTCTCTGTCTCTCAGATACTGGGCGGGGTTCTTTGCAGGGCGTTTAAAGTCCAACGAAAATGTGTGAGTCCACTACAGGTTACACACTTACCTCCTGTGTGGGGTCTTTTACTTCCCCTGGCACAGACATCAGATAGAAGGGACCACCGGCTTTTAGTGTCTCTTCCGAAAGACACAGGCAAATGTGGGGTGAACGAAATTGCCTAAGTTTCGAAACGGTGGTAGGTGGGATGGAACCACCGACCCCTCGATTGACAGTCCGGCGCTCTACCGCGCGACCACCGCTCCCCAATCTCAATCGATTTAATCGAAAAAATCCGATTTTATCGAAAACATCCGATGTATTCGAAACAAATCATGGTTTTTCTTCCAACTCTGACTCCCACTATAGCTCACTCAACACTGTATAGTACTAGTGTTTGCGATGGTCAGAGGCATTCGTGTGGTTCACGGAGCCGCCATTTGTATGAAGTGTGAACCCCTCTCGAATGTCATGTAGAGTACAACTAAAAAGTGTGCCCCTACCACATGGCTTGACAAAACAAAAACGTTTCACCTGTCGCGCTAAACATTAGTTAAATACACAAAAGAAAGGTCAGCGCCATCAATTTTTAAAGCTCGCATTATATGTGAAACCAGAAATGATGTGTTCTAATGCTTGCGAAGTCCCTCGAGTGCGTGTTTATCGGCGTTACTTATATGAGGCGGTACATGACAAGAGTCTACTATAATAGCCATCTTCAGATTCAGCAAAACCCCTTAAATCACACCCAAATTGCACCTCTTAACTAGACATAAATTATTCCGGCTCAGTCCACGGCATACGACAATTATTCGTAATGTATTTAAATAGAAACGATGCTAAATTTAGGGTTTGTTTGCACACGTGTTGTTGACCAAAATTATGTTGACTTGACTGTTGGAGTCAGTCCACGCTCTCGTGACGATGGGGGGAAATTTGCGAAGCGTGATTACACAGTGACGTCACAGCGAACTAGTGTGTGAACGCCCCCTAAATAAACTGTCACTGTGAACTTCCGTATACATCTGTAGATTCTGTACGGTACAGGTACACTATTTTGCACAATGTGGTTTACACGACGATGTAGAAACATCGGAAACAGGTCTTCTTCCCCGTACCAATGTTCAAGCTTTAAAGCCGTGTGCTAATTTAGTATTTACACAAGTCGATATGTCCGGGTCGGACCAGGTTTAAGGGTCAAGTTATGATGGTTGCGCCACCCATCGAAACTCAGGGTAATGAAGTCATTTGTTGCTACCAAGTATATGTTTTAAGTGGATTCGCAGCTTTCGTTCTCGCTACAATACGACAACATGTCACACGTACTGAGTAATGTTTACTGACCTACCGCTTAAAATCGTGGTAGATATGTATACACGCAAACTGGCCCAATCGTACAGCTATATCTGCATGCGAATCTGGTCACAACGAACGCGAGAAACCATTCCCTACATAATCAGCGCTGACTTTTACAGCAAGAGCAACAACAGCCTCTCGATACGCAGATTTCTTACCGGGTCTTCACGCCGCGCTCGCCGTAAAACAAAGACTTGTTTCCGGCACCTTCTCGCTCGACTGTCCTCGGCGAATCATTGTCGCGACTGTCAGCAACTTGTCAATAACGCTGTGTCCCACTCACGCACGCACGCACGCGCTCCCGTCTGTTGACTCGGTCGCTCGCTCTGTCTCTCTCGTCTCCGCAGCCTCTCGATGATGTCGCTTTCGGGCGCGTGTGGACTTATTTACGTCAAACAAAGCACAGACGGCGTGACGTCTGTGTCATGTTTACTCCGTTTGTCTATGTTTGGTGATGCGGCATCTAAAGCATACTGCACCCAGATTTACTTGTGTTGTCAGCGATGGATAAACACGTAAAGTTATGCAGACCTTTGGCGGTGGTCCGTTAAGGCGACATTTACAAGGTGGTGACAGCGGAATTGTTTACTCGTATACGCCTCGTCAATAAGTCTGGAAGAGTAATATTAGCAACGAAAGCAGACTAATCATTCTACAATTTAACAATACGCAGTCGAGGATCACTCAACATTCTTTCCAGCGGTCGTTTGATATTGGGCGAACAACGTTATGTCGATTGCATTAAAAAGCATACCACGAATGCGGTATTATGCGACATCTGTGACGGTTCGTTTTTGCAGTATACCTACTCGTCTGCAGTTGGCGTTTCTCGTTACTTCCATCGGTAGTAGGCCTAAGTGTAAATCGTCGCAGTAATCAAAACGAGAAGATACATGATTGTCAAATATGTGACATTTACGCCGTCCTGATAGATTGACACATTATCGAACTGAGGTCGACACACATGTCATATAAACAAGATTACTGTCGATAAGGGATAACCTGAGGTCACCGACTCGGAAATAACAGCCACAGTAGCCAATAGCACTTGGACATCGCATGGAAGGAAGGCTGAATGCGACGGGGAAGTTCAGAAAGACAGTACAATCACAACACGATACCTAATAAAACCTCCATTTACTAGTACCTTCTGTTACAACTGTCCATCTCGACGGGCGATTTCCTTGACCTAGAATGTTCGAGATGGTATTCGCCTGCATTGTTTGGCTCAAAGGCGACTGTTGACCCACGCGAGATAGGCGGCTGAGCGATCGAGTAAACACGATCGATGGACATAGCGGCGTGTGTCGACATACGACCGCGCGTCTACCGTGTGCTAATCCGGCACGTGTAATGGCGGACCACAGAGCCGTCAGTCACGGCAATTCGTCCTGCTGCCCTGATCTGTTCTGCTGTATCAATCACCTGTCGCGTCGTGTGTCTAACAATTTGCCATGCATAGGATGGTAGGAAGACAAGCGAAGCCCGGTTTACGTTTTACCAGCATTAAAATATTAGTATTACGACAGAGGTGAAATTGTCTGTCAAAAATTAAATTATGATCACGATATAAATGATGTATAATTGTTGTCATAATTCAGTGCTGGTGCTTGCTGTTTCGGAATCAGTACAAAAGATGATTAGATTGATGTACGGAACTGAAATCATATCGATATCACTTCGTCTCCTCTAGAGAAATATTAGTACGGTCATGCCAAAACTTTAACTTCTATATGATATTGTATTAAAAAGCACTATTATTCTGCATAACAGAAATGTTTTAACAATGGGGCCGATTCTTTCCTCTTTTGTGCATCTATGTCCTTCCTACGACCTGATATCTGAGGCTATATATAGTCTGTATACTAGTCGAAATAAGACCCTTTGCTTCATACAGATGTTTACTTAAAGGGAGGGGGCCAGCTTCTGTGCCCAGAATAGGCCGAGCAATAATATTTATTTGTAACGGGAAGTTGCTGTCTAGAAGGTCGAAAACTTAAACATCAAAGGGTATTGCGGTTAACTCTGCTGACCTCGGCATTATTGTCAAACAATTTTGTTTTGAATCGGGATGTTTTGTTTACCATTTGAGCGTTCTGCAGGCGGAATATTTCAAATTAGTTCAGAGTTTAATAACGTAACTAAACACAACCTGGCAGGCAATAAACCTTCAACATGCATGTTATAGTCATAAGAACACAATATATTAAATGAAAAAAAGTAAAACCTAGGAGCTGGCGCCCCCGCTTGAAGTGTGTCTTCCCCCTCCTCCTCCTTGTGCACCGGTTCGTAGCGGTGTTCAGCGACATCGAGGCCACTCAGTTGAGTCACTCGGACGGATCCGACAGAGCGTCGCATTTGACATAAAAACGTGTCTACAATGTTGAAAGTCGTAACACTAATATAAATACAGCCGGCGAGAACTATAAATCTGTCATTTGTCAAGTGTTATTTTATTTCGCCCCATGTTCTAGAACGTTCGCGTGAAGAAGGTGTGTTCGATCCACGCCGTATTCCGTCCTTTTGGGACGGCCCAGGGCGTTTATCGCTTCACTCTGGCGTATTTATCTTTCTTCTTGCGTCATGTCAGACTTCATCGAGAAGCTTACGTAGCATTAACCGCAGGAAGGCTACACCCTGGTGAACTATAGCCTTATATAGTTCACCACTGTCTGGCCAGACACTGGGTGGAGTTGGCAAGACATCGTCGTATCATATTCGTTTTCTGCGCACGTCGACTACTCGGGTCTGCGCACGGGTCCACCGGAAGCTACCGACGACGATGACGTCTAGTTATTTATTGACAACAAGCAAACAACATTCCGCCGACGCGAACACGCGACAGTGTCCAGGGAAATTACGCAAATAACGTGCGTTAATGAAACACCAAAACACGCATTGCCGAATTGCAGTAAAATATACTGTGTGTGTGTGTGTGTGTGTGTGTGTGTGTGTGTGCGCACGCGCGCGCGCGTGCGTGCGTGCGTGCGTGCCCTAATTTGTTCGTGAGTCCAACTGAACACGTGGAAAAATACTGTCAAATCTGGCAGTTTTATACAGTTTTTCCATAAGAAAGTTAATGTAGGGGAAAACCCTCCAGGTGTCTGGCCAATCCTGGCTCGGTGCAGTGTAAACAAATTAACCTTCCTTTTCATGACCCGGCATAGTAGAAAAATACACCTATCTTTTAACCGTGGCGTCCATTGTAACGTGCCATTCCGGTACACACACCTATACATCAGGCGTGTTATGTTTACAACATAAAAGACCCGTCAGAGCGAACCGGATATTACATCGCATATTATGCACACGCGCAAAAATTGTTGTTTGTCATATTCCATAAATGTTGCGATGTTTGCTTATATGACAGTTTCAACAAATGAGGTTCGTGTTGGGATAGGCAGCTACGGGTGGTTCCACCAAAGGCGATTCATAGAAGTAAACGAGACTCACAAAAACTGTCGAAGGTTCGAGAGACAGTAGAAGGATGCACACTGTATATGGAAATAACCTGGGATTGTGCCTCATTTGAGAAGTGACTGCATTGGTGAGGTGACCGTAAATCGGGTTCGACTGTAACAAAAGTGCGGCCTAATACACACATGCATACATCAAAATCGTATTTGGGAAGGTGACATACACAAATACACTAATAACTACACAGCAACTGTGTCCATCTGGACACCTTTTATCTTTACAAAATCGATAAATGCCAATCTACCACCCGAGAGTGTTTGCATTTTAAGATAGAACTCACAGCAGGTGAAAACCAATTTGATGACACAGACACTTGACCCGCACACTTGTCCCACATCTACGCCCCGCACCGTATGCGCCCGCGCGGTCGAGATCTCAAACGTTTGACTCCGGCTCGGCGGCCAAACTTAACCGGTTTTAGTGAAGAGATTCGCCTCGCGGGCAACACCGTGGGCCGGGCGGGCGACGAACCCGCGGAGTGCGGACTAGACTATGGCCGGCGGCACTGACGTCGTCGTCCCGTCACTACACGCTGTGTTCACGTATACGACACGGCTTTTATCGTCGGGTATATCCGCCGTGCAGTACTGCTACTACCAGAGACACCGTCGGTCACGCTCCGGCGGTCACAACAGACAGCGGTCGGTGTTTACGCGTCCAAAGATCACAGGTCACGAGAAATTTCTCTCGTCAACATTATCGTCGACCCGGCATTGCATACCGATACTGTCAGGTCTCCAGACGGGGTGGAGGGGTCGATGGAAGGATGGGGATATACCGTGTTTCACGTCATACGAATATAGAGACACTTTTTGCATCCTACCAAATAGTTATGAACAGAATAATCGGCCGACACAGGTCCTATAGTTTATGTTATATAGACACTTTTGCTGCACACATGGGTTATGATTGCGATGCTGCATGTTTAGCGGAACCAACAGCGTTATAGGGGAGACCGGGGCTAGTTGTAACACGGGTAAGTTGTCACAGAGGGCTTGCAGATAAAACTGCTAATGCCAATTATTCTGTAAGACGACAGCAAGTTCACCAATAAATTTGAGCATGTCATGTGTAATATCACGTGAATCCGTCTACACACCATAAAGCTTTAAAAAGAAAACAGGTACTACCGTGTCGGGGAAACTTTAGGACGACTCATATAATTCATCATGCCACAACTATGTAATAAGTCACGCATTTAATTATGCACCAATTATCTGCGGGATATATGTGGGGAACCATTCGCAGAACAAATGTGTTGATTCGAGTTGGGATGACCCAATGAATACGACACAACCGCGTCAATGTAGGCGAGAAATTACGTTGATTAAATATAACTTTAATATAAATTAAACTTTAATTTGCTGAAAACACGAGGAAGGAAAACACTTTTAATACAACCTATACATATTATTCATAACAGCGAGCACCGAACGACATCGCCTCATCCGCTCTAGGCGTAGGTTTCATCGGCGGAAACAATAGTAGTATCAGTAATTACGCCTGGTGTCTCGGAGTCCCGCCTGGCCCCCGGCTCTGGTGTCGGCTGCAGTCACGGCTGTTATATGCCGATAATGCCCGCGGACGCGATACAATTACACGTGTGATTCCCCGCTACTCAACCGGCGATATTCGCCGCTGGTCTAGGCGGCAGGGATTAACTCCAGGGTCGTGTGTGTGTGTGTGTGTGTGTGTGTGTGTGTGTGTGTGTGTGTGTGCGTGCGTGCGTGCGTGCGTGCGTGCGTGCGTGCGCACATAGGCAGTGACCGCTCCACACGCGCTACATGCTGACAGCAGAACACGATCATCGACTCTCGTTGAAAATTCAGCGAACATAACGACCAGAGCAGTAATTTTTAAATACCTACACACTGTAAAGTATAATCGTGACACATCTCCTTGGTTTCCCTCTGACTGGGCGTTTGTCAGCTTGGTGGTATTACTATAATATCAGGGATATGTAGTTATCGTTACGCTAGCCATTGCGTCTATTTCGTCTCTGCTGTATACGTCGCATGCAGTCTCATCCATATTCTGTTGACGTCGAGCGAATATACCGTCAACCATTCCAAGAAGACCAGCCACGTGATGACGTCTCCACACCTACGGTCCACACCTACACGGGCCAGGTGCCACCGAGTCGTCGTAATGCGGCGGTGTTAATACCACGCACGCCTTCATTAGCGCGCACTGATTAAATCTTTGTTTAATTAACGACATTACCGTGTCCCTGTCGACTGATATTGCCCGCGACCCTGGCCACACACAACTGCAGCGAGAATTAACGAGATGTCACACTAAGCACACGCTAAATGGGCGCGAAAGTTTTTTGAGGATAGTACCATGTTTAATATTCGGAATCGTTCGTATGAACTAATGACGTCACATATGATAATGCCGTAGCATGTATGCAGTCGGTTAAGTTATCCGGTACGGTACGAAACTGAATAATGTATACTCGGACACTGCTTTACGCAGTATCAATAATGAAGCCACCTCGCAATTAATGTAATCTTGGGACAGTTCTAAATTATGTAACTGTGAATTACAGGAACATGCAATACGGCCACCTTGCCATTCAGGCCACCGGTGCAGTCCTGCGGACTACCGCAATAGTACTTTCTTATATTTATAGCCCCCACCATTATTTAACCATCGCTATGCTTCGACGTTCGTGTCTTGCGGTTGTTCCTCTTTCTAGACGTTTATGGAATGTTACGTTCTATGTAGGCACGACACGGCATGCCTAACGTTTTACGTGTCGCATAGTTCGCTGTGTCGTAGTCAACATTTGGTAGCTCGCGTGATCAGGTCTATCCAGGTTCCTTCGTCCATATTTCAACTGACTCGACCAGTTGTTCCGTTCATCTTGTGTTTCGTCTTCCGCGTTCATTTCACCGGTGTAGACCATTTCACCAGCGCCAACGACCCCGGGGCGCCCCCCCCCCCGCATCAGGAAAGAGACCAACGGAGATGGACTTGATGCAACTGCTTCGACACACTGTAGCTCTCACCGATCTATGTCTGCCATTTCGTCGCTTCAAGGTTGACTCCCCCACGATGCTCCACGGCAATTACCGATCACTCATTCCCGTCCGAGCCTTAGGAGACACGCATGACAACCGCGGTTACCACAACCGCCATGACACTCGGTGACAGTCATGGTGAAGACGTTCTAAGTGAAGTCCATCCCTTCCTCATTGTTCTGTGGGGTTTCGTCAGGAACGACCTCATATACCTTCTGCCACTATTTATAGAAGTGCATGGGCTGGGCGCCAGTTGGCGTGACGTGACCTAGTCATCTCCACGTCTTCACGGCATTAGTGGAATAACACAGCAAAGCATGTCGCAATTACCATTGTCATATGTGGCAATGGCAGATCTTTCAGCAAGTTATGGTACCATGTCCAACCATGGATTGTACACTGCGAAATGGAAACGGTCGGGTTTGTGAACTTGTATGTGTTATTGTGTTTCTGACTCGCGTATGAAGAAATGGTGTCGTTATAGGTTTATTTACCTCAACGCACAATCACAACGGAACAGGATGTGGGCAAGAACACTCGAAATGCTCGTGCAACCTTATCAGCGGCCAGCGAAAGGTTTATGACACACAAACACGTCGCTTATTTGCCGCATTATCTATGTAAGTCAGCCTCTTGTGTGATAGCGCTGTCATATTTGCGGACGACCGAAACGGTCATGTCGTTACGTGATTGACAGAGGACGAAACAGTGTAGCGCTTACATTTTTCCGGCGTTATAAACGTTCCGATTGACGTTTCTGCGCATGCGCCATATATGTAAGATCATCAATGTGCAGCGAAAAGAAAAAGCATTTAGGTATAACTACTTCGGGTTGTTCGTTAGGATGTATATAACCTCTCAGCAAAGTTATTTGTCGCAAATTAACACGAGGCAAACAAGTTTTGAGACATAGTTTGATAGCAAGCGTAAATCACGTGACAGTAGTGCGCCATAATCTGTTTTAAAAAAAACGTATTATTTTATTGCATTGAACGACATTTTAAGAAACTCTTCACAGTAATCATTACAGGAGAGTTAACGAACAGCTCGTGGCATTTACACCGAAAATGCTTCGTTGTTTCGCTGGACATTGATGAATTTACATTTATTGCGCATGCACAGAAACGTCAATCGGAACGTTTTTAACGACCGGAAAAATGTAAGCGCGACATCGTTACATGGCGGAGAGAGGACGCTTCTAGTGAAACCACACCGCGCACACAATAGCACGCACGCTCCTCCGTACACGCTGCGCGTCGCTCGCTGTTATACACAACACCTTGACCTTCTCGCCGGCTCAACTGATCAAGGCACATCATTCCATAGGCGCAATCCCGTATTCGCTGACGACGGAAGCTGAGACAGAGCTCTGGCCGCTGTATCGCCTTCGGTCGTCTGCTGAGGACCAACGCGGCGATGTCGCGTGTCAACAGCGCATTATGGTGCATTACCTGAGGAACGCGATGAGGCGACGTATGACGCTGCCTGATACAGACCCCACGGACTTGCCGAGTTGGGCTCGCGCCTCTCTCCCGGGTCGTCGGCACAGACACACCGCGTCATTGTTTCCCACACTCCGGACCGTCACCGGATTATCACTGATTAAGTGTCAAGTTGAAGGGGTATGAAAATATTGACAGAAATATTTTTTTCACGGTCAAGGAAGAGAGAAGGACTAGAGGACATGGAGTTACATTAGCAAAGAATCAGTGTAGACTAGATATTGGAAACATTTAATTTTCACAAAGAACAGTAAATGAATGGAACAGATTATCAGCTGATTGTGTAGGTGCTGGTAGTGTTAATATATTTAAAAATATAATTGACATATACCTAAGACGGGCGGGGTATACTTAGATAGGTAGGTTGGACTCTCGATAAGCCAAAGGGCTTCATAGTCCACCTGCCATCTAGAGTTGAATCTCTAGGTGGCAATCTTGTTAAGCCACTAACCCCAAAACGACGACAATCGTTAATCAATACGCACGCACGCACGCACGCACGCACGCACGCACGCACGCACGCACGCACGCACGCACGCACGCACGCACGCACGCACGCACACACCACAGGGTCGAAACGTACACTGCTATTTCACTTGATCAAAACGGCGGGAAACGTCAACGGTAAATCATCCAAAACTGCCAATACGTGTCGTACTAGTAATAACCAATTTGTGTCGCTATTGAAACTAATGGATAGCGTAATTTTGGTTCGACCTGATTTTTTGTTTTTTATCAAGATCGACGGCTTATATTGGTTTCATGCCATTTGCGCCGTTTCTTCCGAGAATGATTTTTCCAACGCTGCATTTAGTCACTGGTGTGTGGCATCATGTCAATGCAAGTTCACTACTTCGCGTTAATCTCTAGGTGGCAATCTTGTTAAGCCATTAACCCCAAAACGACGAACGTTAATCAAATGAATTGTTTAACTGTGATATATCACTGCGTGGGTTTAATCATTAAACAGTTTAAACAACTACTATGCTTACAAATGTAAAGTTCTATATAACAAGGACGCCGAGCTGACGGTAAATACCAACTTTCAAATACTTGTCTCAACACAAAAGAAAACCCATTAACCACCAGTTGATTGATGGTTTGATTGATGTTACAAATCACAATAGTAACGCCCGTTTTGACAACATGACGATATCGCCAACTCGTACAAGGAAGTCGTAAACGCGGACTGTTTGAACACGTAGTCTCGGACCTATTTAACGGCCGCGGTGACGGCTGTGTAAATGAAGCCGTTCACTAGATATCATTATGTATTCAAACTTTATAGCCGCGTTTGAATTAACCCATTACAGGCTTAACCCATTAGAGGCGCGCTGGCAGCTGCGACAACTTATCTCTCAGTATGAGCCCTGGCCTAACGAATTGTATTTGAGTGTGTATGTATCAACAAGTAATACACCAGACAGGAACGTTTCAATCTACGCCTCACGACAATCATTCATCGCCCAGCCATTGTGTGTGACAGCGTGTCCTCGTGGTTTACCGGCAAAACGACCACGGAGTAGGATAATAAATTCACATTAACATTACTTGTTGAACTGAGCCAGGGCCGCATGGGTGCAGTCGAGATTAGCGCACGTGTTTGCTCATTATTCGCGCTGGATAATGTTCTGCCACTTCTAATGTTTACATTGTGTTCTCTGGTCCGGTCCAATTTGCGCCCACCGTCAGCGGTGTGTGCCTATCCTCTCTCGTCTGGACATGTTTTCTCTGACTTTCCCTAGATCCAATTGAGATTTATATATGCCATCGTTTAGTATGTATTTTGCATGTTGTATTTATTATTATTAATATTAGTTTCAACACATAATAAATAGCTTTTTATTTTATTGTACAGTGCTGTGAGCATATTTGGATATTGCGCTTTATAAATAATAAATATTATTATTATCTATATTATAACTAATATGCTACCAGTTGTTTTAATACAACCAATCTTCACTCGCCTCTCTATAATTATTCACACCTTCCTCTGGTCGACAATTAGGTGATGTATTTTGTTTTAACAAAATATTAGTTGTTAACATTTGTTTACCGTACTGATCAAGTTACACACTGCCACCTAAGCTGTAGTCCTAGGTGCTAGACAAATACTTCTGTCACCAACAAAGGCAGAGACATGCCTGGTATCTGACTGAAATATTTTTTCGGCCTGCCACAACGAATCATGTACTCATTATCCAGTGTTCCATTGATGTGTCTTTTGTTGTTGTCACAGCCCAAATCAACTCCAGATCTGTGGCGCTTTTTATTGCTGGGTTCCTTTGGTACATGCTGGTCAATTTACTGAGTCAACAAAACACACTCAGTGACACTCTGTACAAAAGGACTAGCTTACACAACACAAGATCTATAGGTTTGGCTCTGCTTCTAATGTTCCATGCAAATGTCTTCACAATGATACCAATTGGCAAATAAAATGGGACAATTAGGGAACAGCACATATTAAGGTCGGTCAGTCACCCTCTAGAGTGGACAAAGGTTACCTGAATGGTAAGGTGACCCCATTAGCTGGAACAATTTCTGAATTTCTTATACTGTTACAGAAACAATCAGAGTCTGTCCTAATGTGACCTTAATTCAAGGTGGCTGTATTACAGGGGTGACTGTGTTTAAATAGGGGGAAGATCCATCTTTTTAAATCGCCCCCTGGGAGAAAAAGACATCACGAGAACATTATTACCTGCACTATTGGTTCACAGGACTTTGCTGCAGTAGCCCTCACATATTTACTGTTGTATTATTATATTTGAGTAATTTATTGCAGTTGTTATTACCCAGGTATTTGAAGTGCTGGCAGCTAAGCATATCTGACTACAATCTTACTGGCTCATGTAATGTGCATGCTTCCTCGATTCACTCTTAACACTGGTTTTCCTGATAACATACCTTGTACATATGTATTTAACGAGGTCAACAGGAACATAGCCAAAGTAGTCTACTGCCTGGTCCACTAGTTTAGCTGCTCCTCACTTATGGAACATATGAAATGCAACATATGAAAATGTGATTCATTATACTAAGTTTTTAGGATTTACTTATTTATTTATTTATTCTGAGCTGTTTTTAGTACTTTTACATTCATAATATGTATTACTATTATAAGTTAAAAAAAAATATCAGTATGTGTATTTTTATGATAATTTATTTCAATATTTGATGACATGTTTTTATGATTTTTAACTTTTAGTTTCTTTCTATATATAATATAGCTATGTTCCAGTCCTCTGCCATATGCTATGTTCAAGTTCTCAACCTTTTCAATATGTTTCATGCAGTAAGAATAATATGTATTTTCCTTAGCATGTTCTACTTACCTATGATATTGTGACTTAAAATGCAGAACATTTCAATTGATTGGGTCGTCACACATGCTACACAACATTTTGAACACCAGATATACATTGATATAATTAATTAATGCATCCACATGCATTTATGCCTGGCTATGCCCCTAGTGATTGCAGACTAATGCCTTAGTGCAATCTAGTGCCTCTAGACTCATTACTGTGGAGTTATACTGTATACAGCTAACACTAACAGTAGAGTCTATTCGGTCACTGTGACACCAGCAGATTCTCTCTGGCAACAACTCTCAAGATAACAGACCAATACAGTTTATGTTCTTGCAAATCAACATGACAATAACCCTGCTCTTTTTAGGGCCTGTTGATGACTCAACGGTGTCTTCTGCTGTGTCAACAAGATGAGCCCAGGTATCAACAACGTGATAAAATCTGTCTTCACAACATTTCTGTCTCTCCCATAACAGTTGTGTAATAAGAGTTATGTAGCAGCCACACAATGTGTTGGTGCATTCCAGCCAGTGCTTTGGTTATATATGTTTAAACCCATATTTAAACGGGGCCGCCACACGATAGCACATGTATGTACTCATGTGCTTGAATGTGGACAATCCAGAAAACAATGATCAATATATTATTAAGTTGCATACCTCATACCTGTCCGTGCCTGTGCAACCTGCTTTTTACTATTTAATGCAGTGGTATTTATAATAATATATTTATTTGGTATAGTGCCACATCCATAATCGTTCATTGCACTTCAGAACATATTACAATTTAAAAGATATTATTATGTATACAATAAGACAGATACTACTGTTTTAAAATAATTTATAAAAAAAAATGTATAGATATATAAAGAAATACAATTAGTAGAGTATTAAATAGTGCAGCACTTTTAAATAAATTACGTATTAGTCTTAAAAATACATAATAATCTGTCTAGTGTATAACTACATCGCAATGATACCGATAAATGATGGTATATATATATATGTATAATTATTATTAGTAATAAATAGCTTACTATATGTTAAAACTGTTACAAATAATAATAATAACTACGTAACAATAATGCCAATAAATAAGTGTATTATTATATAAATGTATTTAACATTAAAAAATCATTTAACATAATTTATAACTGATAACAAGAGTTTTAACAAGAGAATTATTTTTCATACTGCATGAACATGTCTTGTTTCCTAATAACAAGGACCCAGAAATATATGAAGTATTTTAGTCATTGGTGTCCACCAAGAAATAGTCTATACCATGCTGTCACACACATTTATCTCACGCCACTTTGATGACAACTGAGCTAACACTGTCACACATATTATAACCATAAACCCTCACCATGGTAAAGAAAATAGTGAACCGGGCAGTGGGTAACTTCTTTACATATGATTTTATAGATATTTTTAACATTGGGTAATCAACCGTGGCTTCATATTTCTGCCTTGGCATATCTCTGGTCAAAGTTTGTACATAAAATTCCAGAATTTACTACTAACCTAGATCTGACATGTACGTTTTTAGGGTCTACGTTTTACAGTCTTCTTGACCCAAGTTCCTGTCATGTCACTCAGACTCAGACGGAAATGATCAGGGTTTAAACCAGGATGTATGTTTTAAAATAGAAACACCACATAAAAAACATACCTAAAACCACACATGTGGGGTTCAACACAACCCAGTTAAATGTGGAACACTTCCGATGCAAAATGAAAGTGAAAGGTCTACTGTGACACCCAGGAAATGATTTTAATGAGACTGTCACTTACAAAGTATCAAATTTTACAACTAACAATGTGCAACTAAAAAAGGTAACATAATTGCAGTTTCATGTATCCAGAAATTGTCTGTTTTATTCAGTAATTATTAGCAGGAAGTTAATTAAAAACAGTTATCGTTAGTCCCAAGATGACAAGGAACATGGAAATTCTAGAACAACAAATCTGTAATTTAAGTGTAAATACTTTCTTTTTCAATTTGAACATGTCACCAGATCAACTCTCAAATTAGAAGCACTAAGATTGGTAAATCAGGGAATTTGGCAGAGTTCTGTATTCATTGAAGACATTTAATCTAGAAGTTAGAATTTTGAACAATTATAAAGAAATGTTAATAAACCACTGAACAGACATCGCACATTTTTTGTACCTTTAACTGTTAAAATGCTTGACAAATTATTTTTAATGGAACTGGTAAGCACTGAAGTAATGTTTTCACTGGAGCTGTAAGCCTCTATGTCTACCTTCATGATAATTTAATGCTGACACGTCCCATTAACATCTCTATCAGAGTCACACAAAGGATTGCACTCTAAACACTCCATTATAGGGCTGTGGAAAAAGCAGAGACCTTTGTTAGTCAGCATTGTGTGCTTGCCTTGCGGATTGAAATAATGGATTAATGCATTTGATACTGTTTGCAGATCGAGGAGCAATGCATTTGATTTAACTAGAGTTTTCACTAATACAGAATACCAGGGGTAAAAAATAGTGCGGTTGTCAAGATATCGCTGCACTAAAAAAATACCGTCACCATTGGGAGTTAATAGACCCTGAACGGTGAAGTCCCCCTAGTTGACTATATAGATAGATAGTACTAGTAGCTGAACAAATTTCCTATTATACTTTTATAGAACTAATAAGAGACCAGCTGACCTTAATTTTGAGGTGACTGTATTTATGAGGTCATCACACAGCAAGGTTTGGCTGTACTAAAAATGGCTCAGTGGCTAGAGCTTCATAGGCGTGAGATAGAACCTGGGTTCAGATCCTGTGCGGCTGTGTGGGCAAGTTTGTTCAGTCTGTACATTGCTCCAGTTCATTCAGTCGTATCAATGAGTAACTCGCTACAAAGAGTAACTAGTGGATATTATTTTGAACTTACGGGTTTCTTCTTCAAGAATCAAAATGATGAGTATTGACGCATTGTAAAAAATAACATCCAAAACTGGTGTTTGCCAAAAGAAGTTACTACTAACACTAGCCTATCAATAGTATCATGAGACTCAAGCAAAAAGTAAGTGTACGTGCTTGGAGAAAACATAACCAGCAACAAGAATAAAAATTCCAAGATAGGAAGATACTACTGTAGTCTGGAGAAAACATAACCAGCAACAAGAATAAAAATTCTAAGATAGCAAGATACTACTGTTGTCTGGAGAAAACATAACCAGCAACAAGAATAAAAATTATAAGACAGCGAGATACTACTGTAGTCAATACTACATATACCTGACTATCTCAGCTGTTAGCAACAATTGGCACCTTGCCACCATTGTTATGACTATGTGTGAACTCTGGTCTGTGATCAAGTCATGGTATCCTACAATGGTGCTGGCTGGCGTGAACCTTAAATGGGTCAATAAAACGGAGTCGCTGAAGATTCAACATGGGAAATGTTTTGGAGACTGGCTGCACAAGGAGGCGTGACATAGAGACAAAGTGTCCATGTTTTGACTGTGCTCTGTGTCTCACTCCGTTCTATAATCAACTTCAGCCATGTAATATGTATCACTGACTGCAAAGCTGTCCCTAGTTCATGATGGATTTGAGCATTATTTTCAAAACAGCTTTGGAAGAGTACACAAGCTGTTTGTATGCTTAGATAAAAATGTTTTGTTTTGTATACATTGTTACAGTACGCGGAATAAAATATTGCATATATTATGTAATAAAGCAACCAGGTTACGCTAAATGGTGTAAGTTGTTGCGATAATTATATGCTGGAATGGTAGTAATTCTAATATCCTAGCAATTTGGCATACAGAAACGTGTGTAAGATGTTTTCAAAGTAAACAGACATAAAAGAATAAAATTAAATGATGCAATGTATTTACATGAACTTGGATGACAGTGAATCAGAAAACGGGCTGCAGACTATTCACAGGGCAACCAAGTCTCTGCCCTCATTTGACATTTTCAGATGACCTCAGAATTACAGATTTTATTTCAAAATTAAGTGTTTCCCTATATTTAATGTATTTTCATAGACATACCTCACCATCGATATCGTAATATTTTAAATTTATTAATAATAACGTTTTATAATAATTATAGTAATATACTATTCAACATGGGACGTTACAACTTTGTGTTAAAAGGAGTTGTGTGTACATGTGTGTGTATGGGAGGGGAAGTGGCGTTGTCAATTCACTGCCACTGGTGATGTTGACCCGGGCCGTGGCTTTGTCGTCGAAATCGGGAGACTTCGCCTCGGCTTCGCCTTCCAGACCGAAAGAAGCGCAATGAAGATAAATAGCTGACAGACACTTCATGTGGCGTGAATACTGCTTTCTATGCTGGTCTACACAGCATTGTGTCGTTAAAATACATGAATATAACAGCCTGATATCACAACTGGACACACGTTTTGCGTCATCGACATCGAAAGGGAAATCGTTCGACAGCATCACCAATTATCGGCCGACTTAGCGACATCCGCCCCCTAGGCTAGGCTGATGTCGATGTCGACATTCTCGTTTCTCTCAGAGTGACGTCAGACGGGTCAAACATCGGCCGGGCTAGCGTCTACTCGCCAACGCACGTTGGCAAACATTGGTAGAAAGCGAGAGTATTACTCACCGTTATGGACGGCAGCTATCCGAAGACGTTCCCCGGTCGTGAACTGGACAGGTCTACGCTGTCGTCTGCCTACTGGCTATACGTAGACAGCGATTGGTCGCCGATAGCAAATTAGGTCAATATATAGGTCAGAGCGCTGGCTGCGTTCAGGTAGGCGAAACAATATTTTCGAAAAGGATGTAGCTGCCGTGAATGAAGAAGCGACGTCGCTACACCCTTTCTGTATAATCACCGCGACCGACGGCATGCGAGGCCAAGTGAGTGTTTACAATCTCGCGCAAGGGTCAGGAATGTCATGAGGGTTGGTGGTGGTGGTGGTGGTGGTGGTGGTGGTGGTGGTGGTGGGGGGCGGGGGGGGGGGGGGTAAAGTTGAACCACATATTACTAGTTCACCACATTATAATTCAATCACTCATTCACTCATTCACTCATTCACTCATTCACTCATTCACTCATTCACTCATTCACTCATTCACTCATTCACCCATTCACCCATTCACCCATTCACCCATTCACCCATTCACCCATTCACCCATTCACCCATTCACCCATTCACCCATTCACGCATTCACGCATTCACTCATTCACTCATTCACTCATTCACTCATTCACTCATTCACTCATTCACTCATTCACTCATTCACTCATTCACCCATTCACCCATTCACCCATTCACGTATTCACTCATTCACTCATTCACTCATTCACTCATTCACTCATTCACTCATTCACTCATTCACTCATTCACTCATTCACCAATTCACCAATTCACCAATTCACCAATTCACCCATTCACCCATTCACCCATTCACCCATTCACCCATTCACCAATTCACTCATTCACTCATTCACTCATTCACTCATTCACCCATTCACCCATTCACCCATTCACCCATTCACTCATTCACTCACCCATTCACCCATTCACCCATTCACCCATTCACCCATTCACCCATTCACCCATTCACCCATTCACCCATTCACCCATTCACCCATTCACCCATGACCGCAACACGATTAAAGCATTTATAACAGTGTTATCATTTTTCACATATATTTGTTCATCATTGATAATGTTTCATTTTACGTTAGAGCGCGATTTTCATGCACTTATGTCAATATATAAGGCTTCGGCTCCCGGACGATGGGACTTAATTGAGAGTGCATGACAACCAAATGTTTTGGGAGGAAGACTGGAAATAGAACTAAAGAGTTACATTGAATTTGATTGTCAAGGCGACTACAGTTTTCATCACTGGTGAACTTCTTGGGGGAACCATTGGAGGTGTTTGGAGAGTCCGAAAGGGTACGTGTAACTGGAGATTTTATGGAGAACGTGAAGAGGTGCAATTGGAGATTCTGGGAAATCCTGAAAGGATGATGCAACAATATGTTTTGGAGAGCGTGAATGACAGACCTGTTCAATCAAACACCATCTCAACATCTCTGGGAGGTATCCAGCCGTATGTTATAATTAATGATCGAAGGCTGCTCGTACACATATCCACCACTGTGTATAGCTAAGTACTCATTTATGTAGCTGAGTGAACTGGAGCAATGTAGAGTGAAAAAAACTTGCCCTGGGTTTTAACAAGGTAAGGTCCAAACAACAAGATCTACCACACGGGCTTCCGGCCCCCTGACGGGTGGGCTTGCACGTGATAAATGAAGTCGCATAGCCTCTATGCTGGTGGTCTTTGCAGACGCCAGACGTCCGCTGAGTTGACACTCACAGTTGTGGCTGTTCTGGCGCTGTAGTTGGTCCGTACACGCGTGTACAGTCTGTGGTTGGTCCGTACACGCGTGTGCAGTCTGTGGTTGGTCCATACACGCATGTACAGTCTGTGGTTGTCCGTACACACATGTACAGTCTGTGGTTGGTCCGTACACGCGTGTACAGTATGTGGTTGGTCCATACACGTTTATTTTACAGTCTGTGGTTGGTCCGTACACGCGTGTACAGTCTGTAGTTGGTCCGTACACGCGTGTACAGTCTGTGGTTGGTCCGTACACGCTTGTACAGTCACTTTGTGGTTTTTCCATATACGATTGTACAATCTGTGGTTCGTCCACACACGCTTGTACAGTCTGTGGTTGGTCTATACTCGCTTGTACAATCTGTGGTTAGACCATATACGCTTGTACAGTCTTTGGTTGGTCCACACACGCTTATATAGTCTGTGGTTGGTCTGTACACTCTTGTACAGTTTGTGGTTGGTCCGTACACGCTTATGCAGTCTATGGTTGGTCCATACACGCTTATACTGTCTGTGGTTGGTCCATACACGCTTGTACTGTCTGTGGTTGGTCCGTATACGTTTGTACAGTTTGTGGTTGGTCCGTACACGCTTATGCAGTCTATGGTTGGTCCATACACGCTTATACTGTGTGTGGTTGGTCCATACACGCTTGTACTGTCTGTGGTTGGTCCATACACGCTTGTACTGTCTGTGGTTGGTCCATACACGCTTGTACTGTCTGTGGTTGGTCCATACACGCTTGTACTGTCTGTGGTTGGTCCATACACGCTTGTACTGTCTGTGGTTGGTCCATACACGCTTGTACTGTCTGTGGTTGGTCCGTATACGTTTGTACAGTTTGTGGTTGGTCCGTACACGCTTATGCAGTCTATGGTTGGTCCATACACGCTTATACTGTCTGTGGTTGGTCCATACACGCTTGTACTGTCTGTGGTTGGCCCGTATACGTTTGTACAGTTTGTGGTTGGTCCATACACGCTTATACAGTCTGTGGTTGGTCCGTTACACGCTTGCACAGTCTGTGGTTGGTTCGAACACGCTTGTACCATATGTCAAAGACTATTTGCTATATTTGCATTGGACAACCTTTTGCCGGTTTACTTGGGGATGTTGCATATCACTAGAGATCGCATTACGGTAGCTGAAATGATGACTTGTTTCCGGCTCCATTTATTGCAAGGGTAGTCCTGGGGGGGGGGTGATATTCCTAATAGGATGCTGACTGGTTGAGTAACATTACTTCCGATTTTCTTTCAGGCTGCCGTTTAAATATAGGTTTAGTGTTAAATACTTCTGTTTTAAATAACATTGCATTATCTGATAAACTGTGCCTTTATTTACTATGTAGCTGGCATGAGAACCTAACCTCGGTTACCCAGGCGCCGTACGTGATGAGGCTGCCATTTGTATTTCAGTTTATTACTTTTGTTTTGTATATAGATATTACGTAACTTGCGTTCGTTGTCAAAATAATTATTATATTAATTTTGTATAAACATTAAAATAAAATTATTATACACGTAAATCTGTGAATTAATCCAAGATAGTGCTGCCATCTGACGGAGTCGTCGGAGTTCGAGAAACTTCAGGCCCGAGAAGTGGCAGAACATAACATTTCATCAGACTATCTTCTCGGGCGACGAAGTAACACAACCGAGTGAGAGTCGGTTAAGCGAGACCATGTATGTACCCTAAGTTTAGGTAAAGTCGCCTTAGCGGTCACTTTTGCATAACATTTATTTCCCAGGCCTTTGTTACTAGCGCGAAGGTGCTGCCACCTCACGGCACCTAGATAATCGGGGGTACGTTATTTGCTGACTGGAGCTTTGTGTGTGGCTTGCTAGGTACCCCTATTGTTGTTCTGATAATGTATCGTAGATCGATATGCTCTATTATTTACTCCTCACCGGAACTGAGCTAGTTCCCGCGAAGTCGTCTTCCGACCTGCCATGTTTAATAAAGCTGTTATATTAGAAACCAAGAATGTTATTACTTTTCTCTATAAGCTATAACAGCTGCAATCTGATCCAGTATGCTCCTACATCGGATCATAAGTAAATTAAAATCCTATTTGCCTTTTTTGCATATATGAAGGCGGATTTCAACTTACGCTGTTGCTAAATTACGCCATTTAAACTTCGCCTAAAGGTGTGCGGGATTGCGTATGGTTTTTCTGGTACAGAGAGAGACAGAGAGAGAGAGAGAGAGAGAGAGAGAGAGAGAGAGAGAGAGAGAGAGAGAGAGAGAGAGAGATAGAGAGATAGAGAGAAAGAGAGAGAGAGAGAGAGAGAGGCAGAGCGACAGCGAGAGAGAGAGAGAGTGTGTGTGTGCGTGTGCGTTTGTGTGTGTGTCTGAGTGAGTGAGTGAGTGAGTGAGTGAGTGAGTGAGGGAGGGAGGGAGGGAGTGAGGGTGGGAGGGAGGGAGGGAGGGAGGGAACGCGCATGCGGATGTCATACAAGTGTGCGTGATTACGGGTTTGTATCAGAATAATCTGCTAACAATTACAAAATCCTTCCATCCATAGATACATGTGAATGGTTGTTGGATATCTGTGAATAGTAATAATGTATGTACCGCCGCTGATCATGACGTATCAGCGTTTACTTGATATACATTATCATAACCGGAAGTGCCACTTTCGTAACCGGTGAGGCTTAGCAATGAAGCGTTGACGCAGATGTCTGTCCATGTGTTGCCGGGAAATCAGTTAACACGGTCCCGAAAGCCAGATGCCGCCTTCTTAGATTTAGCTTTTCACTAGGCCTTGAAGGATCACAACACTAAAATATAATTGCACTCCAAACAACGAATCTTCGCTGTTTTCGCCGTCATCGTCATATAATCAACTTTGTTATTATTATTAATTGAAAGCCCCACAAGGAATACATGTGAGGAAAACGTTCGTCAAAGTCAGGACGAATTATTCGATTTTGACGAACAATGTTACGCAGTCCCTCTTGTCGATCTTGCTAATCAGGTGGAACAATACTGCATTAACACAAAATGAGAAAGCTATGAAATATTACCTTAACATAACTTGTGCGTGTATGTAATAAATAACACGGGGTATTTTGTTAACTTAAGCTGGAGTGTGACAGAGAATGACAAATTTTGAGTCACGTGGTAAAATTGCTTCTACCCAATGACCATTCACACACGCATACAGGCACACACACACGCGCGCGCGCATACACACACTTGCACGTATGCAAACATGCATTCCGCACATAATAATCTGTAGCCCAAATACCATTCATACGAACATTTATTTGACCAATTGAAATCTCCGGTCTCGCACGAAATCCGCGGTTGTTTACAGCATCCATGTGCCATCTGTTTTGAGTATAATCTCAAAGTTGTGCATCGGAGGCATATGCGCACATCACTGAGAAGAGTTCGATCTCACGTCTACCCGCCAATCGACGTCACGAGCCGCGACTATTTGTACACCGTTGCCTGCTCTACAGCGTTACCCAGTGCCTTACGGCGACAACGCACTGTGCCAGGTCAATTTCTCTTCTCTCTCCACCCGCTGAATGCTGAGGTCCAACAACTTCAACTGAAACGTGTGATAGTGCAAAATGTAATTCGTTTCATGCCCAAATTACCTAACTGGGTACTAACAGCCCCGGTGCTAACGATGTCAACCAAACGAAAACGAGCACAACAGAATTGACAGAATAAAGAAAAACGTCTTGAAGTGGTGTAAAATACTATGCAAGAGCATCGACATGCCACGAACATCCATTGAAAATATAACAAGCTATACATGTTTCTATGTGGGCATAGCTGTAATGGACAACATATATAGCATGTAACATATATTAAAAACAATGTGCGTAAGCAGAGCAACAACTGATGTCAGGAACAACAAAAGAACAACGAGTGTTAAGGAACAGCTGCGCTTAGGAACGGCGGTTATAACGAAGACATTGACCTAGTCACAACATGTTCTTTACAGAGAATGTTAATTTTTACACGTATTAAGGGAATTGTTTTCAAATTCACTGCCGAAGCCATCGATATATGTAAAAATAATGTGTTGGCTTAATTGACGTATCCATCACGTGTCACTTTCCATAGCAATAGATCCGTCAAGACAAACATAATGAAACCCGCACACGTGAAGCGTTCGGACATTTCATCGAATATTTCACTGAAATTGTGGCCTCCAAATGTGTTTTATTTACTTGAAGACCCCCGTATTCAGCCGTCGCTTTAAACACTGCTTTAAAAACACTCGTGGCCAGAATGTCACGATGTGTACGTGTGAATGCCCAAACCTTCCGTGGATATATATATATATATATATATATCGTGGCTCGTGTACATATATATATATATGTATATATATATATATATA
>OZ024855.1:14952901-14957901 GCA_964017155.1 Oasisia sp. SBJ-2009
TATCGGTTGAGAGATAACATTTTTGAGGGAGATTTTTAGAATGGATGAACGCGGACTGCGTGGAGACCGTCGTAACTGTACACTTGTTGTGTTGTCGTTTGCCGGCGTGTCAGTGGACGTGTTCGGTAGATTGGACGTGGGTTGATATGGAATATTACCGCGGATTAAATCACATATGCATATACTTCCGTCATCGTAGTCGATCTGATCGAATTCATCTCCGAAGTCCATTGGTGGTATCTGGGTGCTTCGGTAGTTGGCGTCGTCCTCTTCATCGGAGCTCGTGACAGTTGAATGGCACATGGATCGATATGGAACGTTAGCGGGGGATGGTCTTTGTAAATGGGCACTTCCGGTGTTGATGCTTGCCGTTGATTCTCCACGCGGTGATTGTTGCAATCGCGCGCTTCCGGTGTTGATATCTGCCGGCCTGGCAATAGACATTGTGGGCAGATTGAACATGGGTTGGCAGACAACATTTCTCCTCGATGAACCGTTTGTAGATATACTACTGTTGTCGTCGGTGAGGGATTGACATGAGGAATATCTACTGTCCGACTGATGTAAATGTTCATTTCCGGTGTTCACCACCTTCTCGATGCGCATGTTCGGCGCACTGCGTATGAGTCGACAGGAAAGGTCTCCGCGGGGTGGTGTTTGTAACTGCACATGTTCCATGTTGGCTTCTAACACCGTCTCAGTGCGAAGGTCCGGCTGACTGCGCACGAATTGACCGGGTGATCGCTCTGACTGCGCACTTCCGGTGTTGACTTCCGGTTGTGCTTCAGAATACGTGTTTGGCTGTATTATCGGGGATCTACATATTACACGCTTTCTGCGGGGAGAATCTCGTACAAGAGTATTTCCGGTTGTAAATCCCATCGACACGTCTCCAAGTTTTGGTTTCTGTAAATGTACAACTTTGGTGTTGACTTCCGCCGGTGTTTCAGTGCACTTGTTTGGTGGGATGTGTGATGAACAACTCCAAGTTGGCGACGTTTGTAGCTGGAAACATCGAGTATCTACTTCCGCCCAAGAGCAGTACAACCCGGTGTTTGAGAATTGACATGGATTATTTCCTGCGTCCGATTTTGATGTCTTGACACTTTCGGTATCTTGTTCAGTCGGTGTCTTGTGGCTTGATTTCGACTGAATAGGCATAGGTTGACAAATGACATTTCCTCTGGGTTCTCTTGATGTGAGCGTAATTTTGCAGTCACCAGTGTTGGGGATTGGACATGGTATATCTTCTGTGGTTGACTTTTGCATGTGCAAAGTTCCGGTGTTCATCTGTTCCGGTGTGTTAGTGCGCACGTTCTGCGTATCGTGCATTGATCGATATGATATACTTCCACGTGGAGACATCTGCAACTCCACGCCATTGTCGCTGAAATCTGTTAGTGTGTCATTCAACATATTCGGCAGACTCATTGCCCGTTGACAAACACAGTTTTCGCGGTGTGAATTAACTGTTTCGATGTTGTCACCAGTGGAAATTTTACGCGCGCAATCGTCAAAGTGGTGTCGCTGTAATTGCAAATTAATGGGGTTGAATTCCGTCGGCATTTCAGTGCGCATGTTATACGGATCGCACTTGGATCGACATGAAATGTTCCCACGTCGAGACCGCTGCAGATCCACACTTCCGTGATTGAATTTTGGCGGTGTGCCAATGCGCATATTCGGCAGATTGGACGCATATCGACATGCAGCGTTTTCGCGAGGCGAACACGTGGTTTCATTGTTGTTGTCGTTTAGAGTTTGACTTGAACATTCGCTAACGTCTGACGGATGAAACTGCTCATGTCTGGTGCTGACTTCCGCCGTGGCGTTGGTGCGCATCTTCAGCGGACTGCGCATGGATCGACATGGACTGTATCCACGTGAAGACCCACGCAACTCCAAATTTCCGTCATCGAATTCTACCGCTGTTTCACTGCGCAGTTTCGGTTGACTGCGCGCCCTTCGACAGGTGTTAACTTCTTCCGGGATTTCAGTGCGCATGTTCAGTAGACCGCGTATGGTTCGACATGAAATGCTTCCACGTGGATACCGTTGCAGCTCCACTCTTCCGAGAGTGAATTCTGCCGGTGTGCGCATGCGCATGTTTGGCAGATTGCACGCGCATCGACATGCAGCGTTTTCGCCGGATAAAAACGCGTTTTCATTATCGTTGTCAGTTAACGGATGACACGAACAATCTCCACGATCTAACGGCTGAAACTGCTCATCTGTGGTTTTGACTTCCACCGGGGCTTCATTGCGCATGGCTCGACATGGACAGCATTCACGTGAAGACATCTGCAACTCCAAACTTCCGTCATCGAATTCTACCGCTGTGTCACTGCGTAGTTGACTGCGCGTCCGGCGACAGAAGATGTCTTCGCGGTGGGAATGCATGCATTCGTTGTCGTTGTCGGTAATAATTTCACACGCGCAGTAATCAACGTCCGGCCGCTGTAACTGCACATTTCTGGTGTTGACTTCCATCGGGATTCCAGAACGCACTGGTCGATGAGAAATACACCCGCGGTGCGACTTCTGCAAATCCTCGCATTCGTCGTTGGGTGTTGTCACCGTGTCAGCGCGCGTGTGCGGTGAATTAGGCGTGCAGACCCATGCAACGTCTCCGCGCTGTGAATGTGTAATTTCGCCGTCGTTGTCGGCTAGGGATTGACACGAATGATCGACAGGTTCTGATGGCGGAAAACGCACATCTGTCCTGTTGATTCCCGCCGCTGTTTCAGCGCACATGTCTTGCCGACGACATTGACAGTTTCCGCGGCACGACGCACGTGAACGTGTACTTCCGGTTAGCGATTCTCCCGACCCTGATGTTTTTAACTGCATATTATCGATGTTGATGTCAGCATGCCTTTCAGCATGCACGTTCGTTCGGCTGTTTGGGCATTGGTGTGAATGGTGTTGGTGTTGTGACGTATTCGACTGACTACATTGGTCATCTCCTTTTGCCCATGCCACATTGCGGCTACTCGACAGGATGTTTCGGAATCGACTCGAGCTTTTTCCTACGTCTGGTTTTGGTTGTTGCGTCCTTTCGGTTTCGATTTCAGTCGGTTTCTCGGTGCGCGAATTTCGCTGCACATGCAAAGATTGACATGCAGTATTTTGTCTGGGAGACCTTTGTAAATACGCACTGTCGAAGACGATGCCGTTCAGTAGCTGACCCGACCCAATTTCAGTGTTTGACCTCGCTAAGAGAACACTTCCGGTGTCAACCGGTGTGTTGCCGCGCATGCTCGACATCTTGTATAAGGACTCACATAGAACGTCCCCGCCAGGTGAACCATATAGCTGCGTACTTCCGGTCTTGAATTCCGCCTGTTGCTCATTGCGCATGCTCGGTGGATTGCTTGCGGATCGACAGGCACTGTCATCGCCGGATGAATAATAAACACGATTAGTTCTTTTCAGGATTTGACAGCGACTATTTCCAACGTCCGGAGGCTGCAACTGTACAGGTTTGATATTGATTTCCGGCGCGGTGTCAACATTCATGTCTGGCAGAAACTGTACGTGTCGATATGGAATTTTTTCACAGGACGAAACGTGTAACGACTTACCGCCGGTTTTAACTTCTGCCGGTGTATCAGTGCGCCTGCTTGGACAATTCTGCGAGAATTGACAGTCTGTGTTTTCGCCGAGTAACTGCGTACTTCTGTTATCGGCAACGGACGGGAATTGGCGGGAAAACTCACTTTGGTCCGATCGTGGAAATTGCACATTGGTGGCGTGCATTTTTTCTGTTTTGTCAGTACGCATTTCCAGCGGATTTTCCACTGGCTGATAAGAGATGTTTCCAGAAGAAAAACTACGAGCCGACACATTCCTCTTGTTAATATTCGCCGGTGCTCTAGATTGCATGTTTGGCTGACTATACGTGGATCTACATGGGTTCTTACTGAACATGTTCGGCTGCTTAAATGAGGATTTATATCGACAGATTCTGCAGGGTGAGTCTTGTGTTCGGATACTTCCAGTCAGAGGTTTGCCCGGCACTTCTTCGTAGACGTCTCCGTGCAACTGCACACTTCCGGGGTCGGTCTCAGCCAGTGTGTCAGTGCGCATGTTTTGTTGCCTATACGAGGAAGGATGTGGCGCAGGTGTGCATAATGGTTTCATACTTCCGGTGTCTATTTGCTCTGTACGCATGTCCGGCATATTGAGTACGGATTGTTCATGATAGTTTCTGGCGTACGAACTCTGTAGCTGGGCCCATATTCTATCTAGCTCTTTAAATATGTCAGTGTGCATGCTGATCGTACGGGCTAATGCTGAACGTTGAGTGGTTGCGCGCGGCGAATCCTGTGTTTGCGTTCCTTCGGTGACGACACTGGACGGGACAGATTTGAACTGAGACGAACCATCACCCAAATTCGATCCATGTAACTGCCCACAACCGGTGGTAACATCTTCCGCTTCTTCAGTAGACATATTGCATAGGTTTTGGGGTTGAATGTTCCCGACTGATAAACTCTGTGACAGCATGCATTTGGTACATCGGTTCTGAGATGCGTTACCTCCATTGTCTGGTCTCTGTGGCTGCACACTTCCGGTGTCGATCGTCATCGCCACGTCTGTGCGCATGCCCTGTATGCCGGGTGTGAATCGTTGTGGACTGTCTGACCAAGATGAACTCTGTGATTCCGTGATTCCGGCGTTGGTTCTCACCGGTATCCAAATGCGCATGCCCGATCTGTTGCTAGGAGACTGCCGAGGCGAGTTTCTGCCAGGTGATCCCTGCGACTGCGTACTTGTTGCGTCGACGACTTCCGGTAAAACAGTGCTGTTACACGAATTAGTACACAGGCAGTGATCGGTACGCTGGGGTAGCGACGGTTTGTTTACCATCTGAACATCTTCGGTGTCAAACTCTTGCGGTGTATCGTAGCCCATCTGACTGACTGCTTCGTGTGTTGTACCGTCTTCATGTCCCACGCATCCGCCGGTTCCTTTGACCGGCACATTTACGTGTACAA
>OZ024855.1:14960401-14990401 GCA_964017155.1 Oasisia sp. SBJ-2009
TGAGTGCGGATGTTGTTACGTCCACTAAGTTGTTTGTAATGCGATACAACATTACACATATACATATACATAACACAGATTAGATCACGATATGAGCCTTCTCATAAGAAACCACAAGGAACCACTCTACGAGTCATGGGGTATGACGTCATAGAAACAGACGATGCTGCATTGCATGAAGTAAAATCTCCAAATCACTATAACAAGCGATGGATTATATATAGAACTATGGATTATATATAGAACTAAAAACCCTTTACACTTCACTGCCCTGTTCAATCGAACGCCAATGCGTCTTCTCTGGGAGACGTTAAAATAAAATGCAATTACTGCGAGAAATACATTCGTGTATGCATTTTCCACCACTGTATTGCCAGGTACACCAGCGTGTAGTTGAATGACCTGGAGCAAAGTGGAGAGAACGAACTTGCCAACTGTTCGAAACGGCAGCAACAGTTCCAAACCTAGATCTCTTCATTAAAAGTGCGATGCTTTAGCCACTCTGCTTCCGGGCCACGCATGCGTACATACATATGTACTGACCATTTCATTGACATTCTCTATCTATCATACGCCAGATTTGGCTCCTTAAGATCGATGTTTTCCTTACTGCATTTTTTTACTTTACGTTGAAAGCAGTCGACATCACGACGGCGCCATTGGTGTCACGGAAATATTGCCCAAGGTGCCATTTAAACACCTTTAATTTATCAAAGTATTTTGTTCTGTGATATGTTACGAGTTCGCTGTTTCAGTGAAATGAAGCTCACACTATGAGGAGAAAAGAACGCACCTCGCAGAGTTCGAGACTGTCCGGCTCCGTGGTCCAAATGAGGAGGCGGGAGATGGCCAGAGTGACGTCTTCATTGGACATAAAGTCTTCTACAGACAACCGGTCAACTAGGTCGAGCAAGTAGGTCACGAGCAATATCATTACCTGAAATACAACGTCGTTGTTGTTATGCGTGTCCAGCACTCGGCAAATCAAATGAAATCAAATGAAATCAAATGAAATCAAATGAAATCAAATGAAATCAAATGAAATCAAATGAAATCAAATGAAATCAAATGAAATCAAATCAAATGAAATCAAATGAAATCAAATGAAATCAAATGAAATCAAATGAAATCAAATGAAATCAAATGAAATCAAATCAAATGAAATCAAATGAAATCAAATGAAATCAAATGAAATCAAATCAAATCAAATGAAATCAAATCAAATGAAATCAAATGAAATCAAATGAAATCAAATGAAATCAAATCAAATCAAATCAAATCAAATCAAATCAAATCAAATCAAATCAAATCAAATCAAATCAAATCAAATCAAATCAAATGAAATCAAATGAAATCAAATGAAATCAAATGAAATGAAATGAAATGAAATGAAATCAAATCAAATCAAATCAAATCAAATCAAATCAAATCAAATCAAATCAAATCAAATCAAATCAAATCAAATCAAATCAAATCAAATCAAATCAAATCAAATCAAATCAAATCAAATCAAATCAAATCAAATCAAATCAAATCAAATCAAATCAAATCAAATCAAATCAAATCAAATCAAATCAAATCAAATCAAATCAAATCAAATTAAATCAAATCAAATCATATCATATCCAATCCAATCGAATCCAATCGAATCCAATCGAATCCAATCGAATCCAATCGAATCCAATCGAATCCAATCGAATCCAATCGAATCCAATCGAATCCAATCGAATCCAATCGAATCCAATCGAATCCAATCGAATCCAATCCAATCGAATCCAATCGAATCCAATCGAATCCAATCGAATCGAATCGAATCGAATCGAATCGAATCGAATCGAATCGAATCGAATCGAATCGAATCGAATCGAATCGAATCGAATCGAATCGAATCGAATCGAATCGAATCGAATCGAATCGAATCGAATCGAATCGAATCGAATCGAATCGAATCGAATCGAATCGAATCGAATCGAATCGAATCGAATCGAATCGAATCGAATCGAATCGAATCGAATCGAATCGAATCGAATCGAATCGAATCGAATCGAATCGAATCGAATCGAATCGAATCGAATCGAATCGAATCGAATCGAATCGAATCGAATCGAATCGAATCGAATCGAATCGAATCGAATCGAATCGAATCGAATCGAATCGAATCGAATCGAATCGAATCGAATCGAATCGAATCGAATCGAATCGAATCGAATCGAATCGAATCGAATCGAATCGAATCGAATCGAATCGAATCGAATCGAATCGAATCGAATCGAATCGAATCGAATCGAATCGAATCGAATCGAATCGAATCGAATCGAATCGAATCGAATCGAATCGAATCGAATCGAATCGAATCGAATCGAATCGAATCGAATCGAATCGAATCGAATCGAATCGAATCGAATCGAATCGAATCGAATCGAATCGAATCGAATCGAATCGAATCGAATCGAATCGAATCGAATCGAATCGAATCGAATCGAATCGAATCGAATCGAATCGAATCGAATCGAATCGAATCGAATCGAATCGAATCGAATCGAATCGAATCGAATCGAATCGAATCGAATCGAATCGAATCGAATCGAATCGAATCGAATCGAATCGAATCGAATCGAATCGAATCGAATCGAATCGAATCGAATCGAATCGAATCGAATCGAATCGAATCGAATCGAATCGAATCGAATCGAATCGAATCGAATCGAATCGAATCGAATCGAATCGAATCGAATCGAATCGAATCGAATCGAATCGAATCGAATCGAATCGAATCGAATCGAATCGAATCGAATCGAATCGAATCGAATCGAATCGAATCGAATCGAATCGAATCGAATCGAATCGAATCGAATCGATTCCAATCGAATCCAATCGAATCCAATCGAATCCAATCGAATCCAATCGAATCCAATCGAATCCAATCGAATCCAATCGAATCCAATCGAATCCAATCGAATCCAATCGAATCCAATCGAATCCAATCGAATCCAATCGAATCCAATCGAATCCAATCGAATCCAATCGAATCCAATCGAATCCAATCGAATCCAATCGAATCCAATCGAATCGAATCGAATCGAATCGAATCGAATCGAATCGAATCGAATCGAATCGAATCGAATCGAATCGAATCGAATCGAATCGAATCGAATCGAATCGAATCGAATCGAATCGAATCGAATCGAATCGAATCGAAGCGAAGCGAAGCGAAGCGAAGCGAAGCGAAGCGAAGCGAAGCGAAGCGAAGCGAAGCGAAGCAAAGCAAAGCAAAGCAATTCAATGTCCAATACAAAGATAACGTTTCATTTCATTACTAATCTCTATCTCTCTTTCTCGCTCTCTCCCTCTCTCTACAATCCATTCCCCTCTCCATCCACTTCCTTCTCCTCTCTCCTCTCTCAATTCTCCAGTCCCCTCAATCGTCTCACCTCTCTCCTATCTCCTTTTCCCTCTCTGCTCTCTCCTGTAACCTCTATTCTCTCCCCTCGTTCCTCGCTCTCTTTCTTCTCTCCTATCTCCTATTTACTGTCGACTATCTCCTTTATCCTCTCTCCTCTCCTTTTCAATCTCTCTCCCTTCTTCTCTCTCTCCCTCTCTCCCTCTCTCTATGTCCCCCTCTCTCCCTCTCTCCCTCTCTCCCTCTCTCCCTCTCTCCCTCTCTCCCTCTCTCCCTCTCTCCATCTCTCCCTCTCTCCCTCTCTCCCTCTCTCCCTCTCTCCCTCTCTCCCTCTCTCCCTCTCTCCCTCTCTCCCTCTCTCCCTCTCTCCCTCTCTCCAGCTCTGCCTCTCTGCCTCTCTGCCTCTCTGCCTCTCTGCCTCTCTGCCTCTCTGCCTCTCTGCCTCTCTGCCTCTCTGCCTCTCTGCCTCTCTGCCTCTCTGCCTCTCTGCCTCTCTGCCTCTCTGCCTCTCTGCCTCTCTGCCTCTCTGCCTCTCTGCCTCTCTGCCTCTCTGCCTCTCTGCCTCTCTGCCTCTCTGCCTCTCTGCCTCTCTGCCTCTCTGCCTCTCTGCCTCTCTGCCTCTCTGCCTCTCTGCCTCTCTGCCTCTCTGCCTCTCTGCCTCTCTGCCTCTCTGCCTCTCTGCCTCTCTGCCTCTCTGCCTCTCTGCCTCTCTGCCTCTCTGCCTCTCTGCCTCTCTGCCTCTCTGCCTCTCTCCCTCTCTGTTTGTGTTTCACTCTATGGCCGTTTCTCCCTGTTTGTTTGTATATGTTAGTTTGTTTGCATGCTTATCTCTCTATATGTCTGTCTGTTTGTTTCTGCCCCTGTTTGTTTGGCTGTGCGTGTGTTTGTGTTTGTGTATGAGTGTCACTTTCGCAACAGGGTATGACCCTATCTGCCATCTGTACATACCTTCATGCTGGGAGAGTCCTGTTCGATGACAATTGTAGCGATGGCCTTGAACTGCTGACCGCTGGGAAATGATACTCTGAAAATACGTGGTAGGGTGTCAATGGGTTAGCCTAGGGCAGCATGACCCACCAAGGAAAACATTGAGATTATACACCCTAGAAACTAAGCTCATAGGCCTATCAGTACAATTCGTCACATTATAACATGTTTACCATCACGTTTACGTTGCTTACTTCTAGAAGAATACTTATCAAAATTCGAGCTTCTAGTTTTGGCATATTTTTTATCCCTAGAGTCATTCAGAATTAATGCTTTTTCTGTAGCTGCACCAACTCTTTGACTTTGACACATGCTCCCTCATATTGGTAGATCAACGGAAACTATTACAATCTTCCGTTGTTAGTTAAACACTTACTTTATAATCTTGGTTATTTAACATAGCTCAATGGCGTATCGTATCCGTCCTTATGCCGTCTACTACTACTACTACTACTACCACTACCACTACCACTACCACTACCACTACCACTACCACTACCACTACCACTACCACTACCACTACCACTACCACTACCACTACCACTACCACTACCACTACCACTACCACTACCACTACCACTACCACTACCACTACCACTACCACTACCACTACCACTACTACCACCACCACCACCACCGCCGCCGACTCCACCATCACCACCACCACCACTACTACTACTACTACCACAACTACGACCCACCTGATCAGGTCGATGAGTTCATCCACCTTGGTGTAGACCTGCTGCGGTATGTCGGAGTCGTATAGACACAGAAGGTGGCCGATGAGAGACTGAAGCCAGTCGGTCAACATCAAGTTGTACGACATGATGAAGTCCGCCAGAGTCTCCAGCAACAGGAACAGTCTCTACACGGGAATGATCACCGTTAGAGACCGCGTCAGACACGTACGTATGCCTGTGGCACACATACAGCTCGCACGCGCACAAACATGCACGCATATCACGCATACAAATGTGTACGCATATTCATAATTATGCGGAAGTGCTCGAAGTGTACGTATACATATAGTGATATATGAACGCATACACAAACGCACACACGCACACACGCATGCGCACAGGCCTTTCTCTTTGCCATACACTCGCATGCATGTTTCATGCATACGCACATACATTACCCTACACACATACACGCACGCACACACATATACATACAAACACAATATATATATATATATATATATATATATATATATATATGTATATAATATATAATCTATACAATATATATATATAATATATATATATAATATATATATATAATATATATATATATATAATATATTTATATATTCGTATACATCCACATACATATTTACATATACAAGACACATCACGCACGCACACACACACACACGCACGGACGGACGGACGCACTCACACACCTGACCTAAATGTCTTACCTCGTCTTCGCAGCCCAGCGTTCCAAGCATGTGACTAAATATCTGTGTGGCATTTCGCAGGTGAGAGCCACTGCAACACATTCATGCCCTCTCACTATAAACTAACCGTCTGCCTATTATTGTCATAACAATATTGTATCCGTTTATATATATTGTGGAAAACTCATCTGTAATATGCAAATGTTTAGACTGCTGGAGAGTGGGGCTTTAAATAAAATCATATAAGTTTAAAGTATCCTTAAGATATATCGGCATAACACGTGACATAAATACGGAAACGTAAAATGAGAATAACAAGTGTCTACATGTCGAACATAGTGAAATGGTATATTCATGCACGTAAGTTAATAGTGTTAAAAGGTGTCTTAATATAAATTTACCATGGGTCTAATTTACGTCACTAGCCTGGTGGACTAGTAACCTTAATATATATATATATATATATATATATATATATATATATATATATATATATATATATATATATATATTGCTCTTCCCCATAAAACGCACTAATCCCGTTTATATTGAACATCGTCAAATTGCTAACTTTTATGTGCGCATTCGTTTGGAGACCAGCAGTGCTCTTAATACTAAACAAATGTTATGCTAAGCTCTGCAAGCGTCACATGTTATACATATACATATCTTTCGGATATATGTATTATATATATATATATATATATATATATATATATATATATATCATCATCATCATCATCATCATCATCATCATCATCATGCTGTCGGTCGCGAAGCGACAAAGACTGCTTCAATCACTTGACTGTTGCTCTCCATTTGTCTCTGTGCTGTGAGAGTGATGTCCATGAATCGATCTTTATGTCTCTCATCTTCAGGTTTCTCTTGATGGTATCTTTGAACCGGAGACGAGGGCGCCCTCTCTTTCTGTGACCAGAAGACAGATGAGAGTAGAGAACCTGCTTCGGTAGCCTGTCTGATGACATCCTCATGAGGTGTCCAGTCCACCGGAGATTCTTTCTGATCAGGAGATCTTCCATAGATGGCAGCCCTGTTCGTTCTAGTATTTCCTTGTTTGTCACTTTGTCCATCCAGGTTATCCTCATGATCGAACGCAGATGTCGCATCATAAAGGCATGCAGCTTTTTCACCTGTCGTCTGTACACTGTCCAGGCCTCAGCTCCGTATAGGAGGGTGGACAGCACGATTGCACGGTATATCTTGCCTTTAACCCGCATGGACACATGGTGGTTGTTCCAGAGTCTCCGGCGTGGTCGGCCGAAAGATGCACTAGCCTTGGCCATCCTCCTCTGTATTTCGTCGTCAATGTATCCATCACTTGATATAGTGCTTCCGAGGTAGGTGAATTCTAGAACAGAGTTCAGCTTGTTTCCATCAACCATGATATCCTCCTCTCGGGTTCTTATAATCCTCCTCTCGGGTTCTTATAGAGTTGGATTGGTACAGCACCTCGGTCTTCTTGATGTTAATCTTCAGGCCGAACTTCTTTGACGCATCGGAGAAAGCATCCACTATTTTCTGCATCTCTTCAGCAGAGTGTGCAACCAGTGCACTGTCATCTGCGAATAGCAGCTCTCTCATCAGTATCCGAGTAGTCTTGGTCTTTGCTCTGAAGTGTGCGACGTTGAATAGGTCAGCGCTCTGTCTGGACTGTATGTAGATGCCATCCCCCATGCTTCAGAAAGCCTCGTCGTGCATTGCTGATAGGAAGATGGAGTAGAGCGTGGCGGCCAGTACACAACCTTGCTTGACCCCATTTGTGACACTGAACGATTCCGAGATTTCTCCGCCAACACAAACATTCGCCATCATTCCAGTATGTAGTGCCTCGATCATTGTTGTGAACTTCTCTGGGCAGCCATACTTCCTCAGTAGCTGCCATAGCTCGGTCCTCCCAACTGTATCGAACGCCTTGCTGAAGTCGACAAATACCATGTACAGTAGTCGGTCCTGCTCATTGCACTTTTCTTGAGGTTGTCGGAGACAAAATATCATATCCACGGTGCTCCGGTTACTTCTAAAGCCACACTGTGTCTCCGGAACTACCTCTGGTGTAATGTGGGTAGATAGTCTGTTGAGGAGGATCCTAGCGAAGATCTTGCCCGCTATGGAAAGAAGAGAGATTCCTCTATAGTTCCCACAGTCTGTTCGATCGCCTTTCTTGTAGATGGTTACAATGCTGGCATCCTTCCATGCTTGTGGTACAGAACCCATCTCCCAGGCATTGGTGATTAGTCGGTGCAGTCTGCTGAACAGATTGTCTCCTCCGTGCTTCCATACTTCTGCAGGAATTCCATCTCCTCCAGGTGTTTTGCCATCTTTCAGGCCGGCGATTGCTCTAGCCATCTCATCCATAGTTGGAATCTCATCGAGGCTTGTCTTGATAATGCGCTGCGGGATGTTGTCCAGAGCTTCGTGATCTATGTCGCCAGGGACGTTGAGTGGCTTCTGGAAGTGTTCACTCCATCTTGCCACAACTCTCTTGCTGTCAGAGAAGGTCTCCATTCCATCTGTTGATTTAAGTTGAACAGGTCCCTTCTTTTTGGGTTCCCACACTTCCTTCAGCCCATTGTAGAAGTCTTTCATGTTGTTACTGTCAGCAGCTCTCTTGCAGCTCCACTGCCTTCCTTTCCCACCAGTCTGACTTCAGTGCACGCGTGTGTTTTTGTAGCAATCTGCAGGCATCTTTGTATGCTGCAGTGGTGGATCTAGTGCTCCTGGTTTGCAACACTCTCTGGCGGGCTTGGTCTCTTCTGATCATAAGAGTATGTAGCTCCTGGTCGTTGGGGTCGAACCAGTCCTGGTGTTTTCTGTCTGGCTTGCCAAGATATGTCTTGGCTGTGTTGTACACGACCTGCTGCAGAGCAGCCCATTCCTCGTCTGGTGTTGAATTGTCATTCTCCTCCCATTGGGCGAGAGCACTGTCCATCTCTTGCTCAAAACTCTCCCTATGGCTGGTGGTACTTAGTTTTGCAATGTTCAGCTTGGTTGGCTTACTTGTCCCTTGCCTGTTGTGCTTTTGTCGTATTCTGAAAGCCACTTTTGACCTCAGCATCTGGTGATCGGTCCAGCAGTTTGCTCCACGCATGACTCGGGTACTGTGGATGTCCATCTTATCCCGACACCTCGTGATGATGAAGTCGATCATATGCCAATGTCTGGAACGAGGATGCATCCAGGTGGTCTTGCGTTCATCCTTCTGCTTGAACATGGTGTTTTTCACTATCAGTTCGAACTCAGAGCACTGAGCCAGTAGAAGCTCGCCATTGGAGTTACATTTCCCAATTCCTTTCACACTTATCCTTTGATGCTTTTCTCCGCAATGCTTCCAACGTTATAAATCTCACCCTACTCCTTATCTCTCTTCATCAAACTATTTTCATTTTTATGTTTCTCAAGACTGTAGCCAGGAAATTAAGACCTACAGCACGTTGCCGTCTACTTGTTTCATCAGTTTACTATCCTACAGAATATCTTCATCCTCTTCCCAATTGCCCGTCTTGCTTCATCACCATAATGAAAAGCAGACAACCGTGGCCAATGAATTATTGCAATATTCATATGGTAATTATGTTGGTAGCAAAACAACAGATGCCAAAACAACACTAAATATGTTCAGTGTAAAGATAATCATATCAAGCTATCCATGTAAGCATTTGTATGTCCTGGACTGGCTAGTGTTAATGGCAACATTGTCATGGCAAGCGGTATTGTAAATATATGGGTGCGAGGTATTGTGGAATCTAACCACATGCTCATATATATATATAATTATATATAAATTACAAATATCATGGTTCGAAATTCGACAAGTAGAATATATGCAAAGCAGTTGAAATAAAGCGGTTTCAAAAGAGAGTACTTAGATGATTAATTCAAACGCCAGGGACGACAACACTCTTTGCTCGTTGACAATTACAATCACCGAAGACATAGAGAGAGTTAGTAATTATACTCTACATGTGTTGTGATGATCGAAGAAGTCAATACCAAATGGTATTAACCAAATTTTATTTGTATACCTGTTCATGAGGAAAATCCCGATATCAGAAACTGTTCTCCGTACAAATGCGAGGTTGATGATGACTGACTAAGAAACAAGGAAGAGTGATTCCAAGTAGCAACACTTGACAGTAAATACAGGATGGACTTGGTTCATTTGCCTACTCGGACTATCATGTTATTTCATAGTTCGCAACACTTGAAGCTAAAAGAACGGTTGGGTCCGTGATTCAGGTATGAACAAATCGGTTCATCTATTTGTTGCGCGGGTGTAATATGTAGGTGTAATATGTAGGCACTTGTGAATCCAAACAAGTGTCCTGTGTATAATGTTCACACGCTGGCCGATGGTGGTAGCCAAAAGCAGATGTCACGCTTGCCGGCTCACGGTGGTGGTTTCCCGAGCCGGTTCACCCTCTCGTCGCAGGTATAAGACCAGTGCGTACGACGACACCGACGTGGTCGGTCTTCGTCTCGCATCTCTCGCCGTCTCCGCGGATTCGCCTAGCGCGAGCGGTCTGCGCGCGATGCCTTGGGCAAGTCGGGGGCCGACCTCTTCCCAAAGGCGCCTTTCGGCGATTCCGAAGCTGGGGAAGACTTCGAGGCTGATTTCCGGATAGCCAACAGGCGATGGAACAGGTTGCCAGAAGGTATTTTACGACTGAAATCACAGAGCACAACGACACCGGAATTAGAACAGGAGATGTACTGGCGGGAATTGGGATTTCGCAGACATAGCGTTGAATTCAGCAGACAGAAAACGACGTGGGTGTGCGTGGGTTGGAACATCTGCCTATTAAAGCGTCTGAGTGTTATCGCGCCGGAAATATTGTCAATATATATATATATATATATATATATATATATATATATATATATATATATATATATATATATATATATAGTGGAATGAAAGTCATACAAACTGTAAAGGGGGCATAACCCAATGATGATGTGTTAAATTTTGGTTAATACACCATAAAAAATATCTAACATCAAAAGTAGAAAACTGGCTGGTTTGGAAAGCGTACACACTGTAGTAGTTTTTGACAAAACGGTTTCCGTAATGCTTACTCGTCACTATGGCCTTTAGATTTCGCAAGACAACAATCAATACCTTCTGGCAGAGAGTTCCACGCACCGCCGTTATCCACATAGCCCCATTGGTTCCCGGTCTAACCACGTTCTTAAATGAACGGAATTGCCCACAAAGTTTCCCACTGGCTGTTAGTAGCGATACATACGTGAGATGCTGGCGTAGATAGAGTAGTTTCTTCATCCCGCGCAGGCCATGCTTTTGTTTCTCAGGTGAGTCGTGGCTGCTGAGGTCTTGCAAGACCTTCTCCGGCACTCCCTGGCAACAACGGCATTATGCTTCACACTGACTGTAATATTTGTTATGGCGCAACCTCGCAATTAAGGTCAGCCCCCGTGGACAGTACATACATATTTCCATATACATATATATATATATATATATATATATATATATATATATATATATATAACGCACAGGATACTAGTTCCGTTAATAACCAGGGTCAATTATGCTGTTTGTATTTTATTTTCTACTAACGGAATACTATTGTTTTTATGTATTGAATGTTTATTGTGTCTTCAAATCATAATTTATATAATCTGCCAGATAAAATACGTTTCAATTACAAGTTTACTTATACACCCATACACACCGAAGCAACACTTGCTAGTCACTAACTATATGAAACAGTATTCATGCGTGAAATGTCAGAATATTGTCTGACATTTGGACCTGTTCTGCAGACCAACTACATATTTCCCGTCTACTGTGTGTCATCTCGGCTACTGATGTTTTAATTGTTCTTTCTACTCTGAGATCTGCATGTCAATGTGCTAGTTATCTGATGATGATGATGATGATGATGATGATGATGATGATGATGATGATGATGATGATGATGATGATGATGATGATGATGATGATGATGATGATGATGATGATGATGATGATAGCGATAACAACAGGGTAAATTGTGTGTGAAAAATTACAAGTAGTAACTTTTTCACCGAAATTGAAAAACCCATCGACGCTCTTCAATAGCAAGTCTACGTACCTCACGCACAGGACGTGATTTACTGCCGCCCGCCCTCGCGGAACTTCCGTCGTCACGTTTGATGCCTTCCGGTGACGTTTTGGACTCGGGTCGTTTCTTCGAGCGGGCGTCAGTCTCGTGGCCAGTCGCGGTAGCACCCGCGTTCTCCACCGTCGCCACCGAGACGTCGCTCACCGAGGCGTCGTCGCTGTTGTTACCCGACTCCTCGTTCGCCAGTGCATCCGTCATGCGCAGTGGCGCAATCGGCACGTAACTACCGGTGCGGGAAAAGACAAGACAGGTAGTATTAATACAGAGGGCGTATTCATTGCCACCACTGATCGATGGGAAGAAACATATATTTTCGTTTCAGTTACGTTTGTTTATATACGTAGATAAAGTTAGTCAGTTGTTGAAACAAGTTAGAATTAGGTAAGGTTGACATGGGTGTTTACTTGTTATGCCGTTGAACATCCTTCTGTTGATGATATTCGAAATATAATAGATTACAAGTGAAAGTGCTATAATAAACCTACGTAACACTAACAGCTCGGTGGCACATGCACGCCCCCATGTACACACATGAAGTTAGATCTACACAAGAGCACGCACACATATACACACCATGTATTATTGTTGCCTCTCTAGATAACAACATTGACGAGACACACTCACAAACACACATTTAAACGCTCAGGCACACACATGCACACATACAAATAAACATACAAACACGCTTCCACACACACCTAAGCACACATGCAAGCACACATACACACACGCACACACGCACACACGCACGCACGCACGCACACACATATATGAACTATTACATCGTCTTTTGATCTGGACAAATACATTGACAAACCTGACCTACCTGACGTTGTTGTCTCCGGTGGCAGGTAAATAGTTGGTCATGAAGGCGATTTCTTCTTCACCGTAACTCTGTTCTATTGGCTGCTCATCTGCGTCTTCAAACATTTCATCTTCTTCGCCGTACTCACCATATCCATTTGAGTCACTAACGTAGTCGCTCTGCAAGACACCTTCCATTAGTTTAGATTCACATGCTGTCTTGTTTACTTTCAATGCGATCCTCATATTTATTTTGCGTTAGCACGCACGTTTCTATCCAGAATAATTTTGTGAAATTATAAGTTGCTGACGGTTTGCACAAACAAAGCAGAATCGTTGATTGTGTTTTATAGAAAACTCGTACTTATAATTATATTCTCTGCGCGTGTGCGTGCGCGTGTGCGTTTTGTGTGTGTCTTCGTGTGTTTCGGCGTGTGTATGACCGAGTGCTTCTAAAATGTCATAATGTATTCGTACGTACATATACTTACTCGACTACAATAATCAGAAACCAAGTGAGTCTGGGTGTGCTGCCACGCCAGAATCGTAAATATAAAATATTGCATTTGGCGTAATTTATTCTAATATGTGGCTGTTGGCAATACGTGTTTACATACAACTGGCAACGTGTGTTGGTAGGTAATACTGAAACTCACATAGTTGATTGAGTCGTATGCAGGACAACATTCATCTTCTCTGTCTCCTTCAAAGAATTCCATTACTTGGCCATCTTTTGACAGAAACAAAGCAACAATTAAGCAAAGCGTGCATAGTGAAGTTGAAGCGAAATTAATCCTAAACTGTAACAAACAACCTCAACAGATTGTACTAAAACATTTATTGTAGGAAATCACCAACCGCTATTGACACTCTGGTAGATACATACTTTAAAGGAAGAATTATATTGAGTTATTGATTGTACACATGTTAGCAGATTGAATAAATCTAAAATCAAACCTTACAAGAACATGGTATCACACCTGTTGGATTGTCGAGATAGCTGAGGTGTAGTTTGCCTTGTAAACAGGCACCGTTTCTCTAAGACAATGAGTTCGTATAAGAAAATACATAATTAATCAGATTCCTTTGTTAAATCTAAGAAGCTTTTTAAGGATGCAAACAAAGTCGCCGGTGAGTGATGGGTGACTCCAGCCGGTGACCTGCCAATGAGGGTGACCCGCCAATGAAAGTGTCCCGGTGGAACGAGATTGCTGCTAAAGAACGCCATCGAGTTGTTTTTTGAGAAACCAATCCTGTTCAGTCTTCGTAAGCGCCACAGCTATTCTCAAGGAATGGGCTATTTCATAGTAAACCACAGTTTTGTTCAGAGAACATGAACAGATGGGATGATTGTATGGACATTTTGGAGTTATTTGCGGTCATTTGGGAATGATGGAGGAGAGCGACATAAAGAAAGAAGTGGAGACGGGTGAAGGGAAAGGGAATGGAACAGCAATAACGGGGAAAGGAGGAGAGCATATTTAGAAGAAACGAGTGAGATATACTGACATGACGACTGGCCCATCAATTCGTTGCTTGTCGCCGCCTTCGGGGTGGCCGTGGCACTACTGGAGCTGGGCGAAGGACTTTGTGCTGACGTTGTCAATGCGTTGATGCTGGCACTACGGGTGATCTGCGGTGGGGTATCATTTGCCGCTGTGTTCGCCTGGGTCATTTGGTTGGCACTCTGAATCTGGCACACTGTCGGCATGGGAGAAACACAGTGCTCAATGATTAAAAAAACGAACTACCTTAGAAATTTAGATACAGGAACACATGGGACTAGAAACTTCAGATATAGAGAACTATAGTCAGGTCAAAATACAGTTTAACCTCCAAAGATTGCTACAAAAGGTTTCTCAACTGATTCTGGTAGGTTTAGTGTACTTTTTAACATACTAAAAGTTTACCAAAGTTGGACCCCCGGAAAAGTGTTTTTTCAAGATGGCGTCCAAGATGGCCGCCGAAACCTCTTAATGATCATAACTATGTAACTATCAACTCAAATTTGATGATCTTTGTGTCTATCCCTAGGTTTTTGGGGGCAACGAACACAATAAGATCATATAAAATGATGTTGCCCTATATATGTAACACAAAAATCCAATATGGCGTCAAAAATGGCCGCCAACACCTCCAAATGACCGCAAGTCCATAACTATTGACTCAAATTTGATGATCTTGATGTCTATCCCCAGGTTTTTTGGGGCAAGGAACACATTAAGACAACTTTGGATATCACTGAGCTGTTGAATCATTATGAAATTGAACTCATGACCTTCAGCTGTTCACTATCACCTAATGCACAAACACCTTTGTCCATAGAATAAGTTTCAGAGCGTTCAGTTTTGAGTGTCATCCTCCTCCTCAGTATCGACCTCTTGAGTGTTGTTTGGATTGTCACAGTTTTCAGTTTCGCAAGGGCCACATGCAGCAGTGCAGGGGAGTCTATAGTGTCTGCAGCTGCATCGACAGGATTTGCATCCCGCCGAACAGTTGCAATGGATAATTTTCAAGAGTTCGTCAGGCGCAGCATTGTTTTGGGTCATAATTGGAATTAACTGATCATTTTCCTGTTTCCATCCCCATTCAGTTGGGTTCATTTCATTTGCCATCCCCATCCATACCATAATTTGAAAGTACACACGTTGGCTATGGAATCTTGTTGCAGGTGATGTTGGGAGAAGCATATATAGGCCAACATCATTTTTTATGATCTTAATGTGTTCTTTGCCCCCAAAAACCTAGGGATAGACACCAAGATCATCAAATTTGAGTCGATAGTTACATAGTTATGATCATTAAGACGTTTCGGCGGCCATCTTGGACGCCATCTTGAAAAAAAACACTTTTCCGGGGGTCCTACTTTGGTAAACTTTTAGTATGTTATAAAGTACACTAAAACCTACCAGAATCAGTTGAGAAACCTTTTGTAGCAATTTTTTGGGGGTTAAGGGGTATTTTCCATATATCGACCTGAATACTAGTCGAGTTAGTCAGTTTAGGTCGCGTGCGCATGCGCACGACGTAACACAATGGCAACGAGCGGCAGACAGAGTTAGTGTTGTGTTAAGCGGTGACGATTTTCAAAAGCCAACAATAAAAAACGTATACAGATTTTTCAGACGTCCAGCAACTTGCTCAGTAGTTGGCATAATGATCTTAACGATGTTACAGAAAAACACGAAATTCCCCACATGGAACTCCGCATATAGCCTTTATGAAATATTGAGCTACCAAGTTCTCCAATTGCTGCACACACCTTGAAAAGGTCTAAATCCACGAACCACCCTAGTGGACCCGCTACAGCACAGGCAAAATATCAGCCCGAAGCATGCAAAACTGGCGAATATTGTGTGTTACAAAGAAAGCAAGCAAATAAACAAACAAACAAAAAAAACAAACAAACAAACAACCATACATACAAACAAACAAACAAACGAACATACCATTTCATAGTATATTATAAACGTTTGACATTCCTAGCGGAGGATTACATCATGCAGTGGGTTGATAAACGTAGGTGCATAACTAGTACAACATAACAAGACTATCAATTAGAAGAGCAACGAAAGTGTTTATCTCATACAACAACGGTTTATTAGAACGGATTACTACGACCACAGCAATGCCTTGTCAAAAACAAATACGTCAATGTTTGGACACAGATCAGTGGGCATTTGTAAAAATCATTAACCTAAAAGTGTCTTACCTTCTGGAATGCTGGAGGTGGGGGAGGTGGAACTAGTCCACGCCCTCTCTGAGTTATCATACGCGAGCTGTCCTCTGTAAGGTACAAGGGCACCGTTTCACTATCACGCAACAATTAGTCCAGGACCTGCCCTATAGGCCCCTAGACATTTCGTACTTAAGAAAGTTTGACTGTTGATTTGAGTAACATATAGATATGGTTTTAAAATTCTACTAGGTGGACATTAAAAAAACTGGGCATAACGCGGGACGACTATTTTTAAAGATGGCCGCCACATTTAATGTCCTCGTACCTTAACAACTATGTCATATATAACAATAATTGTGGTATGTATGTGTGTGTGTGTGTGTGTGTGTGTGTGTGTGTGTGTGTGTGTGTGTGTGTGTGTGTGTGTGTGTGTGTGTGTGTGTGTGTGTGTGTGTGTGTGTGTGTGTGTGTGTGTGTGTGTGTGTGTGTGTGTGTGTGTGTGTGTGTGTGTGTGTGTGTTTTAGGGGTTAAGGATTTCAAATATTGTATTTTTGGGCTCCTCCGAGATACACTTCCGCCATTTTTAAAGATGGCGGTCGTCAAGACAAATGTCACCATATCTCAAATATTACGTCACATAGAGCAATTTTGTTAATGTTGCTGGATACCTTGTTGGATAGCAATAATAAATGAATCAGATACTAACGGTGCATGGTGAACGCTTCACTAAATTTATGAGCTCATTAAACACAACCCACTCTTAAATTAAAGGAGAGACGCTGGCGTCGGAATGAAGTTAATATATTTGGGGAGGGACCTTAGGAGAGACGTCATCAGCACCACCTGGTTCGAAATATGTGCCTCGCCTGCCAGTCCAAATTGTCCCGCTGTCCGACATAACGTCGACACACTTCCACTTCTCCCTGTCGGCTGGCTCATGACAAAAGAATTGCCGCCTGGTGACGTCACAACACACGGGATGTTGATGAACATTTTCGATGTTTATTCCCTCCAAGACAACTGTTTCAAACCATACAGGCACATGTTTCCGAAATACTGGGCTGGGTTAATTCTATATTCAACCCTACACACATTACACCAAGGCCGCCACTTCCCAGCATGTTTGGATGGTTTACCCCCTCCCCTATGCCTTCCCGGTTCCCAAACTTATGGTGTCGGGTTGCTGATGGTAATTCATTTGATGGTGCTTGTTGTGACATTTTTAGTTCATTCTATATCTCGTCTCAAATAACCGTTTAAGACAGGACACCATGTATGCTATTATCATACTTGCCAAACGAGTACATTTCTCAAGTATAAACAAAACAGTCATGAAAATCATATCCGGAACACGATCGCTCAGAACACCAGAATCCTTAAGACACAAACACGCAGTACAATAGTCAGTTAAGTTGTGTTTGTCGCTTTATTCATTGGTACTCACGTGTCTATGTCGGCAGTTCTCCCGTCTTTCACTGCTTGAGTCTGCTTCGCCTTACCACCTTTGGATGCTGGCTGCCTGTTCGCTGATCTTCCTTTCGCACGAAAGCCTTTGTCGGCATGAACACTGGTAGCGGCGGCGTTGGCTAGACCCTTCCTTGGCGACTGTCTGCCTGCCTGTCTGGTGGCAGTCGATGTCGCCCCCTGCTCGATCTGTTGAACGCTCTTTGACTGCCCGTCTTTCTTGGGGCGGATTCTCGCCGACTCGTTATGACTGGAGCACTTGCGCGCGTCCAAGCCTTTCTTCGCCGATGATTTCTCGTATGATACCGGGACATTCTCCAGAGCAGCACCGCCGGTGCCCTCCTCCGAGAAGGGCTGGTCGGTGTAGGACGGCAGCAGCACCCTGCCAGGCACAGGTGAAGCACAGATGCAACCACAAGTGATGTTATCGCAATCTTGTATCGTTGAACCGATAGGAGTGACAAGGAAGTTAATTAATATACGTAATAATGCGTTCTATCTCTGTTCTTTTTACCCTTACCCCTCTCTCTCTCTCTCTCTCTCTCTCTCTCTCTCTCTCTCACTCTCTTAATAATAACACTTTATTTTGACACCATCAAATCCGGGACGTATGTCCCGTTCACGGGTGTGTACATACATGTAAATAGATAAATAAATAAATAAATATAGTTAAGCTAAAATATAATGTTCACGGGTGTGTACATGCATGTAAATAGGTAAATAAACAAATAAATATAGTTAAGCTAAAATATGACGTTCATTGTGTAAAACTAGTTATGTAGAAAATAAAATGTTTTTAATTGTTTCTTAAAATTAATAGTGCTAGATTGCCGTTGTCGCGCATATTCCTTAAACACCCAACACCAACACCCACAAAACACACACACACGCACACACGCACGCACGCACGCGCGCGCGCACACACACACACACACACACACACACACACACACACACACACACACACACACACACATTATGTAATTCTTATTTTCGTTACATAATTAATTAAATCGCTAACAATATACACTATAAACCTTTGTGGGGTTGGCCATCCGATTGGTGTCCCAATGGTGACACAATAACAATTCCAATCACTAAAACGTTTAATCACGCTACAGAATAAAACAATAAAACCAACGCCAATTAAAGATAAAAGGAACCAAACCCTTAAGTGAAACTCCATTCAAAGTATACAACACTTAACAAATTTGCGCGAACCAATGTTTTTAAGAACTCATTGCTGTAACTGGCGCACACATACAGAATGAATGATAAGAAACTCGAACTTTTAAGACAACATATATGCATCAAGTTATTAACTAGAAAACAGTAACGCACGATTCAATGACCATTTTTAGTAATTTTTTATTATATATATATATATATATAATGCTATTTATCTTGTTTTATCATTTATCTATTTATGATGTTTTTATTGTAATCTATGTTTTATTGATTCAGTATATTTATTTGTATTGTTATTCAAGTTTTTTATTCACTATATTTTAACGCATTACGCAATGCATAAGGTAGTCGATCAAATTGTTTAGTGCATGTATATTACGTTTTACAATACACGTGCGTTTGCAATCATGACCCTTGGGGAGATAAAATGTACATTTTATAAGGTTATCGTGAATAAATAATGTTTATTACTATTAAATCCGTACCATTCTAAGTTGGGTGGCGCACGCATCTGTGGGGAACTAAGGTTATCGTGAATAAATAACGTTCATTATTATTATTATTATTAAATTCGTACCATTCGAAGTTGGGTGGCGCACGCATCTGTGGGGAGCTTCTCGGAGCGCTCGCCGCACGCGTCGGCCGGTAGTAGGTGGTCGAACGACTCGGTGCCGAGGCGCAGCTCGCCATGGCCGCCGACAACTGTTCGACGGTGCTGCTGTAGACCTCTTGCACCTCGCACTGGTCCGCCAGCGCCTGCAGACGGCGGCGTTCGGCGCTCCGTGTGTCCGACTCGCTGTCCGTCACACGCCCCATATCGTCTATGCCGTCGAACCGACGCATTGGTTCGCTGTCGGAAGATGACACGGTATTCGTGAGGGAAATAGGCCTACCTACTTCAAACGTTTCTTCGTAGTAAAATTGCCAGTGCTTTTATTTTCATGATTTTGTCGGTGCGCTTACATTATTCCGGCGTTATAAACGTTCCGATTGACGTTTTTGCGCATGCGCGATATATGTAAAATCATCAATGTGCAGCGAAAAGACAAAGCATTTATGGTATAAATACTACGAGTTGTTCGTTAGGATGGATATAACCTCACAGCAAAGTTCTTTGTCGCCAATTAACACGAGGCAAACAAGTTTTGAGGCATATATTTGATAGCAAGCGTAAATCACGTGACAGTAGTGCGCCATAATCCGTGAGTGATTTAAAAAAAACTAATATTTTATTGCATTGAACGACATTTTAAGAAACTCTTCACAGTAATCATCACAGGAACGTTAACGAATAGCCCGTGGCATTTATATTGGAAATGCTTTGTTGTTTCGCTGGACATTGATGATTTTACATTTATTGCGCATGCACAGACACGTCAATCGGAACGATTTTAACGACTGGAAAAATGTAAGCGCGACAGCGGCATTGATGACACGATAAAAACGTACAATAAACACATATTATATCGATTAGTTTAAACTTGAAATGTATGTGAGAACGTTTACATCGTGACAGGACGAACTTCCTTCTAAGCCACGTTCGATGACAGACAGATGACATAAAGATATCAAGCGCAGCTTCTTTACCAATTGTTTGTTTACTTGAAAATAGCAATGTTTAAAGTTTGTCGAAAGAGGTTCGTCACGACAATTAACGTTCACAATTACGCGATGATTTCCACAATAATATTTGCAATTTCTGCTTTGAACAGCTGTGTATCAAGTGGAACAGGAACTGTTGTAATGGGAAGTGGCAGTCACGTGACCGGAAGACGTGCCTGTGCGTCTTCTGGACCAGGTCGTCTCTGAGAGAGTCTACAGTCTCGCCTTTGATCTTGGACACGGCCAGACCGAAGCTTGTGTCGGACAGGTTGGACTGTGTCATCCGCACAATGTCTGTGTACGAGTCTCTCGGCTCTGACATGGTGCGTCGTCCGGGTTTGCTCTTCTCCTTGTCTTTGAAGCGATCGAGTAGTGTTGATATGATTCTGCCGAATAGAAATACGGTATGTTATCTGTGATTTTAATAACTGAAACGATCAGCATCGTGTGTACAAAAAGATACAACTCCAGGTTTCCATGGAACTAGTGCATTTTCCAAAATGTGTAACATGCACAAAGAAGCATGTATTTAAAACTTAATTTATCTTTTTGAACATATTTCGCAAGAATATTACTGCATATCAAAAGAATTTGCAAATTGTTATTCTGAAGGAAGGCAGTAGGGTATAACTAAAGGTAATAGTTGTGGAGAAATCTGTATCTGGTTAGTCACGGATGTCATTTTGACATTATAGAACATTCAATACTTTGAAGCACTGGATACAACAGCAAAATCCCAAAACATCGCTGCATATGCTCATAAAAAGTAATGCATAAATTAAGGACATATAAAACATTGCGTTGTTGTCAAAAAGATAATAGTATTTACCTTGCAGCGTTTAGCCTTGTTTCACCACTAGTGTCATTTATTCTCAATTTTATGTTTTCCAATATCATGTGGTAGCGTTTCTCCAAGATGTTTGCTGGCCATATGTGCACCAAATCAAACAGCACTTTGGCGCACTCCCTGTGGAGAGTACAAGTGATACATGTGCCAATGATAATTCAGATTCAAATATGGTTTGTCTAAAATTAGTGCAATACATGCAGCCGTAGCATTGTTGTATTTCTTCACATTCTTCATAAGTCTTAACAAGTAATGCCACTTTTTTATCATCTTTGGTATGCCATAATAACGGTACCTTACTTCTACCAAGTTGTTGGTTGTGTAGTATTATATTAATACGCTTTTCATATATAAACATACATACATACATATATACATACACACATATATATATATATATATATATATATATATATATATATATATATATGTATATATATATATATATATATATATATATATATATATATATATATATATCGGTCTACCCACGGTATCATCACTACAATGTACAATACTAGGCATTGGAGTTGGAAAGTAGTGAATATTCCCGGAGCTGCGGCTCTCCAAAATATTGAAATGGCGTCTCACTTTAAGCTTGGCAAAATTCTCCTTTAAACAAACTCCATCTGCACCCCATTGATAAACCCACCTTGCCGGTCTCTAAACATGTCCATTTGCTCCTAATTAAAAACCCTAAGATTACACCGCAAAAACCTTCTCTAAAACATAGGGTGGCTAATCGTATCCTCAGCTTCTTTCCCTAAGATATTAGGCACTCAGTCCCCAGACTTCTTCCCCGCCCGAATAATGGTGCTTTGATTGTAACACTCAACCCTACGCACTGCGGTATACATGCGCTCGCACAATTATACGGAAATACATCTAACATGTAATGTGGGTGAATGTTCGATTACGATGACTTCACCTTCTGATGGCAGCGTTCCCGGAAGATAACCCTTTGATGAGAGGTGGAATCAGACGGGAGGAATGGGTATGCTGAAAGTAACAACAACAACATCACCTTAGAACATGACCCGGTCGACAGTTACAGTGATTTTGTACTGTCAGGATCTATTTATAATCTCACGCTTTTCTGTAGTGACCGACTAGTGTGATTTATGGTTCGTAATTCTCTAGTTGCAGTCTTACCGTTTAGTAACTCGGTTCTAAAACAAATTTCCTCTAAACACACGCAATCTATCGTTGGCAACAGAACACCACTGAAACATTTCATTACGCATTCGGTATTGCATGTGTGACCTAATAAAAACTGTGTTGAAACGCTTGAACAACGATTGCCCAAACATAAAAACATACCAGTAACGGGTTATGTGATCATGCTTTGATGAGCACGGAGCCACGGTAAAATGTTACATAATTTTTCAAACATGAACACTCACGATGCATTTGGTTTGACTAGCTCCTATCTAGCCAAATCTAATCAATATACATTTTCGCTTATTTGGCGTTGCACTTCGTACATTTCTGCGCGAAAACAAGAATATGGTGTCATATTATATATGGTAGGCGTTATATTAATCCACAAATCAGTTGTAATTGAGCAAACATTAGCAAACGGTTCGCCGAAATAATTATATTATACAGGCGCGTTCTACAGGTGGCGAACTGCGGGGAGAACAGTCTTGGACCACCCATTTATACAACCCAGTGGCGTTATTCCGTGTTCAACGCGATTTCTCTGTAAATTACTGCATGATATTCGTGACTTTACCTATACAATATTGGCATTTATAAACTCTTTGGAAGTATAAACCCTATCAGATGCCTTTTTGTGTCCTTTACAGAGCAAATAAGTATAAGTACCTGCACAATTAATTTCAGTGTGATCATAGCACATTCTCCCTTGCCCAATATTGGAATGGCGTTGATGAGAGTGGGAAGGATGGCCTCTGCACAGTGTTCAAAATCGTTACACAGCAACTTCGCAAGAAATCTGGAAAATCGTAAATGGTCAAATAATTTACTGACATTGGCATGATATAATAAAAATACCAAGAAAGCTTCCAATAAACCAATTTTATTGTTTTGCATATTAACACATCAAAAATGTGTTTGTCATGTATTATGGCCGATACATGTTTGTGTGTGTGTGTGTGTGTGTGTGTGTGTGCGTGCGTTCGTGCGTTCGTGCGTGCGTGCGTTTGTGTGTGTGTGTGTGTGTGTGTGTGTGTGTGTGTGTGTGTGTGTGTGTGTGTGAGTGTGTGTGAGTGTGTGTACGTTTGTCGGTAGTTTAATTCATTGTCATACAGCTTGAGGTCGATTGTACACACATACTGGCTTAGTATTTATTATTACTACAGCATCATGGAGTAGAAGTATTACTTAGCAAAGGTAATGCATTGCTGACTGTCGTAATACTTCATATCATTTATAGTAATATTTGCACGCACGCACGCACACAAAACTAAGCTACGCGTAATTTATTTAGTAGTTGTTACTTCTTACACACCCACCCACAGACAAACAAACACCCACACCCACACTCTCTCTTTCTATATATTTGTCCCTGTCAGTCTCAGTCTCAGTCTCAGTCTCAGTCTCAGTCTCAGTCTGTATCTGTGTCTGTCACTCTCTCTCTCTGTATATATATATATATATATATATATATATATATATATATATAGATATATATATATATATATATATATATATATATATATATGTATATATGTATATATGTATATATATATATATATATATATATATATATATACGCATATATATATATATATATATATATATATATGTGTGTGTATGTGTGTATGCGTGTCTATCTGTGTATGTGCCTGTCTCTAATTCTCTAACCGTCTCTGTGTATGTATCTCTCCGTCTGTCCGTTCGTCCGCCCGCTCGCCCGCCCGCCCGCCCGCCCGCCCGCCCGCCCGCCCGCCCGCCCGCCCGCCTGCCCACTCGTATCTCTCACTCTCTCTACTCTCTCTCTCTCTGTCTTCTCTCCCCACTCTGCCTCTCTCTGCCTCTGCCTATGTCTCTCTTCTCTCTCTCTCTCTGTCTGTCTCTCTCTCCACTCTGTCTGTCTTTGCCTCTCCTCTCACTCTCTCTCCCCACTCTGCCTCTCCACTCTCTCTCTCTCTCTCTCTCTCTCTCTCTCTCTCTCTCTCTCTCTCTCTCTCTCTCTCTCTACCCACTCTGCCCCTCTGTCTCTGTCTCTGTCTCTGTCTCTGTCTCTGTCTCTGTCTCTGTCTCTGTCTCTGTCTCTGTCTCTGTCTCTGTCTCTGTCTCTGTCTCTGTCTCTCTCTGTCTCTCTCTGTCTCTCTCTGTCTCTCTCTGTCTCTCTCTCTCTCTCTCCCCCCTCTTTCTCTCTCTCCTACGTACGCCATAGTGACACATGTTTCGCGGACCACCTGTCTCGACACATCATTCAGGCACATGCCGAAGGCAACATTCAGTGTCCGCAGCAACTGTAGGAAGTTGCTGTGTGATGCAGCGCCAGATAGCAGCAGCGACCGGATCATCTGGATCTGTGAAGAAGATCATAGTTCAGCGGGACATCCAGTTGAAAAAAAAACGAATATAGATCCGTTATTGCCACTACAGTGAAGATAGGATGACTAAAATTCTATTTATACTTATACATAACCGTATGCATTATATATATATATATACATACATACATATATACACACATATATACATATATACATACATACATACATACATACATACATACATACATACATACATACATACATACATACATACATACATACATACATACATACATACATACATACATACATACATACATACATACATACATACATACATACATACATACATACATACATACATACATACACATATATATGGTTTTAACACAAATGACAGGGTTTGGTAAGGACATGCTGACTTCTACTGAAGTATAACATGTGCGCATTGACCATAACAATGCGTGTGTATTGTGCGTGTGCTCGCACGCGAGTATGTGTGTATGCACGTTAGTGTGTTAATCTGTGCGCGTGCGTGCGTAGGTTCGTGCATTTGTGAGCACCTTCAAAAGTGAATACTTACTGCAGCAACGCGATCATGCCAGTGCTGTTCTTGACTTGTCAGAGAGTCGCGGATCTGAACAATGTACCTTTGTAAATGTGCTGCAGATAGTATCTACAAATAAACAACAACGTGTGCATACATTATTAATTAGCTAATTCAGTAAGACACTATGAAGCATGTGATAATTAATATTGCAGCAAGAGGCCAGTAATTGCAAAGAACATGATGATCATTTAATCGTGCATTAAGTGAAGAGAGATTATGTTTAAATTAGGACTTACTGTGTCTTTACCAACTGAAGAATCTTGCAGAAAACAAACTGTTAAAATTCATATAACTTTAATTCATTTTGAAATGCGCCATAGATAGCCATAAAATATATATGCACACAACTAAGTATCATTTTTACATTCCTTATGTTGTTATATCTTCCATGTTGTAATCCAACATTCCAACTGTTCGCCAATTAACAAAATGCAGTCTTGACGTGTTCATTGATCAGTTTACTTAAGGTAGTAACAAATACTTGTAAACAGTATTTAGTTTATCCTTTATTGAGAAATATGTATATGTTGATCCAGGGCGCTGTCACTTACCCTCACTCTCTGCACTTGTTCACACTCCGACAAAAATGGCTCTTCACTGGCTTCTGTAGTGGGAACAAAACACGATAGAGATATTATATTAAGCTCATGTTTCAACGGTGACATCTTATAGCATAGATGAATGTATGATACTTCACGTTCAGCAATATGCTTAGCTAATCATATGCATAGAGAGAAACATGCATAGAGGGACAATACTTTTGCAAGAGGTAATAGGAAAGTGAAGATATAGTTGTCGTACTATTAGAATCACTGAGAACTAGTTTTGTTCTGATGAAACAATTAAGCAATGCTGCTCATTACGTTCAGACGGCTTTATAGTGATCAATTACCAAGAATACGTAATCATTGTGTGTGTATGTGTGCGTGTGCGTGTGCGTGTGTGTGTTCTATAAATTCATAGAAGAATAGTTTTCAGAAGCAACCAAGGTGAAAGTTACTAATGAAAACACATTTCAAGAAATATAATATATAAAGTTATAGTACATAGCATTGGATTTAAAAATAATACAATGTGTTTAAGATAATACAAAATTGTAAAACTAAACACACTTCCTGATAACATTTTGATGCAATGCTTACACACTACTTACCCCCATTTTTCGTTGACTTTTCATTTGGGGACTTCGATTTCTTATCTGGGCATTTGTATGTTAGATGTTTACCCACTCTGGATATGATGATCGACATTGTGGTCTGAATGGCTGGAAACAAGACTTAAATACATTAATGACTAGTAAAACCTAAATACCAAACATAGGGCTAACAAAAAGCTTTTTCTAAATAAGTGATTCAAACTGCATCAAAACAGACCTTTCCAATCTGTGAAATTAATTCAACTATTAGATCCAAATAACACCAGAGGCAGAGAGGAGTCAGCCTGGAACAAGTTTAAACACAGTACTTGAATGAATCTATTAATTATAAGTAGACACATCCCTTAAAAGCATTACAAGAGCTCTACTATTTGGTTCTTTGGTTTTTACTTTCATATATTATATATATAATATAAATCTAAATACTGTCAACATTGATGATAGAAAAATGCATACAAGCATAAAGGTGTTTTCTCCAACCAATTTGTGTAACCAATGTCAGTGAGCTAATCACCTCCTAGCCATAGTGATGGCAATATCTGAAATTAGATGTCAGTGTATGTCTGAATGCATAGCATTGATCATTGTCAATATTGATGATCATCTCTGAAAGACTTAGGCTATGTAGGGAATATAACATTTTCACAAAAATATAAGAAAATTTACATCTAACAAAAGTAGATTTTCGACATTCTATGGCTATGGCCCATGGCTATGGCCCCAATTTCTCAAATGCTCAATCTAATCTCGATTTATATTTATATAAACATGTCATACCATGCATAGTCATAGACATAGCGATATTATTTCAGTAGATTTTAGTTTAGAGGTTAGTAGCCTATTTTATTTATAAATGTAGGTTTATTTGAATTAAAAATAGTCTTACTTAGACATATTCTTAGACTTAGGCATAACGGAGAGATATAGCCTCATACTCATAGACATACTCACATAGTCATAGACTAGACATAGATATATCGTATAGCCTATGGCTATGCCTATGACTATGTCTAGCCATCACATCATCAGCTTCGATATTTTTTTTATAGATTTCGTAAGCATCAGCATCAGCATTTATATTCGGTTAATCCGTGCCACTTGTGCATTTTAAAGAATGTCACAGCTAGCATAGGGCCCAATATTAGTAATCCAATTATCTATGCATGGTCTATCACCGTGCACTGACCTTCTCACTTTCGCTTCAGTTCGTAACGTTCCAAATAATAATCAACTGTCAGTGTCAATAACCGAAGTTGATCACTTTAAACAGTACTTTCCGACGTCTTCTGATCGTAACTGAACTGTTGTTGTTGTGCCGACTCTCATGCCTCCTAAATTACTAGGTCAGCATGTGAACTGGACAACGGAAGATGTCCATAACACGTTTAGTTCAGTGCAAGCGTCTTCCGAACGCCATGTTGCTACCCAAGAAATGACAAACCGCTTGCGCATTAAGGGAGCATTCCGTATTTCACGGCACCGTTACGGGCAAATGACAGAACAGAAAATAATAGCACACAACATATTAGCAATTGCTAACTTTACAGAACTTAATTTTAGTACCTGTACATCTTTTCATGGTTGTGTAAATTATTATGTATTTACACGTTAATGCTAATCGTGTTATTTGCATTGTAATTAAATGCGAACATACCACCCAGCCGACATAATTCAAAATATTAAAGCCGGAACTGAGTTTCTCGGGATTGTTTGTTATTTACGCTGATCAACATTAATGGACTACAGCTAAAAAATCGTGTTCGCTTAGAATTTTATGCAAGGGAACGGCTGTGCACACTCGCCATTACTGACTCTACGGATGGCATCGGAAGGTATGCTACAACACTTATTATCACAATTGTTGGCATTGTTGGGTGGGAGTTTTGTAAATTCATATTTTAAGATAAATGACCAACAACGCTGTGCCCAAGCCTAGCCTGGGGCTAGGCTTAGGTCAAGCCTAGGCTACGGCCACACTGCAACCTTGGCATGTCGTCGGTTAAAAGACTCCGCAAACACAAATCAGACACCCCTTGAAACTGTTTATAGTACGGTCGCGAAACGTAAACGTTCGTAGGCTTTAAATAACACGTCCATTGCTCGACTCCCGCCAAATCCTTCGACATCGTTTCCCGAAATAAATAATGGCAATCACAGTTTCTCCCTCCCAATTATGAGTGTGACTGAACCCGACACCTGCGCACTAGACATTTATGCTGTTGGCTTCTTGCTACCCCTTCATATACAAAATTAATGCATCTATTAATATTTTTAAAAGTAGGGTAAGGGCGGGTAAAGTGGGCCCCTCGGCCAAAGAAAAAAGTTGGCCCCCTCTGTCACAGCATTCCTGGTATGCAATGCAGTCAAAACACGGTAATAGTATTTACAGACCCATCGGGGGACATCATGTAACATCGTTCTTTGGCGCGAATGCAAAACGGTGAGTAGCAAATTTGTGTTTTAGGTTTTTTTCTTAAAATAATTGATGTGCCTTACAAAGATCACCTTTTCATAAATTGTCAGGGTACATAACTATAAATGTGGGCCATGGAGCAATAGCCATAGTTAGTTGAATGAGCAATTTCAGTTTGAAGTGAATAAACGCTTTAATTTCAAAATAGCGTCCGACCGATTATCTATGGCAGAGGCCAAAGTGGGCCCCTTGGGGCTACAGTGTGACAAGCTACAGAGGGACGACCTGGATCATTACAGGCAGCCTTTACACGAAAGACGTCGAGGCCACGGCAAAACTGGTAGCGTGCCTATAACCAACCGGTTCAAAGAAGAACACAAGCTAATAGCATGTCAAAAAAACATATAAGGAGGACAGTGACACTTCGCCTTGTCTGTGTTGTTCGGATTTTTTTATTCCAACAGCAGAAAATGCGAAAGCTGGATTTATTGCAGGGGTGTTTGGCCGGTGGACACACCATGCATGTGCCGGGTATGAGCGTGGCGGGTATATGTGCGAGATTTGTGCCAACGATTAAGTGGCATCCCATAGCCTACTTTGTCATCCACATTTTACAAAATAATAAAAAGAGCGTCTTTTAAAACTGTAACGTGTTATATTTATTAAAATAGAGTAACTAGACTGTGCATGTACTTAGTCAATATATATATATAGCTACATAGTGTATCAAAAATATACAATTTGTGTACATAAATGTCAAATGAAGGTCGATCGGCGCTTAAGGGGCACACTTTACCCGCCCTTCCCCTACCTTCAACCTGACCATAAGCCT
>OZ024855.1:14995401-15015401 GCA_964017155.1 Oasisia sp. SBJ-2009
ACACCAGTGAGTAAAAGTTGTATTTAGTTACAAATTGTTGGCGGGACGTATTTACAAACAATTTTCGACGACCCGTCAATCTGCTTTTGCCAAATTGTCACAACTGAATAGATTATCAGTTGTCATGATGGAAATAATTTTAGTAGGTGTAGAAAAAATTTCTTATCAATTTAATGAAGTTCATATTAATAATAATAATAATGTTGATGACTTCTTACGCCCCAATATCCTTGAAAATTGAGCTCAATGGCGCGACTAAGCCAAGGGATTAAGCAATTTTTAACCGTCAGCTGATGGATGAAGGTGCTATTTTGAAGAAACAATATCCTACAATTTTCGGTCAGATTTTCTTCCACCATAGATAATAATAGGGAGTTGACCTAAAAAGTGTTGCCCTCCGTTGTACAATAATTATTACTTCTTAATAATTCACCTTTCTTGTTGTTGAAATATATTACTGCACAATCACAATCGTTTTCACAATTTCACATTATCACAATCCTGTTCACAGTTGGCCTACTCTTGACAAATCGATTCGATTGCACATTATTGTGTTAATTATCTAAATAGGTGGATTCATTGATCTTTTCATGCTGCCCATTTCTTGACACCAAGCTGGTGGGAACTGTAAATGTCTGTACGTAGATGCTAGACTCTATCAACATAGCTACACCAATAATACGTCAGTATGACATTTATTAAGTCTAACTATTTTATACTACTGATTCAACTTGTAACATTAACACTAATTAGGCATAATAATAAAGTTAACTCTAATGAATAATGACATTTATACGAACCATTTATTCCCATCGTCCGGGTGGTGTCAATGAAACTAGTGCTGGTAATGGTAGAAGTGAAAGTGATCTTAGTCAATAGACGATGAGCAAAAATGTCAACAAGGCTTTCTCATTTGAAATTGTTTCGCTGGGGGTATTAATGTTAATTTATTCAGCCTCCGTTGCCGGAGAAGAAACATTACATACATATTCATACATACATGCATATTTAAAAGATACACGGTGAATAATAACATGGCTGATAACATAAATAGCAACAATACATATAGTAGCATAATATAAGTAAAAATCAGTGGATATTGTATATATATATATATATATATATATATATATATATATATATATATATATATATAAGGTAAACGAAAAAGACGAGTAATATATAAGAGTGTTGAGGTTAGAAATGAACTAAAATATGTTCTTGTGAACGTGGCGTGATAACAATTATCGATAAATAAAAGCTTTCTGGTTGAGTCGACAAGATCATCGTTGTTTGGTACACTAAGTTTCGGATATATATTGAGAATTAAAAGCTCGCTTAGTTGTTGACTCGCCCATAGATACCACCCTATCTAGCAGAGACCCAGGTACCGCTACACCATAGCAATAAAACGAGACAATAAATGCTGCATCAGTTGACACGCTGGAGTTTCCATTTTCAATGCTTTATTGTACACGGAGAATACATTTCTGTTTATAATATCTTCGACTTTTTCAATGTTTAATGCTTTAAATAAAACTGTACTATGTGATCGTTTATTTAATTCAATACATTGTTTAATTAATCTACCCTGTACAGATTCAAGTCTACGCATTTGGATGGCGGAGTTGCTTGCTCATGAATTATAAACCGAATATTAACGTGGGTTGACATACGCATTTATAAAGATACGCCTAAACATCAGGACTGTCTGCATCAATCTGTTGGTGACATAGCCGGCTGGCATTATCACCATCACGATTAAACACGTATCACCAAGCCTCCACTTAGGTTCTTGGTATAACGGACATTTTCCAACAATCATGCATTTCGATTTTTCTGACCCAAATAAAAATGGCAAATCAATTTATTTCTGGTCAATCCCAAGAAGACCGACATTGTATTTAGTCTAATACTCAACTGGACCTAAATTTGGCACTGACCAACATGTGGCTGTTGTCCATCTCGCAGGCGATGCTCTTAGCTACCACCGAGACAGTCCGTTCAGTACGATCGACAACGACTATACATCAGCCTCCTGTAGTCTGATCGCTACCGGGGGATGGTGGTTCAACGAATGCTACACGAGTAACCTCAACGCCCGGTTTCCAGACAATGCCAGCTACATATGGCTGACAACAAAGGAACAGTTTGGTCTCCTTCTGATGGTTAAGATGAGTCTACGCCGCGCGAAGCCTTTGTTGGACGGTGCGTGGGTAGTTGTTGTCAGTTGATCACCGTCGCACAGGTAAACACGTACACAACACGCACACATTCACATACTCTAGCGCACGGGCACGCATACTGCAGATGCACGCAAGTATGTACACCCACGCATACACATACACGCATATGCATACATACACGCACACACGCACACACACACACACACACACACACACACACACACACACACACACACACACACACAATTAAAACAAGGTCACGACGACAGGATTCGGACACCGTAAGTGGTACGAATTGAGTGTGGGTCACTGATTTAAAGTTGTGTGTGACACCTTCTAGGTGACTGTAGCGAAGCACAAACAAGGCTAGCGTCTCGTACACTTACAGACGTCACGTACGTGACGCCAGACAACGGTCCAGCTATTCGTGTTCAGTGCGACTGGACATCGGGTGGCGGGTGGACGGTGAGGATACCTTACGAATTACATCTTCTAGAAGTAACCAGACATGTAGCACTACGTCAGTTCAAATTGCAATTTTATGCTCGCAGTGTACTTGTGATAACGTAACATCAATAATTGTAATGATGACATACCAATTTCACTTCAAAATAACATCATGTTGGCATAAGAGTAATGTCGTTAACATTATAGATTATTGCATAGGAATCATTTATATTAAACACAATTGCTTTTGTTTTGCATTGACCTACAAACAATGTAGTTCGTTTTATTACCCAACAGCCTCATAACATACATTTAGGATAAACAAAATGTACATCTTCATTCAAACATGCATATAGGATAAACAAAATGTACATTTTTTCTAAAAGTTGAGATGTATGGTTTAGGGGAAAATGAAGGTCGCCCATTCAAGTGTACAGTCGCGTTGACCAATATTTAAACATAGAACTTCTATGATGTATGTTTCTATAAAACGAATTAATAAAACAGTTTTTTTATTCTTTGTGTCTTTTCTGAGGTAGCCCTCTGTAACGATGGCCAGTGGATAGTTCTCCATAGTGCAAGACCTTTGGTAGGCGATGGTCTTCCATCCTGGCGAAATGTCCTGCAAATCAAAACCGTGTTTTGAGGAGCATGGCCTCGATGCTGGTAAACTTAGACACTATACATACGTTGCAGGTATTTCGCCACAATCTACCGAACTCCTCGTTCCAATTCTCCCGCTCGTGGTCCGACTACAAGAACGGCTTCGGCGGCACAGGTCACAACTTCTGGCTCGGCAACAACAACCTGCACCGACTGACGGCGCAAGGAGGGAAGGTCCGCCGAGACGGAGGCAGTTACATGGTCCGTGTGGAAACGGAGGCCAAGGTCCGCAAAAGTAAAACACGCGTGCTGCAGGCCGACTACAACGGATTCTTTGTCGGCGACGAGAAATCAGAGTACAGACTGATGGTCGGTCATTTCTTACCAGGCAGCACCGCGCGTAAGTGATAGCGTTTGGACTGTTTCACTTAGATAAAGATCTCGTAAGGAAAATCCGTCTTTAAACAGGAACCGTTGATAAATGTACGGAGAGGTTTGAAGGAGCAGGTAATATACAGCTTTATCACTGAGGACGCTATATCGACACCAAACCGGCGAAAGCGTCCCAATGTTGACAGTTTTCTGTATACAGGAATATTGTTAAGGAGCGATATAAATTATTAAGGGGAAAACTTGATTCATTATATAATAAGAACATTAGTGATTGCAGCTGTCATATAAGGACTGGATTGTTTGAATTACAATCTTCTTAAAACCAGGTAACATAACCATTAGTTCGATAAATGTGGTATACATAATTTCAAATCAGACATAAGCATGGAACTAGTTAGCTTCTAAGCTAAGCCTGCCAATAGGCGATACGTGCTGTAGGGAGTGTTTACAAATGTAAGTGACAGTATACACAGTCATATTTAATATAGTGCTAAGAATAATACAAATGTTGGCGTACCTATAAATACAGTTTTATTGACGATTTCGATAGACATACTTCAGTATTTTGTGTTAGAAGTTCATGTGAAATTCTAGTTGAGAACTAAATCTGAATCAATAACAACTACTAGGTACTAATTCATGTCAGTCGTTTATTTTTCTCTTATAGCATTGTATGAAAATGTTTTTATACTTGTATAATATTAAAACAACCAAAGCATAGACAAAATAAAAAACAACTAAAGGATTCAAATTGTAATTTCTAATTTTTGTTTGAAAACAACTGTGTTACTGTGCTGTCTTGATTTGCAGCTGACGTTCTTGCTTCAAGCCGTAATGCACCATTCAGGTCTGTGTAATATCTCTTGATTGCTATCTAGATACTCTCAATTAAAAAACAACGGCACGCAATTGTCCAGAGAGTATATCATTAAAACAACATATTAAGGGGAAAAAATGTATTTTAAATAAACTGACTGAATAAACTGACATTTGTTCAAATGTATTAGAATACGTTAGTTCGTACAGCAAATACCGTGCGCAAACATATGTCCACGTACACACACACACACACACACACACACACACACACACACACACACACACACACACACACACACACACACACACACGCACACACACACACACACACACACACACACACACACACATACGCACACACCTACACCTACACACACACACACACACACACACACACGCGCGCGCACACACACACACACACACACACCGCGCGAACACACACACACACACACACACACACACACACACACACACACACACACGCATACATCAAATATAAATCTATTTTTGGTTGAATTCCTGTTCTTCGTGGGGGAAATAATATAGAAACAGGTAGAATATCACTAATATATATATATATATATATATATATATATATATATATATATATATATATATATATATATATATATATATATAACTGGGTTTCCAAAGTATTCTATTGCATTTTCAGCACTTTTGATCACGGTAAAACCGTGTGTGCAAGTCGCTATAGCTTCGGATGGTGGCACGGTGACCCGTGCCCGAAAAAAAATCAGACGACGTATCAACCATCCAATATGACGATCGCACTCTTGCGTCCTTCGATCCCAGGAAATGTGAAGTTTCGCCCAAGATTCTACAGAGAAAGTAACTACTGCGACATTAGCACAACGAAACAAACTCATTGCTTGAGTGGTTAATGTTGCCGTAATGGTGATTTGTTTGCACCAGTATATCTACGCATTGATGATTTTGCTACAATGGCGTCACATGCAAAACACAACAACAACATTAATTCGATAGGTTTGAAGCCGTGATAACAGTGCTTACACATTTAAGTGTAGTAGTGTTTATTAATGCCATGCTTTTAATAAACAGGTGCTTGTAATTAACCGGTTTAGCAGAGACAGGAATAACTCACAACTTCGGATAAATGGAATGCTTCAGGTGTGACTATATAATGTTGAATATTACGGGGTAATGAATATCGTCCTTATTGAGTTTCAATCGCTTCATTCATTGATCGATTTCGCCGTTTAAAATTGTACCCGATTTGAGATTGTGTATTTCGTTTTGTGCATTATGTAAATTGTTTACCAAGTTTATTTTAACCCTTACCTCGCCCCGCCATGCCCCACCCTGCCCCGCCTCGCACACAAGCTTAGACTGGTATTCCGTGTTCGCCGACCACATGTGCCACCTCACTGCTGATTGTGAATGTGTATGTTGGCAGCTGTCAACTGCGCCGATGTACAACACAACGGCGTGAGTGCGAGCGGGGTGTACGTCATCAACCCCAGCGGCAGCCCCAAGTTGGTGTACTGCGATATGGATGATGACGGAGGAGGATGGACAGTGGGTGTTACCAACGTCCCTCGCCCTCTGTCATGCGCGCACTTCCCACCTCCCTCACACCAGTCTCATTTTCCCTACCTGTGTCAACTTTGTTCCTTCTGATCTGTTCCACTCCATGCTGCGTATCTTCGTGCGCAGTCTGTCGCACTGTGTCCGTCCTTCCCTCCGTCCGTCCGTCCGTCCGTCCGTCCGTCCGTCCGTCCGTCCGTCCGTCCGTCCGTCCGTCCGTCCGTCCGTCCGTCCGTCCGTCCGTCCGTCCGTCCGTCCGTCCGTCCGTCCGTCCGTCCGTCCGTCCGTCCGTCCGTCCGTCCGTCCGTCCGTCCGTCCGTCCGTCCGTCCGTCCGTCCGTCCGTCCGTCCGTCCGTCCGTCCGTCCGTCCGTCCGTCCGTCCGTCCGTCCGTCCGTCCGTCCGTCCGTCCGTCCGTCCGTCCGTCCGTCCGTCCGTCCGTCCGTCCGTCCGTCCGTCCGTCCGTCCGTCCGTCCGTCCGTCCGTCCGTCCGTCCGTCCGTCCGTCCGTCCGTCCGTCCGTCCGTCCGTCCGTCCGTCCGTCCGTCCGTCCGTCCGTCCGTCCCTCCGTCCCTCCCTCCCTCCCTCCCTCCCTCCCTCCCTCCCTCCCTCCCTCCCTCCCTCCCTCCCTCCCTCCCTCCCTTCCTTCCTTCCTTCCTTCCTTCCTTCCTTCCTCCTTCCTCCTTCCTCCTTCCTCCCTTCCTTCCTTCCTTCCTTCCTTCCTTCCTTCCTCTTTCCTTCCTTCTTTCCTCCTTTCCTCCTTCCCTCCTTCCTCCTGCCTTCCTTCTTTCCTTTCTTCCTTCCTTCCTTCTTGCCTGCCTGCATTCCATCCATCCTTCCTTCCTTCCTCCCTTCATTCCTTCCTTCCTTCCTTCCTTCCTTCTTTCCTTCCTTCCTTCCTTCCTTCCTTCCTTCCTACCTTCCTTCCTGCCCGCCTGCCTGCTTGCCTTTCTTGATTCCTTACTTCCTTCCTTACTGCCTGCTTGCATTCCTTCCTTCCTTCCTTCCTTCCTTCCTTCCTTCCTTCCTTCCTTCCTTCCTTCCTGCCCGCCTGCCTGCCTGCCTGCTTGCCTTCCTTGATTCCTTACTTCCTTCCTTACTGCCTGCATGCATTCCTTCCTTCCTTCCTTCCTTCCTTCCTTCATTACTTCAGGTACTGATGCGACGTCAGTACGGTTTGGAGCCATTCAATCGTACCTGGGCGGAGTATAAGTCCGGCTTTGGGAAGTTGCTCGGCGAGTTTTGGTTGGGTAATGAAGTGGTACGCCAACTAACATCACGTCTCAGCTACACGCTGCATGTGCAGTATACCAGAGTAGACGGCATTCAGAACCGGGCCACTTACGAAAGTTTCACGCTAGGCCCGGAACGATACGGATACCGACTGCACCTAGGACGTCGCACGCACCCATTTTACGGTACGTTATATATATATATATATATATATATATATATATATATATATATATATATATATATGTAATATATATATATACATATATATATACATATATATATATATATATATATATATATATATATATAAAATTATATATATAAATATAAATATATAAATATATATAAATATATAAATAAATATATATATATATATATATATATATATATATATATATATATATATATATATATATATATGTATATACAGAATATCCTTTGGGTAAAATGAATGGTGAGGTGGTAGGGTGAGCAGAGTAAGCGCTGAAGGCGCGGTGCGACGCTACTATGAGGGTCCAGAGGCAAGTCCCCCTGAATTAGTTTATACAACTAGTTTAAAATGGTGCATTATGACGTGTTTTTTTAAACAATTTTCTGGCATCTATTGGTGAAAGTAATAACGACAAGTTAGCAGGTAAACGAGTTTGTAAAATTGCTTGTAAATAGCCAGCAGAGACTCAGGAAATAGTTATATGAAGTGTATAGAGGTAAGCTACCTAAGAGAACACCTATATATCCCATCTCACTAGTCATATAGCAGGAGAAACCCTCATATGTGTTGTTCGTCCTCCTTTCAGTATTGTGGCGATGAGCTCTATGGGAAATCCTTCAATAAACATAATCCGTTGTTAAATTTCAGCAAGCAGCTTTTTTGAAATGCAGCTGAGGAGCTGTCAGACATCAGCGAAAGTGTCCCGATGGCGCGTTTTGTTCGTTTTCTGTTTACGACAATACTGTTAAGGAATGACATCAATTTACAAAAACAACAGCGAACTACATAGACCGAAAAGTGTGGTTGATCTCATCACAAGTATATGCTACATTTGCATCTTGATCAATTCAATTCATCATTATAAATAATCGGAACGTCGAACAATCGCATAAACTCTTAATGGAATGTTTTGTCTTTTATTACGTTATTTCTCTAGAACTAGTGAGGCCACCACGGCAGAGTCACCTAGACCCTGGATGTCCACGTAAATCGACATTTATATCTTATAGCATGTTTAATTCGACTCCTGGTACGTATTTGGCAGAACAGTAGTAATCAGTTTCCATCGCCGAATATTTCATGTGGTTAGTGGTGTTTCTGATCGGCTGCAATTGTAGACGGGTTGGATGGTCTTATAGACGGGTTGGATGGTCTTGTAGACGGGTTGGATGGTCTTGTAGACGGGTTGGATGATCTTATAGACGGGTTGGATGGTCTTGTAGACGGGTTGGATGGTCTTATTGACGGGTTGGATTGTCTTATAGACGGGTTGGATGGTCTTGTAGACGGGTTGAATGGTCTTGTAGACGGGTTGGATGGTCTTGTAGACGGTTTGGATCGTCTTGTAGACGGGTTGGATGGTCTTGTAGACGGGTTGAATGGTCTTGTAGACGGGTTGGATGGTCGGCTTGCAGCGTACCAAGTTCACTTATGCAGCAACTGCAAGTTCCACACGAGAGACACGAAACCTCGCTGCACGAAGGTCAAGGGCGGCTGGTGGCGTCCCGACTACCGCGGCTGCCGAGCCGGGGCGACGGATGTGAACGTCCGGGACCACACGACGGTATTCAAGAAGAAGGCATCGGTGACAAAGATCGTCATGAAGATGCGTCCGACAACATTTAATAGAGGCGAGTGAACTGTGCAGTGAGGCGTCATTCTTAGGGATCAGATCATTAAAGTGTTCAATGTCTAACTTTAATTTTAGGTTATCTGTTCCGTTATCCATGTAGTATTTGGGTAGTATTAACACGATGTTTTAATACGTTGTGTGGGATGTGGGAACGCCACGCAACCGTAAGTGTCTCTACTCAAAACCAGCGGATTGTCGTCGCCAGACAACGTATGTCGGAGGTCCCGTTTAGTTTTCGCTATAGAGCTAAACGCAATGAAGTGTAGACTCATTTTCAACAATGAAAATCAAATAATTGCTTAATTACGACGTCAATTATATTTTCGAGGGACATTATTGAATCATGCTGTTGGCATATACATTATATCAGAATACACAAAAACAATATAATTGTGCTAGTATAAACATGTTTATTAGCACATGCGTTTGTGCGACAGAAAGAAACGAACAAGAGAGTGAAGAACGCGAAAATCCAGAGACACGGGAAGAAAAACAGAACAAAACAACGTACAATAAATTTGCATTTAACTTGTAGACTACCTGACAGTCCATGACTGCGACGATCTCCGTCAGACAGGCAGGTGGCATGACGGCGTGTACCACATCAGGGTGTCAAATACTATGACGCGCAAAGTGTTCTGCAAGTTCATGCAAAACGAAGCGTGGACGGTAAGTTGACCTGTACACTGATTGAGATGTGACATTAATGGCTGGACTCACAGGCTGGCAGTATAGTGGCGAGTTTCACTAAATCCACCTCTAATTATGAACCGTTGTCAAGTTTAGTCAAGGATCTTGTTTATAAGCAAAAAATCCGCGGACCCGTCGCCTAGGCAGTTTAGTTTTAACCTCTTCAATTGTTTAATGGTATACGTTAGGAAACTTTCGTGGTGTACATTTTGGAAATTATTCTCTTCTGCATTTGTTCTAGTGTATGTACAACGTATCTCGCCTAGATAGTTCAACGCTGCACATATCTCGCTTAGATAGTCCAGCGCTGCACATATCTCGCTTAGATAGTCCAACGCTGCAAATATCTCGCTTAGATAGTCCAGCGCTGCACATATCTCGCTTAGATAGTCCAGCGCTGCACATATGTCGCTTAGATAGTCCAACGCTGCACATATCTCGCTTAGATAGTCCAGCGCTGCACATATCTCGCTTAGATAGTCCAACGCTGCACATATCTCGCTTAGATAGTCCAACGCTGCTCATATCTCGCTTAGATAGTCCAACGCTGCTCTTATCTCGCCTAGTTAGTCCAACGCCGCTCATATCTCGCCTAGATAGTCCAACGCCGCTCATATCTCGCCTAGATAGTCCAACGCTGCTCATATCTCGCCTAGATAGTCCAACGCTGCTCTTATATCGCCTAGATAGTCCAATGCTGCTCATATCTCGCTTAGATAGTCCAACGCTGCTCTTATCTCGACTAGATAGTCCAACGCGGCTCTTATCTCGTCTAGATAGTCCAACGCTGCTCATATTTCACCTAAATAGTCCAACGCTGCTCTTATCTCGCCTAGATAGTCCAACGCTGCTCATATTTCACCTAAATAGTCCAACGCTGCTCTTATATCGCCTAGATAGTCCAACGCTGCTCACATGTCGCCTAGATAGTCCAACTCTGCTCATATCTCGCCTAGATAGTCCAACGCTGCTCTTATCTCGCCTAGATAGTTCAACGCCGATTCGACCGGCTCATTGAATTCACGAAGCCGTGGGCTATGTACAAGAACGGCTTTGGCGATGCTCACCACGAATTCTGGCTTGGCAACGAGGCGCTTCATCTTCTGACGTCGACGGCCAAGTACGTGCTGCGAGTGGACCTCGAGGCGGCCAACGGACAGACGGCCTTCGCAGAGTACACTGGTTTCTCGATCGACAGCGAGAAGAAGAAATATGCCCTTCTGTACGATCAATTTTTGAATGAGAGCACCGCAGGTACGTAAGCACCGCAGCTGGAATAAAGTAGCTGACATTTTAAATATTCAATGACATCTTAGAATTTTCTTTCTCAAATATTCCATCTTATCTTATTTGTACACATATATATTGAAATTTATATATGCCATCGTTTAGTATGTGTTCTGCATGTAAATAGAGTATTAATTAGTTTTATTTATTTATTGGTTTATTTATTTTACTCATCGTCGTTAATTCTATATAATATTTAATTAACAGTTTTAATGTGAATAAGTTAACGTTTCTACATTTTCTTTATCTGAAAGTAAATTTTACAGTTGTATTTGATATTATTAATATTAGTTTTAACACATAATAAATAGCTTTATATTTTATTGTACAGCGCTTTGAGCATATTTGGATATTGCGCTTTATAAATAACAAATATTATTATTATTATGTATTATGTTGTTAGACGTCTACGGCTAAGTTAGGAGGAAAGAGGAAATGTGGGAGGGATCTGTTCCTGTATCCCAGCAACGGAGCCCGAACAGTTTATGTCGGCTGGTTCAGATCTATTTTATTTCCGCTGGAATTCAAACCTTCTCCATATTCGTGCCTACTGGTTAAATAGTTTCAGAAATCCCCCTCACCCCCGGTTAGTTGCCTGAAACTATGAAGACAAGGCTCAGCCAATGCCACTGCTTGCCGACAAGTTTCGGTTGCCGCAACCCCGTTAGAATGGTCGAACGGGTGATGACATTTGGAATATCATATTATTGCAATTGTCGCGCGGGTTAGATAGATGTTCTCACGGGTAGTGCGGTGGCAACCGGTGAGGTCAGTTTCGAGTGTGGTTAGCGTACGTCCACGTAATGCGTGGGAACCCTGCCAGGGTGGTGTACATTGACCTCTGACTGAGAATGAGATTCTCGGTTGTCGCACATGCTAGAACGAATAGGAGGAACTGAGCCCAATCAGTGTCAAGTCAGCGCGAAATATACTTTCATTATTCGTTAATCTAGACACATACCTTTTTAATACTGCATATCCTCCTTAGCTATTCGGCAATTTCGCCCATCTGTTAACGAGTTTTGCTTCGTGCACGAACATGAGAACGCGTAAAGATTTATTGTAATTTATATAGTATTAACATTTATATTTATAATTACCATAATAATTATTATAATTATTATAATTAGCTAGCCGGCACATATATTCGCGGTGGATCGCGTACGTTTACACAGCTTCGACGTGTTTCAGGGGACGGGCTCTTCTACCACAAAGGTCTGCCGTTCGCCACGTCCGACAACTTCCCTCGTGGTCCGTGTTCGGACTTCGTTCGTGGTGGCTGGTGGTTCGGCTCCGCGATTCCCTGCGTAACGAGCAATCTCAATGGCAACTTTACGAGAGATTTCCAAGCGATACATGGCTCATGGTATCCTTGGCTAAACGGGACCGGTCTCGCCAAAACGGAGATGAGCATACGTCGCATCAGCAAGCCGCCTCGGCAAGCAGGTGAACGAAAGTGAAAGTGAAAGTGAAAGTACTGTTCAGGTGAAAGTGAAGATATCACCAAAGTGCTTATTGAATAGATTTCTAGAATATCAATCATTCTCCTTATGCACCTGTTCAACATTACGGCTTAAATACCCCCTTCTCCTCAACCGTTTTATAGTGTATGTTGACAACTGATGCGTGTTACTCTTAACCGTCCCAGGATAAGATCAGTCGATCCTTCAATAACGCGTTTTATCAAGGTCTTTACAATGACGTATTCCCCGTCTAGTTAAGACGAGCTTTAGACGCTGTCTTCTAGTTTGCCGCTGTGAGGACGTTGTTCAGTGTCAGCAATAAGAAATGTAGTTACAGTCGATCATCACCTCAACTTTGTAAACAAAATATGGCACTACAGGAACACCTCAACTTCTCACAAATCACATTTGAATTCCGTCACCATTTAACCAGCTCCTGAACATCCAACACACTTCCGTGTGTCGCACTTATTACTCCTCACTCAGTATGCTTAACAAGTACCATTCGTAGAATTATGGACATATCGGATTTTCGGCGGCGCCACTCACAACATCACTGGCAGTGTTTGCTAACTTTCTCATAATCTTTGTGCGCTGTGGTTCTGTACAAATATATGTAGACGACCATAGGGACCCAGTCAGGAATTCAGCCTGAGCCACCTTCCTTTTCTTCGTCCCGCTCTCATGTGGGCGTTGGGATATGGCATGATCTCTGCGTATCAACTCGATTGGACCTCACTGTGATATTAATCAGCAAAGGTTATATGAGCGTATGCTCATATTACATGAACTTCACGTGGGTCATATTACCTAGAAGGTATACTTCCCTTTTTGCTACAGGTGGGGCATCTATACGAGGTGGTTGCATTATCGTGCATGATACAAACTCAAACGTTAAACTAAACAAACGTTAACTAAGTCGTCATAAAACGTAGTAGTAGTAGTAGTAGTAGTAGTAGTAGTAGTAGTAGTAGTAGTAGTAGTAGTAGTAGTAGTAGTAGTAGTAGTAGCAGTAGCAGTAGCAGTAGCAGTAGCAGTAGCAGTAGCAGTAGCAGTCATTCATGTTGATATAGATTTAAAAAAGGTATGATTCATGTGCATTCACATACGGAAATCGTAAGAAATTTTATAAGTTGTTATTAATATAATATTTCTTTAATTTGTCGTCTTACCATTCCAAATGTTGGTGGCCTGCTCCGCTACCGTCCTTAACTCAGTATGTAAAGGATAGATACAATCGTTTGCTGTACCATTTCTGACTTAGGGAGGTGGCCCATATTATCTGTTGTCTCATACTGCCGGTCTTACCCCTATAATCTATTATTATTATTATAAGATGGCTTCATTATAATTGTCTATATTGTGCATGTGCAGAAGGTGAGCCATGCATGGAGAATCCATGCCAGAATGGTGGACTTTGCCTCACGTTAGAAATGACGTATAAGTGTCTCTGTCCGCGACACTATAAAGGCTACAACTGCGAAACGCCGGGTGTGTATTTCACAATTACTTCCTTACAGTATAGTGAACTGCATTTCTTTCGAGAAAAAGATAGCCACGTAATGTCTTAGTGCTAACATTGTAAATAATGTTATTACTGGCGAGTCAATTATTACGTTTTAGTGTAGAAGCAATATAGTGAGGTCTCTTAATGTCAGAAAAGGCCATAAATTTTCACATCTGGACTAAAGCATGAAATTTGGCACAGATGACCTCCATGCCATACTATTTCAGAATTTTGATGGAAGCAACCTGAGATTTTGATGCTTCCACCATTTTTTGGCAATATTCAAAATGGCTGCCATCGAAAATAAATAACTTGCTTTTCCATATTTAATGAACAGTTTCACATAAAACATTAACATCAGCCTGGGCAGCATGGCAGGCATACCCTGACCTTACGGAAACACTACTCACTCTTTCCGATGATCCTACGCTCTTGACACTCGACTGCATCCAAATGGCATGCCTTGAATGCTGGACTGTTGTTATGTACAGCAAGAGCAGTGGCTGCTCAAGGGTGAATGATGTGAGACGCCAACTCTTCACCCATGGTACTAGGACGCTCGACCACATCCCCCCACACAGGAAGCGCTGCTTCAACATGCAAAGCGAGCTCTGTAGCAGGCAGGTTACATCTGGAGACAAGCAAGGCACCGACACCAAGATGTCCCGGATGCTTCAGCGTTGGGTTGGACGCAAGACGTGAACACGAAACTCTGTGTACCATTCTGGACTGTTCTAGACGACGCCAGCAAAGCGTGTGCTCTCCTCCACCACTATGGATGTGGAAAGGCGTGCAGAGGAAACTGCAAATGTGCCAGAGCAGGAATCAAGTGCACTATTCTGTGTAACTGTGAAGGCGGGTGCATCAACAACGATAGAGTGTAAGCTATGCGATCCTACAAATACGGACATCTGTGACTGATGTTACGTCTTACGTCATGATTTGAAGGATATTCTTTTCACCGATTTGAATTAAACTTCATGTTTTCTACCACAACATATTTATGTTTTAACTTTATAATTATCATAATGTGATATGCATTGCCTACATCATATTCCATGACAGAGTCAGCACCACTTGCGCTGTACATGTAGCTTTGATATCGATTCTAGGTGGTAAGGTTCACAGGATATAGCGACATTAGCTTTGAAGGCCACCATCTCGGAAAATGGCGAATGTAAGTGTCGGTCAAGGTCAAAAAGTAAAATATTTAAAATAGCTACCCCAACATACGTATATTTTGACAAAACTGTCCATATAACATCCCTCCAAATAAATTGTTTAACAAATATGTAAGCAATTCGATTTTACATGCGCCATTTCATTAATTGGCGGTTGTGAAGGTCACATTAAGGTCAGGTGTTAAATGTTTAACGAATTTGAAATCGCTAACCAGGCACCTATACATTGATACCAAAATCAAGACTCTACGTGCCATATTTGATAAGATATAGCAACATTAATGAATACGGCCGCCATCTTTAAAAATGGCGGATGTGAATGTCGGTCAAGGTCAAGAAGTAAAATATTTAAAATATCTACCCCAATATATGTATATATTGAAAAAGTGTCCGTATAGCATCCCTCCAAATATCTCGTTTTAAAGATATATCAACAATTCGATTTTACAGCCGCCATTTTATTAAATGGCGGTTGTGATGGTCAAATTAATGTCAGATGTGAAATGTTTGATAAATTTGAAATCGCTTTCCACTTATCTATACACTGATGCCAAAATAACGACTCTAGGTATTATACTTTATCAGATATAGTAACATTAGTGAATACGGCTGCCATCTATAAAAATGGCGGATATGAATATCGGATAAGTCCAAATATACCATATTTGAAATTATAGTACCCGGATATGTATAAATTAAGCCTAATGTTAATGTTTTATGTGAAACTGTTCATGAAATATGGAAAAGCAAGTTTTTTTTCGATGGCAGCCATTTTGAATATTGCAAAAAATGGTGGAAGCATCAAAATCTCAGGTTGCTTCCATCAAAATTCTGAAATAGTATGTCATGGAGGTCGTCTGTGCCAAATTTCATGCTTTTGTCCAGATGTGAAAATGTATTACATTAAGAGCCCTCACTAATACACACACACTAACGCACGCACGCACGCACGCACGCACGCAACTGCAAGTAAATGTGTTTGCACGCTAACTCACTCACTCGCACGCAGCCAGGTATGCTCGCTTGCACACACACACACACACACACACACACACACACACACACACACACACACACACACACACACACACACACACACACACACACACACACACACACACACACACACACACACACACACACACACACACACACACACACACACACACACACACACACACACACACACACACACACACACACACACACACACACACTTTGCACGTAGCTGCAAGCTAAACTATAAGCCTTATTCTAATATGAAACAACCTTTAGTTATATTTATAAATATGTATATCGTTAAGTAAAACATACGTGAAATAGTTTAATATAAATAGCAAACGTTGTTCTTTGTTCTTAGGTCAGCCTCACAAACCAGCAAAAAATCGAAAGCCAAATATACACAGTGCAATAGACATTACTGCTGACGCAACCGCAACAAGTGAAATTGGAGACGCAAATACACCCAATGAAACAGACATTCCTAATGACGTGAATGTCACGGAAGAGCCACATATTTACGAAACAACACCGACGCCGGACGATGGAATACCAACAGATATCATGGGAGAGCCACTGCGGCACACCACAGTGCCATGCACGGACGAAGTATCAACAGTAGGCGGCGTCAAAGAACCACGTAAGCACAAAGGCAAACACGTTCCCAAGCATGTAGCAAAGAAACGTGGCACGGTCCAAGTCACCAACACATTCCGTGAAGTAAATCTACAACTCACAGAAACATCACGCGATGTCTCACAAAAAGACGTCAAGAGAACGTTTTCCAAAAGAAAAGTTATTAAAATGTCAGGTGACATTACTTTAAAAGATATCCCCGGTAGAGTACCCGGGCGAAAAGTCACCAAGTCGTCGCACGGGACGGTACCGCCTGCTCGCACGAAACATTCACGTGGGCACAGGGGGACTGAAATGTCACATGAAGCCGCAGAACGAATCGGCAAAAGAAAGTCATATAAGCGCAGCAAAAATGCAATGTCACGTGTGAAAGCCACAAAGACTGGCAAGAGAAATGTTCCTAGGTACGGTGCCTCCGGAACATTACGGAAACGATCACCTGAATATCATACGAGAAGGCTACAATGGTATAAATTTATCACAATATCACAAGATAATTCAACAAAAGAAAAGAAGAAAAACTCACACAGGCACAACGTCACAGAATTGCCACATGAACAACAACCAAAACATGTCCAGCAGAAATCACCCGTATACAGAAACACTGATATGTCACATGTAGTGTCAACAAAAGGCACCACCAGAAAAAAGTCACACACATTCAGAGCCGTCCAGCAGTCACACGAAGTAGCAAGGAAAGACGTCACGGGAAAGTTTCACACGCAGAAAGATACTGCTAAAGTGTCACGCGAAAAAGTACAAGACAGCAGGGGAACATCTGGTAGACTCAAAGTCAAACAAATATCTCACGAAGTGGAAGCAAAAGATCGGAATGGAACAATACGTGGTTACAAAAGCACTCACGTTTCTGCCGATATAGCGGTAGACAGAGGCACGGGGAGCCCGCAGAAAGCCATAGGAATATCGCGTGATAGTATACACCAATACGGCAAGACAAAGACACGTAAACCTAAATCTCGTGGACGAGTCCCTAAATACCATAAGCAAACGCAACAACGGTATAAAACCGTCAAGATATTACGGGGTAAAACAACAACAGATGACAAGGAAACTATACAGCTACATCACGCAACGTCACAAGTGGAAACAACAATGTTAGAGACGCTCAACATTACAGACATTTCACCGAAAAAAGGTCCCACGCACGACGTACAAAGGCACAATGCAAGTAAAATGTCACATAATGTATCAGCAAACGATGGCACTGGAAAGCCACATATATTCAGCGTCGTCACACTATTACATGAAGGTGCAATCAACGACAGCACGGGGAAGTCCGTCGTGTTTAAAGACACTAATGTGTCAACTGAAAAAGTAACAGACGGCAAAGGTAAAACACATCGACTCAAAATCACAAAACAGTCACACGAAGTAGCAGTACAAAATCACAAGGGACAAAGACAAGGTTACCAGTACGGTCGTACTTCGGCTGATGTATCAGTACAACGCGGCAAGGGGACGCCACATAGACGACAGCATACTGAAATAACAGAAACATCTAACAATAATACGCGACCCTTACACCGCCTCGACAGTTCTGCAATGGCACACGGCGCCAATCGAAACAACAACAGAAGAAAGCCGAGTGAAGGTGCTGGTCCTGTAGAGGACCGTGTCCCACTGACCAGCGGTCAGACGGACGCGGGGCCGCAGCCCGTGGACAAGAGCGGTGCGCGGCACTTTCGTCGACGTCCTTGCGCTTCGAATCCATGTCGCGGGAGACGGGTATGCCAGGCGGCCGGGCGGCGATACATCTGCAGATGCACAACTGGCAGACACGGACCAAACTGTGAATGTGAGCGACTTTATAACTATCTCTATGTATGTCTGTAAGTGTGCTGTGTGTCTGTGTTTGTCAGTGAGTGAGTGAGTGAGTGAGTGAGTGAGTGAGTGAGTGAGTGAGTGAGTGAGTGAGTGAGTGCGTGAGTCAGTCAGTCAGTCAGTCAGTGAGTCAGTGAGTCAGGGAGTGAGTGAGTGAGTGAGTGAGTGAGTGAGTGAGTGAGTGAGTGAGTGAGTGAGTGAGTCAGTGAGTCAGTGAGTGAGTCAGTGAGTCAGTGAGTCAGTGAGTCAGTGAGTCAGTGAGTCAGTGAGTCAGTGAGTCAGTGAGTCAGTGAGTCAGTGAGTCAGTGATTGTGTCGGTTAGTGAGTGAACGAGTGAGGCGAGTTAATCCGTATGTGAGTGGGTGAGTGGGTGAGTGAGTGAGTGAGTGAGTGAGTGAGTGAGTGAGTGAGTGAGTGAGTGAGTGCGTGATTCAGTCAGTCTGTCGGTCTGTCGGCCTGTCGGCCTGTCGGCCTGTCGGCCTGTCGGCCTGTCGGCCTGTCGGTCTGTCGGTCTGTCGGCCTGTCGGCCTGTCGGTCTGTCGGTCTGTCGGTCTGTCGGTCTGTCGGTCTGTCGGTCTGTCGGTCGGTCGGTCGGTCGGTCGGTCGGTCGGTCCGTCGGTCCGTCGGTCCGTCGGTCCGTCTGTCCGTCGGTCCGTCGGTCCGTCGGTCCGTCGGTCCGTCGGTCCGTCGGTCCGTCGGTCCGTCGGTCCGTCGGTCCGTCGGTCCGTCGGTCCGTCGGACAAACAGACCGACAGACAGACAGACAGTCAGTCCGCCAACCCGCCAATCAGCCTGCTTGGAGGTGTAAACTCATCCAATACAATCACTATTCTGCGTGTCTAATTCGTAACCAGTAATAGGCAGCAATACATTTAAGAGTAAAACGTGCATATTGCCATGACGTTTCCTTATGCTTTCTACAAAGCGATACACGTCTTTCGGTTTGTAGATGATAAAATGGCAAAACAACAGAGAGGAGAGTCAGAGCTCGACCGCTCAGTAATAGCCCATGATATAACAGGAATACAAAGGGACAGGACATATGCGCAGAACAGAGGTCAAACCGATACGGGGCCAGATATAGTAGGCGAGGGTGATGGTCTTAGTAGACATCCGTGTGCTATGAATCCGTGTCGTGGCGGAGGGGTTTGTCACGCGGCCGGGGGGCAGCGCTACACCTGCACATGCAAAAAGGGAAGACACGGACCGAACTGTGAATGTGAGTGACTTTCTGACTATCTCCGTGTTTGGCTGTCTGTGTTTGTGTGTCTGTCTGTGTTTGTTAGTCAGTATGTGAGCGAGTG
>OZ024855.1:15021707-15034207 GCA_964017155.1 Oasisia sp. SBJ-2009
CAGGCATTCTAATGTGTTAACCAAACTCTTCCCTATGACATCGGAATAATCCATTCTAAACAAAACCACACGGCTGCAATTAAATTTTAGGATCGATCATAGCGTATACATTAATATTTCGTAGTAAGTTATTTTGTAGCATGTGACACTACTTTTCCTTTCGTAGGTAACCTCAGTGAAGTAACCGATACATTGAAGAAAAACGGCACAGAAAAAGCACGGACGGATGACTCAGTAACACCATATGAGATAACAGAGAAACAAGATAACTCTACACAGTTAAACACTGTCGAGGTTGGTGCGAGGGATAATTTAAGTGACCCGTGCGCTTCGAATCCCTGTCGTGATAGACTTGTGTGCGAACCGGCCGGACCAAGCTATGTCTGCAAATGCAAAAATGGCACATACGGACCAAACTGCGAATGTAAGCAAATTGACTTTAGCTAACTTACGGTCTTTGCTGATAATTACAATATTACGAACATATCACTTCTTTTATGTTACATTACATGTTTTCTGACAGTTTTAATATAATTTTTTTGTAGTTTTATTTTAATATAATATATCCTTTTTTTTATCTGTTTTCCTATTTGTTTATGATTTCATAATTGTTACTTTCAAAGCTTCTTGTTTCTAACGCATTTACTCTAATAGCTCACACGTTATTTCTTAGAGTAAATAGTTATGATTACAATTCACCACATCAGTATATATCAACATGTATTTTTTTCATATCGTAGATACTCTATATGATTTAGCTCTCTCGCTCTCGCTCTCGCTCTCGCTCTCGCTCTCGCTCTCGCTCTCGCTCTCGCTCTCGCTCTCGCTCTCGCTCTCGCTCTCGCTCTCGCTCTCGCTCTCGCTCTCGCTCTCGCTCTCGCTCTCGCTCTCGCTCTCGCTCTCGCTCTCGCTCTCGCTCTCGCTCTCGCTCTCGCTCTCGCTCTCGCTCTCGCTCCCGCTCTCGCTCCCGCTCCCGCTCTCGCTCCCGCTCCCGCTCCCGTTCCCGGTCCCGGTCCCGGTCCCATTCCAGGTCCCGTTCCAGGTCCCGTTCCAGGTCCCGTCCCCGTCCCCGTCCCCGTCCCCGTCCCCGTCCCCGTCCCCGTCCCCGTCCCCGTCCCCGTCCCCGTCCCCGTCCCCGTCCCCGTCCCCGTCCCCGTCCCCGTCCCCGTCCCCGTCCCCGTCCCCGTCCCCGTCCCCGTCCCCGTCCCCGTCCCCGTCCCCGTCCCCGTCCCCGTCCCCGTCCCCGTCCCCGTCCCCGTCCCCGTCCCCGTCCCCGTCCCCGTCCCCGTCCCCGTCCCCGTCCCCGTCCCCGTCCCCGTCCCCGTCCCCGTCCCCGTCCCCGTCCCCGTCCCCGTCCCCGTCCCCGTCCCCGTCCCCGTCCCCGTCCCCGTCCCCGTCCCCGTCCCCGTCCCCGTCCCCGTCCCCGTCCCCGTCCCCGTCCCCGTCCCCGTCCCCGTCCCCGTCCCCGTCCCCGTCCCCGTCCCCGTCCCCGTCCCCGTCCCCGTCCCCGTCCCCGTCCCCGTCCCCGTCCCCGTCCCCGTCCCCGTCCCCGTCCCCGTCCCCGTCCCCGTCCCCGTCCCCGCTCCCGCTCTCGCTCTCGCTCTCGCTCTTGCTATCTGTCTAGCTGTTTTTTCGGCTCTGTACCTGTGTGACTGCATGCACACTTGCGTGCGTGCCTACGTGTGTGGGTCCGTGCGTGCGTGCGTGCCTGTGTGCCAGCCTGCCTGCCTGCCTGCCTGCCTGCCTGCCTGCCTGCCTGCCTGCCTGCCTGCCTGCCTGCCTGCCTGCCTGCCTGCCTGCCTGCCTGCCTGCCTGCCTGCCTGCCTGCCTGCCTGCCTGCCTGCCTGCCTGCCTGCCTGCCTGCCTGCCTGCCTGCCTGCCTGCCTGCCTGCCTGCCTGCCTGCCTGCCTGCCTGCCTGCCTGCCTGCCTGCCTGCCTGCCTGCCTGCCTGCCTGCCTGCCTGCCTGCCTGCCTGCCTGCCTGCCTGCCTGCCTGCCTGCCTGCCTGCCTGCCTGCCTGCCTGCCTGCCTGCCTGTCTCTCTCTTTTTCTATTTCCCTCTCTCCCTCTCTGTCTGTTTTCTCGATTGCTTTCGCACACAAGAGTCGCCAATATTTGTATGTCCTTTACAAGCTACTGCAAGAAAATCACACTCACTCTCTCACTCACGCATTCTCGCATTCACTCACACAATCAGTCTCTCTGTATGTCTGTCTCACTCACTAACTCACTAACTCACTAACTCACTAACTCACTAACTCACTAACTCACTAACTCACTAACTCACTAACTCACTAACTCACTAACTCACTAACTCACTAACTCACTAACTCACTAACTCACTAACTCACTAACTCACTCACTCACTCACTCACTCACTCACTCACTCACTCACTCACTAACTCACTCACTCACTCACTCACTCACTAACTCACTAACTCACTCACTCACTCACTCACTCACTCACTCACTCACTCACTCACTAACTCACTCACTCACTCACTCACTCACTCACTCACTCTCTTACTCGTGTGTATGTGTCAATTTGTGTGTTCGTATGTGTGTTTGCGTGAGTGTTTGCTTGTGTGTCTGTGCCTCCGTCTATCTGTGTGTGTATGTCTCTATATCACATTCGGTATTTCTGTCTCTCTGTCATCGTGTACGTGTCTTTCTCGCATAATCGAGAGCAGGCGTAAGGGTAACGGGCTAATAAAATTCGTACAAGAAAACACTATTCTGCCTAATTAATTCGTAATCAATAATAGGCAGTGATTAAACATACATAGAAGAACATTAGCATTTCGCGTGATGTGACTGACGTTTCTTGATAATAAAAAACAGGATACAAATCCTTTGTTTTGTAGATGATACCAGAAATATCACTGATGAAATGGCAACAAAACGAACAGGATATTTAGAGATCGACAGCTCAGTAATAGCAGAAGATATAGCAGAAAAACAAGGGGACACGACAAAAGGTAATTAGCAGTCGTGTGAAGGCTCTAGACATCCCTCCTGTACGTTTTGAGAGACCGCGACCGTCGCAGGACAGCGGTCAGACGGACACAGGGCCAGAGATAGAAGGCTAGGTGTCTCTTATGGTCTTGATAAACATCCGTTCACTTCGAATCCGTGTCGTGATCCCTCTGTCTCTTTCTCTTTCTGCTCATATCTCAAGCCACCTATTTTCTCTCTCTCTTTCTCTCCCTGTCTCACTATCTCACTCTCTTACTCACACACTCTCACTCTCTCAATCTCTATCTCTTTTCATCGCTCCCCCTTTCCCATTCACTCACTCACTCACGGACTCACTCACTCACTCACTCACTCACTCACTCACTCACTCACCCACCCACTCACTCAATCACTCGCGCACTCACTCACTCACTCACTCACTCACTCATTCACTCACTCACTCACTCACTCACTCACTCACTAGTGTGCATATGTCAATTTGTTTGTTCGTAAGTGTGTTTGTGTGAGTGTTTTCTTGTGTATCTGTGCCTCCATCTATATGTATGTGTATTAGTCGGGGCGCACGGGTCCAAATTGTGGAGGTAGTGGACACCTCGTGCTATTTTTGGTTGTCGTGTATTTTATTAAACGTCAAACCCTCCCGAACAATATTCCAGAGGGCAACCTTCTCAAATCAGTGGACCTCACTCCGAAAATTGCGTTTATATCCATGCCCTTAATGGCTCAGTTGTATACATTTCTCTTTCCCCATTTTCACAGTAACTCTATAACAACACATTTAAGTGTAGTATCAAATAATCAGGAATGACGAGAACTATTCCTTATGGCAATAACGTTTTGATACGTTTATTTTTCAAGATGCCAGATACAAAATATTGGACAAAACAACGATAAATCCGTTCGGTTGCCCAGTTGACATCACACAAAAGGAGTTATAGTTACCTTAATATGTAATCAATATACTTATGTAATATATCAAAATGATGTGCATTCAATTACCTACTGAATACTGCAAAGCAATAGTAAAATAGTGCTACGTTATACGTAATCATGAGCCAAACATCTACCCAATCCCCTAAGTGTTGCGCAATCGTGACGTGACGTGACGCAAATCGGAGTAGATTTCATTGATTGTATCATTTTCGCGTTCCTTAGGGTAATTTACACTATAAAAGACATAGTACTGATGCATAATCTACTGCTGGTTATTAATGCGATGTTTGTTAAGACAACATAAAATTATGATAACATTATTCGAAATTAAAAACATACCAAGGTGGTATTCAATCACATCTTAAAGATTGTTCTGAGTCACTTGTGTCACTCTTGTCACAGCCATTGTTTTCAACAAGAGTCCGAACAGGTATTACTCGCCTACATTTGGTATCGTTCCGTTTGCACTTGCAAGCAGCACAACGCGGCACTTGGCATTTAGCGCAAGAACAATTACAAGGGCATTTGCTGGCGACACGTAACTTGTATACCATTGTGAAAGTTCTGGTAAAGGCGGCACCGTCAAAGATACTGGTTCCAAATGTGTGGAACCCGTCTTCCAACCGATATCTAATAATTTCTCCTCCATCTTCAAGTGAGTCTCTTTCAGCACAGCTGTCAACCTCAAGCCTTACAGCCTTGACGCATCGATCCATTTGACTCAAACAAAGCTTGCGGTACCTTAGAACATTCATATTCTCCGATGGTTTCCTCAAGATTGACATTTCCCCCAATACCTTTCTGATGAAGAAGGCGTATCAGCATGACAACTTCATTGATCAGCTGCTACGTCTGCTTCTGCAGCACAGTAAGATGTTATTGAGGATGCAGTTCTTCAAATATGCTGTCATATACCTTTTGGACTTTGCGTTGTCATTCAAATATTCCTGGAGCTCAGTTTTGCAAATATTTTTCACAGTTTCCAGAGTGTTCATGATAGTTACAGTGGCTCACTGTTTCGTGGCAATATTTAGTATGCTGCTGGAGTCTACCGTGACGGGATTGATCATGTGCTGTTTGTATGCATGCTTGATTGATCATTTGCTGGTTTCCATCTTCGTGGGATTGTTAGACTGCAGATGGTTCATCACTTCTTTGAAATGGAATGATACCTCAGATACACAGGCTTTGTGTAATGCTACTTGGTTCGTACTTTAGCATCCAGGGGTATTTATGTAAGCCCACTCGCACTTTCCTTCACATCTATGCTTTATGTCTGCCCATGAGCTATTTCAAGAAGTGATACATTTGAATGACTCAGCTTTTTTCGCACATCATATTGACCTTTCATGAAGTACTGATATACATATGGTGCTGGGTTCTTCAGGTTGTTCATTTCCTTTAGGCACATTGGCAGCGAATAAATGTAGTTATGGTGACCAGCAGCAACAACAAATGGGAGCATGTTATTATACTAAACCAAATTTTCCCAATTGCCCATTTTCCCATTGTTCAAATGCACCCGTGCCTCCCGTAGTCATTTGTGTTCAAAACCGTTGTTAGCCGTTCCTTGCTTACACAAACCAGTTTCTATAAGGATAAGACTCCACATAATTTTTCCAACTGCGCCCATAGCGTTTACAGTGAGATGAAACTACACACATGACAATAAGATGCCAATGTCATCATCAGGGGAAGCTTGCTCCCGTAGCCCATATGAAATATCGTGCAAAGCCTGATCAACCATATCTACGGTGTGTTTCACCCCAAACTTATTGGCCAGCTTTGCTGCATATTCTAAGCGGATCTATTTGAACAGAATGGATCATTAAACCATACATAAAACATGTGGCTGGCACTGTTGAAGCCAGCGTTGTGTAGAAAGCATTCCAACATTGATAGTGGTTGCTTCCGAGCTCTACTTTCTTTATGGATGACGAACGGCAAAATTGCCATGCCACAATCATCAACTGAAACTATTGATCACATATAGGTTGCAAATATATAGTCCTCATCTTTACAAGTAATGTGGCTTTAAGCTTTTCGCACAAAGAAATGTAGTGTGGTTCAATTTGAGAAGGTATGGCGCTCGACAACAAAAAGATTCAATACGTTATGACGATAACAGTGCGAAATTCTTCGTCCTTGCTGTCACCAAATTGTTATCTTCAACAATCAAAATAGTTTATGCAGACGAGAAGTTACCGTTTTTTAGACATTGTCAAATATAGTGATATTACATACCATATAATTGGTAATCATAAGTGTCCGTTGTGTTTATTTTGTTAGTTTCGTATTTGTTGTCGGTAAAACACCGTAGACACCAAACTAAGTTAAAATGACTGATACGCTGCAAAACATGTCATTGAAACATGATAACATACCTCATGTATTTGAAAACAAGAATACGTTATATTTAATTTACTTATTAGACGCAACGTATTTATACATTCAAGTTATTCCAGAGATGATGTTAAAATCTAACGTCAAACCAAAATGAGATGGAGAAGTATACACTGTATGTTGATTCTAGAACAAGTGATGTTCAAATGTATTTTACAATTGTATGGTATAAATCAACCGAGAAATGAATGGGGATACCTTTGATATGTTCACTCATTATATAGCTTGAATATGTAGTAAGGTGACTACGGTACATTTGTATGAAATCGACGACAACACGGAAATGTTTTTCTACTTATTCTTCAATTGTTTGTTTCTCGTTGCTTTAAAAATATATATTTTTATAATATATTTGTGGTCTGTATTCCTCTCACCATTCCGGATATATTTTGGTACAGAGACTAGCTAATTTCATTAAATAAATCATGAATATTTCATAATTAGCCATTGTGACTTAAGAGTCATTCAGACACATTCAGGCCTGAATTGAAGTTTAATTTTCAAGTGCCGTGTTGTGTTGCTTGGCCATGCGATGGGAAAGATATCAAATATGGGCGAATAGTACCTGTTTGAATTCTTGTTAAAAAAAGGGCTATGACAAGAGTGACACAGATTACTCAGAACAATATATAAGATGTGATTGAGTAACACCTTGATGTGATTTGTATTTCGAATAATGCGTGTTATCATAATTTTATATTGCCTTAACAAACATTGCATTAATAACCAGCAGTAGGGTATGCATCAGAACTGTCTTTACTAGTGTATTATTACACTAAGAAACGCGAAATTGATACAATCAATGAAATCCACTCCGATTTGTGTCACGTAACGATTGCGCAACACTTAGGGGGTGGGTACATGTTCGGCTCGTGACTGCGTATAATATAGCACTTTTTTACAACTGCTTTGCATACTTTGCATAGTCCAGTAGGTAAATGAATGTACATCACTGTGATGTATTACATAAATATCTTGATTACATATTAAGGTAATTATAACTCCTGTTGTGTGATGTCAACTGCGAAACTGAACTTATTTTTCGATATATTGTCCAATGTTTTGTACCTAGCTTCCTAATAAATAAACATATCAATTCGATAATGCCATACATATTAGTTCTCGTCATTCCTGATTATTTGATACTACACTTAAGTTTGTTGTCACACATTTACTGTGAAAATGTGGAAAGAGATATATATGCAGCGCGGCCATTAAGAGACCACATAAGCCTGAATGTAAATGCAATTTTCGGAGTGAGGTACACTGATTTCAGAGGGTTGCCCTCCGGAATATTATTAAGGAAGGTCTGAAGTTTAGAAAACGACAGGGCAAACGAAAAATAGCACGAGGTGTCCACTTCGACCACCGTGCGCCCCGACTATGCACGAAGTTGGAGCCTAAAAAATTCAAAGATAAACTGAAAAAGTAAACAAACAGCGCGTGCACGTAATTAGCCCGATTACATCACATGCCTGAGTTGCACATCAGCGCCCCTGTCGATCCTGTAGGCTCCCCATTTTACTAGATATTCCCATTTTGTGTCAAAACATTACGTCTATCCAAAATGAGGGGTGACGTATATGTTAGTTCAAAAACATGTGATGTGCTGATACATTTTACAATGTCGTCGGATATAACAACAGAGGAATGAATGGGGATAATTTTGATATGCTAACCATATATTTTGAATATATATATTAAGAGAACTACGGTAAACGTTACATGATGTCGATGACGAAACGGAAGTGTTTATTTTAACATATTGCTGAATCTGTTGCCTTAAAATGTACATTACAATAAGATATTCATTGCGTTTATGCTCCTCTGCAATACGAATAGTTTGCCATAAAAACTAGCTTTGTAGCCCTAAACAAACTATGAGAAAAACATATTGCAATTGTGACTAAACGGCCATTCCGGCACCCTATACGTCTGAATTTAAGTGCGATTTTCGGAGTGAGGTACACTGATTTCAGAGGGTTGCCCTCTGGATTATTGTTAAGGAAGGTTTGAAGTTTAAAAAACAACAGGGCAACCAAAAATAGCACGAGGTGTCCACTTCGACCACCGTGCGCCCCGACTATATGTCTCTATATCACATTCGGTCTCTCTGTGTCTGTGCATTCGTCTATACGTCTATCTCGCCTTCTCGAGAGCAGGCGTAAGGTACGGGGATAATCAAATTCGTCCAAGAAAACCACTATTCTGCATACATTATTCGTCATCAATAATAGGCAGTGATTAAACATGGAAGAACATTAGCATTTCGCGTGATGTGACTGACATTTCTTGATAATTTAAAAAGAAAACCACGATACAGATCTTTTGTTTTGTAGATGATACCAGAAATATCACTGATGAAATGGCAACAAAACGAATAGGAGATTTAGAGCTCGACCGCTCAGTAATAGCAGAAGATATAGCAGAAAAACAAAGGGCCACGACAAGAGGTAAGTAGCAGTCGTGTGAAGGCTCTAGACATCCCTCCTGTACGTTTTGAGAGACCGCGACCGTCACAGGACAGCGGTCAGACGGACACAGGGCCAGAGATAGAAGGCTGGGGTGTCTCTTATGGTCTTGATAAACATCCGTTCACTTCGAATCCGTGTCGTGATCCCTCTGCCTCTTTCTCTTTCTGCTCATATCTCAAGCCACCTATTCTCTATCTCTCTCTCTCCACCCCTCTCTCCCTCTCTCTCTGTCTCACTCTCTCTCTCTCTCTCTCTCTCTCTCTATGTTTCTCTGTATGTTTCCATATTTGGCTATCCATTTATCTGTGGGTCTGTATGTTTGTCTGTCTCTCTGTCTCTCTATATGCCTCCGTCTCGCTTTCACAATTGTTTTCGCACATAGGAGCTGCCATTATTTGTAGTTTTTTTCCAAACTCCTCCAAGAAAATGTCACACTCACTCACTGTCTCCCTCACGCACTCCCTCACGCACTCACTCACTCACTCACTCACTCACTCACTCACTCACTCACTCACTCACTCACTCACTCACTCACTCACTCACTAACTCACTCACGTACACACTTGTGTGTATATGTCAATTTGTTTGTTCGTTTTTGTGTTTGTGTGAGTGTTTGCTTGTGTGTCTGTGCTTCCGTCTATCAGTATGTGTATGTCTCTATATCACATTCGGTTTTTCTGTCTCCATGCCTTCGTCTATATGTCTTTCTCGCATAATCGAGAGGTGTAAGGGGGTAGGGGATAATCATATTCGTCCAAGAAAAACACTATTCTGCATAATTTATTCGTCATCTATAATAGGCAGTGATTAAACATGGAAGAACATTAGCATTTCGCGTGATGTGACTGACGTTTCTTAATAATTTAAAAAGAAACACGATGCAGATGTTTTGTTTTGTAGATGATACCAGAATTAACACTGATGAACTAACAACAAAACGAATAGGAGATTTAGAGCTCGACCGCTCAGAAATAGGAAAACATATAGCAGAAAAACAAAAGGACACGACAAAAGGTAAGCAGCAGTCGTGTGAAGGCTCTATACATCCCTCCTGTACGTTTTGAGAGACCGCGACCGTCGCAGGACAGCGGTCAGACGGACAAATGGCCAGAGATAGAAGGCTGGGGTGTTTCTTATGGTCTTCCTAAACATCCGTTCATTTCGGATCCGTGTCGTTATCCCTCTGTCTCTTTCTCTTTCTGACATTTCTCAAGCCACCTATTCTCTCTCTGTTTCTCACCCTGCCTCTCTCTCCCTCTCTCTCTGTCTCTCTGTCTTACTCTCTCACACCCTCTCACTCTCTCTCTTTTCAAATCTCTCCCTTTTCCCTTCACTCACTCACTAACTCACTCACTCATTTACTCTTTCACTCGTGTGTATGTGTCAATTTGTTTGTTCCCTCTCTCTCCCTGCCTGCCTCTGTCTCTGTCTCACTCTCTCACTCTCTCTCACACACACTCTCATTCTCTCTCACTCTCTCTCTCTTTACATCTCTCCCCCTTTCCTCTTCACTCACTCACTCACTCACTCACTCACTCACTCACTCACTCACACACCCAACCACCCATCCACCAACCCACTCACTCAGTCAGTCACTCACATTCACACTAGTTTGCATATGTCAACTTGTTTGTTCGTATGTGTGTTTGTGTGAGTATTTGTTTGTGTGTCTGTGCCTCCGTCTATCTGTATGTGTATGTCTCTATATCACATTCGGTCTCTCTGTCTCTCTGCCTTCGTCTATATGTCTTTCTCGCATTCTCGAGAGCAGGCGCAAGGTTAAGGGGATAATCAAATTCGTCCAAAAAAGAACTATTCTTCATAATTTATTCGTCATCAATAATAGGCAATGATAAACATGGAAGAACATTAGCATTTAGCGTGATGTGACTGACGTTTCTTGATAAGGCAAAGAAAAAACACGATACAGATCTTTTGTTTTGTAGATGATTCCAGATATTTCACTGATGACATGGCAACAAAACGAATAGGAGATTTAGAGCTCGACCGCTCAGTAATAGCAAAAGATACAGCAGTAAAACAAGGATACACGACAAAATGTAAGTAGCAGTCGTGTGAAGGCCCTAGACATCCCTCCTGAACATTTTGAGACATGAGAGATACAGGGCCAGAGATAGAAGGCTGGGATGTCTCTTATGGTCTTGATAAACATCCGTTCACTTCGAGTCCGTGTCGTGATCCCTCTGCCTCTTTCTCTTTCTGCTCATATCTCAAGCCACCTATTCCTGTCCCTTTCTCTGTCTGCCTCTCTCTCTCTCTACCCCTCGCTCTCTAACTCACTCTCTCACACACTCTCACTCTCTCTCTCTCTCTCTCTCTCTTCATCTCTCCCCCTCTTCCCTTCACTCGCTCACTCACTCACTCACTCACTCACTCACTCACTCACTCACTCACTCACTCACTCACTTAGTGACTCACTCACACACACACACACCACCAACCCACTCACTCAATCACTCATTTACATGTTTGCTTGTGTCTATGCCTCCGTCTATCAGTATGTGTATGTCTCTATATCACATTCGGTATTTCTGTCTTTCTTCCTTCGTCTAAATGTCTTTCTCGCATAATCGAGAGGAGGTGTATGGTGTAGGGGATAATCAAATTCGTCCAAGAAAAACACTATTCTGCATAATTTATTCGTCATCAAAAATAGGCAGTGATTAAACATGGAAGAACATTAGCATTTCGCGTGAGGTGACTGACGTTTCTTAATAATTTAAAAAGAAACAAGATGCAGATGTTTTGTTTTGTAGATGATACCAGAATTATCACTAATGAAATGACAACAAAACGAATAGGAGATTTAGAGCTCGACCGCTCAGAAATAGCAAAAGATATAGCAGAAAAACAAAGGGCCACGACAAAAGGTAAGTAGCAGTCGTGTCGCTCTAGACATCCCTCCTGTACGTTTTGAGAGACCGCGACCGTCGCAGGACAGCGGTCAGACGGACACAGGGCCAGAGATAGAAGGCTGGGGTGTCTCTTATGGTCTTGATAAACATCCGTTCACGTCGAATCCGTGTCGTGATCCCTCTGTCTCTTTCTCTTTCTGCTCATATCTCAAGCCACCTATTCTCTCTCTCTCTTTCTCCCTGCCTCTCTCTCTCTCTCTCTCTATCTCTCTGTCTCTGTCTCATTGTCCCACTCTCTCACTAACACACTCTCACCCTCTCACTCGATGACGGTTCTTGATAATTAAAAAAAAACACGATACAGATCTTTTGCGTTGTAGATGATAGCAAATATATCACTGATGAAATGGCAACAAAACGAATAGGCGATTTAGAGCTCGACCGCTCAGCAATAGCAAAAGATATACCAGAAAAACAAAGAGACACAACAAAAGGTAAGTAGCAGTAATGTAGATGTAGATGTAGATGTAGATGTAGATGTAGATGTAACTGATTTTTTTTTATAATTTCTAAAGGTGAACACGATACGTTTCTTTTCTTTTGTAGATGACACCAGATATGTCACTTATGAAATGACAACAAAACGAATAGGAGGGTCAAAGCTCGATCTTTCAGTAATAGCCCAAAATACAGAAGGAAAGCAGGTGGACACGACGAAAGGTAGGTAGCAGTCGTATGAAGGCTCTAGACGTCCCTCGTGTACGTTTTGACGGTGTAACGCAGAGACTGCGACTATTGCAGGAGAGAGGTCAGACGGACACAGGGCCAGATATAGAAGGC
>OZ024855.1:15039207-15044207 GCA_964017155.1 Oasisia sp. SBJ-2009
CACGTACAAGAAATGCCAGCAGCGTCTTTACTGCCTCCGAAAACTTCGATCTTTTAATATTGATAACACCATTTTATCCATGTTTTACCAAAATTGCAGCGCATTGTAAATATTAGTAGCAAAATAACCGGCCTCAAACAAACCTCTGTCACTGCTTTGTACGAAATGCAGGTACTCCGTAAAGCCAATAAAATAATAATGACAGCACACACATCCTATATAACGAGTACGTCCTTCTGCCCTCGTCCAGAAGGTACAGAACTATATGCCAATGTCAGTATGACCTCTAAATTCTAAACGATAAACACCTGTGACGTTATGTGTGTATGTTGTATTTTATTTATTTTATTTTTTTATTTGTAAAAGGAAGACCGCAGTTACAATTACAATAATAACTTTAATTTTAAAATTATATTATATATTTGTCTTGTATTTTATTACGATTAATACTGTTTTAATAATGAATTTTAATTTTAATTTCTCTACTCTGTATTTTATATGTTTATGATGACGAACGCTGCAAAATGAATTTCCCGGTTCGGGACAATAAAGTGTTATTGTATTGTATTGTTTTGTATTGTATTGTATTGTATTGTATTGTATTGTACTATATATATATATATATATATATATATATATATATATATATATATATATATATATATATATATATACATATATATATGTATATATTACACACACACACACACACACACACACACACACACACACACACACATATATATATATATATATATATATATATATATATATATACTCCTAAAGGCAGCTTATGTCGACCGATTATGCATATATGACCGGCTTATGTAGACCGCTGTTTTATGTAGACCAAAACTGGTCTACATAAAGATTCGACGTGTTAATTCACAACTAAAACAATTGAATTGATCAGTACCATTGCTTGTGCCCACAGTTCATATGACAGTGAAGTACTGTGCGTAATTAATTTTTAAATGAACAACATCTTAAGTGATGATTTTGAGCATGTTTTCTCCAGCGCCGTGCCTATTTTTTAGTATATTGTGGGCCGGGTTAAGTGTATCGGGTCAAAGTTCTTATAAATCTATATATTTATGGTATATACTGAACGAACGGTTGGAATACCTTTGTCGGAAAATAGCTCAGATGAGCTAATGTTACCAAATTATCATGTAACCGACGTTAAATAAAGCTTCTTGTATCTTGTATATTGTGGTTTCGTGTTCAGTGTATGATATGCTTCTTACTGATTCAAAAGGCTATATTATTATGTATAAATTAGTAAAACTTGCATGTTGTCGTTGTTGCGAACCGATAGATCCCTCAAATATTGGCTTTGCCGTTGGTACTCGGCAACCAATTTTTCAGCATCCATTAAATTGTTAAATATAATGTACAAACATGTACCATCAAATACTAGACTCGGCGGTCTACCGCAAAAAAGGCTAAATAAATGTATTCAGCTTCCGGCGTAGCTCCGATCTACATAAATCGGCATCTATGCATACGCGGTTTTTGTGTAGACCTAATTTTTGCATATACCTTATTTATTGAAATATTTTGATGAACGTTCATTATGTGTTCAACATTAGTATTAGAAACAATGTTCCAGTTTTACATCTTTGGAGAATGTAATCAATAAAAAATATGCCTGTTCTACATAAGCCGGACCTCTAGGCACTGGTACACATAAGCTGCCTTTAGATATATATATATATATATATATATATATATATATATATATATATATATATATATATATATATATATATATATATATATATCTTGAGACCCCAACAGGTTCGAGTGAATAACACAACTTCTAGTGTGAAGGTTGTTTCCACTGGCTCACCCCAAGGATGTGTCTTATCCCCTCTTTTATTCATTTTATACACAAATGACTGCAGGAGCATCCGTCCGAATATATATTTTATTAAATTCTCAGATAATACAGCTTTACTCAGTCTGTTGCCTAACGATGAAGTTGCCATGGTCCTGTGTTAAACGACTTTGTTGCATGGTGTGATAGATTGTATTTGTGTCTGAACGCAACAAAAACCAAAGACAAGTGCGTTGATTTTCGGAAATACCCTCCATCCCAATCTGATACTGTCATCCACGATAACAAGGTAGAGGTAGTTGACGAGTATAAATACCTCGGCACAACAATTGACAATAAGTTGAAATGGGACCGCCACTGCAGTGTCACGTACAAGAAATGACAGCAGCGTCTTTACTGCCTCCGAAAACTTCGATCTTTTAATATTGATAACACCATTTTATCCATGTTTTACCAAAATTGCAGCGCATTGTAAATATTAGTAGCAAAATAACCGGCCTCAAACAAACCTCTGTCACTGCTTTGTACGAAATGCAGGTACTCCGTAAAGCCAATAAAATAATAATGACAGCACACACATCCTATATAACGAGTACGTCCTTCTGCCCTCGTCCAGAAGGTACAGAACTATATGCCAATGTCAGTATGACCTCTAAATTCTAAACGATAAACACCTGTGACGTTATGTGTGTATGTTGTATTTTATTTATTTTATTTTTTTATTTGTAAAAGGAAGACCGCAGTTACAATTACAATAATAACTTTAATTTTAAAATTATATTATATATTTGTCTTGTATTTTATTACGATTAATACTGTTTTAATAATGAATTTTAATTTTAATTTCTCTACTCTGTATTTTATATTTTTATGATGACGAACGCTGCAAAATGAATTTCCCGGTTCGGGACAATAAAGTGTTATTGTATTATATTGTATTGTATTGTATTGTATTGTATTGTATTGTATTGTATTGTATTGTATTGTATTGTATTGTATTGTATTGTATTGTATTGTATTGTATTGTATTGTATTGTATTGTATTGTATTGTATTGTATTGTATTGTATTGTATTGTATTGTATTGTATTGTATTGTATTGTACTATATATATATATATATATATATATATATATATATATATATATATATATATATATGTATATGTATATATATATATATATATATACATATACATATATATATATATATATATATATATATATATATATATACATTTGTATATACATGTATATATATATATATATATACACACATACATTAATATATATATACATTTTTGTATATACATGTATGTATATATATATATATATATGTATATATATATATATATATATATATATATATATTATATATATATATACATATATATATATATATATATATATATATATATATATATATATATATATATATATATATATATATACATATATATATATATATATCATTCTATATTCCCCATCTCTTTGTCCACTCCGTGTCTTTCTCCCTCTTTCTCTCGCTCTTTCTCTCGCTCTCTCTCTCTCTCTCCGGCACTCTCTCTCTCTCTCTCTCTCTCTCTCTCGCTGTCTCGCTCTCTCACACACGCACACGCACACGCACACGCACACGCACACGCACACATGCGCACACCCGCTCACTCACTTACGCGTTCATTCGCTCATATGTTTGCACATTCGTACACAATAAGAGGCATTATTCGAATGTGTTAAATCAGTCCAACTATTCTACATGTACAACGCGTTCTAACAAGAAATAATCGGCTTAACTTCATTTTAGAGGAAAACCAAAAAACGTGCGTCTCGGTGTGACAGTGCTTGCTGATTGGTAGTACGCGGCGCTTCACTTTCGCTTTGTAGATTACGGTAGACAAACGGGCAGGGAACCTCCAAACATTGGACGCGGTCGTTCGAAGGTCCCAAAGGACAAACATCAGAAGAACACGGGGCCAGCGCCAGCGGGGGAGGGTGGGGCCTATGACCTTATCAAACATCCCTGCTTTGCAAATCCGTGTCGAGGCAGAGGGATTTGTCGCGCGGCCGGGAGGCGCTACGTTTGCGAGTGCAACAAGGGCGCACACGGACCAAACTGTGAATGTGAGCACCTCGACTTGACTTACGTTCTTTGCTGACAATTAATGTTTTACGTGAATCTTAGTTTTTCTTTTGTTTATGTAAGCGTTTTAATACCGAATACCGAATTGTTGTTGCTGTAATATCGATAATTTATATCGATTATATTTTCTTAACAATGATTTGTTTTCTTGACTGCACAATACGTGTTCTTTGCATTGCACACAGAAACACCAAACGAGAACGTGTAGGTGTGTGTTCGCGCATGCTCATACGTTCTCTCCCCACCTCTGTCTCTCCTCACCTCTCTCCCTCTCGTCACCTCTCTCTCCTCACCTCTCTCTCTCTCTCTCCATCTCTTCCCTCTCCTCATCTCTCTCTCCTCACCTCTGTTACTTCATGAATTTACATTTCTACGCAAAATCAAGAATATTGTGCCATATTATGTATGGTATGCGTTATATAGATCAACAAATCATTTGTATGCATGTTCGAAATAAATAAATTAATTAAACTACAACGATCTCCAACCGTGGAAATAATGTCAACCGTCACACTAGTCGGTCCTCATTAATATTCCTTAAGTAATGACGCGAAAATTCGTATTCGCTTCGTTGGTGAAACGGATTTTATTTCCTACAAAACTCATATAAACAAAGCTACGCGTACATACAGTGATTTCGACAGCATATAAATCGGTTAGGAAATTCCCGAACTCCGGGAAATTCCCCATTCCGCGAATATCACATCGTGCTGTTTAAAAATATTTCGTTTGTTGTAAATCGTCATAATTTAATTTAGCTTTAGTTTTAATTTGGAACATATAAACGAATGATATGTTGATCTATATATTGCTTACCATATATAATATGGCACCATATTCTTGTTATTGTGCCGAAATATCTGTTAGCGAATTTAATCGGAAAAAGTCGAAAATGTACATTGAGTAGATCGGATCTAGTCGAATCAAATGCAGCTTGAGTGGAATGTGCCGGCGCCCATTGGCCAAAGATATCCAAATTTGAACACATATTTAAAATATACCTTGGCTCCATGCACATTAAA
>OZ024855.1:15051707-15074207 GCA_964017155.1 Oasisia sp. SBJ-2009
TGACGATGGTATCAGAACTGTCGTGGATGAAACGACAAAAGGCGGCACAGGAACACGTGTCGACGAAGTCACGTCAGGGCCGCGTTCATCGCAGCACAGCGGTCGGACGAGCGCCGAGCCGAAAACAGGTAAAACCGGAGGCTCACAGTCGAACGCCAATGGACCGTCTCTAAGACCAACATCAGAGTTATCGCCCGGTCAGACGGCCGGGGATGCGACGGAAGAGTGGGAGAGTGAGCAAAAGAACACCACCACCGAGATGGTGATCATTGCGGACCTGGGGAGTGTGCCGGTCGAGAAAGACCCGTGCGGTAGTAATCCTTGTGGGAACAGCGGAAAGTGCAAATCGGATCCGCCCGGATACATATGTACATGCATGAAAGGATGGGCAGGAATCAACTGCCAAGGTGAGCATCGAACTATACGAGTTGGCCTACGCCCTTGCTGGTTTATTTACATGCGTACGTTGTAGGCTTTATATAGTACATTCGAGATGTACTGTATCAAAACAGATTTTCCCGCAAGAACTTTGTCTGCTACCTTTATCTTGCAAATATCTCTCTCGCTCTCTCTTTATCTCTCTCCCCGCGCTCTCTCTCTCTCTCTCTCACTCGCTCTCTCTCTCACTCTCTCTCTCTCTCTCTCTCTCTCTCGTTCTCTCTCCCCCGCGAGTTCTGCAGGATGCCTGTGGCTTTTACATAATTAATCAGTTGGCTACCGCCAAAACATGTTAAATGTTCGTATTTTCTATTTTATTATGCAAATGAATTGGCGGAACCAATATGATATAGTCTCAGACGGTATTTCCTGGATATTCGCTATTCCATGAAACAATCGCAATTTGTTGCCTCAGTATTAATGACGCTACCTCAGTAGTATTGCAATAACAATATTACTTTCGCATCTCAGCAATAGCACTGTCTCAATACTATACCCAATATCAAACTGTTGTTTTGTAACATATGGTTTTCACTATCGTTTGACAGCGACCGACTTCTGTATTCATACAACGTGTTTGAACGGCGGAATGTGCATGCTGATAGAATCCACCAGACTGTACGTCTGCGTATGTCGGAACCATTTCGATGGTCCCCTATGTGAAAGTAAGTAACGGGCTTCACCTGTGGGAGTATATTTTAGCATAATCACACGTACACACACACGCACACAAGCACACACGCACGCGCATACTTCTGAGGCGTGACGCCATTTATACGTTCAGGGAGCGCCAACTTTATTGTCTGCGCACGTGCGAACATGGAAATGTTAGGAGAACTAAACAAAAATGGAAAGGCAAACAAAGGAATGTATTGCAAAAGATGCGAGTTTGCATTGTGATGGTACTGCCGATTTATTTAACGTAACTGTGTCTTGCCTGTGCCACATTGAACTCGCTTTGACTGCAGTCGTCTCAGTTATTATTGTCACCGTTTTGTTTATTATTATTATTAATTTATTCAGCTTCCGGTGCCGGAGAAGAAACATTACATATATATTCATACGTACAATCACATATAAAAGACACACGGTGAAGAATGAAAACCTGATAAAATAAAATAAATAGCAACAATACATACAGCGGCATGATATAATATATAAAATTCAGTGTATATTGTGTATATCAGTTAAAATAATGAGACGCGTACATATATTAGAATGCAGTGGTTAAGAGATGAACTAAAATATGTTCATGTGAACACGGCTTGTCAAAATTATCAGTAAATAAAAGGTGTCTAATCTAGTCAACAAGCCCATCATTGTTTGTCACACTAATTTCGGGTACATGTTGAGAATTAAAGGCTCGTTTAGTTGGTGACTCGCCCATAGATACAACCCTATCCAGCAGGGTTCCAGGTACCGTTTCACCATAAAATATAAAACGAGACAATAAGTGCTGCATCAGTCGACGCGCTGGACTTTCAACTTGAAATATTCTATTATACAAGGATAACACATTTCTATTTACAATATATCCGATCTTTTCAATATTTAGTGCTTTAAGTAAGGCTGTGTTGTGAGATAGTTTACTTAATCCAAGACTTTGTCATATAGAATTTCGCACTATGTTGATGATATATTTTGTGTAGAGCCTAAATGAAGCGATCTCGGAACAGGTCAACATTGGGGTAGTCGTTGGCCGCAGCAGGTATCAACAGGTTAATAAGGACATGTTTTGAGAACAGTATAAGGTAATGGTGAACACTGCTGCGCTGGTGTTATTGCTCTGGCGATCGGACGTAAGAATATTATGTTCTACACGCGTTTGTCTGCTGCCTGGACGTGTAATGTGTCGTTGATCAGTCACTCCCGGGTTGTCAAGGCTAGCTTGGCGATGTCAGTCTCTCCGCCTGGGTCACCGTAGAGAATGCATTGGCTGGTGGTGTCGTCAGCTGTGTTTGTTAGGTCACAAAGCATTCATAACTAGCAATTTCACATAGTATAGTCTCTTACTGCATATTGACGTTGAAACGTCCAACTCCGGTTCACAGGCGGTGCAGCCTCGTCCAAGCCTTACGCGGACGGTCGGAATCAGCACATTGCACATATTGGGGGTTGAACCTTTGTACGGGGGGGGGGGGTTGATTTAGACAGTCAGTCCTCCCGCCATTTGGTTGATAGCCAAAGAGTTGTGGTTTTATTGTGGCCAAGACATTTCGTAAGTACATTTCGGTCTCGATGTTGGCATCATTCAGGTGGTCTCTCCTGTCAATACGAACCCTGCGCGTTAGTCAGCGTCAACAAATTTACAGACAAACCTACAGCTAAGGAAACGATAACCGATAATGACGTCAACGCGTGTGTTTTTCTGCAGATTACAACCCGTGCAAGTACAGGCCTTGCCACTCGGGCGGAACCTGTGTGCAGATCAACACAACCTACACGTGTATCTGCGACGAGCACAGCTCGGGGAAGGCGTGCGAAATCCATGGTGCGTAATTCATTTATCTAGTTCAGCTAATATTTAAAGACATTTGTGACCGCTTGAGCGTTTTGTGGGGGAACCATGTGTGAGGAAATTAGAGATTGTTCAGTATGATAATTTTTAAATCTTTAATTGCATCCCATTTGTAGTCCCCATAAGACGCCATTGGTGGCAAAAATATCAAACTGTTACACTTGTACACCACGTCACGCATGCGCATGGGCAGTAGAACATTTCCTCCGTCCCTTTAATCTATAGACTAATTTTACCCCGCAAACCTATTTTAAAAACAATTTTGAGGGTGCAAATATAGATTTTGTGAACCATGGTGAGCCCCTAGGGTAGAAGGGTGCAGATAGATGGTTTGAGAGCCTGAGAGTTTTGTGGAGAGCCTCAAATGGTGAACAGTTAGAGGTTTTAGAGAATCTCAACATGGGATTTATATTATCCAATCGGGCGGTGCAATTGAAAGTGTTTGTTAGCCTCAGTCCCCGAATATTAACCACGTTCCTTCGTCAGTGCATTATTTGTTAGGTTAAATATCATTTTGTTCAAGCTACGAGGTTTGCTGGTGTACACATTCAGGTTACAAGGTTTGCTGGTGTACAAATTCAGGTTGCAAATAGTGTTTTATTTGGAGTCTCGAGTGGTTTTGTGAGCCTCGTACGTGGAGGTGTGCTATTGGATGGTTGTTATGAGCGTGGGAGGTTTGTGGGGGCCTCAAGAAGGATGCATTTAGACGATTTTGAGGGCATCAGCGTGAAGTTTACATGGAAGTATCATGAGATGCAATTGAAGTTTGTACCTCAGCCCCGAATACTCACCACGTTTCGACGTTTCTAATGTTAAATATCATGTTGGGTAGTCCCCGAGAATTGCCGGAATACAACGTGTATGAACGGAGGGACCTGTCACACGAAGAATTCAACGCATGTCAGGTGCCAATGCAAGAATGGATACGCAGGGTCGTACTGTCAGATCAGAGGTAGGTATACCTGTGATAGAAAATGCGTTCGTACGGTCCTTACTTAAGGCATGGAGGAGTTAACCAAGAACGCTGATTTATCAAGTCACGAATAACACAGGCCGTTTAAAATTTATTTGATATAACACATGTATCAGATCAATCATATAAACAATAATTTATCAAATTGTTAACATTAGTTAATTGTAATTGAATTTATAATTATATTTTGAGCTGCCTGGTTCGTTGAACGTTGATTTAACGCACCTATACGAATAAGGATTTTCTCTGACAAAACATCACCCGATCTAGTACTTTATATTCAGCATTTGCTTACTTTTGGGACGGTCCATGTGGGCGCTTACTTCTGACATGGTCCTAGTAGATGCCTACTTCTGGCACTGCCTTTGAATAAACTTCTAGCGAGGTATAACTCTGAAAATAGGATTAGCTCTCGACAATTGTAGTAATTATTTTTGTGGAGAGCCTTGGGACTTGGTAAGCCTCAAATGCATAGGGGTGCAAGTAGATTTCTTAAAGAGCCTGGGAGATTTTTAGGGATGAAGTGTAGTGCCATTTTGTTTTAGGGCGTCAACGTGGGGTTTATATGAAGCCTCTCGGATACAATAGAAGTTTATATTAATCACTCTCAACCCACCGAATATTTAACCACGTTCTTAATCATAACCATAACACACCATAAGTTTACTATCATATTATACAGAGGTTTGCCGGGATACAACGTGTGCGAACGGCGGCACCTGTCAAACGAAGAAGGACTCGAAGGAGATCTGGTGCGACTGCAAGCCTGAGTACATGGGGAAGTACTGTGAGGAGACGGGTAGGTGTAGTTGATAGACGTGTTGTTCTTACGCTCCTGGTGGTCGCCTACATCTCGTACTGTCGCAATAGCGCCTACTTCTGGTCCGGGGTTGGTAGGCGCCATATATATATATATATATATATATATATATATATATATATATATACATATATATATATACATATATATATATATATACATATATATATATATATATATATATATATATATATATATATATATATATATATATATATACATAATATATATATATAATAAGTATATATAGTATATATGTATATATATATATATATATATATATATATATATATATATATATACATATATATATATACATATACATAATATATATATATATATATATATATATATATATATATATATATATATATAATGTGTGTGTGTGTATATATATATATATATATATATATATATATATATATATATATATATATATATATATACATATCCCACACACAGACACAAACATATATATATATAACTCTGTGGAGGTCGCATACGTTTGGCATGGTCCTTGGATACACTTCCGGCACGCAACAACTCTAGGATTAATACACCGTTAAGTGTTTGTTCGCGCCGTTTCTTACGGCCATAAAATTATACAAACCATGAAATGGGATCAGGCTGAGACTACGTAATTTGTTTATGTTTGGTTGTAATTATAATAATGCATAGGATAACTTATGTTGTGCATAAAAATTATATTGCAAACCAACCTCAAAGGCGCATCAAAGCAAAGATGTTGATTTTCGGGGTTTCGAGTGGTTTTGTGAACCTCATACGTGGGGCCTCAAGTGGGGTGCAATTATATGTTTTTGAGGGCTTCAACGTGACGTTTATATGGAAGCATCACGAGTCACAATTAAATATGTTTTATTAGTCTCAACTTTCCCCCGGAATATTCCCGATGTTGCCATGTCAGGGTCTCACTTCATGGGTTACATGTTATGTTGCGTAGTCCCCGAGGTCTGCCACGAAGATTCGTGTGCGAACGGCGGTACATGTCACAGGAAAGAGAACTCGAAGGAGATATGGTGCCACTGCGTGCCTGGATACAAGGGGAAGTACTGTCATGAGCAAAGTAGGTACACCTGTATTACACATGTGTTTCTTACGGTCCTCAACTCAAGCATCCCATATTATTAACAAACAAAAGTTTACAAGACAGCTTATATGGATTTACAAATGACGTTAAAAATCATTTTCTAATTTTTTTTATAAGTACACGCACTGTCACAAACTGCTATGTATGCACACTAATTTGCGCAGGCGCGGTAAACAACTTTACATGTCCCTTTGATCTGTACACTACCCTCATGAGTGCAAATAGTATTTTTTCGGGTGGTTTGGTCGGTTTCAAATGTGGAGGGGTAGCGATAGATGTTTTTTAGGGCCAGCGAATTTTATGGAGGACACAAGTATGGTATAATTAAAGGGTTTTTATGTCATCAATATGGGATATATGTGGAAGCATCAAGAGATGCAGTTGAAGGTTTTTTTGTGAGGGGCAGTCTTTGGAATACTTAACGATGCATCACTTTATAGGATAAATGTCATGTTGTGCAGTCGTGGTTTGCCGGGATACAACGTGTGCGAACGGCGGCACCTGTCTCACAACGAACGCCTCGACGGTCATACGGTGCCACTGCGAGCCTGGATACACCGGGAAGTACTGTGAAAATACGGGTAGGTGTATATCTGAGAGACATGGTGTTCGAGCAGTCGTAGTGGACGACTACGTCAAGCCCGGTACTATCGGGGTACTTCTTCTGGTATGGTCGTAGTGGGCGCCGACTTCTGGCTCGGTTCTGGGATTAGCCCCCGCAAAACAATGGTTGGTTAGTAGGTATTAGCAGAACTTCAACAACCACTTGTTGGAACTCTAGAGGAGTGCAATTGGATAACATTTGAGATCGTGAGACTTTTGTGGAGAGGCTGAAATCAGGTGCAGTTAGATACATTTTAGGGCATTCATCTGGGGTGTGTGTTGACTCTGAGGGTATAACTGAAGGAGTTTTGGTGACACTCAAACACCGAATATTTAACAACGTTCCGACGCCAGTGCGACACTTCTTAGTATCTGTCATGTTGCACAGGCCCCGAGGTGTGCCGGAATACAACGTGTGCGAACGGCGGTAGGTGTCGTACGGCTGATGACTTGATTGGGACACAGTGCCAATGCATGCATGGATACACGGGGAAGTACTGTCAGCAGACAGGTATGTATAACAGTCATAATTGAATCGTTCGTCACTGTTTTCTAGTTACAATCATGATGCATATATGTCGTCTTAAAGGCAGAGAGGGGGGGGGGGAGAGTTTCTTATTATTGGGTCTAGTTCATTCAATATATGTGCGCCATTTACAGCAATGGAGTTCTTAAAAACAATGGTTCGCGCTTTAGTATAACTTTGGTAGACACTTTGTTCGTACGATCTTACTGAACGTCTACGTCTGACATGGTCCCAGTGACTGCCAAATTTGATACGGTCCTAGATGATGCCTGTTTCTTGTACGATCATGGCAAATGCAATTTTGGCACGGACCAATTCTAGGCGATGCACACCGTAATGTGTGTGTTCTTGCATTTTCTTACTTACATATATGTCTAAGGCGCGAAACCTGGAAATGACAATCTCCCTGATACTTTGACGGAGCTGGGAATACGATATACTACATAAAACGTAAATACCCTTTGTGATCTTGGGAGTATCGTGGGGGTCTCTCTCAAGTCGGGAGCAATTCGCGGTGTTTGAGAGCATTAACATGTGTTTTAATGGAAATATGATGGGGTGTAACTGAAGGAATTCTTATGGCCCTCAGCCACCTCCTCTTGAAAACCCACCACGTTCCGACGCCAGTGTAACATTTCTCAGCTTATACATGATGTTCCGCAGGTCCCGAGGTTTGCCGGAAATCAACGTGTGCGAACGGCGGCACCTGTCGCATGAAGGACGACTCGAAGGAGATATGGTGCCACTGCAAACGTGGATATACGGGGAAGTACTGTCAGAAAACAGGTAGGTAGACTTATGATAGACATGTTGCTCGTACGTTTGTAGTGGGCGTCTGGTAGTGGCACAGTCCAAGTGAGCGCTTCTGGCAATATCTAAATGGGTTTCTCTTCACCAGCATGGTACTAGTGGGCGTCTATTTCTGGTACGACTCAAGTAGTCTGGGAGCCAAATGCCATTTTTTCCCTTAACCTTGCATTGTTGTATTAAGTTTTTTTTACTGTTGATTTTGGTAGCCAAGCGTCTCTATTTTCAGTAACTGCTTGATGACATGTTGTCATCCTTGAGCAATTTGAGAAATTCAAGATGGCGTCCAAGATAGCCACCATTACCTATAAATGACCATAACTCCCTACCTATTCACCATAGGAAGGTGATTTTTGACTCTATACCTAGGTTTTAGGGGGTCAAGCTATTCATTAGAACTGAGTATTATGTTAATACCGTATTACATAATGGTAATTTCCAAGATGGCTGCCAAGATGGCCGCCGTAACACTAAAAGTGGCATATCTCCTTAACTATTTACTCCAAATTAGTCGTGAAGGTGTTTATCACTGGGTATTTTGGAGATACATCTATCTGTATCAGATCAAAGTTCATATACTGATGATGTCGTCTAGAAATCCAAGATGGCGTCCAAGATGGCCGCCATTACCTATAAATTACCATAACTCCCTAAGTATTCACCCTAGGAAGATGATTTTTGTCTCTATACCTAGGTTTTAGGGGTCAAGTTATCCATTAGAACTAAGTATTATGTTAATATCGTATTACATAATGGTAGTTTCCAAGATGCCTGCCAAGATGGCTGCCGTAACAATAAAACTGGCATATCTCCTTAACTATTTACTCAAAATTAGTCGTGAAGGTGTCTATCACTGGCTATATTGGAGACACGTCTATCTGTATCAGACCAAAGTTCATATACTGATGATGTCATCTAGAAATCCAAGATGGCTGCCAGTTTACAAGCACTGGTATATCTTCTATACTATTCAGTCTTGGGGAAAATATGAAGAGGTATACGACCATAGGTGTTATATTATAACAAAAACGTTTCTCCAGAACGTCAGAAAATTACGAATGGTAGCTAAATAGGCATTTCGCGGAATCATTCAGGATAAACCACTACATTGCAGTGGTGACCTCATGCAAATTCTCGAAACCGAAGCCAGCAAGAGTCAAACTACCAAACTTTAGGTCGATGTCTTGATAAAACCTGTCCTGTTCACCGTGATGTTCGTACGGGCTGAGTGTGAAGGTGATTGGCCACTTCATCTGGCATCCTACAAGCAAATGCTACCATACTTCTTTGCTGCGGGGCATGTGACCTATGGGTTGTGCTACCTTCGTGAGATGGAACGGCTACCACAAGAGGTGTTGTCACACTTCACGAAGGGTGAGCATGTCATGCACCATTCTGCTGGCTTATGGAATGGCATCTGGAGCGATATGATGAGTGATACGTCCTACATCGGTATGGGCATGATCCTGGGGGGATAGTTGACATCACGCTTAAGCCAGAAACGCTGAAGGTATGGGCCCTTAATCTGCATGCATGCAGCTGGTTGGAATCTGATCTGGATGACATGACGGATGAGGACACTCAAAGCAAGGTGGTGACAACACACAAAGAAGAGGCAAAAGCCAGGATCGCTGAAGACAAGAGAGACCGAGATGGAATCAGACAAAAAATCGACACTTGCAGTAATCCATTAGATTCTGCGGCACACCCCAGTGGTATAGTCAATGTAGTTAGCGGCCAGATTGGTTCAACTGAAGTCAGGGGACTTTATGAAACCATCACGAAGAGGGTTGTTACTATGGATCATGCAACGAAGCATGTGAAGGTCGGAGCTGTGAAAGTATTTGATACCAATTTGATTTACTCAAGGGTTATTGGCCTACAGGCTTGTGAGCGGGACATTGACATTAAGGATGTGCTTGGTCATGAACTTGCCCCAGTTCCAACGTCCATGTTTGACGATACTGGAGATATGAGGATTGCGAAATCGAAATCTACCTTGAAGAAAATTCTCCAAGTTGAGGTGTCTGATAGAGTTGCTGGTGATGCAAATGTTAGTGTGCTCGGTGGCTCATCAATACTCTGGGTAGTTCCTTGGCCTGCTGATGGGTCTGTCAAGGACTATATAGCGAACTTCAAATATGCCATAGCAAAAGGTTTACGGGTCGAGGACGTGTATCTGATATTTGACAGATACTATGATTACAGCACAAAGCGTGTTACCAGAGGATCTAGGGCAATTGGTGTCAGTACGGTTCATCATTTGCAAGTCAACAGTAAACTTCCAGCGCAGAAGATTTTACTAACCTCTTCCAAAAAAAAGAAGCAACTGATGCAACTGATAGTTGATGATCTAGTCCATGAAAAAAAGTTTCGCGAGGACAACACACGACATCACAAGTTAGTGGTAACAGGAGCAGATCCGGTGCCAATCGAAATCAGTGAAGGTGGAGTTGTCGTCTCACGGGCAGATCTGGCAACTTCACATGGAAAAAGCAGATAACATCATTGTCCAACAGGTCTTGAGTTGTGCCGCGGAAAATGCAGAAAGCAAAATCATTGTTGTTGCCGATGACGTCATCAGTATATGAACTTTGATCTGATACAGATAGATGTGTCTCCAAAATAGCCAGTGATAGACACCTTCACGACTAATTTAGAGTAAATAGTTACGGAGATATGCCAGTTTTTGTGTTACGGCGGCCATCTTGGCAGCCATCTTGGATATTACCATTATGTAATACGATATTAACATAATACTTAGTTCTAATGGATAGCTTGACCCCTAAAACCTAGGTATAGATACAAAAAAATCACCTTCCTATGATGAACAGGTCGGGAGCTGTGGTCATTTATAGGTAATGGCGGCCATCTTGGACGCCATCTTGAATTCCTCAAATTGCTCAAGGGTGACAACATGTCATCAAGCAGTTTTTGAACATAGAGACCCTTGGCAAAAAAAATCAACAGTAAAAAAACGTAATACAACAATGCAGGGTTAACCCTCTCTGCTCCTGAACTAAAGTGGATGCCTGCTGGTACGGTCCTGAAACACACTTCCGGCGCAGAAGAAGTGTAGACTAGAAAAACCGTAGTGTTTGTTTTTTGCACTTCCTTATGTACACAATGTTAAAAGGTGTCTGAACCAGGAGGCTGGCTTGGATCTGAATCTACCCACTATTTTAAGGGGGCTGGAAATAGGATTAGCCCTCGCAAAATAAACGCAAGTCGTTTTGTTGGAGACAATTATGACGATTTAAATATTTTTGGAGAGCTCTTTATTGTTTACTGGGACTGAACATGCTAGTAGATGATTTGTGAGTGCCTGAGTAGTCTATGGAAGCCGCAAGTGGTGTGCACTTATAGGCTTTTAAGGGCGTAAATGTGGATATTATAATGGCAGCATTACGGTGTGCATTTACAGTTTGTTTGAGAACGTACTGCACACAAATAATCACCACGTTCCGACTCCAATGTAACACATTTTAAGGTAAATATCATATTGTGCAGGTCCCGACGTTTGCCGGAATACGACGTGTGCGAACGGCGGTACCTGTCGTACAGAGGAGGATTCGAAGGAGATATGGTGCCACTGCGGGCCTGGATACACGGGGAAGTACTGCAATAAGAAAGGTACGTATACGTATCATAGACGTGTTGTTCGTAAGATCGTAGTGGGCTGCTAGTGCCGGCTTTGTCCCAGCCTGTGCCTACTTCTTACACAGCCCTGCAATGCACTTCCGACTGGGAACATGCGAATAGAATATACCTAATTTTGGCACGGCTCTGGAATACACTTCCGGCTCGGAAAAAAGTCTTACGTATATATATATATATATATATATATATATATATATATATATATATATATATATATATATATATATATATATATATGTAGTTCTAAGGCTTCGGAATCAAGAGATGCGCTTAGTTCTAACTCTCCCCCAATATTTTGTTGGAGCTGGAAATAGGGTTTTCCCCAAACAAAACACATTATGATGGTGCACCATTGTTTGGAAATAGTCACTTGTTTTGACGAGCCTTTTTGATGTTTCATGGGAAGCAAGTGGGGTGCGATTAGAGTTTGGTGAGGGCGTCGATGGGTTTTGTTATGCTAGAATCACGGTATTCAATTAAACAACCATTACGCTCCCACCCCAGTGTAATATATTTTAATTCAAATATCACCTTGCACAGCCCCCGAGATTTGCCGGAAAGCCACGTGTGCGAACGGCGGTACCTGTAGTATGGAGAAAGACGGGAAGAAGATAAAGTGCCTGTGCAAGCGTGGATACACTGGGAAGTACTGTCAAGAAGATACAGGTAGATACACATAATAATTATGATAGACATGGGTTCTTACGGTCCTAGTAGGCGTCTTTCCTCTGACACTGTCTTAATAATAATAACAACTAGATAATTTGTGTTGCGCCTAATTAATTAGAAACCAAGCTCAGAGGCGCATCAAAACAAAAAGGGTTAATCGATTTTAGGCGATCTTAGAGGCAATACACCATTCCAGTTGTCATCAGACTGATTGATACACCAGGAAACTATGGTGGGTAGACAAGGTTGTATTTAAATGACGGCGGAATTTAGGAATATTTGTAACTGATTTAGAAGGAAGCATATTCTAAAGAGTAGATGCACCCACAGCAAAAGCCCATATTACTTTTGGCTTTAGGGACAAAAGGTAAATAAGAACTAGACGATCGAAGCTGAACAGGTTTTCTTACAGGAGTAAATAATGCATGTAAATACGACGGCTGCTCACAGAAGTGTGCCTGGTAAGTTAAGGTATATATCATAAAGATGAAACGATATCGATAAAGCAATTCTGAACACGTTGTAATTTTGTGATATCCTTAAAGGCATTATGAAAAAGGGAATTACAATAGTCTAGTCTACTAATGTCTAGCGCAGTTGCAATAGCTTTTACAACTGCGCTAGTCACTCGCATATGTCTCTGAATTACACTTCCGACACGGAACACTTCAACACTAGACATACCGTAAAGTGTTTGGTATTTCATTTTCTTACGCACAGAAAGTCCTAAGGCGTCGGATTCAGATGGTGGGCTTGGTTCTATATCTCCCCAATATTTTAACAGGCGCTGGAAATTGGATTAGCCCCCGCAAAAAAAAACTTATGCAAGATACCATCATTACGGTCTGTAACTTGCACATGTTTTGATAGCTTCCTGTGTTTAAGTTGCCTAAAACGTGGGAGTGTGGAATTATATGATTTGTGGGAAACTAAGTGTTTCATGGGGGTTGCAAGTGGAGTTTTGAGGGCGTCAATGATAACTTTATAAGTTAACGTAATGGAGTGCAATTATATGTTTATTGGTGAACCTTCTGCCCACGAATAAACACTACGTTCCGAAGCCACTGTAACATATATATATATATATATATATATATATATATATATATATATATATATATATATATATATATATATATATATTCGCTTAAGTATCATGTTGCGCAGGTCCCGAGGTTTGTCGGGATACAACGTGTGCGAACGCCGGTACCTGTCATACGATGAAGTCGAAGAAAATACGGTGTCACTGCAAGCGTGGATTCACGGGGAAATACTGTCAAAAGAAAGGTAGGTATATCTACGATAGACATGTTGTTCTCAAGATCCTGATGGGTGCCTACCTCTGGCGCGGCCCATTGGGCGCCTACTTTTAAGTTTTAGCTCGGTCTTAGTAGGCGCCTATTTTTGGTACGCCCCTGGAATACACTTCCGGCTCTGAACAAGTCTAGAGTATACACATGTTCGTGCATTTCATTTTCTTACGTAGGTAAAGTCATAGTGCTTCTGAACGAGGTGGTGGGCTTGGGTCTGAATATTCTTATTGTTTTCATGGGGATGGAAATAGGATTAGACCCCGCAAAACGTAAGCCTAAGTAGGTTGTTTGAGACTGGGAATTTTGTGGGGCCATAAGTGGAATACAGTTTGACATTTGTGAGGGTGTCTATGAATGTTTATATGGAAACATCACAGTGCAGTGTGTAGGCTTTTTGGTGAACCTGCTGTCCCCGAATATTCAACACGTTTCGACGCCAGTGTAACTTTTCTAAGCTTACATAATATGTTGCGTAGGCCATAAGCGTTGCCAGATTACAACGTGTGCGAACGGCGGTGTCTGCCTTAAGAAGAGGCATTCGAAGGACATTTGGTGCCAATGCAAGCGTGGATACAGGGGGAAGTACTGTCAGAAAACAGGTTGGTATACCTATGACATATATATATATATATATATATATATATATGATATATATATATGATATATATATATATATATATATATATATATATATATATATATATATATATATATATTACAGATATTATATATTACATATATTATATATATTATATATATTATATATTGTATATATATATATATATATATATATATATATATATATATATATGTATATATATATATATAAGTATGTATATATATAATAAAGATGTATATAATAATAAAGGAAAAATTCCTCTTTATGGGGCTGAAACCATAATGCATGATTTGCTATTTGTTAATGAGTTGTTAGTTTATTGGGTGATTATCAGCATACATAGAGATAAGAAGGCAGAATCTCTGGATGGAGCAAATGGCCACTTCAGATATAACGTAGCCTGTTTGAATAGCAAGAGGGAGGGCGAAAGAAGAGATTCTTGAAGATAGTGCGGTGGTTGCATAAAGTCCAACTAGTCTTAGGACAATATGACCTACTCTTATATTTGCGGCTAGACGAAATGCAAGAGTAAGTGGACGAAGAGAAATTCTAATGGTTTCAATTAGGACTAGAATCTTACATCAGCTCGAGAGAAGGACATCTGGGTACGGGCCCATCCGGGCCCATGCAAGGAGAGCACTCCACGACCTCAAGAATATTTGGCACTATGCCATGCCTGATGACCTCAAAAGAGCAATCTTCATGGCATTTAAAATGTGCGTGATGGCTAGAGCCTATTAATAATATCAACACAAAGTTGATAGAGCCCAGCAGCAGCTTACATTTTTCCGGTAGTTATAAACTTTCCGATTGGCCTTTCTGCCTATGTGCAACAAATTTAAGATAATCAGTGTGCAGCGAAATAACAAAGCATTTTTGGTATAAATGCCACCGGCTGTTCGATAACTCTCCTGTGATGACTACTGTGAAGAGTTGTCTAAAATTTCGTTCAGTACTTTAAAATATTACGTTTGTTTAAATAACTATCACAAATGATGGCGCACTAACAGCAAAACATGCCTCAAAACGTGTTTGCCTCATGTTAATTTGCGATAAATAACTTTGCTGAACATCATATCGCGAGTTTATTGTCTAGTTAATCCTATGTAGCGGCTTTTAAGAGAGAGGAGTGTTGAGTCAGGCTATATGCCTCGCAATTTGTCTGAACTGAAAAGTGGGGGGGGGGAACAATTCCTATGTTGTCCCCCCACCCTGAAAAGTGGGGGGGGGGGACGCGTCCCCCCGTCCGTCCCCCACCGATCGACGCCCGTGCCCTGAACTAGCTGCAAGCATCTTCGTTCTATGGGAACCGACGCAGGGACGAGCTTCACGAGGCGGCCAGCCTTTGACTTTTATCGACCAGCTCCTGCGAGATACTAGTCTCAAAACAGCAGCAGATATCAGACCATGTATGGAGGACCGTGACGTTTGGCGTGTCATCGTTGCCCGAGGAGACTCGACCAGATGATGATGAGGAAGGGTTTTAGTCATGTTGGGGCACCCCTGGGGAGAAGTCTTGCAGCAAATGGGGAAGGGGAATGAAGGATTCCTGAAATAATCAATGAAAGTCATAGAGGAAGGGCTAAAAATAAAGTAAATAGGAGGTGACTTGAAGCTCTAAATATGTAAGGGATTAATCCTATAAAATTGATAAGTATTACGAAAATTAATAGAGGGGTTACTAATGAAGATAGGCCTTTTAGATGAATTCTAGAGGTTCTGGAGAGTTGGAGGAAAATTATGTTAATAGGACTATAAGAGAGTCAAAATGAGCGAATAGGTATTACTTATAAAGAGAGATTTAAGAGAAAAGGGATTAAGATTATAGGAATTCAGAATAAGTCAGAATTAATGTTTCTAAGCCCCGGGGCAAAAGATGAAAACATATCTATTATCATCATAACTTGGATGGTTCCATTGAAGGCTTTGAAGACCTTTCGTTTAGTTTTATTAAAGTTATATTTTGAAGAGGATAGAAGATCTCACAGGTAGAATAATAGAGGATTTAAAATAAAGAATATAAAGTAGAAGGCAGTAAATAAGGACCCTAGATTATGAAAGGTCTTTCAACTTGGCAACATCCAATTCATGTAAGGAGGAGAAAGTTTGTAGAGAATATTCAGACTAGAATTTTGCTGGGGAAATAAAATTGATTCCCTCGTCATTATTGAGGAATAAAAGGAAGGGTATATATTAATAGGATAACGAGGAATATAGCACATACTCCCCCTAATTTATTAGGAATAGATCGAATAATTGCATAGGCTCAAAGAAAATATCATTCTGGTCTAATATGGGCAGGAGTTACTAGTGGTTGGCTGGTAGAAAATTATCTGGATCAATTAAAAGATTAGGGCATAGATGACAAAATAGAATTAATGCTATTAGAAGAACAATAAATCCTACGATATCTTTGACGGAATAGTAAATATGAAATGGAATTTGATAACTCGAGCTTGCTGCAAATGGAAGCATAATAATTCTTGCAACATGCTAGTGGGCTTATATTTCTTGCATCCTCCTAGCGGCGCGTACTTCTGGCACAGACCTACTTCGTGCCTGCTTCTTATACGATCTTAAAAGATACCTACTTCTAGCTCGGTTCTAAGTTATATTTATGACGCGAAACAACTCTATGTCAAGCACACCATAAAGTGTTTTCTGTTGCATTTTTGGATCTAACTCCTTGCAATATCTTAAGGGGCTGGAAATAGGATTAGCACTCGCAAAACGCAGGTTTCTGGTTAGTCTTCTTCCTCGTTCCGACTCAAATGTAACATTTCACTGGTTAACTACAACATTGCGCAGGTCGCCCCGGGGTTTGTCGGAGAAGAACGTGTGCGAACGGCGGCACTTGTCGTATGAAGAAGGGCCGGAAGAGAGGGATATCGTGTCACTGCAAGCTCTGGTACACGGGGAAGTACTGTGAGAAGACTGGTAGGTATCTGGTCCATACTGTGGAACTCTCTCCCTGCTGAGATGAAGAAAACCAGTTGCCCCGTGACTTTTAAAAGACTTTTGAAAACCCACCTACTCCGGGCTGTGTATGAAGTTTAGACATCTGTCAGTTTATTTAATTTTTATTTTGTTTACTTATTTATTATCTTGTACATGTTTTACATTAATTTTTATTTTACAAAATGTCATACTCATTATTTTATTATCAATATACCACTTATTTTAATAATTGTCTTTAGCTAATTTATTTCTTTTATTATTTATTACTATTACTTTTTTATACATATTTTATGTATTTTATTTACCTTAAACTTAATATTATTATTTCACGACACATGTATACTTACTCATATACAACGCCTCCGAATGGATATTTCTAGATTGATGGCGCTTTATAAAAACAAATATTATTATTATTACTATTATACCTACGATAGACGTGTTGTTCGTATAAACCTCAATCATCCCAGATACAACCAAACAATAGCTTATAGTACATAGTTCATATGGATATACAAGCAACGTGTTCTACAAACATGTTAAGTTATATAAACAAACTAAAACTGCTACACTCTTACGCTAAATTACGTATTCGCAGGCATGGCAGACATTAACTTGTCCCTTTGATATATTATAACATAACATTTCCCCCGCAAAACATAGTTGAATAATATTTGAAGACCCTCACGAGGGTGCAACTATTACTTTTGGAGAGCCTCGAAGTTGCAGGTAGATAATTTGTGAGAACCTGTGATTTTTGTTTGGGGGGGACGAAATAGGGTGCAATTTCCAAAGTAGGATTTAAGTGGACGCATCAAGAGTTGCAAGTGAAGGTTTTCAGGGGAGCTCCAGCCCCCCACCGAATATTCACCCTGTTTCTACGCTTGTGTAACACTTCATAGATTAAATATCATATTGTCCAGGACCCGAGGTTTGCCGGAATAGAACGTGTGCGAACGGCGGTACCTGTCTTACAAATGAGCACTCGAAGGAGATATCGTGTCATTGCGGGCCTGGATACACGGGGAAGTACTGTGAACAGAGAGGTAGGTATACTTACGATAGACATGTTGTTCGTATGATACTAACGAGCGACTACTTATGGCAGGGTCCCTGTCTGTGCTTACTTCTTGCATGGTCCTGGAATACACTTCTTCGCGGTACAAGTCTAGCATCGTACAGTTTTTGTTCTAGCATTTACTTCCGTACATCAAGTTATATATGGTCGAAACCAGGCAGCCAGTGCGCTTGGAGCTAAGTCTCACTATTATTTTGACTGGCCGGAAATAGGATTAGCCCAATCAGAACGTAGGTAAGCATATATTGTTTTAGAGGCACTGGTGATTTCGTGAACCTCAAACGTATAACGATTGCAGCTAGGCAGTTTCTGAACCTGTGAGTTGTTTGGGAGGTCCCAAGTGGGGTGCATTTAACTATTTTTATGGATGTCAACGTGGGATTCATGTGGAATCAGGAGTTGCAACTGAGTCTCAGCCACCTCACCCCGAATACTCACCACGTTCTGACGTCAGCGTAACACTTCTTATGGTAAATCTCATTTTGTGCAGGACCCAAGGTTTGCCGGAAAACAACGTGTGCGAACGGCGGCACCTGTCGCACGAACAAGAACTCGAAGGAGATACGGTGCCACTGCATACCTGGACACACGGGGAAGTACTGTGAGGAGATAGGTATGTATAGCTATGATACACGTGTGTGCGTACGGTCGTAATATAAGGCAAGGATCTTTTAATCAGTTGACGTTGATTTCTTAATTTACAATGAATGGGAGTCTTTGTAAAGTTATGCAAATTCCAGATCTAATTAATATCGTGTTACGCAGGTCCCGAGGTTTGTCGGGATAGAACGTGTGCGAACGGTGGTACCTGTCGTACGAAGACGAAGTCGAAGAAAATATGGTGTGACTGCAGCCCTGGATACACGGGGAAGCACTGTCAGAACACAGGTAGGTGTTGTTATCATCGACATGTTGTGAGCGCGCTCTTAAAGTAGTAATGCAGAGAACAATTAACCATCAACGTTGATTTCTTGAGTTGAAATATTAACACAACGTTTTACAATTAATTAGATCAATTAAATCCATGTCACTTTTTAAATGGTCAGCAATACACTTCCGGCGAGCAACACGTCTAGACTAGACACCGTAGTGTTTCTTCTTGTATTTTCTTATTACATAACATTTAAAGATGTCGAAACCAGGAAGTGAGCTAAGCGCTGAATCTCCCCAATATTGAAATCGGGCTGGAAGTAGTATTAGCCCCTGTCAAAATAGGAATTTAGATCTGTAGAAACGGGTAAAATTGCTTATGGACAGCCTCTGATGATTTGGTGACCCTTATGCGTTGAGGGGTGCAGTGAAATTGTCGTTGAGAGCCTTGGATGATCATGGGAGCCTCATGTGGGGTGCAGTAAGGGGTGTTCCAGGATGTCAAAGTAGAAGCACCAGTAGAAAATGATTTTTTATGAGCTTCAGCCACCCACACCCCCACCCCCACCCCCACCCCCGAATATTCACCACGTTCCAACGCCTGTGTAACATTTCTAACGTCAAATCTCTTGTTATGCAGGCCCCAGGGTTTGCCAGAAAACAACGTGTGCGAACGGCGGCACCTGTCGCAAGAACAAGGACTCGAAGGAGATATCATGCCACTGTAATCCTGGATACACGGGGAAGTACTGTGAGGAGATGGGTAGGTATATCCATGATACACATGTTGTTCGTGCGGTCGTAACATAAAGCAAGGTTCAATTAACCGTAAATATTGATTTTCCTAATTATAATTAATGCAGACGCAGACGTTAATAAATTGGTATCACACATGTATCAGTTTGATTAAATTCGTGACAATTCTAAAAACGTTAACATCATTTGATTGTAATTGGGGTACCAGTTAAATTATTTGCTGGCTGCCTTGTTGAGTTAGGATTTAAGACACTTGCAGGAACAAGGTTTTTTGTTGGCGAACCAGTTACGTGACCTACAGCTTCTACGGAAGCACGACAGGTTGCAGTAGAAGAATATTGTTTGATGGATTTCAGTCTCCTCCGAATATTCACCACATTTCGACGAAAGTGTTATGTTAAATGTTGTGTTGCGCAGGCCCCGAGTTTTGTCTGGACACAATGTGTGCGAACGGCGGTGTCTGTCGGACGAAAGAGGTATCTTGCCGCTGCGAACCAAGATACACGGGGAAGTACTGTGAGGAGATCGGTAGGTATATCTATGATACACATGCTGTTTGCGCTGTTGTAACGTAAGCTATGGAGCAATGTGCCGTCACCGTTTATTTCTGAAGTTACGATTAATACTTACATTAAAATTGATTAATTTGTACATGTACCAAATTGATTTGTGTCGTGTAACTTCTTAATGTGTTAATGATATTTGAGTGTAATTGAAATTACAGTTAATTTATAAGCTCGTTGCATTGTTGAAGTAGCATTTAAGACACTTGCACGAACAATATTTTTGGTGGCGAACCAATCACCTGATCCACCAATTTATATTTATCCGCCGCTTATTTCTGGCACGATCCTAGGAGATACCTACTTCTTATACGTTCTATCAGATGCCTGCTACTGGCACGTTCCACGAATACACTTCCCGTGCGATTACGTCTAGACTAGGCATCGCAGTGTTTGTTCTTGTATTTTCTTACGAACATAAAATTCTAAGGCGTTAAAACCAGGAGGGAACCTTCGCACTGAGTCTCCCCAATAATTCGATGGGGTGGAAATAGGATTAGTTCCTGCAACGCTTAGGAAAATTGGTTTTTATATATCTAAATGGGTGTCCAAATTGTTTATGGAGAGACTCTAGTGATTTTGTTGAGCCTCACCTGCTGAGGGGTACAACAAGCTTCGTTCAGGATTTGTGGGAGCCTCGGGTGTGTTGAGGGGGAAAACATGTGACCCCGAACATTCACCACGTTCCTATGCAAGAGTAATACTTCACTGGTCAAATATCACGTTGACAGGCCCTGAAGTTTGCCGGAATAGAACGTGTGCGAACGGCGGTACCTGTCGTACAAATGAGCACTCGAAGGAGATATCGTGTCACTGCGGGCCTGGATACACGGGGAAGTACTGTGAAGAGAGAGGTAGGTATACATCTACATGTTATTCGAGCGGACATACCGAAAGACGTAGATCAATTAACCATCAACTTGATTTCCTAACTTAGAAAAAACACAAACATGTTTAAATTAATTTGACATTACACATGTATCAGATCAATTAAATCCAGCGAACCAGTCACATGATCTAATAATTTACATTTAGCACCGGGTTACTTTTGGCTCGGCGCTAGTGGTCGTCTACTTCTGTCACGGCCCTAGAATATGCCTAATTTTAGCCCGGGACTGATATAATATATAATATTCACCCGTTTCCGATGTAGTGTAGCAATTCTGATGTTGAATATCATATTGTTCAGTCCGCGATGTTTGCCGAAATACAACGTGTGCGAACGGCGGTCTCTGTGATGACGAGCCGGACTTGCCGGACATGTGGTGCTTCTGCGACCCTGGATACACCGGGATCTACTGTGAAGAGAAGGGTAGGCATAGCTATTATATTCATGTTGTTCGTGCCGTTGAACGTGATTAACACGTACATTTACAATTAGTTTAACATCACACATGTATCAGGTCAGTTAATTTCATGTAACCTAGTAAATTGTTGACATCGATTGAGTGTTGTTGAATTTAGAAGAAATTATTTGTTGGTTGCCTTGTTGAACTAGGATGATTTAACACATCTGCCTGGACTGTGCTTTTTGGTTAGGGTGAGGGTTAAGCCTACTAGTTAATAGACGCTCACTTGTTTACGGTCCTAACAGTCGCCTGCGTCTGTCTCGGTCATGTTTATACTCGGTAATTATTATCATATATTCTTTATTTGCATTTGCATCTAAGCTATGTTTTATTTGCATGTATGTAATGTTTACCTAATAAACTCAATCAGTCATGGAATACACATCCTTCGCGGAACAATTCCAGACTAGACACACATTATAGTGTTTGTTCTTGAGTTTTCTTACGCACATCAAGTTCTAAGGGGAAACCAGGGGGCGGGTTTGTGAATTAGTTCTTGCAACACATAGGAACGTCGATGTTTAGATAACCATATGAGGGTGCGAATTGTTTATGGTGATTTGATGATCGTCAAATGTGGAGAGACATAGTGAGATGGTTTCTTCGAGAGCCTGGGAGTATCATGGGAACCTCATATGAGCTGCAATCGGTTGTGTTTGAAGGTGTCAACGGGGGCTTTATAAGGAAGCATCACGGGGTGCAGTAGATAGTTTTCGATGAGCCTGGCCCTCAGAATAACTATACTACTAATTTATTTCTTATAAGAAATAAATTATTATTATTATAGCGCCTCATCCAAATAATTGTTCTGGGGGCGCTTTACAACGACTCTTCCTAATTTAGTTAAAATAATAATTAAAATAAATAAATAA
>OZ024855.1:15076707-15079207 GCA_964017155.1 Oasisia sp. SBJ-2009
TACCACTGCAAAATCAGAAACGCGTCAAGAAATTAAAGCGGTGGCTGCAAATATGGGTTTTGACAAGGTGACCATACTGAGCTACTTGTGTGAACACCACAAACGCACACTTGCACGCACGTACACAAGCTTGCAATAATACATGCACGGACATATACCAACGTACACACAGAAACATAAAAACACACAACAAACATACACACACACAAATAAACAAACAAACAAACAAACACATACCACGCAGGCACGCACGCTCGCACACACAAAGAATATATATATATATATATATATATATATATATATATATATATATATATATATATATATATATATATATATATATATATATATATAATTATACACACACTCACTCACACACACAAACACAACAACAACAAACACACACACAAACACACACACCCTCTCTCTCTCTCTCTCTTTCCCTCTCGCTCACACACACACACGCACACACACATACACACACATACACACACGCACACACATCCACACATACATCCATAGACGGAGTACTATCATATAACACGCTGAGTGTCACCAGAAAACATTCCTGCTGCTGCTGATTATGTAATTACCAGACATCAAGAACAGGGACAGTTCCCTTTGCGAAACTCTGAATTTAATCTCAACCAATGAAATCGCTCACGAGGAATGATGTTGTGATATAATGTTGAATTGTTTCAGCCACAATCTTCTCGTGTTACATGCAATGTTTGGGATGTAGAAGCAAACATTTAAATACACACACAAGCGCTCAGTTACTCGTGCGATTGGGCGGATGGGCCATTATAGTGGAATTCCCGGGTATTTTGTACCCGTCTACAAATTGGGGTGAACATTTGTGCTGTTCTCACTAGAAAACATACCTAGCTAGAACCTCACGTACTCTTTATTTCCAGTCTTTACAATCGATCACGGAAAAGAAGCCCAACGGTTTGATGGCGCCAGTGGATCAACAAGGTGAAGCCCAATGGAAGCAGCCCGCAGAGCTGCAGGCTATGAGCGCCCAGGAAACCGGACGAGTCACCAACAAATCCTATATCATCCTGGTCATCATAGCGTCCATGCTGACGACAGTCGCACTAATGATAGTGCTGTCCGTTTATGGTGCACGCCAGTGAGTGGCACTTCAGTTGTTATCTTAGTCGCCATGTCACGTATTCAGTATGCATTATCACAAGATGATTGAAAATTACCAACACATTTCACTTTATGACAAGATTTCCACAACGTTGTTCAACTAGATTTTCACTTCACTGTGTATGATATGACGAGCTTGTGTGTGTGTGTGTGTGTGTGTGTGTGTGTGTGTGTGTGTGTGTGTGTGTGTGTGTGTGTGTGTGTGTGTGTCTGTGTGTGTGTGTGTGTGTGTGTGTGTGCGTGCGTGCGTGCGTGCGTGCGTGCGTGCGTGCGTGCGTGTGTGTAAATCTTTATTTAATCATATTTATTTATCAGTGTTAGTATTATGTTATTACTGATGTTATTGTCTCCTATCACAGACCCATTTTAAGAAATTATACATGCTTATTTATTTATTTATCTTAGTAGCTATGTTTATACGTAATTTATTATTATACTTTACCTATTTTAGTAATGACCACACTTACTATAATTGTATTGTGTATTGACAACTGTAGGCCCTATATGATTCACCAATGTTTTTATTACTGTCATTTTATGTGTGACTGAAGAAATATTTTCGTTTTTAATATGTTTGTAAACGGACAATAACGTTTTTTGAATCTTTGAATCTTGATATATATATATATATATATATATATATATATATATATACATATATATGTATACATATGTATATATATATATATATATATATATATATATATATATATATATATATATATATATATATATATTAACCACGTCCATGTGTTTAGGGGTAGAGACGAAGACACATACGTGGGGATGCTCGACAAAGGTAAAACTATATTATACTTTATATAATTACATGAACTGTAGGTCAACTGAGGAAGAAATGGCACGTGTGTAGGTTTGGGATTAGTGTTTATTAGTCGTCATCTCGGTTCCATTTTAACTAACGCTGTTAAGAGCTCTGTAGCCTAAATGTTTATCCTTAACAGTTATCTCGAATACCTGAAAACTGGCAACGAGTCATTTGTAATACGGAAATTGATGTTTGTGGTTTGAAAATAAATCTAATTTAATTTAGCAATGAATTTTCTTCATGATGAATTTTCTTTAAGAGCTCTTTTCGGTGAATAAAACTTTCCCCAGATGTAACATTGTCACATTAAGTTACTCGTCGATTCGATTGTTTGCTTGTCTCATTTCAGTTCTATTTAGCAAAACACAACCTTCTAAATTTACACATATATGTTAAAGACTCCTCCTTGGTGTGAATTTTTGTCTGATTTCAAATTCATTTTGTGAGAAAACAGACCTACGTAGTACTCAGTACACCATGCCAACTTGTTTGTGCAGCCTTCTTGTGTAGTTTTTG
>OZ024855.1:15081707-15111707 GCA_964017155.1 Oasisia sp. SBJ-2009
ATCGGTGTCGATAACAAGAGAACCTGCGGCCTTGATGTCCTCCGAGCCAATCAAGATGCCCTCCCCGCCTGCCATGGTGTTCTCCCCGCCCGCCAAGATGCCGTCCCCACCCGCGCCTCAGACCTTCCCGGAAGAGGAAACTCCAGACCTGTCGGCCACGCCCACAACGGCATCACTTCCGATTGGTGGCGAATCGGTGTCGGCTCCGATAACAGTAGAACCTGCGGCGGTGATGTCCTATTCGCCCGTCAAGATGCCCTCCCCGCCCGAAAGGAAGTCCTCCCCGTCCGACAGGAAATCCTCCCAGCCCGACAGGAAGTCCTCCCAGTCCGACAGGAAGTCCTCCCAGTCCGACAGGAAGTCCTCTCAGTCCGACAGGAAATCCTCCCAGCCCGCGTCTCACACTTCGTCGAAAGAAAAAACTCCAGACGTGTCGGCCACGCCCACAAAAGCGTCACTTCCGATTGACGGCGAAACGGTGTCGGCTCCTATATCAGTAGAACCTGCAGTCTTGGTGTCTTCCCCAGCCGTCAAGACTCCCTCGGCGCCCGCCAGGAAGCCCTCCAAGCCGGCGTCTCAGACCTTGTCGGAAGACGCCAAACCACCGGAACCACCGGTGAAAAACCGCTCTTCGCCCAAGCCCATCGCTGCCCCCAGACCGACCAAGTCAAGGCAGTCTATGACCCCTGACGTTCGGCTAACCCCGCCCGCGAGCGACATGGGACCAAAAAAACCATCGGCGAAAGACCTCAGCCACTCCGTAGCCGGATCGATAATGGCGGGAGGACACGTGGACAACGTCACGTACACCCTGAACGATTCGCCCATCTTCTCCGTGCCGCGCTACACCACGCCGGTGTCTCCGGCCGGGAGCACGGTGAGCGACCTGCACCCGTACACGGCCGAGGAGCTGGCGGCGCGTGGCGGCCGAAGCTCGCCCGGCACCGTCTCCGCCGGCGGACCGCGGAAGACGTCCATGGGCAGGAAGTCGTTGGCTTTGTCGGCCTCCTCAAAAAGCTCCAAGCGCAGTAGCGGCGAACTGGTCGATATCCCGGCGGACGATGAAGAAAAGCCGTAGCGGTACTTCTAGCCTAGCGAGCAGTACTTTCCAGTTGCGCGCGTGACAGATGTACATTTGTGTCATGCCGAACGAAATATGTTGTGTCTTTGCTGAAACTTGCATGCTAACTGGTCCAGTTGGATCGGAGGTTGAACGTTGTCGTTTAAATACCTCGCTGGAATTGTTCTGACATTTGTTTGTGAAAACGTGCCGGATAGGCGATGTTGTCTTCTTCGTCACGGAAGAATGTGCCGAGATTTAAGAGTACCGCAATGTAGCGAATATGCTGTAATAAATAATTTGCCTGGCTTGGTATGTAAATTTCCGCTTCGAATATATGGGTTTATCAAAGGTAGTGTTGAAGGTAAATTATTATGTAATCAAGTATCCAATCTTCAGGACTGATCAAAGCACTTTAATGATTAATCGAACACCATATTGACTTCCCTGGGTAGTTGCAAATAGCTGTTGGTACAGCTACAAATACCTACCAAAGTGTATAGCCAGGTACTCTTTCATACAGCTGAGTGCACTAGTATGTATGCCTATATTGGTGTTTCGTGAAATTGTGAAAGTAAAATAGTATTATTGGAGGAACATTTCTGATTACACAACTAATAATTTCTACTCATGTCAACATTTCAGCCACCATCGTTCCACGAGCTCTTGAAGAATTCCGCCAATGATGGCTGAAACGTTGAAGTTAGTAGAAATGATTAGTGATCTCATTCGAGACATAAAAGAGCCACTTTATCAGCCTAACAAGTATCAAAGCATATCAAGATACAATCCAACCAATGAGATGAACGTTGTCACATTGTACCACCTGGCGACTTCGGAGAACGATGTGAACTGGGCCAAACAACGCCTCTTCACGGAGAAAGGAGGAGTAAGTTGCTGCGAGTAAGTTGCCAGGCAGGCCACGTCTGGGGAAGGCTATGTTGAACGATTACTACCTGCCCAATCGAGCACACTTTGTTTAGGCTAGCGGCGCGGGTTTGAATGGGAAGTGTTGTGGATGACACTGTTTCCCCTTAGATTTTTAAATCGCTGCGCACTAAGATTTGGGGATAACAGGCTTTTATAGAGTCTAGATTACGTATTTCTTAAAATACGAAAATAATAGGTTTTTACGTGAGCCATATATACGAATGTCGTTGACGATTAAAAGTGATATAATTCATCATCCCATTTATAAATTCCACATCAAGTTTGGAATTGTAAGCTACATGGTTTTTGACCTATGGAAATAATACTAACATACTTTGCCGAGCGCCATTTTTTGAAAAGTTGGATATTACAAAATGGCGGATATTTGAAAGTTAATGGAAATCAAACATAATTCAAATTTAAATAATCTCATATAAAACTATACGTTTTGGGGGTTAAATTTGTAGTTCTCGATTATGCAGTTCTCTAGATGGACAAACAGTAGGCTTCGTAATGGTAAAGTAACATAACGCTCTGCGCGGCCTAGATATCTGAACACGCACCCGCCCCGCATATTACAACTCAGCGCGCAGCCCGCCCCGCATATTGTGCCACCTCTGGCCCACAGCCTGCCCCGTACCGCAGTAACTTGGCCCACAAACAGCCCGCACCGCACATGTTACCACATCCAGGCCCACAGCCCGCCCCGTAGTAACTTGGCCCGCAGCCCGCCCCGCTGTGATTTGTCAAACGTCAGCCCTCAGTAATTTATCAAAAGTCAGCCCGCAGCCGATAACAGATTGAACAGATAATATAGAATAATTAAAAAGAAATCATCATTATTGATCTTACTTAATTTATTTACTACGTTTCATTATTTTGTCACATTTTTTATTTAAAAAATACTTTTAATTGGATATGAGAATTAGTAAATGGCAAGTAATATTTTACATTCACCTGTCTTTTGTAACAAGTTTATCTCTTGACATTCAGCTAAACATATCTTTTCAGTCAGATAGAAATAATTATGTTGGAAGTCACTGTGGTCATTCACCGTAATGTCAGTGAGCATACAAGATAAGCTAAACTCAACTAGTCAATTGTCACCTGTGACCAAGGTGTGGACCCAGCAGTAATTAGCAATAACAGGCCTTTTTTGCAGCGGCCTGCCTGTCATTTGATCGTGGCTTGCCCGCTTTTAAACAGCCCTGCTAGATGGCAGCTGCTAAGGCCTGCTACTGTGTCAATGCCTAAGTGGTGGTGCAAAGTGATCAGAAATATTTGCTGAAGGGAAGGAAGAGGCTTCTCAAGTCATATAGGAAATGTTACGATAAGTGCATTGGGCATAGGTATCCCGCTCAACGCCGAAACAAACAAACAAAATCCAGCCCGCGGAGGTCGAAACCCGCCCAGAGTAGGGCTTTAATACAACACATCATTGCATCAAGAAATGTTACGTTTTTACATCAACATTGTGTCTCTAAGCCATGTAGTTCTTAAGCTATGTGAATTATGTTAACAGGTGGATAATTCTATTCGGTACATTTCAGGAGATGAAATTAGAAAAAAATATTAATTTGTTAAGTTCAATTTAACATTGTTATTGTCTTTTAGATATTTCTCCATGAAAACATGACATATGCATCGATCAAAACCCAACTATTAATCTGTAATATTTCAATAAAGTTGATATGTCAAAACAATTATCTCACTGTTGTTATGAAACAAAAGACAGTTTTCTTCCCCAATAATTCCATCCACCAAAGCAAATATATTGAAACTTCAGCATCAAATTCCTACTTCTATTATTTATAAATTTAGCGATATTGTTTGATGTTTTGGTATATTTGGAGATAGATACAGATAAATTGAGAATATTGCGTAACATAATTCTGACAAACAATGTGAATGGGCTTTATAATGTATGTCAGTAATGAAGTAAACAACAATTGCAAAATGATATATAACAAATCAATTATAATAGTATGGGTCTTACAAGTTTTTGCAAGTCTCCTGATATTCATTTCCCTATATTAACACATTTTTTGTAGCGTAACAGCGCTGATACATTTGCATTTGTTATGTTGGCGTAATGTATACAACATAAACTAATACGACCAACCAAGCGAACAATGTGTATTTATTTCGTCCCGACAAGGAGCTGAGAAACATTGCAAAGTTTCTCGTCTGTCTGTACTGTGTTGGGTGATCACTGAAGAAATTAAACCGTGCTACATTCACGTACTTGATCTTTTTTCCGTGTTTGCAGTGTCCCACGGACTAGTCGTCGACTCTGTTTCTTGATCTTCAGTTTCGTGATTGTTTCTTTTTTGCCAGTTCTGATTCGGGAGCCATCGTCCCTCTCTGAGAAACTGCAAACCTCCTTCGTCATGTGTTCTTCGTACACTTTTGCTTTAGGATTGCATGACTGTGTCTTCTCCTTGAAAACCCGAAAGTTTGTTAAGTGTAGTGTAGATAAATCCCGTGATGTAAAGGTCAATACCCTCCCTCTCTCTTGACTGCTGTCGACACTTGAACGTTTCGCAGGATTTTTAGAAATAATAGATATTAGAAAATGGCGAATATTTCAAAGTATATGAAGGTTAAAATAAGACAAATTAAATTACCACGTGTACAAATCCTACATTGTAACATCAACCCTATGAATTTTGATAAAGATATAGAAATAATCAGCTTAACATCTTTTTAAATGACGAATATATTAATGCCGTTGAAAGTCAATATACCATGTTGGATATCGTTATCTATCAAGTTATCAAACGCCTTAGACATAACTGCTCTATATGACATAGTGTTTTAGATATTGTTACATTTGTATTGAAGATCGCCATCCTCTAAAAGTGGCGGACGCGAAAGCCGGAGAAGCTAAAAAATTATATTTGCAAAATATCGTTCCCAACAACAGACACAATCTACATACCACCATTTTATATGTCTATATGCCGCAGTTATTAAGATACAGGAAATTGATTTGGAAGCCATTTTGAAAATGGCTCAGCTATATTTTAGTCCAGGAGCCAAAGCCCTATATTTTAGTGAACGTGGTTTTGTCGGATAAAGTTTTTTCTCTGTTGATTCTGGTAGCCTGGGGCATGGTCAAACAGAATCAGGAGGGTGCCCGGTGATATATATTGGGCACCTCTAGATATTAACCCCTTTCAATCGGATACACTAAAATTATGAAAAAACCCGGAAACTCCCATATTTTCATGGTAAAAACTCATATCAAATGAACAGAGTTTGCTTTCTCTGATATTTATTAACATAATACTATAGTGCAGAATCAAATATGGATCAACACTGAATGAATTAACCCTTTTCTAGCCATTTTAAGTTAGGGAAATTCCACGATTTCAGGCATGATTTTGTAGAAAATGGTCAATCAACAGTAGGAAAATTCCAGCTTGAAAGAGACTATTTGGTATGTTTTTAACCTTACTGGCAAACACTCAGAAACACTTAGAAAAAGTTATCTGTGGGTGTAGTATGGTTTACATTCAATACTTTATGTATAACAAACCAACCTAAATTACTGCCAAAATCCTTGACGGAGGGGTTAGTCCTGAAACTTGCTGTCAGATTGACATATTGAAAAACGCTGACAATCTGAATGATGCATGATGGCTAGTTCAGCCGCTACTGTGGTCTAGAGCATCCCACCTTGAAACATGCACAAAACATTGTGCAAGGTAAGCCTTTATTCTTACAACTGCATCTCTTGGTGTTACAGGGGGGTTCAGCTTTGCAGTCACATCTGATCATTTCCAACATGTAATCTGGGACAGGTTTTGTGTCGTCTGGTAAACCGATCGGACTCAGTGATTTGTTGTCTGTGTCCATCTTCCAACCAAATTATTCTGGTTTCAGCTGCCTAGGGACAATATTGATAATACGCCAAACACTGTCTGGAAATGGGTTCTCTTCATATTTTCTATGAATGCCTACCTCGTTGGTGGAAGAGAAGCCAAGTTTGGAGAAGACGAATGGCCTTTGCCATTCTTTTCACCCCATATAAGAAGCCTAGTGTGTGACATGTCTGTGCTATCCTTTAAGCCTCAACATGCTGAAATAAAACGAATGGCTTGATCTATCACTTGCTGGAGGGGTGCATCCACATTGCCAATTGCTGATAAGTCACATCCTTCTTTCAGGTGTTTGATTACTCTGCCTTTGCCAACGCCAAGGTAACATGCCACTGTGTCGCATCCTGATATTGCATGCGCAGGTAGAAGGTTCGTCACAATTTCCTTTTGCTTTGCCTGTGTCAACTTGATGTCCAGTATCGCCCTTTCTTTGCTTGGGGATTCCATAGTCAGTGACACTTCCAGTCCTGCCATTTGGTAGTGATGCAGTAGTAAAACAAAACTATCAGTATCGTCTGAAATCACTGAGATTGATTGGGCCTCTTCGACACACTTCAAGACTTGTTGGACAATGATGATGTCAGCCTCTTCCTGGTGTGTTTCCAGATCGTACCGGGTCCTTCTCTCTTCGTTTTGGATTTCGATGGGGCAAGGATCCTCCCCTGTGACAACCAACTTGTGGTCTCCCGTACTCCGCAGATGAAAATGTCTGTTTTATGTAAGCTCTTCACATAGGACCCGGATCAGCTGTTTCTTGTTTTCAACAGAAGACAAGACAACATTCTGTGCAGGCAACTTTGTTGTCCGTAGCAGATTATGTTTCCTAGTAATTCGGTCTCTCTGCCTTCTCGCGTAGTGGACTTGATGCTGTACTCATGGTATCTGTCAAAGATGAGGTAGACATCACTGTTGGTCAGGCATGACGCTATCCGTTTCTTGACATTAACGATGAAATCTGCAACAGAACCATCTGCTTGCCAATGGACAGTCCATAGAAGGGCTGACCCATCTATGACAGTGGCATCTGCATCACCAGCATTCCTCCGCGAAACTTCAATCTGGAGCGACCTATTTAGCTTTGACTTAGCATTCCATCCTTCATGAACATTGCAATTGGGACAGGAGCAAGCTCATAAGAAAATATATAATTCTCGTCGACATCCTGGTCACTAGATAACAATGCAATGATTGCATTCAAATCGTAGACTTTATAGTCACCAATTTTTACAAATTTGCATGATGCCGCCATTGTCTCCACTTTCTTGGAGATGGTGCTGTTGAATCCTTCCGGCCATGTCTTCTCGTAATCTTCCAATATAGTCTCTCAGATCATCACAGCATTTTCTACATTGACAGATGCTGGGGCTAGCTTCCCGCTAACAATGTTCATAATGCTGCCTTCTGGATGCTCCTTCGAATCCATAGGATCTATGCAATAGTCCAGTTTGTGACGGAGTCCAGCCCTGTCCTTCGCATCCGCTTGTATCCTTGCCTTGCCTTTGTGATACAGTTGAACCCTGGTGGCACCTGTCTCATCCTCTTCCATCTCCCCCATGTCAGACTCTATCTTGCAGCAGATATGACGGCTTAGCGCCCATATCTTCAATGCTTTCGACTTTAGCGTGATTCCTATTATTCCGCCAACACTGTGGCCGCACCTCATAAAGGTGGATTCTATGAACTGGTCGCTCCACGGACCATTCCATATGCCCTGAATGTGTCGTGTCACATGTTGCCCCTTTAGACAAAGTCTTTCTACGTGAGGGGGAAGTTTCTCCGTGGAACGCAAGTAGTACAAGTCCTACCGTGCATAGTTTACATGACCGACAACGAAGTAGTATGGAAGCATCTTTTTTAATGTAGCTAGGTGAAGAAGCCAGTCACCCTCGCGTTCCGCCCTAACATGTGTCATCATCAGCAATACAGGCTTCACCAAGATCTCAACCCACAGTTTCACTGTCCTGCTCTCACTAGCAATCTGATCCAAGGCTTTCATCAGGTCTTCAGTATTCTCAAAATGATGACCCATGAACAGGCCACGAACTACCTCCTCTGCCATCATCCGAAGGGCACGTACATTTTGTGAGAACTTCTTACCACTCAACATCTTTTGAACCCTTCCAAACACTTCGGAAAGGATATCAGATAGCCCGCTTTCAGCCATCAATGAACCTACATCCCCAGCAAAACTCATCAGAGCATGTATACCCCCAAGACGCAAATATATGTCTTTGAATATTTGGAATCCCCAAGCAAAGAAACGGCGATACTGGACATCAAGTTGACACAGGCAAAGCATAAGGAAATTGTGACGAACCTTCTACCTGCACATGCTATATCAGGATGCGACACAGTGGCATGTTACCTTGGCATTGGCAAAGGCAGAGTAATCAAACACCTGAAAGAAGGATGTGACTTATCAGCAATTGGCAATGTGGATGCACCCCTCCAGCAAGTGATAGATCAAGCCACTCGTTTTATTTCAGCGTGTTATGGCATAAAGGACAGCACAGACATGTCACACACTAGGCTTCTTGCATGGGGAAAAAAGAATGGCAAAGGCCATTCGTCTTCTCCAAACTTGGCTTCTCTTCCACCAACGAGGGAGGCATTCATAGAAAATGTGAAGCGGGCCCATTTCCAGACGGTGTTGGGGCGTTTTATCAATATTGACCCTAGGCATCTGAAACCAGAAAATATCGGTTGGAAGATGGACACAGACAACAAATCACTGAGTCCGATCGGTTTACCAGAAGACACAAAACCTGCCCCAGACTACATTTTGGAAATGATCAGATGTGACTGCAAAGCTGAACCCCCCTGTAACACCAAGAGATGCAGTTGTAAGAATAAAGGTTTACCTTGCACAATGTTTTGTGCATGTTTCAAGGTGGGATGCTCTAGACCACAGTAGCCGCTGAACTAGCCATCATGCATCATTCAGATTGTCAGCGTTTATCAATCTGTCAATCTGACAGCAAGTTTCAGGACTAACCTCTCCGTCAAGGATTTTGGCAGTAATTTAGGTTGGTTTGTTATACATAAAGTATTGAATGTAAACCATACTACACCCACAGATAAGTTTCTGAGTGTTTCTGATTGTTTGCCAGTATGGTTAAAAACATATAACATAGACTCTTTCAAGCTGGAATTTTCCTACTGTTGATTGACCATTTCCTGCAAAATCATGCCTGAAATCGTGGAATTTCCCTAACTTAAAATGGCTAGAAAAGGGTTAATGCATTCAGTGTTGATCCATATTTGATTCTGCACTATAGTATTATGTTAATAAATAACAGAGAAAGCAACCTGGGTTCATTTGATATGAGTTTTTACCATGAAAATATGGGAGTTTCCGTTTTTTCCAGAATTTGAGTGTATCCGATATAAAAGGGTTAATATCTAGAGTTGCCCAATATATATCACCGGGCACCCTCCTGATTCTGATTAACCATGCCCCAGGCTACCAGAATCAACAGAGAAAAAACTTTATCCAACAAAACCAGGTTCAACCCCACGACTCCTCGACTATTTTTTGAACATTCCATCTTGTGCATCTAAGATTATACATGTACATGTTACTCAGGTCATCATTCAAACTTTCTTAAGTAGCGATTGTATACGAGCACAGTGAGATTCGTCCTGGACTTGACTGTCTAGACTCCCTATATCTTACGCAAGGTAAGTATAAAAATATTCCGCAGGGAAATAGATAAACCCTATCGTGGAATCACCAAGCCTAAATAATATAATATATCATTCCTTGAACTCCCGATGCAGAGTAATAAGCCAAATGATTGTATGCAACCAAGTAATGTGCAAAAATGAATTACACTAAGCATTTCTAATATAGGTATTACACTGACAGATTTGCAAATAAGTGTGTAGTTATTTAAGCGGCACAAAGATACAACGGTTTGCCTACAATAGCTGTTATACCGTTTCCATATGTAATCCTACTATTATATACCCTAAATTTACGTGTCCCCATTTCGATTGAAAACAACCTAGCCGTTACCATAATCCGGTTCCGTAATTTCTTGGCAGCCGAATACGTTGAATCATCTTACGGCATGACGTCATAACAATAACGCATAAAAACAGAGAGGAGCAAAGCTTCCGGGGGCAATATTGGAAGAAAAAGCTATTCAGATTTGTCATATTGTCACCCCGTACTGACATGTTGCGCTTCAGCTGAATAGCAAGAACCGGCAACAGAATGAGGACACGCGTTATCATTGGTAGGTAAATGAAACAATATAATGACGATCTAGGGATGTGTTACATTTGTAACTAATAGATGACAGATCCGTAACTGGAACAATTCAAAAGATTCAGATTGTTTTTATAGTTTTCCACTTTCAGCTGTATTAAAACCAAATTCATGCGGAATTACCAATTGTTCTGCCAACTGCCCAGTTGTAATATGTGTTGACTATTCCAGATATAAGTAATGTTTACTTATGTAACTCATATGGTATTTGTCCGAAAATATGTACACGAATAATATTTTATTATCATTTACCTATTCAGAGATAGGTTCATTTACGCTAGCCTGTATGCAAAACATGCTGGCTTGGAGACTGGGTATTTATCCGTTCATCTACGTAGCGCGAAATTATAATTAACCTAACGTTAACAAGACTAACTGTGACGACTGCAGTCAAGACTCAAGGTGAGTTGCTACAATGTAAACAAAGGGTCAAAGCCACGGAAATTGGCGATCCCCGAACAGATCAGTATAGGCTCTGTGGGTGCGCAAATTCGCGCCTGTAGTCTGAGCAGCTCTTTGGCTTAGGTCAAGCTATTTAATTATCTGTTTTACGTAGGCCCTGTTTTTTAGTTATTTGTAATCATGTGTGCCAAGTAGGTCTATATTTCTTGATTATTCATTGATCTTAGTGAATGGTTCTTCTTCAGTTCTCCATGTGTGAAACGGCACGTTATAGTATGCGTTGTCTGACATTTAATTTGATTTATTTTCAGAACTGGCGTTGCCAATGATCGCCTTCTTGGCCGTTATTCGCCCTTCTATACAAGGCAGCAAAGGTAATACGCTGATTGGTTGATTATATATATATATATATATATATATATATATATATATATATATATATATATATATATATATATATATATATATATATATGGTTCTTTAAATATCGTATGTTGTTTAGAATACACACAATTGTTATTAATGCGGTTAAGTAGACTAATTACGGTATATATATATATATATATATTAGCGAATTGGGAATTTTCGAATTACCTATAAAATGCCATTGTATTTGTATAATTGTTTCGATACCAAGATACGTGTAATTTTGAAATATATATCATGTTTAGCTACTGGCTACTACTACTGGCTGTAGTGTATTCACAGTCAGAATTTTGTTATGAAAGCTAACGTTTTCTCCGGTGTGTATGTAGGTGCCTAATACGCTGATGCGAATGCTGTCTGTCAGATTCCATCGCCATGACCATGTCTAGCATTTGTTTAAAGTATGAGGTTATGAAAGCAGTTGTTTATAATTAATACTATTATTATTTTACCCAACATACATTTTCAAAAAATCCATAAAGAATTCAATGTCGAAAAGAAACACATTTCTGTTTAGCAGTTAAATCATCTTATATCTCTCGGTGTGAATAATAAGTGCGTCTATAAATCGGTAAATATTCCCGAGAAGCGGGTAGTCAGATTATGTTTCGTTTTCCTCGGCGGGACAAACTGATTAGCTTATGCGAAGCAGATTCGATGCGGATTTCTTGCACTACAAATTCAATCTAAAATAATTGAATTAATTTCAAACTGCTTGCATCAAAATACTTAACTACATCCGATGTCTATGGCGTCGAAATCGGGGCTTATTTAGATAGAGGCTGGATATTCGACCAGACCCTCACTATTTAGGAAAGAGTTGCTTTTTAGGTGTACTTAGAGATGAGATCGAGCTTCGGGGTGGCACGAATCAAACTTAAATTTAATATAAACGACGCGGGGGTTATAATTGTTTTGGAAGACGAATACATCTGCAAGAGCACCCTGTTGCCTTACGATATCACATGACTGACTTCAGCCAAATCTACTCTCTTTCTTTCCGCCAACAGTGGATACTGATCGCCTGCACCCATTCAGTTTCAGGAGACCTCGGGTGCACGGGCAAGCCTTGTTCCAACGGCGGCGAATGCATTGACGTGGGAAGCGGCTACATGTGCAAGTGCCAGAAGGGCTACGGCGGCAAACAGTGCCAAGGTGATAGATCGTGACAAAACATAGGAAAATACAGCCACACGAAATAGCAAGATCCGCTTGTGGCATGTGAACTAGGTAGCATTCGGTTTATTGACAGTTCAGGATCTGTTCAGTTGTTAAACGCATGACAGCGAGCGTTACGTGGTGGCTGGAACATCTTAGCTTATTTACTTATTCATTTATGTTAACTTACTTAACTATTTATTTTAGTTCATTTGTTTGTTTTACCTTAGCTTACGTATTTAATTAATTTAAATTTTTGATGTAGTCAACACGTCATGCTAATGTGAAGCGCTTTGATTTGCATCATTTAATTACTTAAACATCGCTCTATTAAGAAACGTGATTATTATTATGTTATTTATTACTCTCAATTTAAAGAACCCGGATTCGAAAATGTTGCTGCAGTGTCGAATCTCGGGCACGTTCGTTCATTCTACGCCCCTCCAGTTCACCCAGCTGTGTGAACGAATACGTGCCTGTAGGAAGTGGCTGAATGCTTCCCACCGAAGTCGATATTATTTTTAATAATCGGTCTAACAAGAATTAACATTTAAGGCGTTTTGTGTAGTCCATAGTGCGGGAAAATGCGCAACGTAAGAACTCACATGTTTCGGAAGAAATTTACGTTCTTTGTGACATCAGCAACGAGTCTTAGTCACGTACCGATGTCATGTGATGAGGTTCAGGTTTCGGCGGAATAATTTGGCTGTAGATGGCGGGTAGGTGGGACCCTTGATGGTAGGGATTCTCTGTTTAATGTAAATGGTCTCCTTCACTTTTATTGTATCCCAGTTTGATTCTCAGTTCAAGACTTTGGTGTTATTGACGGAGTGTCCTATAGCCCCGCCATGGTATCCCACTCTTATAGCGGTGTGTCAAGGTTTGTCTGTTCAGCCTGAATGGTATGGTTCTGTCACCATTGTATGTGTGGCTGCTGTCATTGTCACACGTGATATGGTAGATGGTCCAACATTGGTCTTCTTTCGGTGTTTATCGTTTGATTGCATTACCACTAAATAAGTGATTCTCTTTAAACCAACCAAATTTTGGATCAATGAACAATATATTCCTTACCTATTAGTTGTTTATATCTGCAATGCTAGCGCTAACAAATGACTAGATAACTTGTAACAGTCATTTATCATGAGAATCGATAGTTTCTTGTGCGCAATCTGCAATGTTCCTTATTTGATATAATAATAATAATGGCAATTTCTATAGCGCCGGTATCCGCCACGTAGTGGCGCTGGTGGCGCTTTTACATATAAAAACATCATGTTAGAACAATACTAGTAATGCCAATAAAGCAACCTTTTTAGACCCGAAAAATAAAAAATTAAATAATATAATTACCATTAAATAAAGTAGCAATAAAACGGTGTAAAATAAACATTTCTAAAAAAATGTATATACAATAATAATAATAATAAAATAATTTAAAAAATGAGTTAGTGATATATGTCTTTAAGCGATGTGGTTTTCCTTTCAGAGCCTCACATGTGTGAGTTTAATCCGTGCAGTCATGGCGCAACGTGCGTGGAGACGGCGAAGACGTACACATGTGCATGTGCGTGGGGCTTCTCGGGTCCTAAGTGCGAAAGTAAGTGACCGCCCCTCGCACTGTTGTCACGTTCGAAATAGGCCTCGAGAACAATCAGGCCACTGGGTCAATTTTAGCAGCAACTTGAAAGCAATGTTGGCAATAAATTGACCAGCTAAATGTAGTCCTCAAACCGTAATTAGACCACTTGACCGCATTAATAACAATTGTGTGTATTCTAAACAAAATACGTTATTTAAACACCATCGGAAATTTTCGGTTTTCACGGTAAATTACATTATGTATTTCTGGGTGCTGAATAGTTAGTACACATTATAAATACAAACTATTTTGTATCGATTAATATTTGTAACTTCAATTTGAAAGTGACGTCAACCATTTGCTCTTGGATGCACATCTAGGAAAAATGAATATCTGCATTTTACTACTAAACCAATATTGTTCTGGGAATGACGTTTATTGAAGAACCACAGAATACAGCAGCAAATTGGTTCATGGCCTGGTTTTACAAAGGACCCGATTGAGCATGATAACATTCATACATAGATGTTCATTAAATATTTTTTTCAGTTAGAATTCGCACTTACTTGTTCAATTCACTACAGTCAAAGCTTCCCGCGCATCTGATCTGATTGTTATAAAGAAGCACTCATGCTCGTACGGACAGACACGTACACAAATGCAGGCAAACACTCACGCACGCACGTTCTCTCGCTCGGTCACATATCCATCCACACGTGCGTGCAGAATCAAGCATACGCACGCATATACACAAACATACACCAACTCACAACGCGCATCCACGCTCACACGTACGGACACACACACACATGCACACACAAACACATACACTCGCGCATACGCACGCACACACGCACAACCACAAACATTCACATACATGCACGCACACACACACACACACACACACACACACACACACACACACACACACACACACACACACACACACAACTATAACAACAAACACAAACACATATATGTATGCCAAGCTAAAAAATCAATGGCGAAGATTCTTCTGCTGGAGATGCAATAAAACAAACATGGTTGGTAGGATAACGACCCCTTCCACAAATAAAATGTCCTTTAAACACAGCTCCAACTTGTATAGAAATTATATTATTAATGTTTGAAATGTAATGACGAAATATATAAAATACCGAAATCTTCTTTATAAAGCTAGGTGTTTGTGAAAATAGAGGTCTTTGGAAAGGGATCTTTAAACAAGACTAAAACTGTTTCATTGAAAACAAAATCAGTTCAACATCCCACATCTTATTTATACAACCTGATAAACATGTATTTAATTCAATAGATCTGATAGCACAACAAGGATAATATTTCTACCACCGTCAATAGTCATTATCGGGAACTGTTGTGTTGTCCAGTCCAGGAGGTGTAGCGAGCAGTCTGTCACACACGTGAGTCTGTCGCGATCACCCGTTTGTTGTTCATGTTTCGACTTGTCTATCGGACCAAGATGGCCTCCTTTGTCATATGTCGATTTTAAACGGCTGATCAAAATTAACGAACGTTTTCACTGATATGACACACGTAGCTCTTATCTCGTCAACCACCGAGCATAAAATGGTCGAAAAGAGTAATACGTAGATCCATGTTGCTTTGAACAATCCTGCTGTGAGTAGCTTTACGCACAGCTAAGCCCTTTGAAGATCCTTGCAAATAGTACAGCTGTGATCAAAATTAACAATACCAAGACCGCATTTCTAGAAATGAAATATAAGTAAACACAAAACAAAAGAGGAAATATAAATAAAAACATATGCACCAACCAATAACGATATGAGAGACATCAGATAATCGTTAGCTGTTACAATACTGATCAATTGTATTTATAGGAAAACATCTCCCTCAGTGTAAGGCAGATGAGACATACATAATCTTAGTGCGATCGTAAACGCCCCTCACCCCTCACCCCTCACCCCTCACCCCTCACCCCTCACCCCTCACCCCGTCACGAGCAGCACAAAAAAGACCAAATAGTTTAAACATAACTTCTGGAAACTACACAGGCTAACTAGGTTGAGAAAAGTAATTGCAGAACTGGTGGCAAACAATAGGAGACAGAAACGACGTCTGAAACATCACCATCGTTACGTTTATGTTTGTAATTGAAGTTGGTCAGTTACGATCTGTTCGTTTCTACTAACAGTTATTACACTTATCTAGCATAACGTGTCTGCAGACACTGTATAGGAAGGACATGGGACGCAACAGACCAATTCATCAATCGCCGTCACTGCCGTGAAAAATCCAAGTAAAAGGAGCACTCACGCAAACAAAACGCCACAAATATGGAGCAGGCCGGTATGCAAAAAGCTGCTTGGAAATTATTGCTTCGAAGCTAACCGAAAGCCACGCCAATAGTTCACTGTACTAGAACGACGGAAGTAATTCAGAGGGGACCGTAGCTTACGATAGTGATATGAAACATGTAGTTCCGTAAAACATCGTCACAATCGTCTGCACTGATGAAAATGTCAACGTCCTTTACTGAAGAACTAAGTTAGTCTTACAAGAGTACGCACAAAAATCTGAAATACTGTAAATTGTAACCACTACCATAAGACGGCCACTGTCACTGAGCAAGCATCGTATGCCGCAATTGCGGGAGGAATGCCGCATACATACATACCTACCCAGCCTTTTTGTGTCTTGTGGCACATAAGTGGAGGAATCTCTCTTGTGGCACATAAGTAGAGGAATCTCTCTGCTTTCCATAGCAGGCAAGATCTTCGCTAGGATCCTCCTCAACAGATTATCTACCCACATAACACCAGAGGTAGTTCCGGAGACACAATGTGGCTTCAGAGATAACCGGAGCACCGTGGATATGATATTTTGTCTACGACAACTACAAGAAAAGTGCATTGAGCAGGACCGACCACTGTACATGGTATTTGTCGACTTCAGCAAGGCGTTCGATACAGTTGGGAGGACCGGGCTATGGCAGCTACTAAGGAAGTATGGCTGCCCAGAGAAGTTCACAACACTGATCGAGGCACTACATACTGGAATGATGGCGAATGTTAGTGTTGGAGGAGAAGTCTCGGAATTGTTCAGTGTCACAAATGGGGTCAAGCAAGGTTGTGTACTGGCACCCACGCTCTTCTCCATCTTCTTATCAGCAATGCTCGACGAGGCTTTCCGAGATATGGGGGATGGCGTCTACATACAGTCCAGACAGAGCGCTGACCTATTCAACGTCGCACACTTCAGAGCAAAGACCAAGACTACTCGGATACTGATGAGAGAGCTGCTATTTGCAGATGACAGTGCACTGGTTGCACACTCTGCTGATGAGATGCAGAAAATAGTGGATGCTTTCTCCGATGCGTCAAAGAAGTTCGGCCTGAAGATTAACATCAAGAAGACCGAGGTGCTGTACCAACCCAACTCTACAAGAACCCGAGAGGAGGATATCATGATTGATGGAAACAAGCTGAACTCTGTTCTGGAATTCACCTACCTCGGAAGCACTATATCAAGTGATGGATGCATTGATGATGAAATACAGAGGAGGATGGCCAAGGCTAGTGCATCTTTCGACCGACTACGCCAGAGACTCTGGAACAACCACCATGTGTCCATGCGGGTTAAAGGCAAAATCTACCGTGCAGTCGTGCTGTCCACTCTCCTATACGGAGCTGAGACCTGGACAGTGTACAAACGACAGGTGAAAAAGCTGCATGCCTTCATGATGCGACATCTGCGTTCGATCATGAGGATAACCTGGATGGACAAAGTGACAAATAAGGAAATACTTGAACGGACAGGGCTGCCATCTATGGAAGATCTACTGATCAGAAAGAATCTCCGGTGGACTGGACACCTCATGAGGATGTCACCAAACAGGCTACCGAAGCAGGTTCTCTACTCTCAACTGTCTTCTGGTCACAGAAAGAGAGTGCGCCCTCGTCTCCGATTCAAGGATACCATCAAAAGAAACCTGAAGATAAGAGACATAAAGATCGACACATGGACATCACTCTCACAGCAGAGAGACAAATGGAGAGCAACAGTCAAGTGATGGAAACAGTCTTTGTCGCTTCGCGACCGACAGCATGATGATGGCACATAAGTTATAACGCATGCACAAGATGTCGGCAAACCCCTCTTTCTCCACATCATATGTATCCGCAAATAGTGCCAACATCACTGGGCTCACAGGAGACTCAGCCTTACATCCGCTGCGTAGATACCTATGTGCCACCCTGTAGCCGGTGTTCGTGCGTGGTTTCGAACGCCAGACACTGGCGGCAACACGGACACATTGAATCAGGCGTGTTCCCGAGCTGTTGACCAAACATGAAGGTATATAACTTCATCAGGCAAAACAACCAAAGGACAGTAATGAGTCATGGAAATGCCAAATCCCTCATTATTGACACCTATTTCTGGTGGGATACATTAAAGGGACATGCGTGATCTACTCTATTTGATAGCATCGTTAACGATAACGTCTACGAAGGAATCTTCCCCGATACGTAAATTTGATATACAATTTGTACGTTCAGGAACACAATGTTACCAATGAGGATCGATGGTTTTTTAACGGATGTGAAAACTGTTACGTACGAACGAGGTAGAGTTCGTGTTCTGTGCATGGTGTTTGATAATTGATTGCAGACGTATATCGCTGAGCAGCAACATCGCTCATCCGACAGCCTCTGATGTTGGTAGGACAAAACTTTCGCCAGATGCACGAAGTTGCGCTTGATATCCATACGTGCATGAGAGCTTACGCAATCTGGACAAACCGATTTTCGAGTGAGATACAAAATCTAACACACAGCATGATCTTCCAAAGAAAGCGACCGCCATAATCGGCACTGCCGACACAGGCGTCTTGCAGCGCAGGAACAATTTATGAAAAATAAAGTTTCTGTTCCGTCGCTTAACCCCTGCTCAAGTGTAAGCTCGGCATGGTTTAGTGAGCGTGCCAGTAAGAGCTAAACCACAATACCTAAGCCACAACAATCCGCATAAACCTGACCACAATCGTGTCGGTGCCGTAGCGGAAGTGTAAGTGACGGTGTTATACTTGCAGCGGAAGTGACGTGCGGGGACCAGAACCCGTGCAAGAATGGCGCAACGTGTCTGCAGAAAGAAGGAGTAGATATCGCTTGCACTTGCAAGGAAGGATTCACCGGCCTCCTCTGTGAAGGTGAGCCAACGTATGATGATAGTAGGAGACTGGTGCAAATGTCTTAAGCGGAGTCCGTCTGAAATTATATCTAAGCTTCAGAGTATCGATGACATGCGGAAACGAAATGGAAAATTGGGAATGCAGCAAGGGACAGATAGGAGGGAGAGAAGAGGTTGTGTTCATATTGTAAGACATGTACGAAATCTTAATCAATATGCGGACTGCGTTCGAAATTATATGTGAGCATCAGAATGTCGATGGCGTACGGAAGGAAATTGAAAGATGGGTATGCAGAGAAGGGAGTGAGAGATGGGGTTGGACGGAGCGGAGGGCGTTAGACGTCACGTGGCAGTGTCCGGCTGTTGTAGAGCCCCTAGTGACCATGGAGGGCATGAAGCAAGTATGCGGGGACGCCATCTGTCGGCACAACGAGCGCTGCGAAATGACGGAGACGAAACTGGTGACAAAGTACCAGTGTGTGTGTCGGCCGGGGGAGACGTGCCGTGTGCATGGTAATGACTCTCACGGTGTGTGGCTGCGCTCGTCACCATGTGGCTGGTGTTAATGCTACTGCTACTGCTACTGCTACTACTACAACTATTACTACTGCTACTGCTGCTGCTGCTGCTGCTGCTGCTGCTGCTGCTACTGCTACTGCTACTGCTACTGCTACTGCTACTGCTACTGCTACTGCTACTGCTACTGCTACTGCTACTGCTACTGCTACTGCTACTGCTACTACTACTAATACTACTACTACTAATAATAATAATAATAGTAATATTAAAATAACAACAACAACAATAATAATAATACGCTAACCTACTTTTTTCTGCGGCATAAATCTGGCAATTAATGCCATTCATAGGCATATTACAGCACTAAAAAGATTTCCTTTAAAGAAGTTAAAATATAAATGCATTTGTAAAATAAATTGATCAGTATAACTTGTAGAGTATAATGAATAATATTAGTCATAATGATATTTAAATAGTAATAATAGTAAATGCGAGTTAATTATATGACAAGTTAAACATAAAAAATAAATAATAAGTGATAAATGATACATACATAATAAATAATAAACACATAAATAATAAACAATAAACAATAAACTATAAACAATAACCAATAAATAATAAATAATAGATAATAGATAATAGATAATAGATAATAGATAATAGATAATAGATAATAGATAATAGATAATTGATAACTGATAACTGATAACTGATAACTGATAACTAATAAATAATAAATAATAACTAATAATAAATCAATAAATCAATAAATCAATAAATCAATAAATAAATAAATAAATAAATAAATAAATAAATAAATAAATAAATGATAAATAATAATAAATAAATAAATGATAAATAAATAATAAGTAAATCATAAATAAATAAATAATAATAAAATGTTCTCGGTTAGTTTGCTTGTAGAGTCGCTCTATTGTCCTATATATAGTGAGCTATATAAAAAATCAGTGACCCCACGTGTTTGGTTGACTTCAAAAGCTAAGGCAGTGTTTCTCCACCTTTTCGATTTCGCGAAACACCTTTCGAGTTTTGCACGATACTTGCGGTGAACCTATCCAAACTACATGTAACTGTATCAACGTGTTTTCAACTTATAATTAGAAAGGATAGACATCACCTTTTCCCTCACGGACGAATTAATTCTAGCTGGCATGCGATGTAAATAAAGTGTAGAACAATTGCGTGAGACACAATATCATTATTCTTTCATTGGCATGAGAAGGTGTGTGATTATGAGAGACTTGAGCGAGACAAGGGACGGTGATGAACTTTGGGACGAATGAGCGTCGTGACCGGATGTTGCAGACACTTTCGTATATGTGACAGACAGCACTTATATTCTGACCGGGTAGCAAACTAAACAAACGTTGAGAATTTTTGTATAAAGTTATAGTAAAATTTGTATACTCCCACTAACATTTGGAATGTTGCTAACATCGGAACCACATTTTGTCAACAAAAGGGGCGAGTAAAATAATGGACATAATTTGGTGGCGGAAATGGCTTTGGTGTTTGCAACGATACGGTAATATATCTTGCACTTGCACGCTGATGTTACGGAGGGGGGGGGGGCACATGTGCGTTACGTCCCCTCGACACCCTATGCTGTGTGTGACAGGTCAGTCGGGCGGCCCAGTCATCAACCTCGGTGTCCATGCCACCCTGCTGCTGATCGGGGTCTGCAGCGCCAGCGTCATCTTCGTCATCCTCGTCTTCACCGTCTTCGGAGCCCTCTACAACATGAAGTAAGTGACACGGACTAAGTAAGTGACACGGACTGGGGAGTGGGCGGGTTAGGATATAAGAGTGGGCGGAGTTAGGAGACACGAGTGGGCGGAGTTAGGAGACACGAGTGGCCGGGGTTATTAGACAAGAATGGGCGGAGTTAGGAAACACGAGTGGCCAGGGTTATGAGACAAGAATGGGCGGAGTTGTGAAAACAGACTGGGCGGAATTAGGAGACAAGGTGGGCGGAATTATGAAAACAGACTGGGCGGAGTTAGGAGACATGAGTGGGCGAAGTTATGAAAACAGACTGGGCGGAGTTAGGAGACACGAGTGGGCGGGGTTACGAGACAAGATTGGATGGGATTAGGAGACACGAGTGGGTGGATAAAGGGTTCATAAAGCTGGGAGTAAAGATACATAATATAGTCCGTAAACACAGTCATATCAGTCATTTACATTGATTCTTCAGTTTGTTAGTAATAAACGATATTTTAAGAAATATTTTGTTTATCGAATGTTACATTTCAAACTGGTGCGTTAATCAAAACACAATTTAACACAATGTCATTGCTTTCGTTTGTTTCAGATACGCACCGTTGACAGAAGGTAGCCAAGGAAATCGTGAACAATCTAGGAATATATATATATATATATATATATATATATATATATATATATATATATACATGCATATGCATACATAATTACACATATACATAATTATATATGTCATGCCAATATATATATATATATATATATATTGGCATGACATATATAATTATAATTATGTATGTATGTATGCATGAACGTATGGATGCATATATATATATATATATATATATTTACATATATATATATGTATATACATACATACATATGCATACATACATACATGCATAATTATATGTCATGCCAATATATATATATATATATATATATATATATTGGCATGACATATATAATTATAATTATGTATGTATGTATGTATGCATGTACGTATGAATGAATATATATATATATATATATATATATATATATATATATATATATATATATATATATATATATATATATATATATATGCATACATACGTAATTGTATATGTCATGCCAATATGTTTTCTTCTATTAATGAACTCGTATACACAACCAAACACACACACACACACACACACACACACACACACACACACACACACACACACACACACACACACACACACACACACACACACGAGCGCAATAGAAACACGTAAGTAGTGTTTTATATATTGCCCTCTCTACTTCCTATTTCTCTCTATTCAACGCATGTGTCTGTTTTCTCAGTCCCCGTTTCGTCTTATCGGAAGACTAGTTCGCTCTATGCACTATCTACATCGCTGCCCTTTATTCGCTATTGTTCGCGTTATTTACCGACATTCATTTTCGTCTCTTTCATAACTAATATTTCATTCCTCTGTTGCTTGCTATTATCGTATAATTCATCGTTCATTCCACTTTTTCACTGCTGTTACATTCCTTCACAACTAAGAATGCGATCGATTGCGTAGCTGCTGGAAGCCTGCCAATGGCCCAAATCACAACTAAACATATGCATTTTACCATTAATACGTCAATCTCACTAGCGACGTCTATTGAGATTGACGTTGACGACTATGCACACGACCCTAATGACATGCCCGACAGTTTCTTCGCACCGTTTCCTCGGCATCCATGGCCTGTTTCGTTGCAGACGACATGGAGAAAGGCGACGGCCAGAAGACCGGCTACACGAGCGAGTCTGGCCCCGAGTCGGGCGGGGAGACGGGCGAGGACGACAACGGCGCCGACTCGCGCGTGCTGGACTTCTGCTCCGGCGCCGACTCCGGCACGGACACGGGCGGCGAGTCTGACGGCGAGAAGAAGGGTCACGGCAAGGCACACAAGGCTCGCAAGGGCAGCAGGGCGAGCAAGGCTAGCAAGGGAGGCGCCGGCGACACCGGGGATCCAGGCCACAAGGAGAAACACGGCGGCAAGGACAAAGGTCACAAGGACAAAGGCGGCAAGGACAAGGGCGGCAAGGAGAAAGGCGGTAAGGAGAAAGGCAAACACGGGGACAAGAAGGGACACAAGCACAAGTAACATTCGCAACATCTGAATTCAATTCCAACGAACTTGGGCCGGTGGAGACGGCAAGAGTGGAAATGGCATTGTAGCAGACACTACTCGGCAAATTAGTTTTGTTTCACGTGCGGCGTTTATTTCCCGGACGAACCAGCGTCGCACCGGACGGTTTGCCTTGCTGGCCGTAAGAACGGCGATAGGTGGCGCCCATGGTCGTTGAGTTACGGCCGATGAATTTTAGTTCTTTCTTTACGCGGCATTTCTGTAGTGGAATGTCGTGGGATTATATTAGGGGTGCGTCACTGCGATGCCGGTGTTCATAAATAAAACTATGAATCAACCGTAATTTATGTGTGTGTTGTGTTTATTGATGCAGGAAATAGAAAAAATGTACACAATAATAAGTATATGTTATTACCTGACTAAAGGTCCATTTTACAAACATTAAAAAACCTCATAAGCCCAATGTTAGTCTTTAAAATCGATTTGCTCCATAATAATGATCATGACATCATCGTGTATACATGAACACTGTCAACATCATGACAGAAATTCGGTAATGGCTGTTTGTATTTTATAAAAGCTTTGGATCTTGTATTGTGGTGGTGTACTGTTCCAGTATTACTCTTTGGAATGTCGGACATTCAATTGGAATATCCACATGTTACGCCATATTCCCAATTTAATCTTGTCCGAGAAACATTTACCCATTCAACAACATGCTTGGCTTTAGTGAGCGACGTTTTGAAGGACCAATCACGTCTCAGGTTTATGCACAACATTTTATGACAACCGTAGAATCTGAGTGAAATAGATGTGACGTGTGACATCTTTAGAACTAGACTGGGAAGACGCATGTCACTCTATATCGAAGAAATAGGGGTTCCAATGCTAGTAGGATCTATGCCAATCACCGTTTCGAAACTGGACAATCATCTCGATTCAAATATTTTGGAGTTATGACCGTCGGGTTCTTTTACGATTGATATGTAAACACTTTCACTTCCACTTCATTGTCCTTAAAAGGATATGCATTGTACAACTCATGATCACATCTAAAATATATGGGATGGTCACAACAAAATGCAAATGAATGTCCAGATAAAAGATTCAATAGTAACACACAGGAAAACGTTAAGGCAACAAAATGACCATAACGACAAACCAGGCTAGACGGGGGTCTCTTCAAAACGTATGCTATTTTCTGTGCGATTTTATAAATTGTTATTAATTAAACACTGTCCTACCCCCGTCATTATATTCAATTAACATATATTATAATTAATTTTACGAATTCCGAACGCATCCAGAGAGCCATTCATCCATTCATTTGTTTTGCAAATTACATGCGTTTTGGGCGAGTTGAAATAATACTACTGTTTCCCAATAAACAAAACATTGTAAAACAGCCATAAAATAACTGATCCTGGAGGGGCTCAAGAACGACCTCGTCACATCACGTAGGTTAACATACAAGTTCATCGTGTTGGTGATGATATGTTTATTGAGCAGCACAAATTGGAGAATAACTACGTCACGATCCACAGACAACCTCGTCAATGCAACTTCATCACTATCGTAGCTAATCACCAACACACACAGCAAAGATAACGAGATAATTTGAATAGCAGCTGTACATAAAGAACAGCAAATGTACAGGTTCAGGCTTGGAACACGGCAAATAGTCAACGCGTCACGGCTCGCTGCACATGTCACAGAGCGTCATTGTGTGACAACAGTGAGACGAGTGATCCAGAAATGTTCTCGTGTGAGGTCTTAACTGAGTTGGTTTGACACAAATGAGGTCATCGTCAACTCACCCTTGACGACACTGATGCCAGGAAAATAATAACAACAAAATACAATTTGACCCTAGTCTGATAACTGCCAACTGGGCTACCATTATTCTGAATCCTTAATAGCGATATATGCACATTGAAAATAATTCATTTAAACATTTTCATGGCTCTGTCAACTCTTATGCTGCAGCCAGCGACAGAAGTGGAGAATTCCTAACTTAATCCTATTTGAATGATGACAATATTTTGCGAAAGGGTAGGACTCGGAAGGGAAATCTTACATAGGCATCCTGATTGGCGGGCATGACCCTCTGGCTTTGCCACTGAATACTGGCGTGATTGTCTCGTTCTCCTCCGTCTAACAGTTAAAAATAGGTGGTAGCCGTGGTTATTATAACTATAAAGTGTCGTAGTAATATAATTAGCTGAGCCGGGAATATCTAAAACAACATCAAATTAACGGAAAGAATATGAAAAGTAAATGCAACTAGTCCAACGGCAAATAGTTTAAGACTTAACTTAAGTGACATTAATCAATATCCACGCCGACCACGGTTCAGTCATCATTCTGCCATCTAGTCTAGGACTAGGCCGTTGGCGATTGCGCTCAGACCTACGAGTAGGTGAACAGGATGAGTGCGGAGGTTCGGCCGTATAATCCGCTGTTGGTGTAGTGGGATGAACAACGATCGCTTCTGGTGGTGGAGGCAGAGGTGATAATGCAGGTTGTTTAGCAGCTACAACCTGGCCAGGGCTTGCTGGTTCTAACGACCCCGGTTCCGAGTCAGGGGAAGAACCGGAGCACAAACCTTGACCGCGAATGAGGACATCTGGCGGCTTGTTGGGTCGGGATGGGTTGAGTCATCAGTCTCTTCGGAGGCTTGGGTTCGTATCCCAACGCTGCCACCACGCCAAGGAACGAAGCCCGCCTTCTACAATGTCAGTGATTTATTCGCCACAATTACAAACCTGAATATGTTTGGCGAAGCCCGGATATCATGGGGGTAGACCACAATAACAGCATACTGGCGGGAGACATTTAAGGCAGTGACGCTGTAGCGCTTACACTATTCCGGCATTTATAACGTTCCGATTGACGTTTCTACGCATGCGCGTTAAATGTAAAATCGTCAATGTGCAGCGAAAGAACAAAGCGTTTATGGTATAAATACTACAGGTTGTTCGGTAGGATGTGTATAACTTCTCAGCAAAGTTATTTGTCGCATATTAAGGCAAACATGTTTTGAAGCATGTTTTGAGAGCAAGCGTAAATCACGTGACTGTAGTGCGCCATAATCCGTGACAGTGATTTAAACTAATTTTAAGCAACTCTTCACAGTAATCATCACAGGAGAGTTGACGAGCAGCCCATGACATTTATACCAAAAATGTTTTGTAGTTTTGCTGTACATTGATGATCTTACATTTATCGCGCAAGTGCAGATACGTCAATCGGAAAGGTTATAACGACCGGAAAAATGTAAGCGCGACACCGCCTTTTTCTCAAAAGATACGACTTTGTCTTATTTATGGTTGATCAAATCATACTCTCCCCAAATTGTGTCTATTGTTTTATTTTCCGAAGGATAATTACAAGCATAAGCAGTGAGATACTTCCCCGGTAAGAAAAATTACGGAAATCATGCATTTTAATATATTATTATGGTGGTTGGCATGACATCGGGGGTTACTTGTGTCTGGCGATCTTAAAAAGTAAAGACGGATACACTCTTTCGCGCAGCATAACCTGCTTTTAGGCAAACGAATATATGCGTTATGGCTATGTGCATTACGACAAGTTGTCAGATATAAGTGCTTACCGAGGTATTATGAAACTACAACCTACAGCAATGTAACATTTACGTTTTGTTCACAAGCAATAATCCGTTGTAGACATTTTGAGTATCGTCTTAACACCCATTATTACATAGTTTGTATTCAAATTATGTATCACATATGACATATTAAAATATTATTTAACATTATAAAGACATTTTTATTATCACTAAATTAATAAAATCAAAATCCCGTTAAAAGACTCATACGGCGTAAAATCGTAAATACTATGGACTACGTAAATCGCTATGTCTATGACAATGATAGCGTGATCAGCTCAATGTCAAATTAAAAACTTGAGAGAAGAAACCTATCCTATAAGACATTGATGACCTGGTATTCCTAGTATAATGTCACAAAAACCGAGCTGATGAATATAATTCATATTTTATCAGCCTTTGCTTTTACGTAAATCTGCCATCAGAGCGTTATTGCTGGTATCCAGCCATATAAATAACTATACTGCTAGAACGATTACCATAATATGTAATTACTAACAAAACTTTCCCAGTCGCGACAGTTTATTTTCATCAGATGGAAACTACAAGTACAACTGTTTTGAGTCGTTAGAATATCATTCTTTTCGCCTCCAGTCACGAGAAGTCTCGCGGCTGACCACGAGTTACCGGCTGCCAAGGAGTCAATGCATAATGCCCAGAAAAGAAGCATCAAATAATTATGTTTAAGCAGTTTCATGGCAAAGAAGTAAGACTGCGTTCAATACGAATTAAGCCTGCTATGATTTGGAATGATGTCAACACATTATTTACTAAGAACGACTAAAATATCGAAACAATGAAAACGGAAACGCGTCATGTTTGCGTCATTCTAAGCAGTGCGCATGCTCTCCGCATGGAGTCACTGGTGGAAAAATGTCCGTTGTCGGTGGTCGACTGGGATTGACAGCCGACGACCGTTGACACATTGCAAATCACTCGATCCTCAGCGGGTAAGAATGACACAACACGTAATGTTTTTCAGTACGCTAAAATACGACAAAACACCCTGCAGGATCAAGCAATGTTCGCAAGACAAATCACATCCTTATAAACTATTGTAAAAATTACGACGTCGACGTAGAGTCTACATTGAACACTACGACGTTTATTGTTTATATAATACTGGTGAAAGTGAAAACGATGAAAACACAAAAGCCGCAGTTTATTCATTATGTCAGTGAAAGTATGACCCATAAAATACGGGTATATTGCGTCAGCTGGATGCACCGAACACACATGATGCGCTGGAACTTCCTATCGGTTACTTAATTTGCTCCTGTCTGGGGCTGTGCGAAGTACCTTAACTGTGACACTTAACATGGCCACAGTTCCTGAACACGTGAAGCCACTATAACTGATCAAGAGATCAGTCATTGTCAGGCCTGGGCAGTGTTAGTTTAGCATTTGACTCGTAACTTCTAGTGTCAGTTCACATGCATGTGCTATGTACACGCATCAACCACCATCACAAATACCATAAATTATGTTTGAAATGATGAATCTTCGTACGTACAAAACACAACAAAATTATAGCAATGTTCACTGTAACCATTTTTGTAAATCCTTCAGGTAGAACCATCTACTTAACAAAAACATACTCGTAAAAAGTACGTGCCAATGCCAAGTACTTTGATAGTCAACTATACGTTAAGTAGGCTACTGTGCACAGCAAAATGTCAAGTATAAGTCCATGTACAGTTGTTGCTGGACTTGAATACACAAGTACTTGAGTAAGTGGACCCATCGCTGGCTGACACTTATGTAAATTGCTATGTATAGTATACAGAACACTGAACATACATGTGCAATATACTAATATACGGCGTATATTAACACGGGTGGTTGTCATTCGTTGCAGAGATGCTGGTATGCTTGGTGTTGTGCGTACACCTGTCTACTACTGTGGCCAAACCAACTCCAGCAACAGGGTATAAAACAGGTGACTTAAATTGCAGCGCCATAAAACATTGCAAAGTGTTGCGTTTGCTGTTGCGTACGTAATCGTATTTTGCAAGCACTTTCCTCCTTCTTGTGCTTTTTTTCGTCTTCTTCTCCTTTGTTTATGAGCTCGCTCCATCTTTCTATCTCTGGTGCACTGGTCTTCCTGTCCTAACTTTGCAAGGTCGCAAACAACTATTGTCTGTTCCTCTCTCTGCCGTTGATCAACATTGATTCTCTGAAAGGCAAGCAATATCTCGAGAGTCTCAGTGTCCTTTCCCGCAATTACATACCTTTGCTGGGTCGGTAACTTGATGTTAACGTACTTCCCAGGGCCATGTACACCGTTCATATGTACACACAATTTTCATTTCCCTTATCGTGAAACGCACATTAAACGGTGTCGCAAGCCACTTGATTCCAGCCAGCACAATAAATTAGTAATCACATGAACACGCATTACCACACATTGTAATCTCTGCGTTTATAGAAGATACACACACAGACTCTTGCCGACATTCATGTCATATCGTTAACAAGACAGGTAGCAACAGGTATAACATATAAATTCTTACGGTTTGTTTTTCACGCGGGACACTTGAAACGGCTCAAACATGGAATAAATAACGTGACTATCTTTGACTAAAACAGACCGAACCTTCCAAAGAATTTGTTGTTCACATAATTGAGTGGTTACTTCGCATGCACATGAGTTCTCACACTCGTCCTTGTTGCAGTGGGCGATGACTGCTCCCAGTCTCCCTGTCAGAACGGCGCCACCTGCATCACCGTTGACAAACATTACGAGTGCAATTGTCTGCAAGGCTTCAGCGGTCGTAATTGTAGCGAAGGTGCGGGTCTCTATAACAAATGGAACGCAATACTTGTCCAGCTCCCACTACTGCTATAGTAGCACGTTATCAGATACCACAGTGTACTGTCATAGCCCCACAATCTCCCCACAACCATCATCACCATCACCTTCCCAACCACCTCCACCTTCACAACTACCATCACCGTCACAATCACCTTTTTTATCACTGTCATCATCACAACCACCATTACCTTAACAACCACAATCACATTCACAACCACCACCACCTTCAGCACCTACTATCACCTTCACGACCACCATCACCTTCACAAACCCTATCAACTTCACAACCACAATCA
>OZ024855.1:15129207-15154207 GCA_964017155.1 Oasisia sp. SBJ-2009
GTGGGCTGCAATTGCCTACTGACCCTGGTAGCCTTTGTTCATCAATACCCCCTCCACCCATACCCTGCAACTGGGGAGATGTTTCAACTGGGGAGCACTCCTACTCCCCATCAGCTTAAATCTGCTGATATTGTATAACAGTTGCCTGTAGAGCCCTTTTTATGATGCCAGGCTTCCTGTTCATTCAAATTGATCTCCCTTGACCAATCACTTATTATGGGTGTAGAGTTATATATTGAGACCTATAGATGCATGAGGCATACAAAGCATTCTACCCAGCCAAGCAGATTCATATAAATCAAAAACAGATTTATAAAAATCAAAAATCAATGATTTTTTGGGAGTGATTTAAATCATTAAACCCGGGGCGGGGCGGGGCGGGGCGGGGCGGGGCGGGGCGGGGCGGGGCGGGGCGGGGCGGGGCGGGGCGGGGCGGGGCGGGGCGGGGCGGGGCGGGGCGGGGCGGGGCGGGGCGGGGCGGGGCGGGGCGGGGCGGGGCGGGGCGGGGCGGGGCGGGGCGGGGCGGGGCGGGGCGGGGCGGGGCGGGGCGGGGCGGGGCGGGGCGGGGCGGGGCGGGGCGGGGCGGGGCGGGGCGGGGCGGGGCGGGGCGGGGCGGGGCGGGGCGGGGCGGGGCGGGGCGGGGCGGGGCGGGGCGGGGCGGGGCGGGACGGGACGCGACGCGACGCGACGCGACGCGACGCGACGCGACGCGACGCGACGCGACGCGACGCGACGCGACGCGACGCGACGCGACGCGACGCGACGCGACGCGACGCGACGCGACGCGACGCGACGCGACGCGACGCGACGCGACGCGACGCGACGCGACGCGACGCGACGCGACGCGACGCGACGCGACGCGACGCGACGCGACGCGACGCGACGCGACGCGACGCGACGCGACGCGACGGGACGGGACGGGACGGGACGGGACGGGACGGGACGGGACGGGACGGGACGGGACGGGACGGGACGGGACGGGACGGGACGGGACGGGACGGGACGGGACGGGACGGGACGGGACGGGACGGGACGGGACGGTGTCCGATGTCTATAAAATTGTAATGATGAGTTTCTATATCAGACATCAGTGTAATCTCCACTAGTTAAAAGATATGTTTTTCCTTTCCAGTAAGTGAAGACTGTCCGTACAATCGATGTAAGAATGGAGGAGTTTGCAAACGCAGGAGTTTTAACGCTTTCGAGTGTATTTGTCGTCCGGGGTTCACGGGTCCATTCTGCCAAAGTAAGTTTAGCAGTAAATCGTGCGGCATCGCTGTACACTACAACCACCGTTGTGTTTATATCAGCAAATCCACTTTCACTTTCTTTGTCTGCATAACCACCTACCCGTCTGCCTCTTGCTGTCTGTTTGTCATCTTCCGTATGTTTGTCCTGGTTTTTGTTTGCAACGTAGTTATATACGTCAACTACTCCTAATTAATCTCATCTGAACAGTTCGTGCATCCAACGTCCACACGGATGCTTGCTTGTCGATGCCCTGCCAACACCAGTCCACGTGTGTCCTGGTGGGTGGCAGATATGCGTGTTTATGCAGCGAAGGATATCAGGGAAAGTACTGTCAAGGTAGAGTACTGTTCCAACATTTCTCCACCAGGATGTGCTATATATATATATATATATATATATATATATATATATATATATATATATGCCTATGTGTGTATTTATTTGTGTTTTTGTTATGTTTTACAAAAGTACTGTATTATTATATACATACATACATACATACATATATATACATACATACATACATACATGCATACATACATGTCAGACTATTTCGTATATCTGGTTAGTTGGATACGTGACAAAGAAAGGAAGAACGACACGGAGATATCATAGTTGGTCCCTTTAAATTAAGACATACTTATTAAGACATACTTAACATGCAATGTCACCGTGTCAGTTCACAAGAACATTTCCTTCTCACCAGACGTAGATATTTGCTCATCAAATCCCTGCGAAAATGACGGAATCTGCAACGTCAATCATTCGACTAACTACCTATGCAGTTGCAAGTCTGGGTACTTCGGGACACATTGCGAAAGTAAGTTCAAGTTTCCGTATTTCCGTCTCAAAAATTACCGACTATACTTCTTGATAACGTTATGTAAAGTATTGTATGCACGTGATGGTGAATTACTCAGGAAATGTTATATGTGCACCGATAATGTAAAAAGTATGCTATTCAATACAGTTTGCTCTCTATGTACATTTTCAAACGTTGGTGGAACCATGTTGTTCACAGTATTCATAAATTGCACGTCTGCTACAACAATTTATTCAGACAATTACTTCGACTACCAAGGTATTGCGGTGCTTCAGGCGTATTTCCCGAAAGACTGCAAAGCACTAATTCGAAATCTTGTTTATAAATTTATGAAACGGTTAGACAATTCACAACATTTATTATCATAGCTACGGATATTATGTGGATTTCCAGGCTTAGAAGACGAATAAGTCTTTATATATATATATATATATATATATATATATATATATATATATATATATATATATATATATATATAATTGTTCTGCTGATGCAATGTCACTGTCAATTCAAAGGCTCATTTCCTCCTCACCAGAAGTAAATTCTTGCTCACCGAATCCCTGCCATAACGGTGGAAATTGCACTACTATCACCGGGATTAACTACATATGCATTTGTAAGTCGAAATACTTCGGGATACACTGCGAAAGTAAGTTCTACGTTGCACTACGTGACCATCGTTTCCGTTTAGAAATATACCGACTTTATTACTTTTGAACTATATGCGTAGCCTATGTATGAAGGTAGAAGTTGAAATACTACACATGCATGTTAATATTACGGTTAATAAAATGTTACGGCAATTATTTGTGTTCTTATTCTTGTTAATTATCTTAAGTTAATATGTGAAACAATGGTCAACATTAACTATATTACACTTATCAGGTGTTTGAAATAGATCAATTAAATAAACAACTAAGCTTGAATCATGATGTCGAAAGTAACAATTAATGAGTCGGAATTAATTCTGAGAGCACGGTACTATTTTCAGACTTCGGAAGGATGACCCTAACAGCGATATGGTCGTGCTACCGAGGTGATGTAAAGCGAGGTTCCGCTAAACATTAAGTAGACACACATTTGTTTTGTTGTAGAAGGTACGCCGTCAACCCTTCGTGCACCTCTTCATGTCCATCCCTGCATCTCCTCCCCGTGTCTCAACGGAGGCACATGTCTGAAGAAAACTGACGGCACTTACCGTTGTGTCTGTAAAGAGAACTCTGCTGGCTATAATTGTGAGGGTAGGCCATCATTTGATGTTTTGCTAGCTATATTTGCGAGGGTAAGCCATCATTTGGTGTTTTGCTGGCTATATTTGCGAGGGTAAGCCATCATTTGATGTTTTGCTGGCTATATTTGCGAGGGTAGGCCAGCATTAATAATAATAACAATAATAATAAAACTGTTTTTCTATGGCGCTAATTCCCGCATGGCAGATCGATGCGCTGTACAAGACATATAATAAATGTATTAATAAATATATGTACATTATATAAATTAATATAAATCAAATAAAATTTTGGTTTAAGATTACATTAGTAAACCTTTGTATGTAAATTATGCAAATCATATAAATCAATTTAAAATAAATTAAACACTGTTTTAAAGATGTATAGTACTAAACCTCTGTAAATTATATACTTAATATAAAATTAAAACATTTACTAAATCTGTGTATGTAAATTATCTATACACTAATCTAAAATATAAACACTGATTAAAACGTGTATAACACTAAAAGGAAATTCTAAACCAGTGTCCGTCATTTCACAACAATTTTAATTAATTAAAATGTATAATAAAAAGATGTCTTTAAAGACTTTCTAAACACAGCATTTCATGTTTTTCTGTGTCTTTCGAAGTAAGCACCAATGTTGAAAAAACTAATAATCACGTTGATTTGAACAGATCATACTTCCATCGTTCACAAGGATCCTTGCTTGTCAATGCCGTGCCACAATGGGTCGACGTGCATTTCGGTGCGAAGAGGCTACCGCTGTTTATGTAAAGAAGGTGGTTGTCTGAAAGACGACAGTCAAGGTATCTCACTATTCGTAAATGTCTTATAGTATGAATTTATTCATGCGCTTGCTTCGATAATTTATACTCAAAGAAAAAGCAAATACATGAGATGTTCGTATATTCGTCTATGCAGTTGTCTGCAAGGCGTAGTGCTCTGATAAACCTTTTGTCTAGATTGTATTCATCCGTTACAGATTGAATCCTTCCTGACCTTTCATTATGTCTTGTGTTACCCTGAACAGAAGAGGTGTTGACCCTTTATATCACTCCGGAATTGTGCTGATGTTCTGGCGAAAACTACTCAACATCACCACCGTCCCCCCGGTGGAACAGAAGTGTTGGCACCAGTACCGACTTTTGGCTATGGCTATTTGGAAATGTCAAATCCTTTTAGTTTGACCAAATAAAACTCTTCCGTCTGATGTTTTGACAAAACAAAAACAGGCAAAAATGTTGATGTCATAGTCGCTCCTTTTAAGTGAAAACACACAATAAGCAGCAATATATTACGGAAGCCCGTTGGTGCCATGGTGAAAGTATTTTTTCTGACAGCCGCCACTTAATTATCTGGCTGCCGCCACTTAATCGACCGCCAGATAATTAAGTGGCGGCCGCCAAATAATTAAGTAGCGGCCGCCAGATAATTAAGTAGCGGCGGTCAGAAAAATATATATTCAGCGTGGTACCAACGGGCTTCCGTAGTATATGATGCAATGTCACCGTGTTAATTCAAAAGAACATTTCATTCTCACCAGAAGTAGACCTTTGCTCATCAAATCCTTGCGATAACGAGGGAAACTACAGTATCAACTGCAGTTTCAACTTAAGTAAATTAATACCGTTAAGTATCACACACAATTAAGTTGATACAGTGGTGCACTAATTGTGATAGCGAGGTTATCGTATTAATTGGATCATTTTGCTACACTTTACTGTAGGTACAACTAATTGACTTCCTAACGACGATCTTAAAGGGAAAACAAAGTCAATGTTTGGATCATATGGGATTAACAGAGTTAATAAAAAGTAACAACTTCCAACAACAATCATATTTTTAACATCAGTGGTTTACCAGGAAAAAAATGTAAAACACTTAGACATAGAAAGTCTATACAGACTGCGCCATTTTAGAAACAAAATGACGTCAGAGAGTCGTCTTGGTCGGCGTGAACTGTGCATGCATATTATTATCTGTTACTTTCTAACCTAACCACGAAAACGACCGCCAACAGCCGCCAAACTTCTCCCCACATTTCTTACATACATATACATACACTACATTACAAAAAAAATCACTTGTATTCGTCTATCGAAGAAAATTCACAACAGAAACGCAAATCTTGGCGAACGGCAACTCGACAACATCGACTACCATAAACTCGCTATTATAAGTTAGCTTTACACAAAATACCGCTAGATGGCGCGCGAATATTTATTAACCTTACTGCATTCGCACGCGCGAATTAGTTTAATTAATTATAAATAATATAATAATAATTAGCTGCATCACTATGATCTGCAGAAAATGTTAAACGGCAAACTAAGGCAACGCTTTGGTGATATGGGTCTAATAGAGTTGATAAAAAATAACAATTTAATATACAAATATATAATTTTATTAGTTTATTTTATATAGCGCCAAATCCACAATTCTCTTCTATTCAACATACTGTTATTAAAGTATATGCAATAATAAGAATGCTACACACAGGTAATATTTAAACATAAATATTAAAAATACATGTGTCTGCATAATTATCCAAAATTGCTTATTAGTTATAAAAGAAAAAGGAAATTACGTGTTTTTCAATGAAGTCACATTGTTTATTTTATCAATATTTCTATAAACATCCCGCGTGTACTGCGAGCATGCAAGCTTATATTACATAAGCGATGTTTTAACAATAATAACTAAAACAATAACATGTTAATATTACTGTTTTTAAATCCTTCTTTGTCTACCACCATAATATTTCCCATATATTCATATTCCTTTTTACATTTTAGTGATTTATTGTTCCGATAATTAATAAAGTGTCTTGTTCAAAAATAATAATTATTACATATCTGATGGTGGAAATGTCATTCATGAGTAGAACAAATAGCTTCAGTAATATGTTCTTATGCATAATGGTTATGTATGTGCTGAATGAAAATTATTATTACGTCGTACTTATTTTACTACTTTAATTATTACAATTGTTGTTATGTAATTTGTATGTTTATTTATGACTGATAGGTCAGCTTAGTTAATGATATAGAAACATGTATTTTCATTATTTATTTTTAAATAATATTATCTGTGGGTAGTTTTCTCTTTATTGTATTTTTAATAGCATTATTTTGTGAAGCGTCACAAACAATTATGGATGTGGCGCTACATAAATCAAATATTATATAATAATAAAAACAATTGTTTGTTTATTTAATATAGCGCCACATCCAATTTAAACTTGTTCATGGCGTTTTACATACATTAAAATGCTAAACAACAAATACACACCAGAAGAAAAAACACATAAATATACTAGAAACATATATGAACAATTATAAAAATAAAATATCAATATAAAAATAATAAAACTTATAATTTCCTGCAAATCATAGTGATGATAATAATTAATTATTATTATTATATTATTTATAAGTAATTAAACTATTTCGCGCGTGTGAAGTAAAACGATTAAATATTAGCAGTCAGAAACGTGGCGTATAGCGGTATTTTGTGTAAAGCTTTTAAAAGCGATTTTACGGTACCGCTGAGCGGCTGAACAAGTTGTACTCGAGGTCTGCGCGTTTTTGTGTGTGAATTTTCTTCGTTAGAGGAATGCAAGAGATTTTATTACATAACATAGTGTATGCATATGTATGTAATATATGTGAGGAGAAGTTTGGCGGCTGTTGGTCGTTTTGATGGTTAGGTCAATCAAATCGGGTCGTCTAGGATCCGCGCTGTGTCTGTGACTGTCCAAACGAATCCACCGAACCACTGTTTCAGTTCTGCTCGATTCATAGGTTAACAAGAAGACATCTTACTGATACTGTCTTTCACTGTACTATTACTATAAGCGTTTGAGGAGGAGTGTGGTATATTGATGTCGCGATTTCGTTGTAAACCGACGTAAGGCAACTTTTAGCGTACCGCTTGGCTCTCTGTTATGACAGCTGAACCAGCAGACGACTCTCTGGCGTATTACTTTTCCAAACTGCTGGGTTGTGATTGGTTGCAAGGTCCAAGATGGGCCGGTTCATGGTGTCGGTGATTTAGCTAGATTTTCCCACTTTAAGACCACTTTCTGAGGTAACCACTAAGGTGAAAAATTGGATTGTAGATGCAAATGATTAGCTAGTGTAAACTCTTTTAGGTGCATAACAAGATTTAACAAGATTTAACAAGATTGCCACCTAGAGAATCAACTCTAGATGGCAGGTGGACAAGGAAGCCCTTTGGCTTATCGAGAGTCCAACCTAGCTAACTAAATGTACCCAGCCCTTCTTAGGTACATGTCAATTTTATTTTTAAACATATTAACACTACTAGCACCTACACAATCAGCCGATAATCTGTTCCATTCATTTACTGTTCTTTGTGAAAATGAAAATTTTCTAATATCTAGTCTACACTGCTTCTTTGCTAATGTAATTCCATGTCTTCTAGTCCTTCTCTCTTCCTTAACAGAGAAACAAATATTTCTGTCAATATTTTCATACCCATTCAATATTTTAAAAACTTCTATCTGATCTCCTCTCAATCTCCTGGTTTCTAGTGTTGTTAATCCACATTCTTTTAGACGCATTTCATAACTAATATTCCTGAGTTTTTGTATCATTTTGGTTGCTCTTCTTTGTACTCTTTCTAGTATATCAATATCCTTCTTGCGATATGGCCTCGATGCCTGTATGCAATATTCTAAATGAGGCCTAACTATTGTTTTGTACAGCGGTATTATTAGTTCTTTTTCCTTGTACACTATATTTCGCCTAATTAATCCAAGAATTTGGTTTCCCTTTGCTGCTGCAATTGCACACTGTTCTGATACCTTCATATCAGCACTAATAGTTAACCCTAAGTCCTTTTCCTTTACGGTAGTATTTAGTACAGTATCACCCATTGTATATTGTGCATCTTCATTTCCATGTCCTGTGTGGAGGCACTTACACTTCCCATAATTAAACAGCATTTGCCACTTATCAGACCATTCGTTCAACTTATTTAGATCATCTTGTAATTGCTGTCTATCTGCATCACTTTCAATTTTTCTAAACACTTTTGTATCGTCCGCAAACTTCAACACCTTGCTTGTTATCTCATCAACCAAATATATATTAAGAACAAAATAGGTCCCAATACTGATCCCTGCGGTACTCCACTCAAAACCGATTTCCAGTTTGAAACCTCCCCATCAACTACCACTCTTTGTCTTCTATCAATGAGCCATTTTTCTATCCAGTTAATCATACCATTGCCTATGCCATGGGCCTTTAGTTTAAGTAGTAATCTTTGATGTGGCACTTTGTCAAAGGCTTTTTTAAAATCTAAATATATTATATCTACTGGTGATCCCTCGTCTACCCACTTTGTGACATCTTCCAGAAAACATAAGATATTTGTTAAGCATGACCTCGCTTTTAGAAACCCATGTTGAGATGGGTTAATCAAGTTATTTTTAACAAGAAAATCAACCAAGTGATCTTTAATTAGTCTTTCTAATAGTTTGCAAACCACCGATGTTAAACTAACTGGTCTGTAGTTCTCTGACTTGCTTCTTGATCCTTTTTTAAATAATGGTATGATGTTTGCTTCTTTCCATTCTAATGGAACTATTCCTTCCTCTAGTGACAAATAGAACACTGTTGCAAGTGGTATGCTGATTTGTTCTATAATTTCCAGTAGTAATTTGGGAGGAATCCCATCCACTCCAGGTGACTTATTTTCCTTCATATCCCTTATTTTCTTAGCTACCATTTTTGGTGTTACAATTAGTTGTCCTAAATAGTCTGACTCTCTCCCTTCAAATTTAGTCTCTGGTACTGGTAATGCACTAGTATCTTCCCTGGTGAACACCGAACTAAAGTATTCATTTAGGTTTTCTGCCATTAAGAATCCCTCTGTTATTATGTTTCCATCACTACCTTCTAGAGGTCCTACCTTATCCTGAACTTTCTGTTTACTTCGAACATACGCATAAAAACTCTTGCTGTCATGTTTTATATTAAAAGCTAATTTTTGTTCATAGCTTCTCTTTGAATTTCTAATTTCAGCTGTAGCTTGGTTAAGTGCTTCTTTATAAATGGCATAGTCTTCTTCACTTCCATTAAGTCTATATGTCTTCCACATCGTTTGCTTGTATTTGATTTTTCTAATGGCTTCTTTTGATAAGTGTTTCTTTTTTGACCGTTTCCCCTGTTTTTTCAAGGGGACAAATTGTTCGACAATGCAGTAAATTTCCCTCTTTAAGATATTCCAACATTCTGTTGCTGTCTTATTCTCCAGTGTGTTATTCCAGTCTATCTTTGCTAAATGTTTCCTCATGTCCTTATATCTTCCTTTGTGAAATTATTTCCTGTACCGTATTTTACGATTCTGTTCTCCTTTTACTTTGATGATAAAATATATCTGGTTGTGATCACTACACCCCAGTGGCTCACATATCCTGACATTATCAATAAATTCCTTCTGTGAGCTCAAAACTATATCCAATACGTTCTCACCCCTGGTTGGTTCTAACACATGTTGAGTAAGGAAACTGTCTTGTACTAAATTTAAAAACTTTTGATCTTCACTCCCAGTACTCTGTTGAGATTTCCACTGTATACGCCCATGGTTAAAATCCCCCATAATTATACAGTCCCGTTTACCGACTTCCTTTATAGCGTTTTGTATTTTCTCATTCTCATCTGTGCTTATGTTTGGACTTCGATAAACTAACCCAACAGTTAATGTTGAGTTTCCTGTAACTATGTTACACCACACAGCTTCTTCACATTCTGCTTGTTTTTCTAATGCTATTTCGTAAGCCTGAATGGATTCTTTAATATATAAAATAACGCCACCTCCCCTTCTCCCTATTCTATCTTTCCTAAACATGACATATCCTGTCATTCCTAATTCGGCATCTGATATATCGGGGGTGGCCCAAGATTCAGTTATACCTATTATGTGAGGGTCATTATCTTCTACCATAATGTTTAGATCATTTCTTTTCTTTACTATGCTCCTTGCATTTAAACATACACATTTATAACCAAATGTTGTAGAGTTTTCCAAACTGTTGCCTTTTTTTCACTTTAACTCTGGTGTCGCCATACTAGGCGAGGTGACCACAAAGAGAGGCGTCGGGGTATATACCAATAGACACACACGTTAAGCATTGTTTTGTTGTTGTCCTTCTTCTTCCATATACTGGAAAAAAGTCCAATCGAAGCTTGTGCGCTTTGGGGGGGGGGGGGGCATGCTCTCTTAAAACAGTTCATATAAAAACAATTTTTTCATTAAAATGTTAACCAAGTTATTCTATGGATGGTGATTTTAAAATGAATTATTATGATGTACGTAGTCTTGTGAAGAAAGTAAAGCAGATGTTAAGGCCCGAAGGTCAGTTCTGAAAGCCTCTGGGCATGTGGTGGCTGATAGGCTTGTGGGGAGCCTATTCCAAAGTATAAGGGTTGCATGAAAAAATGAATGGTAAAGAGCTTTGTTGCAGTAGTCCGTTCAACGAGACGTTTGCCATCAACTCTCCCTGCACCTATCCCTGGCCATCCCTGTTCATCCTTCCCGTGCCTCAACGGAGGAACTTGTCAACAAGCCACTGACGTCAGCTACAGTTGTGATTGTGGCGAACGGCTTGCTGGCCGTATTTGTGAAGGTGGGTGAACAACAATCTTCTCTTCTCCTGAAATGTTAGCTTAACTTAATAATTGTATAAATATATTTTTTAAATAATATTTTAGTCTTCTTATAATGTATGTCTACTAATTTAAATTATATTTTAGAAGATAATTTATATATATTAAACAATTTAAAGGACATTTTATATATATATATATATATATATATATATATATATATATATATATATATATATATATATATTTATTAACTAGTTTACACCAAAATTATTGTTAAATAGATAATCTATTATTTTAATTTTGTCTTTATTTCTTTATTATATTAAAATATTTTTTTCATTTTAAAGAACACATTATATACAATGTATGTCTTATATCTATATCTCATATTTATTTGCCATATTTCATTTTATTGTATATATAGGCACTATATGAGTCAACGCCAGACTACATTCCAATTCATCATGTAACATTTTGCACGTTGAATAGGGCAATAAAGCTTTATTGTTGTTATTATTATTATATGGCGTTTTCCTTCAATTATACAAAAATAGTACTAATAAATAAATATAAGTATGATTAATAATAAATGATTTAGTAAACCATTTAATCGACAATGGCATACACATTTGTTTTGTTGTAGAAGGTACGCCGTCAACCCTTCGTGCACCTCTTCATGTCCACCCCTGCATCTCCTCCCCGTGTCTCAACGGAGGAACATGTCTGAAGAAAACTGACGGCACTTACCGTTGTGTCTGTAAAGAGAACTCTGCTGGCTATAATTGTGAGGGTAGGCCATCATTTGATGTTTTACTGGCTACATTTGTGAGGGTAGGTCATCATTTGATGTTTTGCTGGCTATATTTGTGAGCGTAGGCAAGCATTTCATTCATGTTTTTCTGTGTCTTTCGAAGTAAGCATTAATGTTTAAAAAACTAATAATCACGTTGATTTGAACAGATCATACTTCCATCGTTCACAAGGATCCTTGCTTGTCAATGCCGTGCCACAATGGGTCGACGTGCATTTCGGTGCGAGGAGGCTACCGCTGTTTATGTAAAGAAGGTGGTTGTCTGGGGGACCGCAGTCAAGGTATATCACTGTTCGTAAATGTCTTATAGTATGAATTTCTTCATGCGATTGTTCGATAATTTATACTAAAAGAAAAAGAAAATATATGAGATGTTCGCATCTTCATCTATTCAATTGTTTGCGAGGCCTAGTGCTCTGACAAACCTTTTATCTAGATTGTATTCATCCATTACAGGATGAATCCTTCAGCTAGACCTTTCATCTATGATGATGAATCGCGAATCATGAATATTCATTATCACGAATACGATAACTAATTAAAATTGCCTTCGTTGGTTCTTCTAGAATGATACCAGTATACAAAAGACATGTCTTCAGGTTAGATTGGTCGCAAGCTTTAATAACACTTGATAAAGTGTTCCATGCAGACGCGGCAGCGACTGTGAATAACAACGTTCCTAAATGTCTTCTCGTGTGCATTTCATCAAACGGTTGCATTGACAATTAAATTTTATTCTAAAAGAAAGATATTAGTAATTTTTGAGGCGACTGCTGAGAACTGAGAGGCGCTTTAGTCAGTGTAGGTCTGTAACGAGCCGTGGATCAGTTGTGTCTCTTAGCCTATCCCTCTGCGTATTCATCCTTAGTTTTGGTTTGGACATTTTAAACTCTATCGTATATCTGTTTTGGGCACGTGGCAAATGCATGCAAGAACGGATATGCCATAGTTGCTCCGTTTAAGTGAAAAACACATACACACACCCGCGCGCACGCACACACACACACGTACACACACACGCACGCACACACACACACACACACACACACACACACACACACACACACACACACACACACACACACACACACACACACACATATATATTGCGCTTCCTGCCAGTGTTAAATCAGAAGGTAATATAGTCTCATTCCGCCGACGTCAAAAACCTATCTCTTTAATGCTGCCTATCCTCCTTAACCTCCTAGCTTCTTCGTCCATCCATTGACGACTCACGCATTGCTTTCGATTAAGAGTTTGCTTAATCCCTTGGTTTAGTCGCACCACTGAGCTTGATCTTCGAGGATATTGGCGCAAACGAAGTTAATATATATATATATATATATATATATATATATATATATATATATATATATATATATATATATATATATATATATTTGCCGTTCTGCTGCTTACGCAATGTAAACGTGTCAATGCAAAAGACCTTTTAGTCGGTCGGCCAAATGACATTTGAGGGGTTAACATTTTCATGAAATAATAACATTTTGGGACCTATACCATGTGATAGTATATGGTCCCAGGTGTTCACCCAGGGGTTCTAAAAGTTTGGCACCCTTGTGCAACATTTTGAAAATCGGGGTTAAAGTTACCCCCACCCCTACATTTTTCGCTTCAATCGAGATACAAAAAATACATAGACATTGGCATAACTTGTCAACCCATAGGGATAGAATCATGATTTTGGTGTCGATTTATAGATAATTAATCCCCCTGAATTGAATAAACAGCAATGCGAGTTACTCGGAGAAGTCCTTCGTGACGAAAATCCAATATGGCCGCCAAAATGACCGACACAATTTATATTTTTTTACCAAAATACACACAATCTTTTCATGATATGAAAAGTACGGACCATATAACTGTCTTAATGAAACCATGTCCTCTCGATAACCATTCTACAACAGAATCAGCTTACTGCATCTTGATATCCGGAGATAAACATCCCAATTGAGGTCATTTTCAAAATGGTCCCCTCGATATCGCGACATTTTCGGAAATACAAAATTACAATATCTTGCTCACTAATCATCATATAGACAAATTCTTGGTGTCAAAATATATGTTTTTAGCGTCCAGGAATCCAATGAACATATTTTTAAAGGCCTACATCCAGCTCATCATCATGAAATCCAAGATGACCAATACGTGAAAATGGCTACTTTACCAATAAAGCTGAATCAACTTTTTTATTCATATCATATCTATGTACGTTTCCATACAAAATAAATATAATACTCTGGACTAAGTATTATTTCTGCAAAAAAGATAATAACAATTGAATACCTTTAATACAGCCAGACATATAGGCACAACGGACAGACGCCTGACGACAATGGCTTATCTGGGGGTCAGGTAAGATAAAATTACATCTAAACCAAAATATATTTAGTACAGTATGCCACACATTATTAGTTTACATGATGTATGATGCTGACATATGGATTTGACATATAGCTGCACCGATCGTAGTATCATGGGTTCTGTTCTGCCGATTCGACGACGAACGTTTTCGGATTGTGGCATTTCAGCTCCTCACTTTCGCAGATGCACAGTTCGATACAAGGCAGCCCTGCGATGTAGCATGGGCACTTCTCCTTGCAGCGAGCTTTACCCTTGCAGTCACATGCGAGTCCTTCAATCATCTCTGCAGCAGTTGTGCAGTTGTACATGACAGGCTCAATTCCTGCATGTGTGGTCTCCCACCCATACTCGAAGGGTGATCCAGTGACTTGCCACATCGCCCTCAATACATGCTGCAAGAACACCGGCTCACAGGGCGGTAGGCGTGACATCGCTATGTCTCTGGTACTTGCCATCTTTGTTCGTAGACGGTTGAGATCTCCGTGGAGTTGCTTATGTTTTTCTGCACTGTCGTACCACATTGAAACAATCACCCGGGCCGCATCTACTGCTGCAGTGGTATCATCTTCAGCTAGTGCCGATAGAGCCGTGAACTTCGCAGCACCGTGGTTCGAAATAATCTTCATAGCAGTTTTCTTCCCCACATAGAAGAGGCCCGATGTGCTGTCACAACCCGACAGTGCGTGTATGTGGGGTAGGATGTTCATCATGCTGAGACCTCTGTGCTTGGCGATCTCGTGAACTGGTACGAATCGGTGTGTGTTTTCATATTTGGTCGTGATGCCAGTCTCCCAGAAGACATCCGCGTTCCTGAAGTAAGGGGTGTGATGACAGGCTAACACAAGTACATCCGTGTCTGTACTACTGTACTGTCTGTAGCCACTTTAGGAATTCTGAGAATCGGACTTGTGACAGCGCTTCATAAGCATATATGAATGCCGTCACTGCTCTGTTGTACTCCTTGCCTTGAAGGAATAGTTCTACCGTACCTGCGGCATAGACACCATAATCAACTAGAAGATCACGAAGACCAGCACCACCCCAGCTTTTCCCCATGCTAGAAAGGAAAGACATCATCGCATGGAACGATCCCATTCGCAGGATGTGTGATGCAAATTCATCACTCAGATGCCACTTGACTTCTTGTGCCAAAGCGTACAATTGTAGATCCATCGTCTGGACGGATGATTCCTGTCCAAGGCTCTTCGTCAGTCGCTTGCACTGTGCCATGGACGTGTAAAGCGTACGCTTGTCACTTGGAGGGGCATCAATGATTGGCAGATGAGCTCTGTGTGTCTTTGTCTTCAAGTGACGAGGTTGGGGTACTGAGATTTGATGATTGTATCCTTTCCATAAAGGAACAACTATCTTTTCTGGGGGCTCGCTCGGTTCGATGTCTGGAAGTACTCCACGTGGTACCATCCTCAGCAATAACCATGTTGTATCTTTAGTACCATTGGTTGCTTGGTTGCAAAGCTTCATGGGTTCTGGGAGGTACAGGACGTGTCGGAGGCAGTTGGTGGGGTTCACGTTCAACAAGCTTGAGAACTTCATCCGATAGCTTGAGAGACTTGTCCTTCATACGAGGGATGGCTATCTTCTCAGATATGCTTGACACACATTGATCTTGAAACATGAACCTTGCCAGTGCATGAAATGTACCCTTCCCATCTTTAGTTTCAACATTGATATCTACGTTGTCTGTACCCTCGTGCATCAGCCCATTACCCACTTCTCTATTGTCTGGTTTCTTCAAATCAGTGGGCACATATGTTGGTATGTTGTCAACTGCAACAGTTTGAGAAGATGTAAGTGTGTGTTGAGCAGCGCTTGTCTTGTACCTACGTAGTTCGTCATATGAGACACAATACCCTAGACCACTTACAACATTGATCAGTTCGGATGAACCAAAGACATGGTCCAGATAGACAGCAGTGCCTAAGGGTTGAGGGGTGACAGTATTCCCTGACATACACATAATTGTTTCAGAAAGTGTCACAGCTTTCAACTTGGTCTCGGAGGATGCTTCGCTGAAAGGAAGCACATTTTCAAAAGCATTTTGGTCAACCATCCACAATGCTGCTTGAAGTAGAGACAGAGGTACGTATTTTTGGCACTCCTCAATTTCCAGATCAGATGGTTCTGGATAATGAGTAATTTTCTGTGTCATTGCAGCAATATCTGCCCTCAGTAAAGACACAACTCCATAGATAGCTTGATCTTTTGACTGAATTTGAGATGTATAATTTTGCTCCTGAATGTTTGATGGCCAGTCGGTATATTCTTCACTTGAGATGCACATCTCCGAACCCTCATCAGCAGATACGTCAAGTTCCAAGAGTGCGGCTGCACTTGTGCTACATTGAACCTCTTCAGGTGCAAATTTGCGCGACTGTGCAGGCTTGTTGGTTTCAATTGTGTCGTTCAGTCCGAGATATTTTGAGAGACACAATTTGTTACCACGGTGATATCGACAGTCGGCAGCAACCATGTCCTTGCACTCTATTCCATTCAGCCTGAGAATCATGTCGGTATCACCTTTTCGAATAGCTTCTGCATGTACATGTGCAAAGATGTTATCTTTATCTGTGATCAGTGCCCAGCCTCGCTTTCGGTATCTTTTACATCTCCTATCACAAGACTTGGCACACACAAAACAGAGTTCTTTAAAATTGAACGAGGAGCGCTTTGGTCGTACATTCTGTTCAGAAAGATAAGCATGTGGACGCTTCAGTAGATAACTTGATCTACAGTTATGGTGATATTTCACTGATATTTTCCCAGCTACAATGTCATCCTCTTGAGCATTCACTTTGGCTAATAGCTTTTCATTGTCATTTGCTGCTCGAATGCTGTCGAAAAGTACTTGGATTTTTCCAGGATCGGGATGTCCCACATCTTGCTTTTGTTCAAAATGTTTATCACACAGCCAACATTTGCTAAGATGGACATCTGAATTCCGAGATTTCTTGGGATGTGGACCAAATTCAAAGGCACAATCCATTATTCTGAAAGCCAAAAAATTGAATACATTAACAATTGTAAATTTTTCTGTGGTACAAGTAAACAAATTGGTGCTTCAGATGTCGGCCATCTTGGGGTCTTTGAAGTTTCTCAGTAGTGGAGACGTCCATCTTCAATGCCTGCAGAAACAAATATTTCATTAGCATGATCATTGAAGAGCCCTGTGCTAAAGATATTAATTTTTTTGCTGTAATAACACTACAACATCACAATTAGTGCATATGAAAACATGCATAGGGAATTTTGGGAAATAAAAAAGTTGATTCAGCTTTATAGGTAAAGCAGCCATTTTCATTTATTGGTCATCTTGGATGTCATGATGATGAGCTGGATGTAGGCCTTTAAAAACATGTTCATTGGATTCCTGGACACTAAAAACATATGTTTTGACACCAAGATTTTGTCTATATGATGATTAGTGAGCAAGATATTTTAATTTTGTATTTCCGAAAATGTCGCGATATCGAGGGGACCATTTTGAAAATGACCTCAATTGGGATGTTTATCTCCGGATATCAAGATGCAGTAAGCTGATTCTGTTGTAGAATGGTTATCGAGAGGACATGGTTTCATTAAGACAGTCATATGGTCCGTACTTTTCATATCATGAAAAGATTGTGTGTATTTTGGTAAAAAAATATAAATTTTGTCGGTCATTTTGGCGGCCATATTGGATTTTCGTCACGAAGGACTTCTCCGAGTAACTCGCATTGCTGTTTATTCAATTCAGGGGGATTAATTATCTATAAATCGACACCAAAATCATGATTCTATCCGTATGGGTTGACAAGTTATGCCAATTTCTATGTATTTGCTGTATCTCGATTGAAGCGAAAAATTTAGGGGTGGGGGTAACTTTAACCCCGATTTTCAAAATGTTGCACAAGGGTGCCAAACTTCTAGAACCCCTGGGTGAACCCCTGGGACCATATACTATCACATGGTATAGGTCCCAAAATGTAATTATTTAATCACTTTTTTTTCATTAAATAAAGCCCTTTTCGGAAATGACCGACCGACTATTTCCTTCTCACCAGAAATAAATAGTTGCTCGTCGGACCCTTGCAAAAATGGCGGAAGTTGCAATGTGATCGTCGGAGCTAGCTACCGGTGCGGGTGCAAGTCAGGGTACTTCGGGATACATTGCGAAAGTATGTGTTTGGCTCCATTACGCTTAGAATTGGGTAGACTTGAAGCGGCGACACAACTACTTTTAAACATTATAATATATAGAAATATCAAACACATAATTATTACTTAAATGTTACAGAAACGTACGTTAATATGTTAACTCTTGTTCAACAATAATTATAGAGCATATCAGTCAGTCTTTATGCACTTTTATATAATATACAGTTAATTTTGTTTTAGTTATACATTTGGGTAATTCGTTTTAAGAACATGTTATCATGTACATGTAAAGCGCCCTGAATAGTTTTGCCAGACTACAGCGTCTTCAAAATACTGCCGCTAGACTGATCATGCGCGTACCAAAATACTCCAACATCACGCCTGTGCTGAAGGAACTCCATTGGCTTCCGGTCCGGGAACGTGTCTGTTTCAAAATAATGTTACTCGTCCACAGAGCGGTCAACTGTCGTGGACCAGTGTACTTGCGTGACCTTATTTGCATCTACACGCCAACCAGAGCACTTCGCTCAGAGGGAACCAAACAGCTTAAAAGACCTAAAACAAATTGCAAAGCTGGAGATGCGAGTTTCCCCGCAGCTGCTCCGGACCTGTGGAACAGACTACCGTTCTCAATAAGAGAACTGTGCAATGAGAACTCTTTTAAGAATGCCTTAAAGACGCTCTATTTTAACCAATACTTTGGCTGATGCATAAATAATTAAATGAAGAGACAATGCGTCGAAGAGAACATTACTTCTGCCTAAATGACCTTGTGTATTTTTTTTTTAGCCTTTCTATATTTATTTATTTATAATGTTTTTATTAGTCAGTCTTTATGCACTTTTATATAATATACAGTTAATTTTGTTTTAGTTATACATTTGGGTAATTCGTTTTAAGAACATGTTATCATGTACATGTAAAGCGCCCTGAATAGTTTTTAAGCTAGATTTGGCGCTATATAAGTTTATTTTATTTATATCAGGTTTGTGAAGTATCTAATAGTATGTTGGTTTTATTCCGTTAGCTCTTACGGACAGGTTTTCTTCATAGACAATACCGATAGAATACCCGCCCAGTCAGTAATGTATTCATTCGACGAAAATAAATAAAATGTTATGGTGTAGATAATAATGATAATAGCAATAATGGTACTGGTGATGATTATCAGAATCCGACGCATGCGTTACGAAGCCCTGCAAACATGGCGGACGTTGCACGCCGCGCAGCAACGGAAGCTACGCGTGCGCATGCGCAACTGGGTATATCGGGCGAAAATGTGAAGGTATGTAAAGCCGACATTGGCTACACCAAACCAATGTTTTATGTGTAATCAAGTCATGGAATTGTGATACTCTCTACAAAACATCTTGCCGTGATATCCAGTATTTTAATTCGCTGATGTTCTCTGCATAATCCCCTCAATTTATTGTGTTGTAACTTGAATTATAAATTAACTTTAAATCCCGTTTCTTTTTACGTTTACTCATGCACTTTCTTTTGACATGACTTTACTCTTGACTGTTTGCATTAGTCATCGTTTGTATTCTCAGAATTCTGTTCAGGTATCACAAATGAATTGTTTTGATTTTGTTATGAAACAATTGTGAACATGTGCATTAAAATGAAAACGCATCAACAGCCATAACACCGAAACAATGTGATATCAAAAAGCGAGGTTGCTTTATATCATTAATGTTTATATTTAAAAGAGAACAATCCCTGTTCATCCGCCCCTTGTGAGAACGGAGGTGAGTGCACCATTCACTCTGGCGGCATCTACACCTGCTCTTGTCTTTCTCGATATACCGGCCGCCAATGCAAACGTTTCAGAGGTAAGTGTTCGGGTCCAGCTCACTTGCAACTGATCGAAACACAAATTAACGAGCATAGTTGTAGAGACAATGTGTTACCATGACGCCGTGTTTGTGAGAGTAGAGTGTGTGAGTGAGAATGTTGAGAAATTATTCTTTCAATCTAGACAACCCGGATTCGAATATTCTTTTTTGCAGTCACAAAGCTTCGGGAGAGAGAAAGTTATGAAAGATAGACGGACAGACAGACAGACAGACAGACGGACGGACGGACGGACGGACGGACGGACGGACGGACGGACGGACGGACGGACGGACGGACGGACGGACGGACGGACGGACGGACGGACGGGCGGGCGGGCGGGCGGACGGACGGACGGACGGACGGACGGACGGGCGGGCGGGCGGGCGGGCGGGCGGACGGACGGACGGACGGACGGACGGACGGACGGACGGACGGACGGACGGACGGACGGACGGACCGACCGACCGACCGACCGACCGACCGACACACACACACACACATACACACACACACACACATACACACACACACACACACACACACACACACACACACACACACACACACACAGACAGACATACAGACAGACAGACAGACAGACAGACAGACAGACAGACAGACAGACAGACAGACACAAACATACATGTCGTAAAAACCTCCCCGTTATCAAGCCAGCGAATGTGTTCTTGTAGAAAGGAATTCACCTCCGTGTGCATCCTACCCCTGTCAAAACGGCGGAACGTGCCAATCAGTAACGCACATCACGTACATTTGTATATGTGAGACGTTCTTCTTAGGCTCGCATTGTGAAGGTAAATCCTGGTTCATTCGTATTATGTCAGCGTTACCAAGATACTGACCTCTATGTCCATAACTTACTGTACTAACAATGTCATGATACCGTCAAATTTCATTTAATACGTAAAATAATGTGTTTGCTTGTCCGAACAATTGTCTACGCTATATTATTTGCCGATAAAAACGTAGTGAACCATGTTACAAACATTGACACAATGCCGCGGATACGTATTTGTGGTAAACACTTGGGGACTAAGATTAAATGCTTGTAAGGAAAATTCATCATTAAACAAAATCCGTTATCAAATTAAATAAGTTTGTTTTACAAAATGCAAATACTCATTGCCGTATTACCGAGGACACTATCATATGACACGTCAGGGAGATTGTCCCGCTGGCGGGTCATGTCGTCGACTGTTTTCAGATATTCAGGATTTCTGTTAAGGATCAGAATTCATTTAAAATGGCAACATCAGGCTTCAGAAAAGGTAACAGCATGCGTACAATGGTCCTGTGACATAACCATATGTTATTTTGATATTTTCTTGAATCCTTAATACTAAAAGTGGTCTTGCACAGTGTATTGCCACCAAAACATCATATCCAGTCGCTAAAATAGCAGAGAACTTGCTCAAGCACGACTTACTAATTTTGCAACACAGTAATTGGTGTGTTTGTTCAAAGAAATTGATGCTTGTGCGTCTACCCCGTGTCTAAATGGAGGAGAGTGCACTACTCAGGAAGATGGCAACTACACGTGCTCTTGCCAGTCTGATTACAGTGGTACACAGTGCCAAAGTAAGCTACATGTGATAATATATTCGGTGTTCGGTATTTTTTTTATTATTAAAACTCACTATCTGTGTATCGGTCAACCAGTCGACACGTCTGCCAGTCCATCCGTCCGTCCATCCGTCCGTCCGTCCGTCCGTGCTTCCATGCACACATTATATATATATAGACAAATGTATGTATGTATGTATGTATGTATGTATGTATGTATGTATGTATGTATGTATGTATGTATGTATGTATGTATGTATGTATGTATGTATGTATGTATGTATGTATGTATGTATGTACGTACGTACGTACGTATGTATGTACATATATACACGCATGCATGCATGCATGTATTCATACATACATACATACATACATACATACATACGTACGTACGTACGTGCGTGCGTGCGTGCGTGCGTGCGTGCGTGCGTGCGTGCATACATACATACATACATACATACGTACATACATACATACATACATACATACATACATACATACATACATACATATTTATAAATTCATGACTCGATGTGCACATACGCACAAACACATATTAATAAACGCAATATTCACACTGTCGAAAGAGTTTAAAATATAAATCATGCATATATTCTTCCATTTTCCGTTTGAAAATGCTACTTTATTTTATAAAATGTTTTAATATTTGACATACCTTCTTCTCAAAATGTAATTACACAATACTTCTAGCCATGCAACTGTTGCATTAGTTTTGTTTTCCTGCTGTACCTTGTAGATTTAACGTCAAACAGCCCCGTCCTACAAGGGGAGATAACGGCGAAGGGTTCCAGCCCTTGCGATTCCCGGCCTTGTTTGAATGGCGCGACATGTCAGCGAGATGCTGACGGTTTCAGTTGTCGTTGTGCGAAGTACTTCACAGGCTATACTTGTGACGGTAAACCAATGTTTGTAATTGTACACTGTCTTCCTCATTCGGTAATAATGCCGATCATAATAGTATTTGTCGTGTTCGGTTATTCGATCCACACTCTCCTAAGCATAGCCGATCGGTGATACTTGCCAAAATATAATGCGTAAGTTATATGCGACACTGCCTTAACAACATAGGTAAAATAGTCGTGTGGTATATGTATATATGTCATAATGATATTCTCTTGAATCCTTAATCAGTGGGTTTGCACAGTGTATTGCAACCAAAACGTCGTCCCCAATTGCTTAACTAGATTAGCAGAGAACCTGCTCACGCTCGACATACTTATTTTGCTACACAGTAATTGGTGTGTTTTGTTCAAAGAAACTGATGCTTGTGCGTCTACCCCGTGTCTAAATGGAGGAGAGTGCACTACTCAGGAAGATGACAACTACACGTGCTCTTGCCAGTCTGATTACAGTGGCGCACAGTGCCAAAGTAACCTACATGTGATAATGTGTTCGGTGTTCATTACTTTTATTAAAACTGTCTGTATCGGTCAACCTATCGGCACGTCTGTCCGCCTGCCCGTCCGTCCGCACATTATATATATATATATATATATATATATATATATATATATATATATATATATATATATATATATATATATATATATATATATAATATATTATATTATATTATATATTATATGTATATTATATATATTATATATATATACACTGAATATATATGTATGTATATATATATATATATATATATATATATATATATATATATATATTAATATATATATATATATATATATATATAATGCATGAATACATACACATCTGTTTATAAATTCACGAATTTGATGTGAACATACGCACAAACATACTCATAAATATTTACACTATGGAAAGAGTTTAAATATAAATCATACATTTTCACTTTGAAAATGCTATTTGATTTGATTAAATATTCACTGTTTTACTTACTTTCTTCTCATAATGTAATTACGGAATACTACAATCCATTCCATTTGTTTTCCTTCTGTACCTTGTAGTGTTGACGTCAAATAGTCCCGTCCCAGAAGGGGAGATAACGGCGAAGGGTTCCAGCCCTTGCGATTCCCGGCCTTGTTTGAATGGCGCGACATGTCAGCGAGATGCTGACGGGTTAAATTTCAGTTGTCGTTGTGCCAAGTACTTCACGGGCTATACATGTGACGGTAAACCAATGTTTTTAATTATTCACTGTCCAATTCCAATTACGGTAATAAAGCCGGTCATAACAGCCTTTATCGTGTTCGGTTACTCGATCCACACTGTTTAGCATAGCCGGACGTTTACAGTGTTGTTATTTGCAAAGGAAAAACACGGTGGAAAGAGTTTAAATATAAATCATACACATATTCACCCATTAATTTTCGCTTTGAAAATGCTACTTTATTGTATTAAATATTTACTGTTTGACTTACCTTCTTCTCAAAATGTAATTACGCAATACTTCTAGCCATGCAACTGTTGCATTCATTTTGTTTTCCTGCTCTACCTTGTAGTGTTGACGTCAAACAGCCCCCTTCCACAAGGGGAGATGACGGCGAAGGGTTCCAGCCCTTGCGATTCCCGCCCTTGTTTGAATGGCGCGACATGTCAGCGAGATGCCGACGGGTTAAATTTCAGTTGTCGTTGTGCGAAGAACTTCACAGGCTACACTTGTGACGGTAAACCAATGTTTGTAATTATTCACTCTTTCTCTTTTGGTAATAAAGCCGATATTAATAGTTCTTATCGTGTTCGCGCTGTTTAACATAGACGATCGTTGACAGTTTTGAAACTTGCAAAAGAAAAACACAAGTTATACCACGTTATATATATATATATATATATATATATATATATATATATATATATATATATATATATATATATATATAATATTAAACATGTTGTTCAGTGCAGTGTTATGATTATTATGTTCTCGTAATACAATTATTGTTGCAATATTGTTGCAATGTGTTGGCTGATCACCAAGAACACGTCATACCAGACTCAAACGAAAATAAATTGTTAAAGACAATTCAAAACGCAAGAAGTAAATGGCTATTTAACTTTGGACAGAAATGCAGTTACAGATTGCTCGGGTTAGCAGAAACGTCTCGGGAAAAGGTCAACTGGTTAGGAAAAAGTTATATATTTGCATAAATAGTAAAAATGTTTATTCTTTTGTAATCGTTACAACAGGCAGGTATATGCTAATTTCTACTTACCAGCAATACTTATTATTAAGAAATTAAGATTCTTAGCCCAGTGTGAAAAATTCTTATCACATTTGTTGTCGTAGTTGTTATTTTGCATATCTGAAGAAGGACACAAACGAG
>OZ024855.1:15159207-15179207 GCA_964017155.1 Oasisia sp. SBJ-2009
TCACGCCTTAACGACCACGACACGCTTCACTGATTACACACTAAGCCATACGGAGCCTGTATTATTCGCCTCTCCTGGCCACTTATTGTAGTAGTAAAAGCGTTATTTAATGACTGTAAACACATCGGCACTGCTGGTGTAGTGGTATCATGCAAGATTCCCATTCTTGCGACCCGAGTTCGATTCCCGGGCAGTGCACTTTTATTTTTGCAGTAATGTTTATATATTTAATAATTTCAATATGGACAATAATTTGTCGCGAATTTGTATATTTAAAAAACACATAAAAACAAGACAATGCGTATGAATAATTATGTAGCATATGTGATCAACGTTACAAATATGTGACACGATACGTTTTGGTTTGTGCGTTGATAATATGGATTTGTATGTGGTTATGTACACCTAATGTATTTCAAACGGCCATTGTACAACTTTTAAGGCATTGTTTCGCATAATCATATTTGGATACTAGGGACTATATGTACCACGGTGCAAATAGGCACGGCTCCTTCGGTTTCAGAAATGTCTTAACTATTGTCAATAAAGATGGTAGGTACTGATGTGTCGAGTGTCTTGGACAAGGAGGAGGATGTATACTCACATTTTGCTAGGGATCACCATTTAGGGCGGTATTATATTTTACGGCATGTGTATCACACACAAAATAAAAACGGCATGTATTCGAGGACATGTTTATTTCCTGAATTTTAATGCTGTATGCCAAATGTAAATAATAGGTAATACGCATTCTGTCACCAAAGAAGCAAACCCCCAAAATGGGCGTTTTCCCCAGACCCCCAAAAATTGAGGTTTCAGAATGTTACTCCAAGTCATGAAAATGTCCCAAACAGTTCAATTACCAGCAGCAACAACTGTTAGTAGCTTGTTTGTGACCCACGTGATGCACCCACAGCCTGGCAATGGCGTGTCATGCTTCCAATGAGTCTCCGGATGGCTCACTTTCCAAGATTGTTCTATTACAAACATTGTGTGATCCTTAGCAAATTTTGAGTAGTATAATTTAGTGTAGGAATCAAGATAACACAACAGACAAAAATAACAATGCATATTTTAATCACATATAATATCATATTGCAGTAGGGACTATTTCTTTTAATGGCGGATGAATCACAAAAGTGGCGTGATGTTTCAGTGACTGCAGAGCCGCGCCACTTCGAGCCTGCGACGTCAGCGGTCAGCAGAGGCTGGACCAACACGCTTGACCACGTGCTCCTGGTCAACGTGGTCGCCATTGTCATCTTCGCGTCGGCTGTCTTCTTTTTCGTCAGCCTTTTCTATGTCATTTCCAACGTTCTCAAAAGGTGAGTCGGTCTGAATTTTAACACAAACAAAATTGATTATAAATTGATTTAAATCTATAAATACGGTTTATGCGAAACACATTATAAATGTAGAGTCTTTCTGGAGCATTTATTGTAACTATAAGAATTAATGATTATACGAAAAAGTATTAAATAATATAAAAATCATAATAATGTTCAATATAAAATATCTGCCCATCTACATTATACACATTCATTCGCAACACTTATTCACGTAAATTGTATTATTTTTTTAGTGGCACACCATACACAGTAAGTTATTCTTACGGAATATGTTGTCAAATGTACGCTATGTAGAATTATATACAAACAACACTTTATATATATATGTCATGGACCGTAATCAGTGTCTCCACCTGGCGATTAATGGTTATGCCGGTAGTGTTAATTAGCAGTCACAATAGGTGGCACTGCAGTTGGTTGAGTGGGATTTGGGAGTTGCGTGGGAGGAAGGCGCGGGACTCGAGACTTGCGACCAACGATCGAAGTCGAGATGTGATGAATTATCTTGAAAGATTGATACTCGCTAGAGGGCGGCATTGAGCCAACGAGTGAAAGCAGAAGTAGTCACCCAGATGGTCGCTGGAGGTTAGCACTGACGTCAGGCTGTGGACAGGGTCTTGTCTTGTTCTTCATGTACAATAAAGATTGTTGACGGTTACCGCCCGCTCCGCGTCCATCCTTGACAACTGGTGTCGGAAGTGGGGATCGCCCAGCAACAACTTTGAAAGAAAAAGACCCTGTCGCACAGTCGCGTATAGTTCATGGTGAGCTATGTCGTAATCAGTTGGATATGTTTAATGTGTAGTGGTACAGGTGCTGCAGTTATACAGTACAGGTTGTATATCATATGTTATCATCCGCACTAATCAAAGTTGCAGCTGTATACAGTGGGCGTATGTCAGTTGGTCAATGATTATGAGTTAGATGTCTGTCATCTAACTAATGTTGTTATTGTAACCACATTTGGTTAGAGGGTTTATGTTGTAATGGTTTACGTTGTTATGTTAGTCCGTGATTTGATATCCTGATGTTTGTTGTGTCTGTTCAGTCACACCTCTCAGTGAGTTGACACCAATCTCTGAAATTTGGTTGATCTTTTAATTAACTTGTCACTTCTTTCCATCAACATGACTGATGAACAAATTGCCGCTTTAATTGCACGGTCAAACGCAGCTTTAGCAGCAACATTGGCTGGTGTCATTCACCAGTTCAGGGCCCCGCTTGCACCAACAATTAAGCTGGCCAAATTTATGGGCCATCCTATGACTGCTGGTGATCCAACTCTGGTTGAGTGGTTGGACCAGTTTGATATGTATGTACGTCAGGCAGAGGTGAGTGATGTTGATAAGGCAGTGGTAATGTTTGACCACCTAGGAGGGTGCGCACGGGAGGAAGTGTTGTGCCACCCTGATGCGGTGCGAAATGATTATGGTGCTTTGGTTGCACTGCTGAAATTGCATTTTGCACCACACGAAACAGTGCATTTATTGAGTGCAGAGTTCTGTGCTCGAGTGCAGTTGCCTGGAGAGACTCTGGCTGAATACAGCAGAGTGCTCATGGGATTGCGCAATCGAATGGAGAAGGCAGCGGCCACTGATGTAGAGGGTCATGCACTGGCCCTACTGCGAGACACTGCTTTGAAGTATCAGTTTATTGAGGGCGTTCAGGAGCAGTCTGTTCGTCGAGAGCTGAGGCGGATTGCTTTTCATTCTGCAGGCTCGCCCTTTCACCACATGCGGAATGAGGCCCTGTATCTGTTTGATAATGAAGAACAACCTGGTGCCCTGCAAGGGGGAGATTTGTCTCCGGTCAATTCTAGGCTTCTAGAGGTAGCGCAGATGCAGCAAGAGCTGCAAAAGCAAGTGGTGGAGCTGGCATCACAACAGTGCCAGGCAGCTGGGCAAATGCAGGTGGTGATAGACCAGTTGCCCAGTCTGGCTGGCCAACCTCAGTTAGCAGCGCAGGCTAGGCCAGCAAGCTCGACCAGGCCCAACCCCCGAGACGGCTCATGTTTCTATTGTAGGGAACATGGTCATTTCGTGAGAGAATGTCCCAACAGGAGGACTCCATCCGTGCCACTTAGTCGCAGGGGTAGCTCCTGTTTCCATGGTAAGCAGGAGGGCCACTTTGTCCGCGATTGCCCGCAGAAGAAGTGTGTAAGTGTGAGGAGCAGAGGGCCTGAGCAGAGCAGTGCTCAAGTGACATGTCTGGCTAGTGATCAGGTAGATGGAGTTTTATCTAAGGGAGTGACAGAGAGGTTGGGTATAGCAGAAGGGAGGATTGTAGAGTTGGAAGGGAGGTTGTTGGAGGCAGAGACCTTGGAGGTACAGCTCCGCCAGCAGGTAGTGACCCTAAAGGCTGGCCAGGAGCAGATGAGGAGGCAGGGGGAGGAACTGCACAGGGAAGCAAGGGAGAAAAGGGGTTTTGCAGAGAGGCTGGAGAAAGCCAATGGTGAAATCTCAGCATTGAGAGGCAATGTGGAATCTGCCCGGGCTGATGTGATGGTGGCCAGCAGTAAGAATTCTCAACTGCTTAGCCAGTTGAAAGGCAATCAGGTTGCGTATGGAGCCCTGGTGGAGCAGCTCAAAGAAATGCGTGAGGAGCTTGGTGAGCAGAAACGCCAGTTCTGCAAACAGGTGGCAGAGCTGCAGAGCAATCTGTCCGCCGTCTGCAGCAAGAGGGATGCCACAGTTTGTCTCTGTGAGACCACTCAAGTGGATGCGGAGCTCTTCCAAAGCCAGGTGGAGAGGCTGGAATGTGAGAGGGGCGAGGCAGAGGTGAGCAGAAAACATCGGAATTGGCTGGCTGCATGGAGACAACCATATAATTTGTTTGGAAGAAAGGCCAACGTTTATCGTTGGTGCAGGAAGTGGCACACCTCTGCATGTCTGTAGAACTTGCCAGGTCTGTAATCTGTATATATCTCCTAAACACAGTGTTAGAAGATAGTTGCCTGCATGAGCAGGACATGGCGTTCGCCACTATCTTATCGTTTGTAATTTTGAGGTCCCTTGTTAGAAGATAGTTGCCTGCATGAGCAGGACATGGCGTTCGCCACTATCTTATCGTTTGTCATTTTGGGGTCTCTTGTTAGAAGATAGTTGCCTGCATGAGCAGGACATGGCGTTCGCCACTATCTTATCGTTTGTCATTTTGGGGTCTCTTGTTAGAAGATAGTTGCCTGCATGAGCAGGACATGGCGTTCGCCACTATCTTATCGTTTGTCATTTTGGGGTCTCTTGTTAGAAGATAGTTGCCTGCATGAGCAGGACATGGCGTTCGCCACTATCTTATCGTTTGTCATTTTGAGGTATCTTGTTGGTGGATATTTGCCTGCACGAGCGGGACATGGCGCTTGCCACTATCTATTCAGCTGTCGTCTGTAGTGTCCAGTTGGTGGATAGTTGCCTGCACGAGCGGGACATGGCGCTTGCCACTATCTATTCAGCTGTCGTCTGTGGTGTCCAGTTGGTAGATAGTTGCCTGCACGAGCGGGACATGGCGCTTGCCACTATCTATTCAGCTGTCGTCTGTAGTGTCCAGTTGGTGGATAGTTGCCTGCACGAGCGGGACATGGCGCTTGCCACTATCTATTCAGCTGTCGTCTGTAGTGTCCAGTTGGTGGATAGTTGCCTGCACGAGCGGGACATGGCGCTTGCCACTATCTATTCAGCTGTCGTCTGTAGTGTCCAGTTGGTAGATAGTTGCCTGCACGAGCGGGACATGGCGCTTGCCACTATCTTTTCAGCTGTCGTCTGTGGTGTCCAGTTGGTAGATAGTTGCCTGCACGAGCGGGACATGGCGCTTGCCACTATCTATTCAGCTGTCGTCTGTGGTGTCCAGTTGGTAGATAGTTGCCTGCACGAGCGGGACATGGCGCTTGCCACTATCTTATAGTTATCGTTTTGAAAGTCTCTTAGAAGATAGTTGCCTGCACGAGCGGGACATGGCGCTTGCCACTGTCTTATAGTTATCGTTTTGAAAGTCTCTTAGAAGATAGTTGCCTGCATGAGCGGGACATGGCGTTTGCCACTATCTTGTAATGTAACAATTCACTGGTAGTTCCCTGCACTAGCGGGACCTGGGTTTCCTCTACCATCAACTGCAATGTGTTGCTTGTAAGGCATATGTGCCAGGCTAAGGTAAATTGACACAATAATAGTTGTTGCAATGGGTGTCACAGGTAGTGTGAAATGTTTATGATGTTTGCTCCATGTGGAGACTGGGTCGCCCACGTCATTTAGCATGTTTAATTTTGCTATGTTGTTAATTTTGGTTTAGACCTTATGTTCTTTATATTTATGCTATGAAAGTATAATGGTGTTTGCTCCAGGTGGAGACGGGGGTTGCCCGCACCAACCAGTGAGTGTAGTCGTGGGTACTACTGTTTTTTATTCTGACTGTGTCTATTGTGAGGCCTTTGGGTCACAAGTGTTTGGTATTGGTGTAATCCGTGGACGGATTCAGACAAAACTGGGGCAGATGTCATGGACCGTAATCAGTGTCTCCACCTGGCGATTAATGGTTATGCCGGTAGTGTTAATTAGCAGTCACAATAGGTGGCACTGCAGTTGGTTGAGTGGGATTTGGGAGTTGCGTGGGAGGAAGGCGCGGGACTCGAGACTTGCGACCAACGATCGAAGTCGAGATGTGATGAATTATCTTGAAAGATTGATACTCGCTAGAGGGCGGCATTGAGCCAACGAGTGAAAGCAGAAGTAGTCACCCAGATGGTCGCTGGAGGTTAGCACTGACGTCAGGCTGTGGACAGGGTCTTGTCTTGTTCTTCATGTACAATAAAGATTGTTGACGGTTACCGCCCGCTCCGCGTCCATCCTTGACATATATTACTTGATTTGGTTGAGCGAATATATTTTAAATAAAATAATAGGCCCAATGACATATTAACCATAGACATATTTGCAGTCGTCTACCTTTCCCTACGCTATCGACACGCATTGCACATAATTATATTTGAAAACCACCAAATTTTGTTTCAACTGTACACAGAAACGGTATTATAATTTCATATAAGCAAAGCATTGTAACTACTATGATAAACACATCAATGGATTAAAATGATCTAATCCACGCAACTGATGGAAGGGCATGAAAGAACTGCTTGATGACAATGACTACCTACAGCTCGAAGTGCCATCTATGACATCTGAATATGTTATCTCGGTTGAGAAAAGCAGCTAATCAAAGTAGACACGAGTAAAGCACCGGACCGTGACTCTGTGCCAAGCTGGGTCCTTAAAGAGTTCTCTGACATGCTTGCCGGTCCATTTGCCGCAATCTATAACAGCTCATTTTCGAATGGGGCATGTTCCACGTATCTGGCGTGCTGCATACGTCAGTCCGCTTCCGAAGAAGAAATCGCCAGAGCATAACGAAACTGATCTTGTACCAATCTCTATGACTGTTGTGCTGTGTAAAGAAATTGATTGACGAGTTCGTTGTGAAATGGGTCTGAGACAGTGTTCAAGACAGAGTTGACCCAAACCAATACGCACCCATTAAGAAGTCAACCACAACTCATGCCCTCGTTGACCTGTTACATCAGTGTTATACAAGCACAGATGCATCGAAGCAGTATGCTAGGATACGACTGCTTGACCTCTCTAATGCATTTGACCTAATCAATCACAACATTCTTCTGCAAAATGCAAAATCTTGCTAGTCTGCCGAATATTTTAATGAAGTGGATCGCCAGTTTCCTTACTGACAGAACCCAACAAGTTAAGCTATGCAACACAGTATCCGACGTAACTGGAGTCACATCAATGGAGGAGTGCCACAAGGCACAAAGCTAGGCCCGGTACTTTTCGTCCTCATGATAAATGATCTACAAACAAAGTGCGATTCCTTCAAATATGTGGATGACACGTGCATCATTTACACTGGATCAAACTCACAGGTAATGCAAAAGAGCTTGTTATTGATTTCTATAAAACAAGGACAAACTTCCCAACCATACGTATCGATGGAACAGACACTCAGCGAGTAACCAGCAACCTGACATGGGACGTATATTTTGATGAAATAAATCGAAAAGTACTTCTGACGGTATATTTGACGGTTGTCAGGCCTACACTGGAATATGCATGGCCAGCATGGTTGACCTCACTCACGTTTGGTATTCAAAGTGATATAGAGCGAGTACAAAGACGTGCTATGAACATCATACACCCGAACATTAGCGAATGATCAGCTGACTTCTCTAAAAGACAGACTGGCACAGTTACGTGAAACTTTCTTCACACAAATCGAACAGCCGCAGCACAAGCTGCATCAACTGCTTCCAAAAGCAAGGGCTACAAGACATAATACACGATGTAGTACTCAATATTCTTTACCCAGAGTAAAAAACAATAGGACCAAGAACTGTTCCATTAACTTGTGTCTGTTCAATCAAAAGAACTCACAGTGATTGTAATGCCTTAAATTATAATATTTACACATATAGTAATTAATATTTTTACTATAATGTTGGTAGATTTATTTTTAAATCTTTAAAAAAATATTTTAAAACGTTTAGTCACATAATCACAGGTGGTATGTTTTAAGGTCTTTTAATTATCTGTACATATACATATTGTATATTGTCTAAATTATTATTATGCAATAAACTAATGTCTTAAAATATATAATATTTCATTCTATTTTTAACAAATGCACTTTGTCATGTTTTATGTATCAATTTCAATTTCAACTTAATATTTGTTTTGGTTCACACCTCTCTGTTGAGTTGCGAAGCCTTCCCGCCTCATTGGGTTTTCGTAGGTGTTTTAATCGCATTATTCCTTTTTTCTTTTCCACCTCTATAGGCGCTGTATGTCTTCTGGAGAAGTCTTGTCGAATAGACTAGGTACTGTGTTGTACATTTGTCATTAGTGACTTTCTAAAGCCGATCAAACCATTTGTGCAGTAAAATACTAGGTAATATTTGTGACTAGTACATTTAAAAAATCCAGTTATGAATGTTGATATATTGTCGAAAAATCAGACGAAAGAGCCGTGATCGAAAGACATGGTTATAAAAAATATATATATATATATATATATATATATATATATATATATATAATATGTGTGTGTGCGTGTGTGTGTGTGTGTGTGTGTGTGTGTGTGTGTGTGTGTGTGTGTGTGTGTGTGTGTGTGTGTGTGTGTGTGTGTGTGTGTGTGTGTGTGTGCAGGCAAACAAACAAACAAAAAAACGAAAATGCCTTGTTTTGATTTCCTTTGTATTATTGAAATTAAGCGGCTTCCTTGGTAACTGCTTCTTTTTAAAATCAAAAGTACATCGTGTCATAGGTTTTATGTGAAATTTAAATGTACTGAAAATCAGGTTCAACCTACCCAGTATGCATTTCAGTATGTCTTGGAAGGTGTCATGGATGTCATCGCCTCAAAACAATACCCTATTAATGATGTTTTTGCAGAGGACGGTAGGAAGGCCTACTTGATATCGGACAGTTCGGACAGTATATAGGTGTCGTCCTTATGCGTCGTTTGACCATCGGTCGTCGTCCAGCGTGTCCGAGGTCCACTATACGTTGATGCATCTTGAGACATCGTGAAACAAACTGTGGTTGGAATTCGGAATGAAGTCAGCAAAACGGACACTATGTTATTTATGCGATATTTGGGAATGGAGTACTATCTAAAGTTATATGCTTGGTGATGTCCGAAAGATGTGGAAACTTTGAAACGGACACCTGTTGATTTCGAGAGCTAGGACAGTTATTAAGTCCCTTATGTGATGCAAACGTTAGCAGTACTGCTTGGCTGTGTTCTTGTGTCGTATCATACAACGATATGTTAGTTAGACTGCTAAATCATAGTAACCTAACGTGTTTTTGTAGATGCCAACAACGCTACTATATAGGTACATAATTATTTTACTAATAGATAACCAACTGTAGTTTATAATGTGCCCTAATGGTTTACTTACGCAGTGTTGTGTAGCTTGTCGCTGATGCTGTTTGTCAGCATAAACAGAAATGCATCTTTTTGTCAGCTGGTTATGTCTTATTTCTAATTAGTGCATTCAATTCGTTGTCATATAATATACGCTACATGTGATAAATGAAAAGCGATCACTACATAAAGCAGACTACATAAAACGGTAAGTTCTTATATATAGCACAATATCCAATCCCTCAGGATTGTTCAAAGCGCTTAACACTTTGCTTCTCTGACATACCTGTTCATTCATACACCATCTCAACTTCTCTGAGAAGCATCTAGACATATGCTACAATTAATGCGCGAAGGCTGCTCGTACACATATCCACCAAATTTGCCCAAAGTATTAACTCCGCAGCACAGAATTCGAACACAGGTTCTCGTAAACGAAAGTCCGAAATTCTACCCCTGAGCCACTGCATCTAATAATTGAGCAGGAGTAATTGTGTGTGTGTGTGTGTGTGTGTGTGTGTGTGTGTGTGTGTGTGTGTTTGTGTGTGTGTGTGTGTGTGTGTGTGTGTGTGGTGTGCGTGCGTGCGTGCGTGCGTGCGTGCGTGCCTGCGTGCCTGCCTGCGTGTGTGTGCGTCGTGCGTACATGCGTGTGTGCGTGGCTTTATACATAAAAAACAGTAGCGTCGAATGTATGCATGGCTTAGAGTAGTTGTTTCATATGCCTGACTAAATGTAAATAAACTCTTTTAAAAATAATTATGGTACAATGTTCGACAGTTGGTCATTCGCTTAGAATGTGCAAACAGGAACGGAAGTCAGTGCCGTCATATTGGTTATAAAAATCACGGTCGAATGTAAATTGCTTCACCATGGTCATTGTAAGTAACCATTTGTCGTCATTATTATTACGAAGGTTGTTGTTACTCATCCACAACATGTAACGTATAATGACACTGCTACTTTCAAAATAATTTATATTTAATCTTTGCAACTAGCGCATTCAGGAGAGGAGATTCTAGGAATAGCCTACTAAACTTGATTACGCATAACTGGCTGTCATGGTATGCAACCATTACGGAAACTACAAACCTGTGTTTTATAGAGACAAGTCTCTGTTTACGTGGTATACTTAGATTATTACGTGGCATCACTATGACGACAACGATGCTTTAATGACACCAAAATCAAGTCAGTTTAATCGTGATTGTTGTGATTTAACGTGGTGTAGAACATAGATCAGGCGTTTTCATACCGGTAATGATGTTTCGATCTCGATGGATATTCGTACTCGTGATCGGTTTGGTGATTGTTGTGGAAGCTGGTCAGATGAAAGAATTCGCCGGTATGTTGCACGTTGTTTTACGGTATTTAGGCCAAATATGTTCGAAGCCAGCTGCTTGACTTTGTAGAACATGGTAAACCTAGTCTGTAATACTAATAGGCGTATTAGTTCTTCTTCTTCTTCTTCACAATCATGATATTATCTCTATGCAGAGGAACATTGAATGTAGGTGTACCTGTTCTCAATAACGGATCGATGGTGCTGAACACCAATCCTCTCTTATTGAGAAATGTTAGCTTAAATTAATAATATATAAATATAATTTTAAACATAATTTTATATATAATTATTAATAATTTTGTTTATATTTGGACGCATTCGATATAAATTTAATTCAATGTTGCATATAATTCAATTGTAAATATAAGTTACAAATAATAATTATCTATTTGTTTACTAACTTAAAATAATATTTGTAGAAAATAATTTATAATTTTAAAGGACATTTTATATATATTTATTTATTATTAGCTGAACACAATTATTTTTAAATACATAATCTATTATTTTAAAATATATCTGAGATATGTTATATATTTATAAAATCAAAATAATATTTTTTACATTACAAACACATATTATGTACACTGTATATTATATATTTATTTGCCATATTCCATTTTATTGTATATATAGTCACTATGTGAGTCAACGCCAGATTATATTCCAATTTAACATGTAATGCTTGTTGAAAATGGCAATAAAGCTTTATTACATTCCACAGTTCGCAGATGCGCAGAGTTTAAAAGCGTTGATCAAACAGTGTTTTTCCAGCTTTTTTATGCGTTGTTTTTGACCCAGACCTAAACCTACTGCTTTGAAGGCAGTGAGGTGCTGGCCGGGGGATTCTTGTTCCACACACAGATGATCGACGGATAGAATGAGTGCCAGTGTGTGTTCGTCCAGGAACGAGGCAGGAGGAGCCTGTAGGAATGTCCTGTCCTCTGGTGAGACGGTTGTTTGTTGTCAGTGTCAGTTGGCATGATGCCCACAACTCACTATCTTGTACCTAAAGGTGGCCTTGCTGACAGTCCATCTGTCGCGACGGGTCTGTTGTTGCAGTCTGTTCACAAGTTCAAAATCATCAGGTGTTGCTGGTAGTGATTCATCACGACCGAGGCTTACTCCAACACAGCTCTTACGACATGCTCCAGAAGCTTGCAGCTGATGGAGATGAGTGATATGTGGAGGGGGTGTTATATGGGGCGGTAGTTTGTGGCTGGGCTGCGTTCTTCTTTTTTGAGGACGGGTTGGACTAGGGCGTGGTTCCACATCTCAGGGACTTCGCTGTGGTGCTGTAACTTGGTGAAGAGAAGGGTGATTGAAGGAGCAATTTCTTCTGGTATCATCTGAAGAAGACGGCAGGGGATGTTGTCTGCATCAGATGCATTTCGAGGGTTGAAGTATTTTAGAAGTTTGAAGATCCCGACGTTGCTCACCTGGATCTATGGCTTCCCTGGAAAATGACTAGGTTTTGGGTCAGAAATGTCGTTGCTGTCTTCAGTGGCAACAACTGAGCAGACGCATTTGTTCAGTATGTTTACTTTGCTCTTGCTGTCACTTGTGGTAGTCCGGTTTTTCTGGAGATGGGCTACACCGACTGTGTCGTATTTGTTTCTCTTTATGAATCGTCACAAGTTGTCTTTTTGTGGTGTCCTCACTGATAATTTTATTTGTGTACTGCTGATACGCCTGCCTGTTTGCTCTCCTAATTTAATGTTTGAGGTAGTTATATCTGTCCAAGTATTTCTTTTTTTTGTACCCTTTGCCTTCTTCCGTGACCGGTATTTTCTTCTGGCTGTTCGTTTCAGGTAGTTGCTGATACAGGGCTACTGGAACTTTATGAAGCACACTTGTGTTGGTTTAGCTGACATAAACATGAAAATCAATACGTTTTATCACACACAAAACCATGATTTGTGAATTGGTTTATATATATATATATATATATATATATATATATATATATATATATATATATATATATATATATATACATACATACATACATATGTAGATGTACAGTATATATATATATATATATACATATGTATTTGTACATTATATATATATAATATTGTTATATATATATATATATATATATATATATATATATATATATATATATATATATATATATATATATATTCATACATACATACATATAATGCAAATCCAACTCATTAAAATGAATATCGATATGACAATGACGTATACTGGCAAATATAACTGCCAATTCATCAAAAACAGTCATATAAGACGTCAAAGTAAGAAACTACCAAAAACCACTCACCTACAGACAAGGAACATAACAAATACCAACACTTAGTCACATACTCTGATGAACCAGCAATTAGACATTCCTACCTTAACATGCATAAAGTGGAGCTGGTTTACAACTAGTAACTTCAAAACGTGGAACTTTGCTGTTTGCTCAAATGTAAAAATTCTTGAGAGGAACGTCCAACTACATAGTTGATAATCGACTGGACAAACTGCTTTGATTACAATGTTGATCTTGTCCTTAGTATAGTAACTGGGCAACAATTATTTGGCACCGTTGTGTTGATACATTAACTCCCATTAGCCTTCACGCACATAACAAATTATAAAATGCTTGTTGTTCTGTCACATCTTGGGCTGCAGCCAGCTTGCCTATGACAGAAATGGAGGATTCCTCCATGATGGGTAACTTAATCCTATCTGACGGATGACAAACTTCTTTGCCAAAGGGTAAGATTTGTAAGGGAAGCCTAAGCCTACACATACTTTGTCATTTTATGAATCAGACAGACAGTTAGTGACCATCGAATTAGTTACTTATCCTCCTAATTTTCCGGGTTTGGGGGACATACAGTTACACGAAATATTTATATTAGCCGGATTAATTAATATTTGCTACATTAAAAAGGGTTTACGTCTCTCAAAGAATCCATTTAACGTACCTTTGGACTCGGTGGTCTCGTGCAAGCATCCCTTGGAACAACATTGCGCTCTAGCTGAGTAGAACGTTGCATGGCGTGTTTGTCAGAGGGCTCGTGTGACGAATTCCCGTGCAAGAACGGCGGCGTGTGTCTAGACTGGGAGCCACTGGAGGCCACTGGGTCCCGCTACAACTGTCTCTGTAACCCCAACTGGGTCGGCGTCTCCTGCGAAAGTAAGTACGTGTGGAGGTGCAGGGGGTGTGGAACATGTGCACTAGGTGTGTGCATGAGACCGGGGTGACAGAGAGGAGCGAAAGAGAGACACCGAGAGTGAGACAGGCAGGGTGAGACAGAGTGAGACAGTGATATATACATATATATATATATATATATATATATATATATATATATATATATATATATATATATATATATATAAAGAGAGAGAGAGAGAGAGAGAGAGAGAAAGAGAGAGAGAGAGAGCGCGAGGGAGGGAGGGAGGGAGGGAGTTGTGTGTGTGTGTGTGTGTGTGTGTGTGTGTGTGTGTGTGTGTGTGTGTGTGTGTGTGTGTGTGTGTGTGTGGGCGTGTATGTGTGCGTGTGCGTGTGCGTGTGCGTGTGCGTGTGCGTGTGCGTGTGCGTGTGCGTGTGCGTGTGCGTGTGTGAGTGTGTGTGTCCATCCAGGTGCAAGCTTCAATAAGGCAACAGCATATAACAAGCGAAACTGTATTCCGTTCAACCTATTCAACTATCCAATGATTTGACAATAGGGAGCAATATTATCAGACAACACCAAAGCGTTTTAGTGATGGTAAAACGCTGTGATGAAAAATATACATACCTGAGAAAGCTGTTGGCCTTGCGGTTCAATCATTATGGTACCTATTGTTTGTGGCCTTATAGATCAGTTTTAACACATCTTGTTAAAACCAAACCTGATGAAACGAGGATAATGGCATGCGCATTGTAGAATTCTCGGACTGTGACGGAGACCCATGTCGCAACGGTGGCACATGTGTCGCCAAGGGAAAAGGTTTCGTCTGCGCATGTCCTGTCGGACACAGCGGAGTGTACTGCGAAGGTACTGGCAACATATGTCTAGTTCATCATGCCCCTTTGCTTTATATTGTTCTTGCTAAGTCTCCGTACTTCTTGTTGTCCATCAATCCTAATATATTGGTTTTACTGCAAGTATGCACAGTTCAAGCTATACATAATATTTACAATTTTATGTGTTGTACTTTGCTTGCTAAGCCTAAGCTTTCACTTGTCACATTGTCTATACTGTTTCATTTTGTGTTGCACTATTCTCCCTTACAAAAAAGAGCCAATTGTATACCACTGATTACCATTGAATACCATTCACTATCAATGATATGTCGACAGGACTCAGTGATATTCTGAACGGTAATTTAAAATACCATTCGATACCACTGAACGGTACAAAAAATCCAAAATACCATTCAAAACGTCATTCATGAAACCATTCGGATACCATTCAAATACCCTTGGCCATAATACCCCCTAGGACCATTCAAGTACCATTCAAAAAACATAAAAAACAATGTTTTTTGTAAGGGCTGGTTCGTATCAGACACCCACCTGTTTTTTGTGTCTTACACAACAGTACATGACTACATCTTATAATAGTTTTTTATTGAGAGTCCCTTGTTTTTGGTTGAGCGTCCCTTGCACTAGTTTAGCCACTGCGCTCATAAACCTTCGAGTCGTTGTTGCTTGCAGCTGACGCGAGCGAGCCCTACATGCAGCCCCTGCGCGCCCGGCCACCCGCCGGCGAGACGATCCAACTGCTCGAGGTGGTCGAGCTGGTCGCTATCGGCATGTGTGGACTTTTCGTCGTCGTCGGTATTGCCGCCTACACCAGTTTCGTATACTACAAAAGGTGATTGCGACACCGGCTAACGAATTTATCTAAACTATTCCTCTAAAAAATAATTACGCAAATTCTGTATTTAGTCGTTAAGAACAACGGTGTGGTGAAAACTGTAGAAATGAGACGCCTATGAGTAAGAGATACAATATAAGTGAACACGGTGACAGTTGCCAGCAGAGTCGAGTCATCCGGGTTATTAAAAAGACGAATACACGTACGCCAGATTCGCGATAGGGTTCCATTGCAAATCGCCATCTTTATTTGTGGGAATCTGTCGAAATGGGTCCGTGTGAAAATAAATACCAATAGGTCTTATATAGAATAGTGTCAGAGTATTGGACTGCTCTTCGCTTGTTCATAATTAATGTAATATTCTTAACACTATACTATTTACTCTTATCTTAATTTTCCTCTTCGATCGGGTCTTGTTGTCCACAAAACACCTACAGGTGTATATTGTACGTATTCTTCTACTCGCGCTACAGTGGCTGCGTAATTGTATGGTTGTTTAATTTTTACATTTTATTGATTATAATATATACAGCGTTTTTGAGCCAGCTTTATCGCATGAAAAGAGCGCTATGTAATCGTTGCAGCACGAGCGAGGACACGGAGACAAACACAACCGGCTCTCACAGTTCGTTGACAGAGTCAGCCCGCGCTCTCGTGCAGCAGTTAGGGTTGTGGCAGCCGAGTGTCAGTACCAGTGACGAGTCGTCTGACAGGTCATTGTCTCCTGTACCCACGCAAGGTATTTAATTAACGATTTTTCATCCAATTAATTTTGACAACAGACTGTTTTTCATTTTGTTGTTTATGGTATATTAGGCCTTAGGGTCCGTACACATCTGGAGATTTGAAATTCAAGGCTATTCAATACTTTGCGAGGCTATTTGAAAATTAAATTCAAAGACTGTTTTAATGATAAATGTACTTTCTAGCGCAGTAAAATAAATTAATATTAAATTTTTTACTCGTCTAAGAAAACAACGGCGCCGACCACAATGAAATGCCGATTGCCCAATACACACAAGTTATTTTTTTGCGTAGGCTTTTCCTTTTCTGGCTGTTATTCATCACAACAATTGCCTCAAAACAATATTTTATTAACCATAATTAAATTGAAATGTTTTTCAAGACTACTTGAGACAATTCAAGGATTTCAAGGCCTTGAATTTGGTCCAATCAAGACCCTGTACGGACCCTGTATGACCATATTACGGAGGTGAGGACGATAGATGGGTGTACATCTGCGGGAGCAGCGGAGAAGTGAGGACACATTGAAAGGAGCCGATATGGAGAGCATTGTTGTCATCGTGAGAAGAAGGCTGGCGTGGTTTGGTCGTGTGAACAGGCGTGACACTGAAGACATAAGAACCGCCATGGAGACGAAGGTAGAGTGAGCGAGGACAGGCCAAAGCTGAGATGGCAGCACAGTGAGTATAGATCTATGGGCGTGACGGATGAAGGAAGAATGGGTTCAGGACAAGAGGAAATGGGAGAGATTCTGCACAGAAATAAAGCGGGCAATGGTGAGATTGATATAACAGTATTACAGAGGAACCCTCGTGACTGGACAAGTGACCACAACGCTGCCCTTATTAGTGTGGTTAATTTCCTATACTTCACTGGTACGGAAATCAAGTTTTACTAACGAAAGGTGGCCTTAATTGCGAGGTAGTAGTATTACAGAGATGACCATAACGTACGTAAGTGTCGAATATGTATACGAGACTAATAAACGTTATTTTGATAAATGGTTTCTTGTTTCACAGCTGTTGGAAAAGACGGCAAAAAGCTTCGCTCGATTCTGAAGAATCCTGGGAATTACAGCTCTACAAACTGGTCGAACTCGCCGCTTACAACCGACAGTTGTTGGCCCGGTGTTTAAGGACTGGACACGACTGACCTGTGGGCGGTGACCAGATCATTAGGTCCACCGACAATCTCAAGAATCAAACCAATTGCTGGCGGTTATGTGATGGTTTAGTAATGTATGTTTCGACAGACTGTATTCCACTGTGCTGCTTTGTTCGCATATTTTCACAATCAGAGTTCAAGTCTCACTGCCACCAACCATTTCCATTGCATAATGGTCGATGATGGTTCGCTTCGAACGTGACGCTATAGTCAGTATATGCAACAGAACGGAGATGACATCTAATTCACCAATTTCATTATGTCGATTTGTTGGTTGTAACAACTGTAGCTCCTATGGATAGTATGATGCACTGATCGAGCCGGTGGATGTGACACGGGTGCTAACTACACGGACTAAACTGCGTTCTGTGCCTTTTCTGTGAAAGGCAAAGAAACTATTGTTATGGAAAATTGTGTGGCGTCAATTATTATTAACCAATGACAGTCTGTGCAGAATGTATACGTATAACAGACTCACACAAGTATTTTAATGCTCAAATGCTGTAACGTTCTTTGATATGTACGCATGCACAAACACACACACGCGCGCACACACACACACACACACCACTATATTTTCCATTGGCAACCATAGGATATGTTATCACAGACATGTCAAAAGACAACGTCAACTCGAGATTTGTCAGAATAATTTATATCACACGCATAACATAACATTGCAAACAAGACAACATAAAATCACTTAAATTATGTAACTTAACATGTACTAACATCTTATCCGATGAAACAATACAATACAACGCAAACATAGCTACTGCCATCGCAACCACTGGTATAGACTCTCCCTTGGTTACACACTTCAAAGTTGACATGTTTACTCACATTTGTGCTCATAAGGTGAGTTATTAGCAATTCATGGCAAGGCAGTAGACATAAACAATGATCACTAGCATCGTGAAGTGGACGGAAAGTATAAAAGTACGCAAAGCATACTTGTGATTGTTTTACTAACACGATGCTGGTCATTTCCTATCTTGTCAGACACGTTCCCTACTTAGACGACGTACCTATAATGCATATAGCGGCGATGTCAATGACTGATGACGTGGTGGTTCTACCATCAACGCAATGACAACGTAACAGTGTGTATCCCTGGAGAGATAACACCTAACACAGACTCTGAAGAATGATAGAACAACTGATATGAGAACATACCACACCAACAGCTATAGTGATACAGCGTACTTGAACTGCAGCAGAATGGAATGCCAAAAGGAAGCTAATGCAGACTTCGTGTGCACTGTTAATCACAGACGAATCACGTAGATGTGTGGGCGGAGTTTGTGGCATTAGACCCTCAAACTGGCCCGGGCCTTATCCAGGACATCCTTGCGAATCTTTGGATAGCTGGGATGACTGGCTAACACCTGTTGGAACAAAAAGTGACATGTGGTAGAATCACGTAACACTTCCATCATCAACGCACAGTGCTTTGTTTAGGACAGGACAGACTCGGTAGATGTCCAGGGCCGTGATAAAACAGTCTACACAGGGACTACTTCTCAGCTGCTGGATCAAACTTTGCCATTCGTTTCCTCCTGTTATTTGGTCAATATAATTTTTTAATGTCAACCTCGTCTGAAGGTTTTTTGAAAAGGGCTCTGTAATAAGAGTTATATCAATATGTTGACTTCGCTGAGAAACTTATTCAATGTTTATTATATTGTAAAAAAGGCAAGTTCTTATATAGTGCAGTATCCAGTCCTCAGGACCGTTCAAAGCACTTTACACTTTACTTCCCTGACAGACCTGTTCATTCAAACACCATCTCATCTTATCAGTTACTCATTTATACAACTGAGTGAACTAGAGCAATGTAGAGTGAAAAATCTTGCCCAAGGTTTTAACATTGCAGCACAGGATTCGAACCCGGGTTCTATTAGTCGAGATTCCGAAGCTCAACCCCTGACCCATTGGGCTCTACTATATCGTGATGTCATAACTGAATTTACACACACAAATCTTATAAAAATTGCATTAAAATGACAAAGAAATCGGGTGTGAAATAATACGACTCACATGGTGGCAGGTGTCTATGGCGTCGACGAAACGCTTCGCCTTCAGGTAGTTGAATGCAAGTTTGTAGCCTACAAAGAAAGTACACAGAACTGGTACAAACCTCATTCCAATACATATAGCCAAAGAAAGTGTCATACTTTGTGTGTAATTCAACAAACCAAAGAAGGAGAGATTTACAAAGGAAATCAATTTCATTAATGTATATAAATATGATGTAGAAAAGTAAAACACAGACTTTGATGGACTGGTTGTGTGAGATGTCACAAATGGTGTCACTCACCGATTGTTGGGTTGTTCTTCTTATTGTACTTCCATGCCATTTCGTAGTTCATTGCTGCATCTTTGTACGACTGCTCCTTCTCCATGATGTAACCCATGTATTCATACGCCTTTGTACAACTCTGACCACAGAACACAACACACATGTATTCATACGCCTTCGTACAACTCTGACCACAGAACACAACACACATGTATTCATACGCCTTTGTACAACTCTGACCACAGAACACAACACACATGTATTCATACGCCTTTGTACAACTCTGACCATAGAACACAACACACATGTATTCATACGCCTTTGTACAACTCTGACCACAGAACACA
>OZ024855.1:15184207-15234207 GCA_964017155.1 Oasisia sp. SBJ-2009
TAAGAATATGCTTTCATTGATACTGCAGGAGATAGTGATGCGTGACCATACAGAACCTCAGATAACCAAAACCACAATGTGCTCTCTCCAAATTAACCAGAGTCAGTCATGGGTGACCCTATATAGCCCCAGTCTTTTGTATGGAACACAGACTCAGTCGTGTGTGACCAGACAGAACCCAAATCTGTGCTCTATGAAATGGCAGAGATCAGTGATATATATGTTGACAGTTAATTGTTTAATTACATTCCTAACGATCCCTTTGCTCTTTCATTGGATGAACATCCACCTGCACTAACGCTGTAGCATTGACATTTTTCCGGCGTTATAAAGGTTCCGATTGACGTTTCTGCGCATGCGCGAGAAATATAAAATCATCAATGTGCAGCGAAAGGACAAAGCAATAATGATATAAATACTGCGGGCTATTTGTTAGGATGTATATAACCTCTCAGCAAAGTTATTTGTTGCAAATTAACGCGAGGCAAACAAGTTTTGATGCATGTTTCGATAGCAAGCATAAATCATGTAACTGTAGTGCGCCATAATCTGTGACAGTGACTTAAACAAACATAATATGTTATTGTATTGAACAACATTTTAAGCAACTCTTCACAGTAATCATCACAGGAGAGTTCACGAACAGCTTGTGGCATTTATACCAAAAATGCTTTGTCGTTTCACTGCACATTGATGATTTTACATTTATCGCGCATGTGCAGAGATGTCAATCGGAAACCTTATAACGACCGGAAAAATGTAAGCGTGACTGTGCCATGCACACACAAACTACACACCTCGTTGGTGACGATCTCTGTGAAGGCGACCAGAGACCGTTCTACGTCTTGCTTCTTCTTGGTGGCCACCAGCAACATGTTCTCCAGAATCCTCGCCCGAATGTCTCCAGACTTCGGTTTCATTTCCTGTTTCAACATGCAACTTGCTTCAGGAGTCGGTTACATTCATATTTGACTAGGTTGTAGAAGTGATTTTTCTCCCACCCACAGCAAACACATATTCCATTTTCCGATGAGTTTTTAGTGTGTATAGTTTATCATAATTTATTATATATTATTTTATTTCATATTTTACATTTTAAGCTAATATATTTCTATCCTTTCAATTATTTATCGATGTTATAAAGAAAAAAAATTATTCTGACCTTTTTATGTGATAGTTTTTATTTATTTATTTTATTTAAAGTAGTAGTATATTTTATCATCATCGTTTGGTGCATGTGAATAATGTATGGTCATGTGAATGTACTAGTACGACGACCAATATCATTACACATTGCAATGTTTTAATGTAACTACAATGTGAACACATGGCAATAAAGTGATCTTATCTTATCTTATCTTAGAATCACATTTCTGACATCTTCTGTTGGCTCAGAGAAGAAGTTTCAGAAAATGTTACTGTAATTGGGAGTTTACTCCAGATTGTTGGCGCAGCTATGAAGAAAGCACATAACATTGTGTCACTTAGAAATGACATCCATGCCATGTTACTTGAGCTCCCACCTGCAGCAGTTTGTCCGCGGTACGGATGGCCAGTTTTTCACTGTCTGCTTTCTCGGCAGACTCCCTGAAACCCAGTTAGATCACACACTGCCAGCAAATGGACAATCATCTTACAGAGAATTTTGGTTATCTGTAATATAAAAATATAATAATATATTTCTTATTCAAATGAACACTAAATTGAACAATAAAGGCAGTATATACACACATGCACACACGCACACATACACACATACACATGCATGCACACACAACACACACAAACAAACACACACAAACACACACACTCGCATGCATGCACGCATACACACACACCACACACACCACACACACACACGCACACACGCACACACGCACACACGCACACACGCACACACGCACACACGCACACACTCACACACACACACACACACACACACACATGGGTAAAATAATGTTAATATCGTTTGAACAGAAACATAGGGAGCTTAAAAACTCTGTATTTAGTGGGGTATCACCTATATATATATATATATATATATATATATATATATATATATAACAGTGAATCATATCATGAATGTCAAGATAAATACTACACACATCCCAAATGCTTACACATATAAGGAAAAGTAAACATGCCATATTTTACAGTCATTATAATTTTGAGAAGTAAAAATAAGTGGACTCAATCACTCTTAATAATAAGAACAAACTGTACATTATACATACATTTGTGATAATTGTCATAGAACATTATGATTACGGTGACCAGTCTGAATCTTTATTACTTTACATCGGAATATTTAAACTAGTCACAGCCTTTTAAGTCGCTCTTCCTCCACCCTGACATTGTAAATTATTTTATAGATTTATGATTGTCTACGTTGATTGTGATTATACAATTCCAACTAAAACTCACTTACTGACTTATCATAAATATATCACATTGTTATAAATAAATAAATAAATATTATGAATACACAAAATGTATATTAAAATGGTTTTATAATCTTTACATATTTTATAATGTCACTGACATTGACTTTACATTTATGAAAATGGTTTATAATAATAGTATAATATTTCATAGATATTTTGTTTTATGATTTAAAAATGACACAGTTCTTAGTGACCCCATGTGACCCTAAGTACCATCATGTTGCTCCTACCCGTGGTCGATATCGACAGCTTCAAAGACTTCTCCTCCAATCGTATCATTGTCTGGGTTGAGACATATCTCAATCATGTTGTACATTGCCTTAGTTCCCCAGTCCGAGTCCTTCCGGGCCTTGTTGAAGTGTTTCAGGGCCACATTTGGGTTCCCTGTGTACCTGGGTGGAAAGTGCTACATGAATTCTTTGCATGTTGATCTAACTAACATAAAAACAACAAGGTCTTTTAGACAGAGGTACAAGCCAATACTCATGAATGAATATATATAATTGCAACTTTCATTGCAACTGATTCAGATGACCTATGTATCTGAATTCTAAGTAAAATTCATCCATTTATTTTGAATAAGTGAGATTAATGTGTCTAATGAACTAGAGGTTGTATTACTATTTCTGTTTATGTTGTTTTGTTTTCATTCCTAGTCGTGTATTTAGGATGTGTGCAATATTTACATTATAGTAATTATTTCTTTCTTATATTATGGTTGTGCCTACAAATTGATGGAGAGCAACAGTCAAGTGATGGAAGCAGTCTTTGTCGCTTCGCGACCGACAGCATGATGGTGCCTACAAATATTGTGTGCGGGGATACATACTACTACAAGTTTTTAGCTGCTTGTGTATTCCCTTCAAACAACATTATGTGTATATCATGTTTGTATAGTCGTAAATTGTAATGTTTGTTGAATGTTGTTTGAATAAATCATATTGAAATTGATAAGGGAATTAGCCAGCGTTGTAATCTGTAACAGGAAATCTACTGTCTAGAACGTGGACACATCAAAAATGAAAGGGTGTTGATTATGATGACAAGATTATTTGTCTGAATCATTATTACTTCACATTACTTCACATACTTCCCAATATTTAAACTAGACACAGCCTTAATTCGCTCTGCTGTCACCCTAGGCTAACCACAGCATTACTGCCAATAAAATTAGTTTTGGATGGAATGGAAGGAGTCAAGCAGGAAGGAAGGCAGGAGAAAGGTGGGACAGAAGGAAGGGAATAAATTGGGGAAGAGGTTAGGAAGAAAGAAGGGCAGGTAATATGGAAAGGATGAATGTAGGAAGAAAGAAAGGCGGTAGAAAGGAACAAAGGTCGGGCGTAAGGAAGGCGGTAAGACGGGGCGGTAGAGAATGAAGGAGGTGGAAGGGATGAAGGGGTGGAGGGTGTCGTCCCCTAGCCACGGATAGCCAGGCTCCGTGAGGTGGCAGCACAACTCTGCCTGGGGAAAGAGATGTTCTGCATTTGTTACCCACCAGGGCGGCCTTACCCCAGATTAGGGTAAAGGCACTGATTGGCTCTCAGGCCAACTATGAAATAAAAATAATGATATATATTTCCCATGGTTGCCACTCTTGGAAGATTTCAAAATTCCCTGACTTTTCCCTGACTCAAAGTTACATTTTCCCTGACCTTGCTGGCTGAATAATCATGAAAATGTATGCGTGGTGTACATATAATTAGCAATTAACTATGTTAAAATTGCCAAAAGAACAGTTATGGCATTATACAACAGCCAACTGAAGAACGTATGGTATCCACATTTTTAACAGCATATGTTTGTGGTATCAACATTGTTTCACGGGATCGTTACCCTTAATGAATACGAGTTCGCGGCATTGCGGCATTACACATACGACATGAGAAAGTCAAATTTCCCTGACTTTCAAGGAATTTTCCTGTATTTCCCTGACTTTTCTCAAAATCTCAAATTTCCCTGACCCAGCACAAAATTCCCTGACTTTTCCCTGACCACTGGCAACCACGTTTACAAGATAATGATATCCTATGAAAAGTATTCAAAATTGAACTTATATTAACCAATAAATAAGAAAAAATTAAAATTTACAGAATTACGGCAGGATAAACCAGTATCCGTGAGGTGGCAGCATTGTGTAGCCCCACACGAATAACACACAAATTAAATAAGGATACCTTTTTATCGAATAATGCTGCATTATAAAAAACTATTCAAAATTAAACTTATATTAACACAAAATAAATATAAATATAATTCAAATTTATGGCAGGATTAACCAGTGTCTGTGAGGTGGCTGCATTGCATAAATCACGCGGATAAATATTCAAAAGCTGGCAGAATCACCAGACTGTCTTCTCGGCGTAGTTCCGCAGCCGACCGACAGTCGGTTAAGCGAGTCTAGTTGCCCCCAGTGACTCACCACTCATACAGTCCCTTGCAGTAGTTGTACCCGGGGTTCATGGTGCTCCGCCCTCCTGCGTTCTCGGCCATTTCCAGGAACTTTGCGGCTTCCTCCAACTTGCCGGAGCGCCGCATCACGTCCACCAGCCTGGCCAGCACCTCGTAGTTGTCTGAGCAGAGACACACAATACATAATTATACATCTATTTATTTGCATTAATGTTACATAATTATTATTTTAATTTTTAACAGTTTTAACATATACTAAGCTATTTATTACTACCGGGGGGTAATAATAATTAAACATACACCGTCGTTTATCAGTATCACTGCGATGAAGTTATACACCAGACTGATTATTATGTATTATTATGACCAATACGTAATTTATTTATTTATTTAAATGTGCAACGCTATTTAATACCGTACTAATTTTATTTATTTATAGACCTATACATAATTTTTTACATTTATTTTAAAACAGTAGTATTTGTCTTATTGTATACATATATCTTTTTATGTCTTTTAAAATGTAATATGTTGTGAAGCGCCATGAATAATTATGGATGTGGCGCTATACCAAATAAATATATTATTATTATTACGTGTCGTACAAGTTCGCACGTCACAATTCCACGGCAATCCAGTATTGTGTCATTTGTCAACGAGTGGTAATATCTGGATGTCTACATTGAACTGACAGTGTTGTGTTTCACATCGTATTGTTTTGAGATATTCTATGTTTATTTACTAAAAGAATAGTTTGATACTTATGTTGACCTTAACTTGCATTCTTTGCACTTTAAGAAAAAGATGTAATTAATAACAGTCTGTCTTGAGCCACGTGGGAACCTCGCTGTGTAGCTGGAGACCTAGTTATACCTGGGGACCTCACTAGATACCTGGGGACTTAATTACATACCTGGGGACCACACAACATACCTGGGGACTTAATTACATAACTGGGGACCTCACTACATACCTGGGGACTTAATTACATACCTGGGGACCACACTACATACCTGGGGACTTAATTACATACCTGGGGACCACACTACATACCTGGCAGAGCCGTAATGTAACGAAGTACTTTTACTTCGTTACTTTACTTAAGTAGAAAAGTTTACTTTTCTTGAGTAATGAAGTACATTTTTTTGGAAGTACTTTTACTTGTAACGAAGTACAAATATGTGTACTTTTTCTAAATGTAGTGAAGTACTCATAATTTCTTTGTTAAATTTGCGAATGTCCTGAAAGCTCCTGTTGGAAGCAAGGCAATGTCTGCAGTTAGCATAGCCATAGATTTATTTACAAATATTAGCCGGAAAGTACAACAAACAGACATGTTTAGTGTCCTGGACTGGCCAGATTTTTACATCAGTTGAACAAGCGATTTGCTTTGTCACCTGATGAAGCCAGTGAGATAATTGCAATCTGGGGTCTGGTGCTGATGCTGCTGAGCCTGAACCGGGTGTCACAACTGGAGTGCAAGACTTCCTGACTGGGCCACTAAGACAACAATGCCCATGAATGGCATTGACCCTGAGGTAATTTAAAGCCTTGCATTGAGTAGACATGAAAAACAGCTGCCTTATTTGTATCCTTGTGTCTTGCATATTGTTGTCAGTTTATTAGCTTTAGATGTTCACTATGAACTGCACATGCTGTAGATATCGAAGACTCCCCGTTATCGCCCACCGCAAACTGCCGGTCTTGTGGAACCACATCTTTATAATCTCTATCTAGTTTTAATATAGATCAATGTGTGTAACTGTTTAATTAAACTAAAGTATTTTATAAATGTTACAATTAGTAATTATTACAAACGAAGACATATTTTAAAAGACACGTTATTATAACCATTCATCTAAACCGATTGTCTCCTTCAAGTAGGCTAACACAGGATAAAATTCATCATACGTCCTTCTATAACTATCATACGTCCATCAATAACTACCTATGATATGACATTTTAAAGAAATATATAACACCCGTATGATAACGTGAATTACTACTACCCCCAGGGGTAGTTCAACTTATGAATACGATGGTTGCTGTAGGCCTATTATTCATAAAGCATGGTGTACTTACAGCTTGTAGGCCTAGTTGGCCTAATCAGTGTTGTTTGCATCATTATAGCGTGTACACACTAAATTGTAATTGTGAATGTTTTGTTTTATTCACAACATTGAGAAATAGTTTCAGGAGAAAAGTACTTTTGTGTTTACTTCAAGTACAAAGTTTTACTTTTTACCTGTACTTCAAGTACAGTTTTTTAGAAGTACTTTTACTTTTACTTGAGTAGCTTTTTCTAGAGTTACTTTTACTTTTACTCAAGTACAAAATAAATGTACTTGTTACAGCTCTGATACCTGGAAACTTAATTACATACCTGGGGACCTCACTACATACCTGTGGACTTAATTACATACCTGGGGACCTCACTACATAACTGGGGACCTCGGCACATACATGGGGACCTCACTACATACCTGGGGACCTCACTACATACCTGGGGACCTCACTACATACCTGGGGACCTCACTACATACCTGGGGACCTCACTACATACCTGGGGACCTCACTACATACCTGGGGACCTCACTACGTACCTGTGGACCTCACTACATACCTGGGGGACCTCACTACATACCTGGGGACCTCACTACATATCTGGGGACCTCACTATATACCTGGGCACCTAACTACATACCTGGGCACCTCACTACGTACCTGGGGACCTCACTACACACCTCGGGACTTCACCACATACCTCGGGTCCTTGGCACATATCTGGGGACCTCACTATATAACTCGGGACTTCACCACATACCTCGGGACCTCAGCACATACCTGGGGACCTCACTACATACCTGGGTACCTCACTACATGCCTGGGTACCTCAGCACATACATCGGAACCTCACTACATACCTTGGGACCTCACTACATACCTGGGGACCTCACTACATACCTGGGGACCTCACTACATACCTGGGCACCTCACTACATACATGGGGACCTCACTACATACCTGGGGACCATCACCACATACCTGGGACCTCACTATATACATGGGGACCTCACTACATACCTGGGAACCTCACTACATACCTGGGGACCTCACTACATACCTGGGGGACCTCACTACATACCTGGGGGACCTCACTACATATCTGGGGGACCTCACTACATACCTGGGGACCCCACTACATACCTGGGGACCTCACTACATACCTGGGGGACCTCACTACATACCTGGGGACCTCACTACATACCTGTGGACCTCACTACATACCTGGGGACCTCACTACATACATGGGAACCTCACTACATACCTGGGGGACCTCACTACATACCTGGGGGACCTCACTACATATCTGGGGGACCTCACTACATACCTGGGGACCCCACTACATACCTGGGGGACCTCACTACATACCTGGGGACCTCACTACATACCTGGGGACCTCACTACATACCTGGGGACCTCACTACATACCTGTGGACCTCACTACATACCTGGGGACCTCACTACATACCTGGGGGACCTCACTACATACCTGGGGGACCTCACTACATACCTGGGGACCTCACTACATACCTGGGGACCTCACTACATACCTATGGACCTCACTACATACCTGGGGGACCTCACTACATACCTGTGGACCTCACTACATACCTGGGGACCTCACTACATACCTGGGGGACCTCACTACATACCTGTGGACCTCACTACATACCTGGGGACCTCACTACATACCTGAGGACCTCACTACATACCTGGGGACCTCACTACATACCTGGGGACCTCACTACATACCTGGGGGACCTCACTACATACCTGGGGGACCTCATTACATACCTGGGGACCTCACTACATACCTGGGGACCTCACTACATACCTAGGGACCTCACTACATACCTGGGGGACCTCATTACATACCTGGGGACCTCACTACATACCTGGGGACCTCACTACATACCTGGTGTCTTGTCTAGAAGCTGTTGGAAGTGGTACATGGCCTGGTCATAGTCATTCTTCTGGAACATCAGATCTGCTAGCATCTGTAGCAGACACACTTTACTGGTTATACAAGTCATGAATGAACACACAGTCACACACCAGTTTATTTACAATGTGTCATCAATGGAATATATGCACCAAAGGATATATACTTGTCGAGACTAGAAATATAGAAGAGACAAAAGACACAGCTAACAATAAATAACAACAAATCGGCTTTTAACTACACGTGTTAATTTTATGAAACACAACAGAAAGTGAACCAGGGTTTGTGTTATGGTCTGACCTGAGGACAGTGTCATGTAGTAAACTAAGGACAGTGTGTCAGTTACTGAAGAAGAAGATTTTTTTTTTTTTTTTTAAACTAAGGGCAATGTCATATATTGAACTAACAACAGAGTCGTGTACTGAACTAATGACAATGTGACATGTATTGAACTAATGTTAATGTGTCATGTACTGAACTAATGACAATGTGTCATGCACTGAACTAAAAATAATGTCATATAGTGAACCAATGACAACATGTCAGTCATGTACTGAACTAACAACACACTGTCACAATATCTAACACACACAGGGCAGTGTGTACTGTAGTGAACTGTGTGTTACATATTGAACTATGTGCGTCATCAAGACACTGTAGTGAACTGTGTGTTACATATTGAACTATGTGCGTCATCAAGACACTGTAGTGAACTGTGTGTTACATATTGAACTATGTGCGTCATCAAGACACTGTAGTGAACTGTGTGTTACATATTGAACTATGTGCGTCATCAAGACACTGTAGTGAACTGTGTGTTACATATTGAACTATGTGCGTCATCAAGACACTGTAGTGAACTGTGTGTTACATATTGAACTATGTGCGTCATCAAGACACTGTAGTGAACTGTGTGTTACATATTGAACTATGTGCGTCATGAGGACACTACTGTCACCCAGTCACCATTGTGGCTGCGTCTATCTCCTTGTCCTCTTTCAGTAGTGTCATACACTGCTGTTGACAGGCGTCCAGGTCCTCCGTCAACATGTACAGCTTCGACAGCTCGAGACTGACCTGGACACAGTGGAAGGAAATGAATATTCATCACTTACAATCTACAAAAATTTATAATAATAATACAATTTTTATATAACGCTAATTCCCGCATGGGGAATCGATTCGCTGCACAAGAAATATATACTAAATGTATAGTAATGAATAGAAATGTAAATCATAAGTTAATATAAATCATATTAATTTTTGGTTTTAAGATGTACTAGTAAACCTTTGTATGTAAATTATATATTATAAATATTAAATTATACTAATTAAAAAACTAATTAAAAAAAATTAAACACAGCTTTTAAGATGTATAGTACTAAAACTTGTTATGTAAATTATATAAATTAATATAAAGTTATAACCTTTACTAAAACTGTATGTAAATATATATATATATATATATATATAATCTATACATTAATCTAAAACATAAACACTGATTAAAACGTGTATGACACAAAGAAAAGGTGTATTTTTTGCATCTCGTGTCAAACACATATTGCAAATATTTGAACTTAATTATTGTCCAGAGTGATGTGTCTGCTTGTCTGTGCAAATATTTCATTTATTTTGTATGACATTAACAGACAAAGGTGCAGTAAGAATTCAGTGAAACCGGAGACACATTATCTGGCTATGTTATAACACAAGACCAGGCATACTTTGGGAGGTTATCCAGTCTAATTAACATAGTCATTACCAGTCTAATTAACATAGTCATTATTTAACTCGATGAAAGTTTATACTTTCTTTTATTAGATCAACTACATGTATAACTTTGATACTGTTTACACACGTACCTGAATGTCCACAAACCTGATTCGCAACACTTTTAACATTAAATATCTTCAACTTTAAGTGTTTATAATTTCACAAACTTCCTGCTAATGCTTCAGAGAGTGATTCAGGATGCCGGAACACATAGCATCATTAATTTTACAGAAATAAAATTGCAAAAGGTCACTGCCATATCACTTACTGCTGGCTCTGTTTCTGTGACACCTAGCAGAAGTGTCCAATTATGTGTCCTTGTGTTGACAACTTCTATCTTAAAGTTTCTTACTTAAGGAGTAAAATAAATTTGTTTAAAGATAAAAATGTGCTCTTTAAAATAAGTTTCCCTCCCAAACTAACTAACTAACTAACTAACTATGAACCTTTAAAGGAGAACTGAATCACACGAGTGCCATTCTATACCTCTAAATATGTACTATATAAGTACACATTAACGGTGACAGAAGTCTACTCACTTATCTGACAAACTTAAAAACCGATATTTTTCAGTGTCTAAATTGCCGACATAGAGCACTGCTAACGATTTCCGAAAGAAACTAATAATCTTATAAGAAGATCAGTGAATCTGGACACTTGTGAGCTGAGAAGAAGTTGATGTCGAACCTTGCCGTCATTGTCGGAGTAGTGCACGGCCTCCTTGTAGTTCTTGATGGCGCGTTCATAGTCTCTCTTGTCTGCCGCCTGCTTCGCCAGCTCACTGCAGATGCTACACACACGGACACAGTGATGACACACACGGACACATCATGACACACACGGACACATCATGACACACACGGACACAATGATGACACACGGACACAATGATGACACACGGACACAGTCATGACACACGGACACAGTCATGACACACCCGGACACAATGATGACACATGGGCACAGTCATGACACACACGGACACATCATGACACACACAGACACAGTCATGACACACCCGGACACAATCATGACACACAGACACAATCATGACATACACGGACACATCATGACACACGGACACAGTCATGACACACACGGACACATCATGACACACACGGACACAGTCATGACACACCCGGACACATCATGACACACACAGACACATCATGACACACACGGACACATCATGACACACACGGACACAGTCATGACACACCCGGACACATCATGACACACACAGACACAGTCATGACACACCCGGACACAATCATGACACACAGACACAATCATGACATACACGGACACATCATGACACACGGACACAGTCATGACACACACGGACACATCATGACACACATGGACACAGTCATGACACACACGGACACATCATGACACACACGGACACAGTCATGACACACCCGGACACAATCATGACACACAGACACAATCATGACATACACGGACACATCATGACACACGGACACAGTCATGACACACACGGACACATCATGACACACACGGACACAGTCATGACACACCCGGACACAGTCATGACACACAGACACAATCATGACATACACGGACACATCATGACACACGGACATAGTCATGACACACATGGACACATCATGACACATGGACATATCATGACACACACGGATACATCATGACACACGGACACAGTCATGACACACACAGACACAGTCATGACAAACACGGACACAGTCATGACACACACGGACACAATCGTGACACATACGGACACAATCATCACACACACGGACACAATCATCACACACATGGACACAATCATCACACACACGGACACAATCGTGACACACGGACACAATCACGACACACACGGACACAATCATGACACACACAGACAATATCATGACACCCATGGACACAATCATGACACAATCATCACACACACGGACACAATCATGACAAACACGGACATAATCACCACACACACGGACATAATCATCACACACACACAGACACAACCACCACACACACGGACATAATCATCACACACACACGGACATAATCATCACACACACGGACCCAATCATCACACACACGGACACAACCACCACACACACGGACATAATCATCACACACACGGACATAATCATCACACACACGGACACAATCATCACACACACGGACACAATCATCACACACACGGACATAATCATCACACACACGGACATAATCATCACACACACACGGACACAACCACCACACACACGGACATAATCATCACACACACACGGACATAATCATCACACACACAATCATCACACACACGGACATAATCATCACACACACACAGACATAATCATCACACACACACAGACATAATCATCACACACACGGACATAATCATCACACACACATGGACACAACCACCACACACACGGACATAATCATCACACACACGGACATAATCATCACACACACACACACAGACATAACCATCACACACACACGGACATAATCATCACACACACACGGACATAATCATCACACACATGGACACAGTCATCACACACATACGGACATAATCATCACACATACGGACACAATCATCACACACACGGACACAATCATCACACACACGGACATAATCATCACACACAAGGACACAATCATCACACACACGGACATAATCATCACACACACGGACATAATCATCATACACACGGACATAATCATCACACACACGGACACAATCATCACACACACGGACACAATCATCACACACACGGACACAGTCATCACACACATACGGACATAATCATCACACACACGGACATAATCATCACACACACACGGACATAATCATCACACACACGGACATAATCATCACACACACACGGACATAATCATCACACACACGGACATAATCATCACACACACGGACACAGTCATCACACACATACGGACATAATCATCACACACACGGACATAATCATCACACAAACGGACACAGTCATCACACACATACGGACATAATCATCACACACACGGACATAATCATCACACACACAATCATCACACACACGGACATAATCATCACACACACACAGACATAATCATCACACACACACAGACATAATCATCACACACACGGACATAATCATCACACACACATGGACACAACCACCACACACACGGACATAATCATCACACACACGGACATAATCATCACACACACACACACACACAGACATAACCATCACACACACATGGACATAATCATCACACACACACGGACATAATCATCACACACACGGACACAGTCATCACACACATACGGACATAATCATCACACATACGGACACAATCATCACACACACGGACACAATCATCACACACACGGACATAATCATCACACACAAGGACACAATCATCACACACACGGACATAATCATCACACACACGGACATAATCATCATACACACGGACATAATCATCACACACACGGACACAATCATCACACACACGGACACAATCATCACACACACGGACACAGTCATCACACACATACGGACATAATCATCACACACACGGACATAATCATCACACACACACGGACATAATCATCACACACACGGACATAATCATCACACACACACGGACATAATCATCACACACACGGACATAATCATCACACACACGGACACAGTCATCACACACATACGGACATAATCATCACACACACGGACATAATCATCTCACACACACGGACACAGTCATCACACACACGGACATAATCATCACACACACACGGACATAATCATCACACACACGGACATAATCATCACACACACGGACACAATCATCTGGACATTTATCTACACACAAAATATGCCCAGTTAACAGTTTGGTCACGCAGAAAACACATCCCGGATAAAACACCTAAGTAAGACCTCCAAACTCCCTGATTTGTGACCTTCTTTTCTTCCTTAAAAGTTTTTATTTTTAAAAGTGTGCATCACACTTCCGAAATATCAGAAAAAAACAATTTTAAACTATATATGTATACATGTATTCCAGCATCTAGGATGTATATTAACAAGTGGTAACATTAGTAAATATATTGTTCATGGCTCCAAGAATGGTAAGTTAATTATACTACAATAAGTGGTAACATAGTTGTTCCTCTGTGGTATTTGTAAACTTATTTATAAGAATGGTTCCTGTCTCAGAATTAACCACCTGTACATGTACACACTGTTGATTCGCTGATGTTGCTTTGTATCCTTGAGAATGCTATTAATTCACCTACTTACAACCATCTTGTCTGTAAGGTGTTCAGGTTAATACTGTTACCCATATAATATTCTCCATGTTTGTTTCTGTCACATTTGCCTACCTTGCCAGAAGCTGTTTGTGACTGGGAACTGAATCAGGCTGCTCTAATTGTGCCCTCTTCAAAACCCTGTGAGAATAAAACAAAACCATACATACAAATCAACATGCCAAATGATCGCTTCTAGATATTCTATGCACTGTCCTGGTAACAGCCTCACTAAGATAACAAGCTCTTAAGGAAAGCTCATCTTTAACCGATTAGAACTCAAGTCGGGCATTGACGGTCACCCCGAATCTCCTCAGGTCGGCCATAGCCGGCCAGCGAATACAGCACAGCGTTTGAATTCGTTTTACGTGGTTGCATCTAGTGATTAAGATATGCAATAAATGCGACACCTATCTAGACATATAACATTAAACTATGACTATTTTGGCTACTCCCGTTTTGAAAAATATATTCGAAATGTAACAGCAATAGTTTTTGTTTTTGGACATTTAAAAATATCCTTCAGCCAGGAACTTGGCCAGGTATACAGCTAAAATGTGTAACATTTTATAACAAGTTATATACCAGTGTGTAGATCATTTGTTGTTCTTTTAAATAAACCCAACTTGTAGCAGTAAATATCCAAGCATAAACAAGTTACACCGCAACAAAGTATTTCTTTTACAAAAAATATCAAAATGTCTTTGTATCAATCAAGAAATGGTCAATATATTTTAAAGTTACAACAGTTTTAACAACACTGTGTAGGTACTTTTATTATCTACAACATGCATAAAACATGCAATTGCGAGAATTGAACAATAAAGGCACTAGAGCAAAGACAATGGTGCAAGCAGTATTTATAAACATCTAGGTCAAATATTTGAGGAAGCACAGGCTTCACGTTAAAATCGGCTAAGTGCTAATGGGTTAAACAAAATCTGTTATTAGAAAAATGTATTCAAAACGCAAATATCCACCATATTACCAAGGACACTATTTCCATGATACACCATTTACAATGTTCCACTGATGCTTGTTGTTGATATGTTTCAGGTATTCAAGATCATTGTTAAGGATGAAAATTGATTTTAAAGTGCAAAATAATGTTTACTAGCTCTTAACGACATTAGTAACATGGGCCTCGGGATCATTCTCATCCTTCTGTCTACACAGAAACAGTAATGATAGCCTTAAATTGTATCAAACATAATTTCCAATTAAAGGGATACTCCAGTCAGTGAGAGGTTCATAGTATTAACTTACATATGTATACTATATTGGTTGTGCCTAGCAATTGTGCACAAAGATCGTTAATAAACAATAGTTATAATTTAATGGTATCAAAAACGTGCTATCTTAGATTCAGGGCGCTGCCATCTTGAGACGTATGCGCCAGTGATGTAAGCCAAATCATTTACGTCACTGGCGGATTGTTGAAAAAGGCAAGGATTGGCGGAATCTTCGCTAATAATTGTGATAATGACGAAAGCAATCCATGACATACTGGATACATCAAATACCATTGGACAGACACAGGATGTTCAAACGTGCATGCGCCAGTGACATAAGGGCACAGAGCACTGTTGATTTTCCCATTGGCGGCCATGTTAACGTTTTGTCAGATTATAAAGAAACTGGAGCTGAGAAATTGTTTAACTGCTGCATGCCGAGCAGAGCAATGGATGCACGCCTCGTTTCTCCATAGCAAATGAACGGAAGATAGGCTTAGCGTGGCAACAGTCTCTTCATTGCGTAAACTGTCAATTCAAGTCAGGCATGTACAAACTATATGACGAAGTTCCGACTGGTGGCCGTGGACAGAAGCCTGCAATGACAAATGTCACCTTGCAGATGGGGCTGCAGGATTCGGCCATCTCGAACACAAAGATGTGTTACCTATTGACGTCAGCAAATGTACCTCCCCCAAGCCGCAGAGGAATGCAAAAAACTGCCAACAAGGTCGCCAGCATAACTGCACAGCACACAGTGGATGACTTGAAGCAGAAGAGGGAGAAGATACGAGAAGTAAACAGTCTACGTGGTCACGAACACAATGCAGCCATCAACATCAGCACAGATGTCAGGTATAACAGCTCATCACTGAAGAACAGTTGTGGAGCGGGGCAAAGTTGTAGTCAGGCAATGGCGACATGCATAGAATGGCAGACAGACAGACACGACATCATTGGTTTTCACCTCGAAAACAAGCTATGCAAACTCGGTTCAACACTCCAAAACAGAGGCTATGACGTGAGTTGCCCAGGGCACGAAGGCTGCACAGCAACCATTCCAGTTGTCGACCCGATCTCTGAATATAGAATGGGCAGAGAGATGGGGTTGAGTCTAGCCAAGGATAATGTTAGAGTGAAATTTGTGGCAACTGATGGGGATGCACTTGGATCACGTGGCATTCAAGCAGGCATGCCTGCAATAGCCATAGAGCGACAATCAGACACAACACATCTTGGTGAAACACAGTTTCGCTACATCATGAAGACACAATTCTCCCCCAGAATGTTTCCCGGAGACACTGCGATCATTCGAGCAGAGAACAAGAAGATGTTTGCAGAAGACGTGAAGAATCGCTGTCAGAAGGTCTACACTGACATGCATACCCTGTATGCAGGAGACATCGCTGTCATCACCAACAAGATGCCGCGAATCATACAAGCTACACTCGACTGTTAAACTGTATCATGCAGAAATTGTCGCCGACATGGAATTGTTTGCAAAGGTGGAACACGAAATAACTGGTGGCACAGGTCACAACACCTGAAATCATGTGGCCTGCACAGAGTCAACATGACAGACGCAGATAGGGCTGCATTACAGCGGCTAATTGAAATGCGGCTCGGTGCTCCAGCCCTCCAACTGACAAAAATGCGACTGACGACAAAAATAAATGAGGCTGCAAACCGGGCAATCTCTGCCTCACTTCCAAAAAACGTGAAGTTCTCCAGGAACGCACAGGGACGCCTGTGTTCGGTGATCGACCGCATGAATTACGGTGCAGGTGTCTCGTTGCTTCGAAAATTGGAGAGTGTGCAGTGTCCTGTCACACCAGGGGGACGTGTCGCACAAGCCGCCAAGCAGATACAGAATGAAGGTGAATACCAGAGGGCATATCGTCGACAACCATCTGTGAAACTACATGCTCGGTACGCAAAGTTCAGGAGGGTGTCAAACTACTTTGCTGCGAAGCGAAACCGACGTCAAGTGGACATTTACAAGAAATGCCACCTCGACGTGACAGCAGCTCGGACAAAGGGGAAGAGACAGGCGTCAAAAAGTGTGACAGCAGTGAAGCCTGTGCTGAAGAGGAGGAGGAGGCAACGGCAGACACAACAAACCCACGGTGAGCACACTTACTCATTGCGATCATTGAGACAGCTAGACGATCACAATTACTCGGACAAAGAGTGACTAGACAAAAAAGAAGAAATGAGCAACTTTTTGTGTGTGAATACTGCTGTCAGACATTAACCCATACACTACAGCCCTTTCCTTTTTCACACGTGAACGTCTCGCCGAGACGTACAAGACCTGCAGCCACAATTACTCATGGCTGACCTACCTTCCCGATCAACACATCATACGCAGCTATGGATTGACGCAAACATTACGATTCGTACGGGGAAAGCTTCGACAACACCAATATCATCATCAACGTGGCGATGACAGCTCTTCAGACATCACTACGTACATGAACGAAGATGAAGTAAGTGTCACCTATCGTAACCATCTCATTTCTCTATAGGCAAAGCCAGCGACACTAAACAATCCGGAAAAGGTGTATGTCCACTGCATCCATCTAAACGACTTTTACAACCTATTCTATTATTATTTATTCCATGTGGCTCTACCACTATATGTGAAGCAGTAACACATAGGCTATTGTGGCATAGGTGACTTGCGTCCATGCCAGCAATGTCTTCTAACGTCACTTGGTTTGCAATGCAATACATCACACGATGCACATCAATTGACTTTTTTCTACCCCGAAATTCACACCTAATGACACCATATCTGTTGTTTTTTCCCTTCATACCTGCTGTCCATAGGTAGCACTGACCATTTTCAGATAAAAGCATGTTTTCTGTGATTTTTTCTAGCAGTCCTGCCGCTACGATAACATCCATGATGCAAAAACGCACCCAGCATCCTGTTGCCATTCATTTGCATAACATACTTATTAGGGCACAGAGCACTGTTGATTTTCCCATTGGCGGCCATGTTAACGTTTTGTCAGATTATAAATTTATTTATTATTATAAAATTATTTAAATTTTAACACAATCACTGCAGTCATGTCACTGATATGCTGATCAAATTTCGTCAAAAAAGCATATCTCAGGCTCTCTTAAAATGCATGCATGTGTTCTGCCCCTCAATATTGACCAAATTTAGCATGTTTTTCTGCATCCGCAGGGTCATGTAAGAAAAAATGGCTAAAAATCACTATGCCAACTACACTCTGCCTAACATGCGTCATTGCACTGCAGATACATCATAGCACTGAACCTACAAGTATGCCTGTCCTACTGTACACATAAAAAGAATTTTTCAAAATCTCAAATGACACAATTATTAAGGTACTACATTCGTATGGATTAGACCAGGAAGTCTAACTGTGCTCTGACCCCATAAGCGGTTTACATCACTGGCGCATAAGTCTCAAGATGGCAGCGCCCTGAATCCAACATGGAGTGTTTCTGGTACAATTATACTATAATTATTTTTTATTAACGATCTTTGTGCGCAATTACTATGCACAACCAATAAATTATACAGATGTAAGTAAATGCTGTGAAACTCTCACTGACTGGAGTTTCCCTTTAACACCTCCAATGTGGTTGAATGTTACCTTCCTGTGACTACACATTGGGATACAATTCAAACACATTTAAAACTACCAGGTTTCATCACTAGTAGCACCTAGTTAACTACAAGAAACCAAAGTCAACAGTACAGCTTAAATGTGTTGACCTTGTTGAGTGAATGACCTTGACCTCTCACCTGCTCTGCAGCTCTCTGGCCTTGTTCAGGTATGTCTGACTGTCGGCCAGACTCTCCTGCTTGTAGTAGACCCTGGACAGCAGCACCATGTAGCGACTGTGTTCGATCAGGACGTCCAGCTCCGTCGCTGTAAACACCACCAGCCACACTTCAACACTTCAAAATACCACCAGCCACACTTCAACACTTCAAAATACCACCAGCCACACTTCAACACTTCAAAATACCACCAGCCAAACTACAACACTTCACAATACCACCAGCCACACTTCAACACTTCAAAATACCACCAGCCACACTTCAACACTTCAAAATACCACCAGCCACACATCAACACTTCAAAATACCACCAGCCACACTTCAAAATACCACCAGCCACACATCAACACTTTAAAATACAACCAGCCACACTTCAACACTTCAAAATACCACCAGCCACACTTCAACACTTCAAAATACCACCAGTCACACTTCAAAATACCACCAGCCACACTTCAACACTTCAAAATACCACCGCTACACTTCAACACTTTAAAATACCACCAGCCAAACTTCAACACTTCAAAATACCACCAACCACACTTCAAAATACCACCAGCCACACTTCAACACTTCAAAGTACCACCACCTACACTTCAACACTTCAAAATACCACCAGCCACACTTCAACACTTCAAAATACCACCAGCCACACTTCAACACCTCAAAATACCACCAGCCATACTTCAACAATGCCGCCAGCTCGGGTGGGTTGAATGTTAACATACTCCACTAATCCAAGCACCACAGATTTAGAAACGGATGACCAGACTCGATGCTACGTGGATCTGCCTTGGTTACTGCTATATGTTGGAAGGGTGTCTTCCTGTTATAGCTACTAACGGTTATAGGTACTTTTTATTCCCGTTGTAGCTACTAATTAAGTTTGACAGTTGAACTAGTGCCCTTATAGCTACTTTTCTATTTCTCCTTTTCACAATGTAACAAGATAAGGGCACATTAAATATTTCATTTTCATCCATCTGATGTCCATAAGGGGTGGACGGCTTAGATATGTGTCCCATTGAGGAATTTCCATAACTGATACCTTTTAACGAGTGCTTTGTGGAGACATGGCTTGGTGATGATTCAAAAATATCTATGGACATGTGGAATGTCTACACAGAAACTGGCAAATGAACAAACAACCATGTTGAGGGACTGAATTCCAAAGTTGTGAAAGTTGTGGGGGAATACCATCCCAACATCTTCCAGTTCATGGTTGCTCAACATGATGCTGCCGTCACACACCACATAACAAGAATAATTGATGACTTATTACTTTTTGATAAATGCAATAATTCTGTACTCTGTACAATTAATAATGTAGTTGCCTTTAATAAAAACTGTTTTGTACATGTCGTTTATGTTATATTTTCCATTTCAAATAAGTGACATTTATAATTATATCTTTCTTATGACTTTTAAAATGTGTCCTTCATTAATACATTTCATGTATAAATGTTACAGCAACCTGAAATAGTTAATGCTCCCTCTTGCTGTCCCCTCCTGAATTGTGTAATTAAATAAGTAGTTATAACGGGACTAGTTTGCATGCCAAACATAACGAGTAGATATAATGGGAAGTTGCTATAATGCCCCAAAATTGTGTATGTTTTTAATAATGGTTTCACAATACAAAATAAATGGAAATCTGCCTCTAACTGTTACCGTAATTGCCGAGTGACTATACTGTTGTGACACAGTGACATGATGAATAAGTCTCACCATTCTCCCCCTGACTCAGGGCTTGTTTCAGAATCTTCTCTGCCTTGTCAAACTGCCGCAGACGAAGCAACAATGCCGCTAGGTCATGTCTACAAACAATCATCATTCAACGTACACTTCTAACACTCATCAAACTACTGCAGACAAAGCAACAATGCCGCCAGGTCATGTCTACAAACAATCATCATTCAATGTACACTTCTAACAATCAATAAACTGCCGCAGATGAAGCAACAATGGTGCCAGGTCATGTCTATAAACAATCATCATTCAATGTACACTTCTAACACTCATCAAACTGCTGCCGTTGAAACAACAATGCCGCCAGGTCATGTCTATAAACAATCATCATTCAATGTACACTTCTAACACTCAATAAACTGCCGCAGATGAAGCAACAATGCCGCTAGGTCATGTCTACAAACAATCATCATTCAATGTACACTTCTAACACTCAATAAACTGCCGCAGATGAAGCAACAATGCTGCCAGGTCATGTCTATAAACAATCATCATTCAATGTACACTTCTAACACTCAATAAACTGCTGCCGTTGAAACAACAATGCCGCCAGGTCATGTCTATAAACAATCATCATTCAATGTACACTTCTAACACTCAATAAACTGCCGCAGATGAAGCAACAATGCCGCCAGGTCATGTCTATAAACAATCATCATTCAATGTACACTTCTAACACTCAATAAACTGCCGCAGATGAAGCAACAATGCCGCCAGGTCATGTCTATAAACAATCATCATTCAATGTACACTTCTAACACTCAATAAACTGCCGCAGATGAAGCAACAATGCTGCCAGGTCATGTCTATAAACAATCATCATTCAATGTACACTTCCAACACTCAATAAACTGCCGCAGATGAAGCAACAATGCCGCCAGGTCATGTCTATAAACAATCATCATTCAATGTACACTTCTAACACTCATCAAACTGCTGCCGTTGAAACAACAATGCCGCCAGGTCATGTCTATAAACAATCATCATTCAATGTACACTTCCAACACTCATCAAACTGCTGCAGAAAAAGCAACAATGCCACAGGTCATGTCTACAAACAATCATCATTCAATGTACACTTCTAACAGTCATCAAACTGCTGCACACAAAGCAACAATGCCACAGGTCATGTCTACAGACAATCGTCATTCAATGTACACTTCTAACAGTCATCAAACTTCTGCCGTTGAAACAACAAGGCCGCCAGGTCATGTCTATAAACAATCATCATTCAATGTACACTTCTAACACTCATTAAATTGCCGCAGACAAAGCAACGATGCTGTCAGACGTCTAACTATCGTTGTGATTGCCATAGTATACTACATAACATAAGTTTAATGACTTAACATCAACACACTTACATGCACATACATGAGGCAGGCATGCGCACACATGACTACAAAAAAGTGGCAACAAATAATTACATTACCCGACGACTGACAATTAGAACTACCTGTCCACTGAGTGATGTGAGCATTACCAGCCATTAACAACAGGACTGTCTGACCATTGGTCAGAGAATCTCTCCAGCACTGACCTTAGAACGGCTTGACCACCGGACTTCAGAGCTGCCTCATAGTAGTTGATGGCCTGGAAAGGCAAACTCTCAATTTACAATTGTACACAAAGTACACCTGTGCCATTTACTACAACTCATTCATTTATCAAGATTATAAAATGTTCTTTTTTAGCATGTTATGTTGTTAACTTCTCACACGGATCAATGAAAGTGACTATATAACTCAATAGTGGAGTAAATCTAATTAGTAATTAATTATTATTGGGCAATTAATTGAATACTGGTAGGAAGTTTAATGCCAATGAAAATAAATTGTTTCCATCTATATTATAAAAGTGTTTCTCTGTATATGTGTGTTTGCATGTGTGCATGTATGCATTAAGTACATACATATATGTGCATGCATGCATGTATGTATGAGTGTATGCATGTATGTGTGTATGCATGTATGTGTGTATGCATCTATGCATCTGTGAGTGCATGCATGTATGTATGCATGTACACATGTATGCAACCATGTGTGTACATGTATGCAGGTAGGTCCCAATCTCCTTCAGTCTTATAATGTGTTGAGGAGAGACTTTGCACATGACCTAGCAGCCCATTTGTATGGTTCATAGATTTAGACTTTTTCAACATGTGTTTGGGGCTGTGCTCCTGGGGTCTCAATATCTCTAAAGGCTCCACGTGGCGTCTGTCACTTGTCAGCATTGTTTGCATCTTGCATGTGAACTAACGCCCTATTTCTGACACACTGAAACAATGTAATTTTGAAATGTTTTAGTGCCGGTGACTGCCTTTCTCCCATGCACTGCAGGTAACGCTGCCAGTTTAATAATCAGACACAATCATGGCAGCTTTATTAAGATCATTAAACAGATGTCTCTTCCAGTCCACAGAATCAGCCTTGGGTGTTAATTATTAGCAGGACATTAACTGAAATGACTGACTGGAATGTCGGAACTGCACATGTGGTAGAACACAACACAGTCTCATGGTGACCTGAGCCTGAGTCTGAAATACTGCCACAAAGGTCTGTTTAGAATCTCAATATTTATCAAGAATACACTCAATATCTGGGGACACTATTCAGTGTCTGAGCAATTTATCTAGTTAGTATATTAAATTTGGCAGACTGGAAACCTTCAACATAGTTATTCTAGCCTGCAGAAAATCCTATATTAAATTTACGTATGCTTGTGAAGTCATACAAACAGTGAATGTGTGACCTACTGACCTTGCCATAACTGTGCGTCTTGACCAGCGCTTGACCAATCTTACTGGCCAGTCCAGTGTCCCGAGGATCCTTCTTGAGGGCAGTTTCATAGACTTCTATTGCCTTCTCCGGCTGTCATCAGATATACACAATGATAACTCTCCACATCCAAACCAAGTCTCCAGATTCCCATTTCTCCGGCTGTCATCAGATATACACAATGATAACTCTCCACATCCAAACCAAGTCTCCAGATTCCCATTTCTCCGGCTGTCATCAGATATACACAATGATAACTCTCCACATCCAAACCAAGTCTCCAGATTCCCATTTCTCCGGCTGTCATCAGATATACACAATGATAACTCTCCACATCCCAACCAAGTTTTCAGATTCCCATTTCTCCGGCTGTCATCAGATATACACAATGATAACTCTCCACATCCAAACCAAGTCTCCAGATTCCCATTTCTCCGGCTGTCATCAGATATACACAATGATAACTCTCCACATCCCAACCAAGTTTTCAGATTCCCATTTCTCCGGCTGTCATCAGATATACACAATGATAACTCTCCACATCCAAACCAAGTCTCCAGATTCCCATTTCTCCGGCTGTCATCAGATATACACAATGATAACTCTCCACATCCCAACCAAGTTTCCAGATTCCCATTTCTCCGGCTGTCATCAGATATACACAATGATAACTCTCCACATCCAAACCACGTTTCCAGATTCCCACTTCCCAAAAATCTTGGATACTTGTTTAGCTTTAAGAGCTTCGTGCCTTAAGTCTTTTGACACACTGATATGTTACTAATATAACAGACAAACGAACCAGGAATGAACACACTGTGACATGTTGTGACATGTACTGTATAGATAAGAAGATAATGTGATCAAGAGGGCATGGATATCTACTCCAGGGGAAGGTAAAGGATGTACACACAGGATGAAGCAAGGAGGCATGGAGGTGACAGAGCCTGTCCCACTGGGGAGTCCAGGGTTGGGTGAAGATGACAAGAGGGTGTTGTCCTGCTGGAGGTGAGTCACCCACCTCCTGTATGCTCATGTAGGCGTCTCCCAGCAACAGGTGTGTGTGGGTGCTTGGGTACTTGTCCACCAACTCTCTGAAACAGGACACTCAACGTCACTCACACATCACTCACAGGTCACTCATAGGTCAACAGCACACTCATGGGTAACCCACAGCACACTCATAGGTCATTTGCAGGACACTCATATGTCACTCACAGAGGGAGGGGTAGAAATAGCTCCAAAATTTCTGGTAGTCAGCAGGACTACCTAGTTGGGAAATCTGGTAGTCCTCAGAGATATCTGGTAGTCCAGAAATAGCCCACATTTAAGCAAAATAACACGACAAGACAAAAATGGAGGACAGTGATAGTGATATTAATAGTGAGAGTGACTGTTAACTGGCATTATCTCTTGCCAGGTTGGTAGAGCCTGCTAAGTGAGGTGGATGAGCGGAGTTGTTGGTCTCTATGTGTGTTTTTGTGTTTGTGTGTATGTGCTTGGCATTTTATTTTTCAATTAAATTGTTCAATTTTCAAAAAAAAATCATATTATTTTGCTTTAAATATGGGCCATTTCCTGACTACCAGATATCTCTGAGGACTACCAGATTTCCCAACTAGGTAGTCCTGCTCACTACCAGAAATGTTGGAGTTATTTCTACCCCTCCATAGGTCACATTACACATGCTCACATGATACTTATATGCTTCATGACACATGACAATCACAAGACATACAACATACACAGTTCACAGAAAACCGTCATTCTTTTTAATGCAAAATTTAATATATTTTTTGGACACTGGTTTGTAAACATGCAACGAGGTAAATTCTCATATTATTGATCACAAAGCAAAAGCAAAAATTCTGAAACACCCACTTATCAACTAAGACATAATTAAATGACCTAAACATTGAAACAAGATTACAACACAATACACAGTAACCTTTAATAATCCCCCAAAGAGGAAATTCTTGTGGTAAATATTCACATAACACAACAACATTAGTAGTGACAATTAGTAGTGACAGTGCAAAGTTGTAGGAAAGTAGCGCGCCCCATTGTATCCCCCCATCCTCCCCGATCATTTTCCCCTCCCCGAATTCCCCTTTTATTAGCCTAACAGAAATTAGAAGAAATGTGTTTCGATAACGGTAGAATTCGTGCAGTGGGTGAGAAATGTCCTTTAAGATGTCCCTTGTTTTTTTGTTTTTGTTTATTACTACATTCATGACAACAGAGGGCACCACCTGTAGCAGCCGGTGTAGAGTCGTTTGTCTTTCCGGTGTTCCAGGTAAATACTGGCCATCTTTTCCCGCGCTTCCACAAAGTAGGGCTGCTCCGGAGTGATGTTCCGCAGCATGGCGAGGGCGCCCTCTACATCGTCTCGCATCAGAGCAAGGTCGGCGTTCGCCACGGTGATGCGAACTTCTTCGGCTGAGCCGTGGAACTCGTTGATCGCGTCCTGCATCACCTTGGCCGCCTCATGCTGTGTGAGTGTATAATAATAAATGTAACATTTTACGAGAACTGTGCAATGAGAACTATTTTAAGAATGCCTTAAAGATGCTATATTTTAGACAATACTTTGGCTGATGCAGTAGTAATTAAATGAAGAGACAATGCATCGAAGAGAACATTACTTCTGCCTTAAATGACCTTGTGTATTTATGTTTTTTAGCCTTATATATTTATTTATAATGTTTTTATTAGTCTGTCTTTATGCACTTTTATATAATGTACAGTTAATTTGTTTTTGTGTTACAATGTATTTTATGCACCTCTGAGCGGAATTATTTTTTGGATATACGGTCCTTTACAAACAAAAATTATTATTATTATTATTAGAAGTAACCGCTGAGCCTCACCTGCTCTCCTAGAAGTCTGTGTGCATCTGCCAGTTCTAGGAAGACGGACACCCGGTCGTTGACACTGATAACATTTCTCTCCTTCTTCCCTGCTGAGTGACGTCCTCCCATTCCTAGACACAGAACACAATATATGGACTGCTACTTTTATGCTGCAGAGAACAGACATAGTGAGTTTAACTTCTGTAGCCATTTGCTACACTTTCAGAGAGGGGAGCGGTGGTTGCGTGGTAGAGCGCCGGACTGTCAATCGAGGGGACGGTGGTTCAATCCCACCTACTGCCGTTTCAAAACTAGGGCAATTTCGTTCACCCCACATTTGCCTGTGTCTTTCGGAAGAGACATTAAAAGCCGGTGGTGCCTTCTATCTGGTGTCTATGCCAGGGGAAGTAAAAGATCCCACACAGGGGGTAAATGTGTAGCCTGTAGTGGACTCACAAATTCTCATTGGGCATAAAACGCTCTGCAAAAGCCCCGTCCAGTATCTGGGAGAAAGAAAGGGAATCATGTCTGACCCCACAAATGATCTGTAACACATTTAAGCATTTCGAAATTCAACGTGGGTTGTGAGTTCCTATGATGATTGTTTGCAATGCTGTACATTTTCTATGATTCCTCTGTTACATGACATGTCCCCAACTGATCAATTGCCAGTTTATATTCCCTCCGAATAACAGACACAAGTATTGAAGGTGTTCCATATTGTCAGCTGTGTGTAGGAATACCCACCCACATGAGCCTGAACTAAGGTTTAGACAAATATTATATACATTCATCAACTGATGCTTCAAATGGCAAGATAATCTCTATCACAAACACAGACCTGGGGAACAGGACAGACGAAACAAGCAACAAAAACTGAACTAACAAAATGAAAATGGAGCTGAATAGGATATTCAATTAAGAAAGAAAAAATTGTTACAAGCCCAAGATTGGAACTATCAAGAAAAAAGAAAGCTTGGAGACCCTAAAGCCAGTTTGAAAACATCAATCAAAAGAACTGAGGTAGACTGATATCATTTGAAATGAAGTACCTGAGAGGGGCAGTATATGTAAATGTTTTTTGATTTATATAGCACCATATTTTTAAAATAATATTCCATTGTGGTGTACAAGAATACAATAAAAGGCACAGTGAAAGTTTATATAAATGTTCAACGTAATACACATATTGATATAATATAAAAAGGATAATAAATATATAGATAAATAGATTATTTAATTAATAATAAAAAATTAACTAATTAACTAAGAAGTGTAAAACCACTTAAATTAATAAAATGTAAAAGTTACTAGTAGGCTATACAAAAATAGTGAGTCTTCAATTTGCTCTTTAAACACTGACATTGTTGCAACTGTGCACATCTTTGGGAAATGAACTCCATGCCTCAGTCTATCTATCACTTGTTTGGCTTGTGAAGATGGTAGGTATTTTGTGAGAACAGCTGTATTAGTATTATAACAACCGTCACACTACAATAGATCTCACCTGTGGTCTTGATGCCGGGCAAGGTCATGGCCAACTGAAGTGTCTTGGCGGCCTCAGCCACATCCCCTTGCTTCCGGAAGATACGGGATCGGATGAGATGATAGAGGGGATGATCCCTCACCTGGGAAAAAAACCAAACATTTCATATAGGTAAATGCATTTTTTTTTTGTAGTTTTACTACAGGTCTTAATACTTAGAATACATGTGGTTTATAAACTGCTAAGGAAGGAAGATTTCATAAGGTACATGGTCTGCTGCTATGAAAGAACTGTGGTAAACATTAGACTCTTTTCAATTATTGTATAATTATTCAGGTTGGTCAATTAAAACATGCATAACCTTCCACCCAATTAACCTGCACTGCCGATGACTGTTCATGATGTTGATAACTCATCATGTAACAAATACTTACATATAGAATGTGAAAATTACATTCAAATCCCTGGCCTTTAATTATGCACTTATCTTCTAAATAAATTCAAAGTCACATTATCTTCACTGAAGACATTTTGTGGACACATGGTGCTGCCATCTGTTGACTACCTACAAAGGTACGCTGTCTGGTGGTGCCATCTGGGGACTGAACTGATTACATGATCTACCATTGGGAAGACGTTCTTGCTAACCAGCTGTGTACAAGTGCCCACTTTTGGTTGCTCTTATGTGGAATAAGGTTCAGGTTTAGGGATAGTGTTAGGGTTTAGCTTTGGGTTAGGATGAAAGTACTTTTGACAAGATTGACATTAGGTGTTTTACATGCATTTGATAGGCACTTGTACGTGAGTGGTTAGCCAGAAAGGTCTTCCCTACCATTGTAACCCAGGAATGGTCAGTCCTGCTTCAACTTACCTCAAAGTTATAACTGACACCAACTTCCAGGGACTGATTGGCAGCCTTGAAGTTGTTCTGGTGAAGCTGAATCTATAAACACAACACAGCACACTGTGTTTAACAAATGTCTATGAAAGACAGTTTTCAAAGGTTTATAGAGAACAAATCAAACTCAAAACTGTAATAAGTAAGTCATACATTTACCAATGAAGAGTGATTTGATCACATATCCACTGATGTTAATTACAGTGGCTTTTTCATATGTCTATAAGGATTGATTTGAGAGCCTTACAGATTTGTACTTTTAGATTTACAGTTGTTACCACTCAGAGGTATTACACACACAAATGTGAAACGATACTAAACAATACTAGAAATAAAAATATACATAATCGTTAGTTAGATAGTCTTGTAAATATAACTACACAGTACACACCATAATCAAAGTTAATATAATAACAGTAAAATTTTTTAGTTAAGTTACATTTAGTAAAACCTTCGTAAATGTAAACACGACTGCTGTCCCAGCATGCAACACTTGCCTGTGCCATGAGGATGTGTGCGTCTGAGTATGTGGCGTCCTGGTTGAGGCAGTGCTGTAGGGTAGACTGAGCAGTGTCGATGTCACCTGTCACAGCAAAACACATAGTTACATGTAGGGAGCGGTGGTCACGCTGTCGCGCTTACAATTTTCCGGTCATAAAACCATTCCGATTGACATTTCTGCGCATGCGCAATAAATGTAAAATCATCAATGTCCAGCGAAACAACAAAGCATTTTCAGTATAAATGCCACGAGGTGTTCGTTAATTATCCTGTAATTATTACTGTTAAGAGTTTCTTAAAATGTTGTTCAATGCAATAAAAATTACGTTTTTTATCAATCACTGTCACGGATTATTGCGCACTACTGTCATGTGATTTATGCTTGCTATCAAAATATGCCTCCAAACATGTTTGTCTCGTGTAAATTTGCGACATATAACTTTGCTGAGAGGTTATATACATCCTAACGAACAACTCATAGTATTCATACCATAAATGCTTTGTCTTTTCGCTGCACATAGATGATTTTACAAATATCTTCAATTTGAACGTTTATAATGCCAGAAAAATGTAAGCGCGACAGCACGATAAAGCGCTGGACTGTCAATTGAGGGGACGGTGGTTCAATCCCACCTACCGGCGTTTAGAAACTTAGGCAATTCTGTTTACCCCACATTTGCCTGTGTCTATCGGAAGAGACACTAAAATCCGGTGGTCCCTTCTTACAAACATGCCTGAAACAATGTTTGTTTTCAAAAGTGATCAACGCCATTAGTCTCATTATTTTTTAAATAAATGTGTCATATCCTTTTCACAATAATGAGCAACATGAAAGTAAGACTAACCCGAAAGAAAGCGAACTTTTCCCATGAGGAAAAGAGCTTCGTGTAACCCTGGCACTGCCCGTGAGACAGTCTCGAGAACCTTGATACATCGTTGCAACACAGGGTGGGGCGGCTGTCCACGGGTGACTGGCTGCCAAGGAGTCAATGCGTAACGTCAATAATCAGAGATGAAGAGTTTTTGTACAGCACATCAGGTGTGCTATTAAACTGTCAGCCACCAGTTGGTCTGACACAGATGTGCACTATATTGAAAATAAAACCCGGAGCATTTCCATAGCACATTTAGATGACATTTATCAATATCTCAAATACTTGAAAGATCCTTTGCAATGATTACTGGGAACACAAAATGTTAATCTGAATCAGATGAATGTCTGTGTAATGTGTGGATAAATCTGTGGCCTGACTGTGAATACTAATGAGTTTTAACTTCGTTTTCTAAAGATATATTTCCTTGTCGCTATTTGCTACCAATGTTTGTTTTACTTGTACTCATTATGGTTGTGTCGGGGGAGTCATTAGGTGTGTACTATTCAGTCTTCTTTCCCATTTCCATTTTGTACTATTTTATATTATCCCTTTGACATTTGTTTTGTCAGATGATTCACCTGTTGCGGAGCAAACAGCAGGTAATCTGAGGTGAGCTGAATGAGCAGGTCTGGGTTGAGATGAAAGAAGTACTCGACTCCCAACGGAAGACCCTAAAACATACACAAACATGCCATAGAAGACCTTAAAACATACACACACGTCATAGAAGACCCTAAAAGATACACACATGTCATGGAACACCCTAAAACTTACACAGACATCATAGGAAGACCCTAAAACATACACACGTCATATGAAGACCCTAAAACATACACACATGTCATGGAACTGATGGAAGACCCTAAAACATACACACATCATAGAAGACCCTAAAACTTACACACATACGTCAACAACGTACAAGGTTATTCCGCTTCAGTTAAATCTACTTGCAATTGTATCTCTGGTCGTCAATGATGAAGAATGTTAACAGGTTATGTTCGATTCATTTCAGATAAATTTAGTGAAAGACCAAACCTATTTTGTATCCATCGTGACATGTGACAATAATGTCCCTGACACTGTCTCTTGATTAAGACAACCCGTGTTTGAATCTTGTGCTGTGGTGTGAAACCTTTGACAAGTGTTTTCAATCTACATTGCTCCAGGGCACTCAGCTGTGTGATTTACTGGCTTACATGGCGGATATTTCTATGGGCATTAATTGCAACGTGACTGGATGTTTCCCCAAAAAAGTTGAAATAGTGCTTGACTGAACAGGTCTGCCAGGCAGGTAAAGTGTAAAGTGTTTTTTAAAGAGGGAAAAGTGTTTTAGCAGTCCTGAGGCCTGGATACTGCACTGTATAATAATTGATTTTTTACTAGAGATGTCTGGATTCATTACCAACTCTGATATGACTGATTTAATCGTACCTACAAACATTACAGTTCACCCACCCCCACGAAGATGACATAAAAATATTGAATAGTGAATAGTAACGTTTAACTTTTTAGCAGTAAAAGTAGCACAAGATTGTATATGTCTAACAGTGGTAAAACACTGGACGTGGTTCGTCATTTCCTCTTGGCATATCTGCTAGAAAACACAAACCGAGCACAAGAAATATGATTTTGTATTTTTTACTTGTAGTACATGTATATCTGTATATTTGATTTTGCCACTGCTATGGAGTAAAGCAGTTACTGTAGGTTACGCAATTAACTCAATTAACAACTAACTAATATTTACAACGGTTTATAAAAAAAACACAGAATCACAAGTCTGATTTAAAACAATACGTGTTCATCAAAAAAGCAAAACAGAGTAAAAAACAGTGTTGTCTCCTGTCTGTCTGTGTGGACTTGTGGACTTGTGGACTTGTGGACTCACCTTCATCTTAGTGAAGTGAGTCTCCAGTGCCTGGTCAAAGAGAGTGGTCACTTTGTCCGACGGCTGGTACTGCTTCATGGCAAGGATTCCACTCATGTAGCTCAGCTCCTGAGACAGAGGACCATGAACATGAACAGGGGACCATGAACATGAACTGAGGACCATGAACATGAACAGAGGACCATGGGCATGAACAGAGGACCATGCACATGAACTGAGGACCATGAACATGAACAGAGGACCATGAACATAGGACCACGAGCATGAACAGAGGACCATGAACATGAACTGAGGACCATGAACATGAACAGAGGACCATGAGCATGAACAGAGGACCATGAGTGTGATTAGAGCACTGTTGGTCTGAACAGTGGGCCATCAGTATGAACATACAAACATGACTGTGCATAAAGGACCATTACTCTAAGGGTACCATAAGTGTGAATAGAGGACCATGAGTATTACTAGACCGTCAATATGAACAGATGACCAGTAGGACAATGGACATAGGACAATGGGTTGAACAGTGGACCATTATGAACATATGACCATCACCATAACCAGAGGACCATGACTATGAACAGAGACACATCAATGTCAATGGCCAGCATAACAAGTGGTCCGTGAGTGTGAATATTGGACCATAGATGTGAAAACTGAACAAAGGACTGTCAGTGTGAACAGAACATTGTAAGACTACTTACTAGTCAGTATGACACCTAAAAGGCCACATTACCTCAAGGGCATGTTTTGTCATCCACACAGTGCAGTGGATACAATGTGACAGGTCTAATTTGATTTTGTAAAACCCATCTTTCCCACCTCCTCTTTTCCCATATCTTCCCTATCTTCTGTCCTCCATTTGCTTATTCCCTCTCCTCCTCCCTTCCCTCTCCTCCTCTCTTCCCTTTTGTCCTCCCTCCCCTCTCCTCGTCTCTTCCCTCTGGTCACATCTTGCCTATCCTCGTCTCTTCCCTCTCATGCATATACTCCCTTTCTTCTCCCCCTCTCACTCCTCTCTGTTCTCCCCACTCTCTCCCTGCCTTCCCTGCCTTCCCTCTACTTCCTCTCCTCCCTTCCTCCCTCTCACACCTATTCTCCCTGCTTTCCCTCTCCTTCCCTATCTCCCCCTCTTCCCTCTCCTCCTCTCACCGATGACATCCCGATGCTGTGCTGAATCTCGCTGAGAAACTCCAGCTGCTGGGACGCGTCCTCCAACTGACCTTCCAGAAGTTGACATCTGATGATGCCTGCAAGGCAAGGATGGCATCTAGGTTACATTCTTACAAGAGACAGCGCAACAATAACTGATGTGCATGATATATATATATATATATATATATATATATATATATATATATATATATAGTATTTAAAAACAATATATATATTTATATTGTGTTTGAAACCTAAATTAACATGATAAACTTAAGTTGAGATTCATTAAAAACACTTGCAAGTTTGTAATTAATGTACTTCACAATTAATAGATTATTTGCATATGCTGCATTAAAAGAGAATAATGTTAGATATGCTATAACTGTTATACGTCAAAAATAACTATAAAACTAACAGATAAAATAAATGAATAAAATCAATAAAAAATAAAATAAATAAATGAATAAAATAAAAAAATAAAAAAATCAATAAATAATAAAATAAATGAATAAAATAAATGAATAAAATAAATGAATAAAATAAATGAATAAAATAAATGAATAAAATAAATGAATAAAATATATATAAAATGGTACATCTGAATTGCCATGTCATGTCCACAATGGCAGGTGCACAAACAATTACATATGACCCAATTGTTTACGCTACTCCTCCATCACCCCACACAATTACAATCTGACACGATTTCCAATTTGACCATTGACCCCCCCAGCCAGGTGGGTGAGTGACCACTGACCAGTGAGTGCAGCAACGCTGGTCTCGTCCAGTTTCATGGCGTTGCGGTAACACTTGACTGCGTCCCTGGTGCGTCCCTGCAGGAGCAGCTCAAAGCCCAGCTCCGTGACGAAGTCCGCGTTGACATTGTCCAGACTGACTGCTCGCTCCTCCAGGTAGTACGTCTGCTGGAGCACCGCCTTGTTCCGGCCACTCTGAGACACACGGTCAGCAAGTGGTCAAGCCAGTTTAAAAGAGCGTTTTCACTTTAAAAGATTTTTTTTTAATATCCGAACATTTTTAATATGTACTATTTATCAACATTTTTTTTTTTATTGTAATATAGTTAACTTTTTTTTTTAATATCTACTATTTTTAATATGTACTATTTATCAACTATTTTATTATTTACTTATTTTGTTATTGTAATATATACTATTTATCAACTATTTTAATTTTTTATTATTTGTTATTGTAATATGATTAACCATTATTTATTTTTAATATCTAGTATTTTTTATATATTATTTATCAACTATTTTAATATCAATTTTTTCATTGTAATATAATTAACTATTATTTATTTGTAATATCTACTATATTTAATATATATTATTTATCAAGTATTTTAATGTTTATTTATTTATTACATTGTAATATAATTAACTATTATTTATCAGTATGAGTATTTACCTATTTATTTTACAACTACGTCTCTATTTTTTATTTTTAGGTAATCTGTATATTCATGTAAAGTGTAATGCACCTCTGAATGGCTTAATTGCTAGATATTTGGCATAGACAAATACTGTATTTGTTATATTTATTATTACTATATTAAGCCATAATCTATCTAGAGAGTAGACTGTAGTGGATCGGGGGTAGAGCCCCGGACTCTAGACTATGAGAACCTGGGTTCGAATTGTTCTCTCTGCATTGCTACAGTTGCTTAGCTGTATGAATGATGAATGAATACCTGGCTATAGAGAGTGGTGGATATTTGTACGAGCTGCTTCCATGCATTAATTGCAGCGTGGCTGGATGCTTCCAGGAAAAGTGTGAAGTGCTCTGAGCAGTCCTGAAGACTGGATACTGCGCTAAATAAGAACTTAACTTTACCTTTCAGTTATGAAATCAATTTGACTGTTAAACAAGCAGAGAGATTTGTTAAATTAGCTAGATTACATTTTGTTGCAAGTTCAACCAATCTAATCAAGAACATTCCTGTTTAACTTATGAATACCTTTTTTTTATTGACTTTAAACAAACACCTTGAGATAACATTCTTATGAACACATAAGTCTGACTGCTATATAAAATTGATTACAATATATTATATATCGAAACAGTCACCAGGAGACCATTTCATTAATGTTGTTAAGAGATCCAGCACTTTAAAATCAAATCAGTTTTGACCCTTAACAATGATTTTGAATACTCGAAAACTGTCAACATCATGATGTCCCTCCCAGTCACGGGTGTGTCATGGAAATAGTGTCCTCCGTAATATGGCATTGGATACTTGCATTTCAACATAAGATAACTAAATTGAACAACGACTTTTGCTTAATGATCATTTTTCGTTAACAGCTCTTTATCTTAGTGAAATGGTCCCCAGGATTGTAACTAGGACCCTTTCAATGGTGTGTCACCAAATCTGTCCTTGGTGACACATCAGCATTGTTTTTGCATTTAACAGTTTTTCGTAGACGTTCACTATCCTGGTCAAATTGGCCCATATACCATGTCATAAATGTGACTGAGATGAGTGACGTACGATTCGACAGAAGACTTTGGCGTAGTCGTCGTAGAGGAAGGCGTTCTTGGGCTCCTGCCGGTCCATTTGTTGCATCAGGTCTCCAATTTGCATGGCCGCCTACAACACATGGTGCATGGATGAGTGGCAACAAGAGGTCAACAGGTCATCATGTGGCAAAACCCACAATGGATCACAATGTAAACACCTGGAGGTGAGTCTATCCGAAGTTTGTTATTTATATATTAATATATTCTTACATGTTCTTAAGATTTAATCAATATCTTGTATAAACACTGCACAGCATACTGTGTTTAATAAGTCTGTAATAATGTCTTTGCAATTTGAAAATGTCCCTCCATGCAGCTTGGTTAAATGGTAAACATGTTTTATTCACAATATCACTGAGGCAGGCTATGTTAACTGCAATACGTTTAAATGCTGAATGATATTCCATTATCCCACACTCAATGTATAAAGCATCTTGAAAATTATTATTATTACTCTGACTATTTGTGGGTACAAAGAACAAACTGTACCCTGAAAATAGTTTAGGTTATAGTTTTAGCACATGGCAGGCTCCTACAATAACAGGCAAGTTTTTTTACATTAATTAAGATAATATTTTTGAAACAAGAATAAATATGTTGAACTTATATTTCAACATATTTACTGGTGACGTTACGTTCTTACACCTACACACAGTGTACAAAAACACATGATGAAGTGATGAATCTGTCAGTCAAACAATAATCTAAATTCATCCAAATTACTGGTAATTCGAATGTTCATTCTACCTCACCTTTAAACACTGATATGGCATCTTAATTAACTCACATTATCATAGTTGCCGTCCCTACATAACATGTGCAGAATCTGGAATCTCAAGGCGGGTAAACAGTTCTCATCCAATGCAAGCGCCCTGAAACAGATTAATAAAACAACAATTGTATCAATTCTTTCAGATACACATTAACGTAACCTGGTGCTAACTATAACAATTCCTGATGTTTCGAGTATCAGCTAAAAGGAACCATTTGAAGTCCTTAAAATGACCTAGACTGTATTGATTATGCAGATGGATGAATACAAACAAATGGGATTCGTAAGGGATGAATCTGAATACACTGTACCTATAATAAAATACCATGCAAATCAAAATGCAATTGTTAAAGGGATATTCCAGTCAGTGGGAGGTTAACAGCACTAACTTACATATGTACACTATATTGGTTATGCCTACTAAATGTGCACAAAGATCGTTAATAAACAATTAGTTATAGTTGAACGGTATAAAAAACATGCTATCTTAGATTCAGGGCGCTGCCATCTTGAAACTTATGCGCCAGTGACGTAAGCCAAATCGTTTACGTCACTGGCGCATTGTTGAAAGGCAAGGATTGGCGGAATCCTCTCTAATAATTGTGATAGTGACGTAAGCAATCCGTGACGTACTGGATACATCAAGTACCATTGGACAGATATTAGATGTTCGAACGTGCATGCGCCAGTGCCATAATTAGCGGTTTACATCACTGGCACACAAGTCTCAAGATGGCAGCGCCCTGAATCCAACATGGACTGTTTCTGATACAATTACACTATGTTTAATTGTTTATGAACTATCTTTGTGCACAATTACTATGGACAACCAATATATTATACAGATGTAAGTAAATACTGTGAATCTCTCACTGACTGGAGTATGCCTTTAACGGATCAATCTGAAAACCTCTAATAAAATATTATGCATATGAAAATGCAATTGTTACTGTCACTATTCTGGCATGGTCATTACACAACTGTTGCGTCGTGTCCAGCTGTACCTCTGGGCTGTCTCCAGGGTCAAGTCCCAGTCCTGCAGCGCCAGTTGGATGTGCATCTTCTCAAGGAGGCCCGGGAGGAAGTTGGGAAACGACACAACGACCTGGTTGATGAGTTCGAGGGCGGGAGTGAACTCACGGTGGAGCTCCTTGAACTTTGCCTTGCCAAGAAGAGCATCAATGTCCTTGGTACCTTCCATCCTACAAGTACAACCACTGTGTCATGTATGGTGTCACCTGTAATGTTTTCCCACATTACTACTGATATGCTTACCGTTTTACCTATTCATCTGCTTATAGTATTTTGCAATTCTAAAAATGTTATTAATTCTTAGATGTTGTAGAGTGTGGCAAACAAAGATGGCTATCACAACTTGAACATGAAATAAAACATTAGTAGAGACAGACTACATGGTGAGTAAGTAGGTAAGCTTTATTTATTTTACATGGTGTCTGTGATGAGATATATTCCATTTCTACATAAAATATATACAAATTCAAACAAAGGGTTTCCTTTAAAGTAGTTGTAATTCAAAATATCACCACTTGAAGATATGATAAATTCCCATAGTGCATAGCCAATATACCTAACTTGCACATTCAGCCAATTCTCTACAAATTATGCATGTCATAGCTAGAATTAAACATATGCTGTTTTATGTGCACATTGCATCATACCAGATACACTGGTCCACTTTTCTGAGAAACATAATAGATTATCAAGATATAACATTATGTTTTAGTGTAAAATAAAAAAATGCATTTGCTAAAAACACTTCAGATAATAAATACACCTAAATAATAGGTTGTTTTTCAGGCAAACAATTTGATTACAAAACATTTTAAAAGTATATAACAGACTAATTAATACGTATTGGTCTTTACTAAATAAACTGTTGTCTAGTTTAAACATGGTAGACATGGAGAAAAAATTCAACATGTTGAACAAATGATTGGAACCACTCCTTGAAGATAACAACCCTGTCATGCACAACTATACTTGCATGTACATGTACATGGACACACACCACAAAAATGTCCACAAATACATGATACATGCATCCAGAAATCAGCCAGTCTCATTAGGATGTTGATCGGCGAAATAACTGCTAGAAAAAAGCCGTAGTTTATTCCAACCAGGCTTCAAGCCATGCAAATCATTATTGTTTCTAAAAACAAACGTGGATAAACCAGACATGACAAATCCCCATTAGGATCCAGAAATGTGGCATCTAAAATGGATGACATATATTTGAAGCAGCATTACCAATAGCTACACTAATTAGTAAGCATTGGATGCTGTTAATGCAGTACTTTAGTCTCAGTTTACAAGTGGCATTAGTTTTGCAGCAACTAACTATGTTAACTAGTTTTGGTTTCCCCGTCAAGCATTGTTGAAGCTTCCTGTGAAACAGTAAGAGTTATTTACGCAGCATGCTTATACCCATGATGCATCTGAACTACCCAGGGTGCATCTCAGACTTACCAATGTCTCAATGATCTACCACTATGGAAATGATCACAAGGTAATTAATCAAACTATTGTAGAATACGTAGAAAACAGTAAGCATCATAGATACATTTATTCTACTGCAAGTGACACTCGTCCATGAATGTTGGCTTTGAATCCCACTTCTGACACCAAATGGTTAGGGTGAAAGAACACAGAGTAAACACACATTGCAATAACATTTATCAAAAGAAGAAATATTGATAGTAAGCACTTCTAGGCAGAACACACAGGTTTTTAAATACATCTAACACAAAATCACACTCAGCATTAACAACAACTGTACAATAATAACAGTGAATACCACGAGAAAACATAAAGTTTACAAACACAATGTTCTTAATGTGCACCAAATGAACATGGTGACATGACAACTGCCTGTGAGTGGTGGTGTGAAAAGATGTATACACACTTACCCGAGTGCTTCATCGAAGTACCTCACAGCCTTTTTCAAGTTGACCTCTCGGCCACAGGACATCTCCAGCCAACCCTTCAGAGCAAGACCCTACGAGAGGACAAAGCACAACTAAACAGTGTCAAACATCAAACTGAATCACATGTAAGCTTGTACATCTCTCAAACGTTTGAGTGTGTCAGTATATGAGGTTAAATTATAGAACTCGTGATGAAAACATAACTAGTTCAGCTACAGTTTGAATGCTTAAGACTTTTCTTTGTTTGTATTTTTCACTTGGAAATAAACAACAGATTCTGGTAAATTTGGGTACAGTGTCCAATGTGTCTGGTTTGTAGACTTCAACCAGTTCTTTTCACATGACTATCTCTCTCTCTCTCTCTACCATATAACTGCGACATTGTGAAAAGCACAATCGTGTTACATCATTGCATACATTTTTCATTTACTGAATCACATAAAATACATGTTTATAAAAACCTGTCCAAACTGAACATACAGAAGTAAATATAAATTATCATGTTTTTGGTCACACGCTTCTTCCAAGCCAAGGAACACACAAAGAAACACATGACCTTCACCTCCTCACAACCCTACCGTGTCTACCCACCTGTTTGGAGGCTGGTGTCATCTTGAGCATGCGGTCGACATACTCTCGCGCCTTGTCATATTTACCAATGTGGAACAGGAACAAACCAGCAAAGTAGAGACCCTGAAACAGGTCACAATCCCACCCATGAGAGACTGTTACATTGCACAATAACAGTAATAGTAAAATTAATAAATGTTTGTAAACATTGTGGTTGAACTTTTCACAACGCTACATACAACTTATGATCTTGACACTTCAATTAACTTGGTCTGACATAAAAATGTGCAAACTCTATATGAATCTGTTGATAATTATTGTGTACAATAAATTTTAACTTCAAGGTACATTTTAGTATATATCAATATTATATATATATAAATATATATATATATATATATACATACATATATATACATATATATACATATATATACATATATTATATACATATATGTATATATATATATTATATACATTATATATATATATATATATATATATATATATATATATATATATATACATATATATATATACACACATATTCATTTCAGTGTTTGAGGTGACTCAACCACCAATTCACATTCCTAATTGACACAAACAGTTTATGTAAATAAAGTATCTGTACCTATATCTTAGTAAACATAATTGTCATTTTGTTCCTGTGATTAGTCTTCACACACTACAATTGTAAGATAAATACCTACCTTTTCCCCCGCCTGTTTCCGTTCCTCTTTCAACTTGGCATCCAATTGTTGAATGGCCTCTCTGTCTGCTCAATAACATCATAAAATTATATTTATGATCAACATCAGACACTTACTGTACTATCCGGTATACGTCAATATCATATCCTAAACATCTCAATGTGTGGTGGGTAGATGATTACCTATACATGGCTATATTTCTTGTCCAACCTTGATGAAACGTTGATACATGTATGACTACATTTCTTGGTCAACCTTGATAAACACTGCTCTGTTATCCAGGGGTGTGTGACTATCAACATGGACTACCAGGGTAGGTGGATCTGCAGCCACTAAATATATTTTACTGTCTAGAATTACCATTTGTAGATTTGTCACAACTTGGACCAATTATAGAAATAATCTTATGCAAAATATATTCGTTGATATAACAGCAAAGATGGGCAAGTACAACAAAACTAAAACATAAACAAACACACGTACCCCTGCATGTGCATGTGACACATCTAAGGTGCACTGAGCATGTGTGAAGCTGTAAGATGAGTCGACTCACCGATGTGTTTGCTCTTTTTGTGACCAACAATGAGGGCAAGAATGGAGCAGAGGTTCACGTCCTGTTTGTCCTTCATGGCATCCAACTCACGCATCCCCTCCTGCACACGCTCTGTGAGAGACAACTTATTATATGTATATATATATATATAAATATATATATATATATATATATATATATATACACATATACGACTTCTCAACGATAAACATCTCTGAAGTTATGTGTGTATGTTGTATTTTGTTTCTTTTATTTGTAAAAGGATGACCACAATTACAATTATAACTATAAAATTATATTATAAATTAGTCTTGTATTTTATTATGATTAATGTTACCATACTGTTTTAATAATGAATTTATCTGTATTTTTATTTCTCTACTCATGTATTTTTTATTTTTATGACTAACTCTGCAAAAGGAATTTCCAGGTCCGGGACAATAATGTTTTATTGTATTGTATTGTATTGTATTGTATTGTATTGTATTGTATTGTATTGTATTGTATTGTATTGTATTGTATTGTATTGTATTGTATTGTATTGTATTGTATACTAATGTCTCATTTATCCAGTCTTCAATAATTTCTTTCACAATCTGTACACTGTGTGTCGGTACCACCTTAAATACCATGTAAAATATACTGTGCTCATCAAATCATGGTCTAAATACCATGTAAAATATAAACTGTTCCTCCGTGCTCATCAAATCATGGTCACATATCCTCTAAATTATATTATGTTGGGCAATGATTGTAAATTGTTAAAGCATTTCAGCTCGTCTTTAGTCACTGTCAACTGTCACTGAGAATCCTACTCTGTTTGATTACCTTCAAGAATGAGGCTGTATCCATAAAAGAACTTGAGCAGTGAGTCGTTGCCGTACTTCTTGAGACCCTCCGACGCCACATTCTGCATGTGTCTGTAGTACTTCTCCCTGCACCAGTAGTTCAACTGGCCCTACAACATGGCCACGTCATTTTGCATCAATGCTGAACGACTTATGTCTATGTTAAATTGCAGGTCGTATGGTAATGTTTGTGCAGTGGAACAGAAATACAGCCAATTTTAATACATTCAGGATCAAGTAACATTAAAAAGGGTAAAAATCATGTGCTAACCTAAGGGAAGGCGGCTTCAGTACAGCTTGTGGAGCAACGACAGAACTACCCTCTAGAGGATTCAGTTCATACAGCGAATTTTTTCAATACTTCATGCATGGAAAAATATTGATAATAAACAATATGTCAGAAAAATAAATTGTTATATATATGTAGATTTAGCTGCTGTGCCTGAACATTGCGAAATGAAGATGGTGGCCATGACTGTCTCTACACGTTCTACTGAAGTACTAAATGCTACTGCAATCGTTGACCAAAAAGTAGCTACCATATCTATTCTATTAATGTACCATTGCATCAAAGCACCTTAATTAGGACCTAACTTTAACATTATATTATGCCTTACTATCCATCTGCTGACAGATTGCTTTATGTCAGTATTTATTATCATCCTGTTTGCTGCCATGATCATGTTGCCTATTATTACCTAGTCATGTAGCTTTAGCTTCAAGTGAAGCATACACTGAATATAGGGCTCCATCATTCCATGCACGCAACACATTCTCGCAAACTGGGGTTCATTGCCCTGCTTTACAGTACCGCTGGCAGATCATCTCAGCAAACCATGGAAGTGAACGGTGTCAAACTATAAAATTACAGCAACTGATTTTGCCAGTTATCAAGCACTCCATCTGCCATTGGAAGAGTGGAAATACCCACCCCAGTTTGAAGATGGGTACACAATTGGCGAGAACCCCATTATATAATAACCAAATCGCATCTCAAACATGCTATGTAATATGGCCAGCATGTGGCTGAAATCACCCAAAATTATCACATGTCCAGAGGCTAACCACACTCTGCGTGAGTGATTTCATTCACGGAGGTTAAAAGATGAGTTTTGCACAGGGATGTGCCAGGAGTAGTGAATGGTGGTACTGACGTAATCACCTGCAGTGAATCCTGGTACATGAGTATGACAATTGTATGATGCACCCCATTCCGTCTCATTATTAAAAGTAAATGACACATTGGGCAGGGGCCTGATGCTGACGGAATATGTAGATTCTTACAGGTACTTCTTACAGGTCCTTTTCTGGCTGATTTAGGCATTCCTGCCTCTTGTGCCAGCTCTGTCTTGATCATTGTTATGGGACTGTGCGCATGCGTCTAAAGGTGACACAGTCCATAGTAGAGGTGGTGCAGTAAAATCATTTTTTATAGATGGGGATGGAAGAGTCAAGAGGTGTCTTTACTTTGGTTTTCACGGTGTCTTGCCAAACGTGAAACTTCATAATAACAATTGGTGTGATAGATCTACGAATATACCAGATATGTAACTGACACGACTGATCTAAAAAAGTATGTTGTCACATGCGGCACCAGTTGCCGTCGTTGCCATGTTGGAGATAGTCCAATAGTAAACCGACGCACTGGGCGATAATAGGTTCACACTTCAGAAATCGTTATCTAGCAAATAGCCAAATCTACTTAAACACTTACGAGCGTGACCGAATCAGAGTCTGCCATTTCTTTGATTATATCTACAAGCTAAATATGGTTTAATGCATGCTGTTAATGATTTACTAGATTAAATCGCATCAAAACACTTCGCATAAGACGTTCCTATCGGAATGTCCGTCATTGACATGCGCAACCGGAAAAACAAGTAGTCGGTTATTTCCGGCTTGTTTAGAGACACAACATTGTTTCGTTTCCAAGACAATATCCATGTGTGCAGTAATGCTGTTTATTATCCGTTAATTATATTATCGAGGATAACGAACAATTGCAATACCCGTAAATATGCCCCTAAAAATCATTCATATATATGACCAAATAAATTATAAATATTAAGTCAAATACGAACCGCCCGCCGGTTCTCTTCGATATTGCTTGATTGAAACCATGGTAACCGGCGCGAACTCCATTTGTGTGGCGGCCCTCGATTGCGCGTGAACACCAGCGCTTGCTGTCCCGGGCACTAGACAGCATAGGCATAGGCAGAAACTATGTTTACACCAACAGCATATCACAAAGATCCAAACAGGGGGCCACTTACACTAGAACATGATCGTGAGTACAACTTCTGCTTACATGCAATGTATAATTGTTTTAATTAACATTAATAAATGCAGCTTCGCAGCCGTGGCGTTGGCTTGCATAATTATTTACTACAAGCAGCTCACCGACCGTACAAAGACTCAGGCATTGACTCAGACTCAGTCTCGGTGGTGTTTCTAAGGCTCAGTCCAGATATTATCATAGACTGTGGCTGTAAAAACGGGACAAACCTACGTTTCTTTTTAATTAACCTTTTTAACGGTTTTTGTCTTCATGCATGCAAATAAGCACCATGCGCGGATAATAATTACAAATAATATGTAACATAAATATTATAAAATAAATAATAATAATTAACATGAAATGTCAAAAATTATAGGATAGAATAGAATAAGTGACATATAATGCACTATAAAAATGGCATAAATAAAAAGGTATATATCATTGTCAAACAGCAGGCCTAACATATTAGGGGCATGATCACAATCAGCCAGTTAAAAATAACTTATTATATATAACTTAAACTATATATAGGCCCGGCCTGCTCATGATACATAAATATATGTAACTAGATAGCCTTGCTGTTGCTCCAACAAACCCCCGTCGCCTTCATTCCCTTCTCCCCCTCGCCTTCATTCCCTTTCCCCCTCGCGCCCGTTCCATCTCCCCCTCTCCTTCATTCTCCTCGCCTTCATTCCCCTCCCCCCGCACATTTATTCCCATCAACCTCGCCGTTGCCCCCTTTTCGACATAGCGCAGGCATATATACCGCTAACATGTGTCCTGGTATTAGGCCTAATTACGCAATTATTGTGATTCCACGATAAACATCTGCTTTGTGGCAATAAAATAATAACGTCGGCGTGGCAAGTGCATGAGGTGTCTTCAAGCGAAACACACCACACGATAATCTAATACAACTTGTCATTAGGCCGATCACGGTCGGCTAAGGTGTTAGCAACAACGGTCTAGCTCAATAAGAAATAACAGGCGTACAGACCCCACTGCATGCTGCGGCAGGCAACCCCAGGCGCCACGGGAGAGTGCGGCTGGTGTACGCAGAAATTATGTTCTGGTACCGAAATTACGGTAACGTACATGATGGGGTAGAGCCAATATAAGTCGGCCTATGATATTGTTCCCCATAGAACGCATGAACATCCCGCTAAGACTTTCTTGTTGTCGGGTGTTGAGCATTGGTAGGTCTAGATGTGATTTGCTTTAGATAATTATGAGGACGTGCAGTATGTGATAAATGGAAGTTGATCGAGTTAGTGTGTAAGAAATAGGATGTTCTCACGCATCCACTGTATACAGTGGATGCGTGTATGTATATATATATATATATATATATATATATATATATATATATATATATATATATATATGTTATATGTGTATATATATGTTATATGTGTATATATAACGCAGCCCGCACGTGCACAGTCAGATTTGGTGAAGTGACCCTAGTATTCCATATGTAGGGAGTGGTAGTCGCGTGGTTATGGTGACCAGCTGGTTGATATTTGAATGCATTGTGGTTCTCAACTTGATATCGACTGCTGTTTTGAAATTTGGTCAAGATTGTTTAACTCTCCTTAACTGTATATTTCCGAAGAGACGCCACAAGCTACATTTGCTCCGCCCTGTCTCACACCCATTATAGGGGAAGTAAAACATATCACACACAGGGGGCAAATGCGCAACCTGTAATGGACTCACTCAGTACACAGAATAATACTCTAAATGAAACACGCAGCGCGGTATCATACCGCCTTTTACTTAATTATCCATACTATGACAAATAGCAGGATGCACGGTAGGCAACGATATTGGCCTAAATATTGATGCACCAACGCCTAATTTCTAATCGCTCTATCGTTGGGTGAGCAATGCATTTGCACTGGAGCCAACTATGTATTTCGGTCTAGTCCACGTCCATGTGTCCAGTTTGACCACTGCATGGGTCGTTGGCTGAAATACGCCGGGATTACGCCACAGAGGCTGTTGATTGCGTGACGCACGAACGGGCAAAGAAAAGCTCTCTACCCTTACGCCAATCGATCTGACCGACTTGACGGCGTTGTCGTTCAAGGTTCTTGCTGGCTAATTGGATGATTGCAGCACCTAGGACGACTCGTGCGGGGGAGCGACACTTCGTTCCCGGTCTAAGGACCAACAACGGCGTCTTCCCTGATCTGACTCCTTAATTAATCTTGGTTCTCGACATTTGCGGTCAGCCGGGATGATGAATATGTCCATCTTGGTTTTCCACCTTAAGGTTTTAGTCGGTTTCGTTGCAGTTATATTGCGATAACCGATGATGCGTGCCCGTACATTGCGATGTATAATTATTCATTTATTTTCAGTTATATTTAAATAAAGAAAAACACACAATTCGAGCCATGCAGTGGACGTGTTAACGTCTTAAACGCAACGGATAAACATGGATGATACCTGATAACTATTAACCTTACTAATTCAAAATTATACGTTTATTCTCAATTGCATACATTTCCATACTACAATCTGCCTGTTAAGTCGTTAGTGACAAGCGCATCGTAGATCTCTAAAGCATTACATTGGATTTGACGTATCACAACATCGATATCTATAGACGTCCGGTAGTTTTACATCGCCGACAGCATGTCAATAACTCACTCACTTGGAGAGAGGCCAAACGACGACACGAGAGAGTTGGCAATGTAAGACTTGTTAGTCGCTGCACGTGACGAGCCACTACGCTTGATCTTTTCTACCGCAGCAGACCTACTTTGTACCGTCTGCTGATTGAGTGATATGTCAATATTATAAGTGAGTCGACGATTGCGTCAACACAGGAGCTAGCAAACAGTGACTGAGTTAGAATGGAACACCGCGAGTTGTGCGTGTAGATTATGGATTGTTATGGTAATTGGAGTTTTTTCAGAATAGACTACAACGGGAACGCTACACAAGTTGACTTGCGCGATTGTATGTTCGTTAATAAGTTAGTAGACGAACTGCAAAGTGTCAGCTTATGCAAACATTGACAATATGTAGGTACGCTATCGGCGTTGGTCGTGCAAACGTCGTAAAAACAACCCACGCATAATATGTACTTGAACATTTTGTCATTGACAACGACTTGCACTTCCGAACAGAAATGGAAATAATCGCGTATTAACTTATTGATGTGAACGTTCGTGTATCGGCTTATAGTCCTTTGTGCATTAAGTCGCTAGAGAATTAAAGACGGCTAGCGCGTTGGCCCGAAGTGTGCATTTTCCTATGACGACGTCATAAATCATTGTTGGAGTGGTCGTATTGACTTGTGGTTGAGTGTTTATCGTACCGTGGGCTACGTGAAGTTCACACGTCCCCCGTCGGTGCTGTCATTACAGTCGTCCGGTGGGTGAACAATAGACGACGGTCACGCACCATGGAGACGCTGTCGTGTGTTTGTTTTGCCTGTTTGACAACATTTCCCGTATTTACACACAGCGGTGTGAAATAACTCCAGATAATAACAGTAGGGTTTACATTGCGCACGAGCACACTTAAGATAAACTATTAGCAGGCGCTTTACATTAAACTGCATAAATTAAATTAAACAGTAAAATTAAGATTATTTTAAAATAAAAAATATGATAACGAAGCTGATTTAAACGTAATAAATAAATAAATAAATAAATAAATAAATAAATAAATAAATAAATAAATAAATAAATAAATAAATAAATAAATAAATAAATAAATAAATAAATAAATAAAACATAAATATTACACTTACAATACACATACGGATAATAAATCATTAGTATACAGCAACGTCATTAAAATTAGCCTATGTTTAAGAGATAAGATATGTATAGGTAAATAGCTGGTTGGTATGTGCGTGCGTGCGTGCGTGCGTGCGTGCGTGCGTGCGAGTGAGTGAGTGTGTGCATGCGCGCAATTGTTCAGCTTCTGAAACTTGAGTTTTATAGCGTGACTTATATTGCAATGTTTCGGACACATGTCTTTGGTCGAGTTGTAACTCTCGGGCATGTTTTGGGACAGTGTTCATACCCGTCGTGAAATGCTGGAATGCGCTTCGTTCATATCATAATTTGGGTACAATGTGTGTGTTTATATTCCACCATGGCTTTGTATATTCCTTAGACACTGGTTCGGCTGAAATACATATTCCTTAGGACACGTTAATTAATTCCTTTGAGAACACCTGAATTACGTTGGTCAAGATATGATTATGCATTGCGTCCCGATATCATATGACTTCATCTGCCCCAATTCGTGTGTGTACAATTAATCCAATCTAATTTGCACGGGTCTACTGTCGCAAACAATGCACCAGCACGTGTCTAGCCAACAGATAATATAGTCACGTCCACAATACCCCACGAGCAGTGCGCTGTACGCAACGAACTTATAGAACTGCGATTGTCATTAGCATTGTCTGTAGATACAGCATGTATATACAATTTTGTTTAACTGCATTTGAGTGTGTCTGTGTGTGTGTGTGTGTGTGTGTGTGTGTGTGTGTGTGTGTGCGTGCGTGCGTGTGTGTGTGTGTGTGTGTGTGTGTGTGTGTGTGTGTGTGTGTGTGTGT